>JAWWMP010000005.1:16496105-16521798 GCA_035047865.1 Dendrocincla tyrannina
TGGAACAGGCTCCCCAGGGAAGTGGTCACAGCACCAAGCCTGACAGAGTTCAAGAAGTGTTTGGATGATACTCTCAGCACATGGTGTGACTCTTTGTGCAGGGCTAAGGGCTGGACCTGATGACCCTTGTGGGTCCCTTCCAACTCAGCGTATTTTGTGATTCTTTACTGCACAGGTGACCATGCACTGGAACAGATTGCCCAGAGAGGTTGTGAAGTCTCCTTCACTGAAGATATTCCAGAACCATCTGGATGAAATCCTGTGCAATGTGTTCTATGATGACCCTGCTTGAGCAGGGAGGTTGGACCAGATGACCCACTGTGGTCTCTTCCAACCTTACCCATTCTGTGGATTATTTTCAGGAATACAAACTGGAAAATCAGGCAATTTTTTTAGCTCTGTCACCATCTTTTCATGGCCATTTTCAGAATAGGCAAGTTTACTTAATGAGAAAAGGCTTTATTGTAAAGTGCAGATTATTTACCAGCTTTTAAAATTTTTTACTTGGAACAGTGTCTATTGTTCAGAGCTAGAACAACTGAAATAATCAGTGTTATTTTATACCAAAAGTATAAAACTGGACATTAAAACAGGTTTGTTTAAAACTTTTATCTGTGATTTCTAATGAAGCCTGAAAACTTGCATATCTCAGCACTTTACTGCTGACAAGAGTGATCAGATTGTGCTCCATGCTTGTAGTCAGAACTGTTCTCTGGTAGGTACAGTAGTAGCCCCAACTGCAACTGCACGTCACTCTTGGCCTCAAGAAGTGACTACTTTAGTGAAGTCTTTGATCTTTACCTCCTTGGAACCAACACCAGTTTCATTAAATCCTGGGCATACTGCCAAATGCTGATGAATGGCAGAGTGGATGGGATGAAATGGAAGAAATCTATTACCCATTTGTGAAAATGCCATAAATTTTCATATGAGAGGTCTTAAAAGTTCTGCCACCATTCAGCAAGAACATATTATTCAGCTGATGGCAAGGCTAATTTCTCAATCTAGATTGTGGTTATGTACAACAGATTTTGTGCATCTGATGAGCACTAAAGCATGGTATTTTGGAATGTATTCCATTTGGCAAGTCAGTAATTTTATTAAAATAAAAATAGCTTTATCATTGCAAGCTATGTTAAATTGATGTTGACAAGGCACAATTATATTTTAAATGCTTACTACCTGGCATCTTGGAATTCTTCTGTTGTATGTAAACCACTGACTGAGCTTCTGCACTGGCAGGCTTGAAACCTGTGCCATCTTCTTTCAAACTACAAGTACCTGTTGGATGTGTTAAAAAACAAAGCACCTTAGTACTTTCAGGTTGTCTTCTATTACTGTTTCTTTCTGCTTGTCTATGGTTTTGCTGCAATGGTGAAAAGATTGTTTTTTATTATTAGAAAGAAAATTATAGGATTCTTCTTCAACAACATGAAGTCTTTCTCTAAGGTTGTGTATAGCATGGGGGGAGAGAGAAAAGCAGTGTTTATCATCACAGTTTACACCAGATGTGTGTTCAAATGGCCAGTATTCTGTCCATTAAGCAAATTAACAGAACTAAATTTAGACCTGCTGTAATTGGAAGCAACATTACAGAAACAGATTTTCACAGATCTAGGTAAATACATGTAACTGTTCGTTGCACTTTGCTCAGCCCATTCTAGTATTAGTAAAATTGCATCAATTTATTTCCCTAATCCCTGAATGTAAATCAAACCACAGTTCCTGCACCAGATTTTAGCAAAACTCAGCCAGGAAGGGTGCCTGCTCTTAGGGAAGGACAGTGCCTGTAACATTAGAAGCAAGGGCAGACAAGTTCAGATGAGATACCTAACCAGCAAGGGGTCTTACTGTGAAGGAGTCCAAGTCATCAGACAGACTGCAGGGAAGAACAGGTGGTAGGCACAAGGGGAGGTCACAGGGGAGTATGCAACTGAGCAGCTGGGCACTTCATTTGGATTACATTTTTGGTTATTTAAAATTCCTCATTCTTTGTTGTTAAGTCCCTCTCCAGTTTTAGCCTCTACAACATAAAACAGCAGCAATACTAATGCTGATGTCCTTGTTAAAACACGCTTGAGGTACAGATCTTAAGGAGAGGCTCCATGCTTGCCTAAGCTTTGCTCTCTCTCTCTTCCATGACTACATTGAATGGCAACTGATGCTACTATTTTAAATCTTCAGATTCCATTCTCAAGAATGAATGCACATGAATAACACTATTTATAGAAAAAGAATGAATTTTAGGTTCAAGTGTTTGAGTGAACAAGTCTTACACAAATTATCCCATTATCTTAACCGCATCCGGAATGCAGGTTGTTTTATTTATAGTACACTACAAAGATTTAGTTCAAATCCTGAAGTATTTTTAGCACAGTGTTTTTAGATACTTCCCTGTATTCTTCCAAAGCCATAAAAATAACCTAAATATTTTTTACTGCCACTGAGAATAGTCTTCAGCAATATCACAGAAGAGGCTTTAGTTCTCTTTGAGGGTAAACATGCTTAAGAAGTGCTGATTGATTGTCCAAGAGCCACAGATAAAGAAATGAGCCTTTCCAAATCCTACTTAAATAAGTGGTACAGAAATGGGACAGATGGCTATAAAAACAGCATGAACCCTCCACTTGCCTTTAAAGATAAAAGCACTCTTCTATCTAAGTAAAACTGCACAGTAAAAAGTTGTTTACATCACGTGGGAATGCTTTTTGAGTTTAATGGCATAACAAATTAAATATGCATTCTAAAAGTAACCTTAATTTATTTTGCTGTGCAGATTCCTGGGCAGTAATTTACGTGTAATACCAGCTCATAATCCTGCTGAAACTGTTAAATTAATGCTAACTATGGCTAAGGTAAGTCCAGTTGCATATACTTAATAATATTAGTATATTAACCAGGAAAAGCCAGAAACTATAAAACATTTGGCTTTCCTTAGTGGAACTTTTTGGGTTATACTCACCACAATCCACTACTACACTGAGGTAGGACTGGTACTCTGATGCTTTAGCTAAGTCTTTAAACTATTGTTAAAGGTAACTTAAAAGCTCTTAAAAACATCTGTGAAGACCATTAGATATGTAAGAGCTCATTTGACTCTTATTTACCACTGTGAAGTTAGAATGCCTTTATTTACTAGAGCAGAACCAGCATAAGATCTAAATATATAATGACTTCAACTTAAAAGTAAAAATGCTATCTGAAAATTGTAGTTAGTTGTCAATTTTTAGTAAGGCACACACTAGTATATTCCTGCTTCAGCTTACTGTCGTGTCTGTGGAGCTGTAACATAGCCAGTATCAGCAACACATTATTCATTACATTTATTTACTGAAACTCCTTATTTTTCTATGAAAATTCTAACTTAGATATGAACTATATCTGTACTAACAGCAACTCATGTGCCAATACCAGAAAGAGCAGGTTGAATGACTTGTTAGGAATCAAAAACAAATTTACCTTCTATCCTTTACTGAAGTGGGCATCTCAAAACAATAAACATTAACCAATTTAGAGTATCCATCATTTTAAGTGTGCAAGCTTGCTTCATCGCAATACATGGTAAAAGTTAAATATGTATTAAAATGTTGAACATTGTACTTTTTATGGAATATACTGATGCCCAGTCTCTTAATACAGCATTTACCTAAAAGCTTTTAAGATTACTGCTGAACCTACAAACTTGAATTTGCTTTTCCATTTGTCCAGAATGTTTGCACTGAACTTCAACAGGAGAACCCTGTAAAAAGTGGTGACAGCACATGGCACACATCTGTTGGTTGCCATTATATTCTTTCTTACTGATGCAAAGCCAGTTTAATGAGCTCATCATTTGCCAGGGAATCCCTACCTGGTACAGGACCTAAAAAACCAACCTCTTTTTGCCCTGGCTTAACAGACAGTGCCAAGGGAGCAATACCATCCAACTAATCCCAAGCTACCATTCCCAGCTCCTCTTGAAGCACTATCACCTCTCTGTACATCATTCCCGAATACTGACTTCAGAACACAATTCAGATTTTACTGCTGCATAATTTTGCATTTGTACTATTGGGAAAATAAGATGTTGAATATTCTATTACCTAAGAGTTACTGTGTCCTACTCATAATACTTTTGTTTTCTCTAAGATAACTTCCAAGCCACAAGCCGATGATACTCGTTGCAAAATGGAAGTGACAAAAACCCAAATAATAGAAAAAAGTCCAGTTTGGAAGATGCTTCAGGAGTACCAATTACACTGCAATTAATTTAATATTTTTGATTTTTATTTATAGAGTGGCTACATTTTAAACAAAATATAGAAAGTTCTTAAAAATATAGTTACATTTCAAAAGACTACATACAAGATACACATTTGGAATGAAAATTGATATTAAATAACTATACAGTGAAAAATAGCATACTTGATACCAAATGTGCATTCTAAGCAGGGGAAGAAAGTGGTTTAGCTGCACTATAGAAAAGCCATTCTTATTTTTAACTTGATTCTGAACTTATAGGCTCATATGTTTATAAATAATTTCCCAAACTATTTACTGTATCTTAAGCAAAACTTTATCTATAAATATAAGGATGATCAAAACAATTCCAAAATACAGGTTTCCCAAGCATACAAATATATATGAAATCTTACACTGTTTTTTAAACACAAGTATTATCTGTTATGTTACTAAGTTTTAACATCTTACTTGGCTCAAAGTTCATGTGTTTTCCTTCAAACCTGGTTTCCTTTGCCATAGTATTTTACTGTCTATAGGTAGTATATTCTATACTGTTATCCAGCAATACTTTACAGTCTGTTTGTAATATAGAAACTTGTTTGTCAACATTAAAACATACTAATAAAATTACCTTATGCTTAAACAGTGCTTTTTAATTAATGGTTCTTCAGTCACTTTATAAAAATGTTTGCAATTCACAACACCAGTCAGCCACCTGTACCTAACAAATTCTGAAAATTAAAAGAAAAATAAATGCCCAACCATACCTCCTTGCCACAGCAGAAGAACATATCCCCACCTTGGTTTTAGTTTCTAGACTTAAGAGAAAGCATCTAATTCTGAAGAGGAGTAAATAGACCATATTTGTGAATCACATGCAATCAGACTTATGAAGAGCAGCATTTGTGATTCTTCGGGAGGCCACTCTAAATTGCTCCTCCTTAAAGGCTGGTAGTCTCTTTTGCAACTGAAGTCTCCTATTCCAAATTAACTTGTAAGGAGTATGTTAATTCAAATACTTCAGCTGACCTAACTATTTTCATCCATTACAGCTTTTATTTTCACTTCAATGAGTTCTTCTACTCGAGCTAGAACACTTTCTATTAAATCAAATGTGAAGAGAGCCGAGTGTAAAACCTGAAATGACAAAAAAGATTAGTGTTACTTTTAGTAGATTTTTTTCCTACTCGCTGTACATGCACTTTTGTCTCCACGTTGAACAGAAGATGTCAATACTTCTGCGTAACTCTGAAGGAATTGCAGACTCACCTGAAGCTGCATTCCAGTAGTCATGGCAGGCATCTTTTCCCCACTAACAGTTACAGAACAAACTGTGTTAGAACTGTGTGCCTCTGTAGAAGAAAATGACAAACGTGACTTTTAGAATGAAAAAAACATTAGCATATATTATATCTCTGCATTTTGAGACAGTAATTGATAAGAACACAAACCTAGAGATTGACCAAACAGAGGATGGAAGGTGCTGAACCTTAGGAGGAAGGCAGTTTGAGCTATATGCTACCTCTACACTTTCTATAACACAAATTTCTACATCACTAACAGGTAAGATCTGCAACTCAAAGCAATTTTATACTGCTTAAACTCTCTTTGAAAGGAAAAATAAATTTTATCTGGTCAGTTTTTAATACATTTTTAAAGTTTCCACATCCAGGGATACAGTAGGAGGTTCTTAAGCTTGACTTAATGAATCCAGACATGAAATACTTATTTTTATTAAGAAAAGGCTGCAGGCTTCTCTTGTTTTAGACAGATTACTTGGAGAAGGCTAAACTAGAGTCTGAAAACTAGAGGGAAAACCTCTTACATTCAGACCACATATGTGAAATGCAATGTAACGCTTACAAAGATTATACACTGGGGAAGAAAGCTAAACAATTTACTGTCACAAGTTAGATGTCCTCTCCTGAACTCAAATCTCTTTATATTTTGTCAAAGGCTAGAGGAACATAAGATGGACTTAAAGAAACAATTCCTGATTAATTTTGAAGGATTCACTTTCGAAAGATATACATAGGTTGCCTTCAGAAAAGAAAATCCTGTCCTTTGCCTCATACTTACACAGTTTACAACAGAAGAGGGTAAGACTAGGGGCAAAAAGCTGTACTGACTGACATTTTTAGTAGCAGATGCAAATTCCTTAGGCTGCCTTAACTATACTGGAGACCACAAGGAACAGAGGATCTGACATACAGAGAGATTGCCTAAAGCAGCTACAGCTCTTGTGCCCCATGCAATGTGTCTGCTTAACCCAGAGCACAACCTGATTCTGTGTGTCAGATTAAAAAAAAAAAAAAAATCCAGAATATAATCCTTCAGGCTTTAGAGAGCACTGTGTGACTCATTTCTTCTCTTGTTAACCTCCCCACACCTGGTATGAAACCTAAAGACAGTGTATTCAGACACTTAGTTGCTCCTGTGTAACATTAAAATCAAAAGCATAAATGCAGAACAAGCTTAGAATGTCTTCATGTGATGGTTCTATTAGGCTTCCCTAAAATTTACAAATGTGTAACAGATAAACAAGTTCAGATTTTTCTGACCAATTATGAACATTTTTAATATCAAATATGGCAACTACTGAATTATTATTTGAGGTTTGGAATAGTGTCAAATAAAACATGATTACACAGCACTCACCAATTCTTTGTTTCCAAAGAATTACTGAAGTTTCTAGATACGAACAAAGCTAAGAAAGAAAAACCAACTAACCTTTTCTGTTTTCTTTCTTATTTTTTATTTCTGCTTCATAATGTGCTTTTGACATATTGAGTCCTACACGTAGTGGTTTTAAAAAGTTTTGCTCAATCTTGTCAAGTGTGGTCCAAACACCAGTCTATTCAAACAGAACAGAGAAGGTTACAAATCAGTTTTAAAGAAGCATTGCAATACTAAGTTTTTGAGTACAAGTTTTTTGACTAGTCTTTATAACATCAAATAGCATCGCCATGGATATTTAAGCTTCTCTCCCTGTTACATTATTTGTTGATTGGAGGATTAAGCAGTCAAAGAGGGGGTGGAACTTGGCATGTAGGCTGATAACTACAGCAATGGAAATGCACATTTTCAGCCTGTTTTTGAAAGCAAAGCTGAAGAGATCTTGATATGTTGGAGGGGAACACTTTCTCAGGCTAGAATCTCTACAGCCAGTAACAGCAGCTGTAGGTTCCTCTCAGATAATTCAGCAGCAAAATGGAACAAATATTTCAATTCAAGTCCCTGAATTAATACTGTATTGCAATGCCAACTTTTGATAAATATCATGCTCCCCAATGTCTATACTGCATTTAAAAAGCATTGTAGGAACATTACTGGATATGCTACTACCCCATCCTTAGGCCTCCCCTTTGGCACAGGTGCAAAGAAGGAGTTTACAATACTGGCATTCATGAAGCAACAGATGCAAGGAAAAGGTGCTCAAATCCAAGGTTGTTCAGGGTTACCCAGCACAAGAAGAAAACTCCTCTGCCCTGGCACTTTATAAGCTTGTATTACAAAACTGCTGTAGAAGAAAGCAAACACAAAGCAGTCTTTGTGTCCTTAGATATAGGAGTCACTTATGCAACTCCATTCTTCAGGCAATACCCTCAAAGGGCAGAGTAAGGATGATAAAAATAAGAATTCTCAATGTTAAATACAGTGAGTCCACTGATGACAGTAGAAAATTCATCAAATTTTAATACTAAATGACACAAAGTTAACTGCTCAAGTAAGAAAAATGGTAATTACTTCTACCAGAAGGTGGTTAAAAAAAGGAAATAACTTTCCGGGAAAATACTGATTTTTAAACTTGATTAATGAAATGCTTGTTACACAGCAATCAAAATATCCGAACTGACATGAAAGGAGGCATTTTCTTTCTGCCCCACTTGCGCTATATGAACAGGGACAGGGAGGCAGGCAAGAAGAACTGACAAGGCTTTTTTTATGGAAAACCCTCAGAAGATGCGATGCTATTTTCTCCCCAAACTGTATGGACATTCTTTCTCCCAAGTATTAGCCAGCACTGTTAGAGCACTTGAGTTCTACTATGTGTAACTTTTTATTATGAATAAAAGAGAAAATACATGCTTTCTCACAAAGCTGTGTATTTACATGAAACTGAGTGGACCATAGTAAGTACTTAATAGTAATCACTCTGTAAATATGAGAAACAGTACAGTCTATCAGTATTAACTAATTACATAAATAGTAAATTAGAAATGCACCATTTTTATTACTGCTTTGGCAATCAGTGCAAATTGTATCATTACTATTCAATTTAGACCAATAACATTATTAGGCACTTATGAAGATCAAGGAACTGAGAGAGAACAACAAAACATCTTAGGATACTTATCTACTGGTTAGCATATTCCTATGACCATGATATTGCTTATTCAAGTCAAGAAAGACTTTACTGGCACTTTAAAACTGAAAAGCAATTTTATTTAAACTGTCACCAATTTAAACAAATATTTTAATGCAAAAATCAAAACATTTAATACTAAGGGGATAGGTGATACCTGTTCACCATGTAGTGGATAAAAAGCTCCTGAATTGCATCAACTAAAGAACTGTTGAACCCTGATTAAAAAGAGCCAACAGAAGTTGTGTTTACTCTTAGACTAAGTAGCTATTTGGTAGTGGAAGGTAGTCAGAAAACTAAACACAAATAATTCCATCAGCTCTTCAGTGCTTAGTGAAACAATCCAAATCAGAGCACTTATAAACAATCTGCCATCGACCCATCGAGTGGGTCTGCCATCGACCCACTCATGAAATTCAAACAAGTTTTCCCTCAATCATCCAGGAACACATCTGCAGTGGACAGGACTGACTGTACACAAAGCCAGAGATCCATCAGGAAATACTGCACTAACAGCCACAGAGCAGCTGAGTAACAAATATTGGTAGAGAAGGGCAAAGTATAACAAATGTCACTGTTTCAGACAGAAAACAGCTAAACAAAACAGAGAAGAGATGGGGATTACAACTAAAGCTGCCGCTTTAAACTGAGGTAGCATATTACATGAACTAAATACATCAGGACAGTTTCAATTTTTTAAATATATTGCACAGTATTTCTGAAATATCTACATTCAAACATCCACACACAGTGGAAATGAAGGTAAAGAAGCATAGCTATAATAAAAACATGGGTTACTGCACTGGTGGGCAGCTTAGGCTGGTAAGTTACCTTTGTGCATAAAACATTCTAGGCCATTTTCAGTAAAGCAGTGTAGCAGAAAATTGGATGGGTCTGGCCATACCTTTTTTAACTTCAGCAGACAGATTTTACAAACAAGAATTTTTTTGATGCTAATAGCCAGAGAAGCTTTTAATATGTACTTACCATGCACCAGGACAGTTGCTGTAAATATAGAATATTGTTTTGCACAGCTAAAGACTAATTAAATGACTTCTAAATATTTTCTCAGATATCCTAATCCTAACAACTTTCAGCATATTGCACAAAAAGTATTTTTCCTATAGATGAATAAAATGATCTCTTGAACTAACAGGGTTTGCATTATTATTATTATAAAGAAATCTACTTGGAGGTTTGAGGGATACCAACAAATAAATAAGCAAGAATAACAAATCTTTTCTCATGGGAATGCTTGATGGGTATATGATTTTGTGGTGACATACTCTAATGTTATGGACATTGATCACAGTTCATCAGGCAGAGCAAAAGCACAGGTCTGTTTACAGTTACAGTATGAACACAAACAAATTCCATCAGAATAAAATAACACATCACATATTTCCTAGTCTCTTAATTAAAAGCATCACTCCTGGACAACTAACCAATGCAAAGAAAAATGCAAATCCCACATTTTTTTAATCAAGGATAACAGTGTTCCTGTGAATCTAGCTCTCAGCTAATCAATCATTTTCAAATCAATTAGTACTTACTTGATTATCACTTTCACAATCCTTAATGACTAAGTATCTCAGCAGATTTAGTGATGCCATAATCCTGCAAATTGAAAACATACCTTTGATAGTGTAGAGCACAGATCTGTATTGCAGGGTTAACAATTTAAATTGTTCATTAGCCAGATATCCCAAAAGTATCCATTTGTATAAAACACTCATCTGCAGAGCAATACAGCCTAGTCTAGAACACCAGTGTGCTCCGATGTCCAGACAACAGTTCACACTTTGCAAGTAAAAACAAAACTGTCATCAGATTGGAGAGGCCTGCTGATTGTAAGGGCAAGAGTTCTCTGAAGAGACAGAACCTCACCACAGAATTTTATCATATGCATCACTAGTGATCCGAAGCTGATTTGAAACTAGTGTGACAGTTTTATTACTGTATTGAATTTTTACTTTTGCATGCTTTCTGAAATGTTCTTTTTACCTTTGTTTTACCACACTTTTTAGCAGAAATTATTTAAGGCCTTTTCCAGATAAAAAGTACAATTACAGATCATATTTCTGGGTTTTCTAAGCAGGTATATGTCCATGTGGACTTCATCACCAGATTGATTTACAAGCTCAACCACTACTCATATTGGAAGATTTGTCCTATGCAGGAGATTTTCAGAGATATTTCAGTTATTTTTGTATTTCTTAATGCAATTATTTACTGTTCAGGTGGATCTGTATTCCTACTCATGAGATACTAGATTCCCAGCAGCAATCTCTTAAACAGCCTCAAAAATGCTGTGTGCTATAAGTTGCATCTCATAATTGTTAATCCATTATCACATAAGACAACATAACACGTTGTTTTCATTCCTCTGACTGCTTCTGCAGAAAGCTGACAAATCATACGTTCCTGAAGAATAATGCTTTGCTAATTAATGTAATTTCACACCAGAAGTCTTACATCCTCAAGGAATGAAGAAAATCCTTTCTTATTGTTAAAAACAATGTAATAGCGTCGTGACATTCTTCTGTGCAGAGTTTGTGGAAATAAATTGTTGTTTCTAGTTCTAAAAATTTAAAATACATTGATGTTGTCACCTCATTAATAACATGACAGCATATGTAATTGTAGTAAGATAGTCTGAAGTCTTTTTAAATTATGAAAAAAAATAGAAAAGCCTCTAACTGATTACACCTCACCTGTCTGAGTTCTGCAGAAGATCTGTCTCAGCACCTTCTGGAAGTGAAAGTACTAAATCTAGAAGGGAGATCAGGTGATGTCCTGTAAACCAAATGTTGTCATATTCCTTCTGAAAAAACAATATAAAAAGTTTAGTTGAGTGCAAAATTTAAATCTTATATAATTTAACAATTATTTGGGTAAAACAGAAAAGGAAAAAAAATAATTGAACATTGGAAGCAATGTTTTCTAATTACTACCTGTGATTGAAGTAGACAAACTAGCCTTTTCATAATCCTTCCTTAATTTGTCTCTACGTGCCAAGCTGTTCTCTTCTATTTCGTCAGAACAAATTCTCCACCTCTTCAGCACACCACCATCCATACCGTTAATATTTGTTTACATAAACTTGGCAAATTTTGGAAGGCACTCTTTTTTTTTATATTGAGGTATTTACCAGAAACTCTGTTTCATAGCAGCAGTGTCACGGGGTTTTTTAAAATGTGAAATTTCGGAATATACTTTTACCTATTCAATTTTAGTGCAAGCCCCTTTTGGAACAGTTTTCATATTATCATCTTCTTCACCCCTGTTGATTCAATATGCTGGACAGACTGTGATCTAATAAATAGTAATTCACTGTCATCTGACTTATTCTGCCAGCATAAAAGATGCATACATTTACTATATTGTCCTATTTGACAAAAGGCAGTACACTTGAGAATCAAATCTCATTTGAAAAAGGCCCTAAGCAATTAAGAAAAAAAAAAAAAAGGAATAAGAATTAATCATTTAGTTTTAATTAATTTTCCCAACTTCCTGGTGTAAATGATTATAAAATATGATACTGAACTGGTTTTGATCTAGCTCAATCCTTCCTGATGAGTTTATCACTTGCAAAGCACTCATAATAAAATGCTGACTGTCATCAGAAAACCAAGAAAAAATTAACAATTCTGTCTGGACTGTAGGATTTGAATTATATTGAAAAATTAAGAACTGTGGGGATAAAACAAAGTAAATACTGAGTAGTTCCACTTCAAAAAAACCCCCATGTATTTTCAAGCACAAAAAAGGTAATAATAAACTCTTTGAAAAATACACAGTAAGATTGTGCAATTCAAAATATAACTATAAAATTCTAATGTAAATACAGATATAAAAAGCCAAAGTGATATTTTTAATATAATTTCCCAATCTTATGTTTCTTTTCAAAGTGGATTTTTTTAATGCATCACTCAAAGTTTAAGCTGTAGACATTTTCTCAACACACTACAGACAGAATTTTGAGATGGCAACTTGCTTTTTAGTGGTAACAGCCTCACCGTTAACGATAAGTGAATCTGATCTTTTATATTTTTAATAATGTATCCTTCCACACCAGCATGGTTGCTTGTCTTCAGTAAACACCTTCAAACAAACAAAACAAAGGTATTATCTCCTCAAAGCTGCCTACATAGTTAGCTCAAAACTTAGTGAATAAGCCCATAATGTCATTTAAGTGGGAGCTTTACCACTGAAAAACAGTATGACTGTGTAACCTTTAAACGCTGACTTACATAAGACAGGAGATTTTATGTGAGGCAACTGAAATTCATTATTTATCAAAAAATTAACATAATAAAATTAATGTGGCTTCACAGATGGACACTGTCAGAAATCACTGGATCTATGCAATTAAGCTGCACTAAGGCTGATATTACACAATCTACAGAACTTGGATACATACCTGAATAACGTATATTTTCCCTCTGTGTCAAACTTGTCTATGAACAACTGCAAAATACTTAAACTCTTCTTTCTCTAAAGAAAACGGAGATGTTATCAGATAGATTCTAATTAAATAAATTCGGTACTTAACCAGTTCTGTAGGTGACTTTACATACCATGTGCTCCATGGGACAAAGGGTCATAATTTTCACCAAATCCTGCAGTGGGACAAAAAAAAAATTTCTAATTACATCCAGATTATTACATTACATCACACTGACTAAAATCTACTCAAGACATTAAAAACCCCAAACAAACAAATAAACAAACAAAAGCCCCATAGCAGACTTGATTATGGGAAGATTCTCATCAGAAAAATGGCTGATACACAAAGAGTGCTAATCTTGTACTGTGGGGTCCAAATAAGAATGTGGGAAAGCAGCAGATTGGCAAGGCAGAGACAACAACAAGCAAGCACCATCTTTCAACTAAGATCTGTGCCCACCTGCTTCAGTGACCTCTCCATACACTAGGTACATTTTAATTGCCACTGAAGCTAAATGCTGTAGCAGGTAGGAAAGACAATTCTGTGCAGCAAGACACTGCAGGTTTCCATTTAAAGACACAGGTTCAGCAGCACATCCTCTCCTGAACACTTAGAGCACAACTAGGTATTATTTGGAACCAAACTTTGGAGACTTCTGTACATTGCTTCTTATTACCTGAGGTACGTTAATAAAGTCTCTGAATTCTAAATAGTGATGGAGAAGGCTGTTATCTTCCATTCTCAATAAACTGCTCTCAAGCAGATCCTGCAGGTGGGGAAAAAAATGGCAATAATATGCACATATATAAGACATTTATCTATATGCTTAACATTTCATGGCTAAACCAGCCTTCACTGTAAATACTCATTCAGATATTGAAAGTTTCCAGGAGCTGCAATTACAAGTGATAGTGATAATTTAAACATTTATGCAGGAGTGCAAATATTAGTATTTTGTAAGACTGAAGAATACCTAATAAAACCTCAAAATATTTTTGGAACTACGATCTGAACAATCATTTGTACCTCTCTTAGAAGGGGAAAAAATGTTTAACCATTACTTAAATTGAAAAAAATAAACATTCTAACACAGAAAACAGAATTTAAAAACCCCCAACTTACAAGTCCTTTAGATAACATCGATTCTTCTGTTCTAGAAAAAAAAATCAAATTTAAGTTTTTAATTAAAAAGACACCATTGATATTTAAGAAGAAATATTAGAACAGAGGTCAACAAGAACTTGTCCCTCCACAATTTTTATTTTATTTTCTAAACACAGTATCTTCATTACTCCTCTCAAAGATTTTTAGAATAAAATTGCTGATGCGAAGTTGAACATTAGTTTTCTCTCTTCAGGGTCAAAAATTACACTTCCCCCTCAACATTTATAAAGGCTCAAAAACAGTGTCATCTCTCACAGGTATCAACACAGTGATTAATGAAGAATATGAAACGATGAGCATTCATAAAAGGAAACCTGCCTTCTATAGCAGTGCTAGAAGCTATTTGGTAACACCACTGCTTATGGAAGGTGAAATAATCACAATATACAGGAAGTTCAGTTTCCATTAGAAAGCTTGACCTTTAATCAGGTCACACATCATGTCAGAGTACATTCAAATAAATAATTCACGATAGTTGCCTTTACTATTACAGTAATTGTTACAGCACTGCAAGTAAATATACACTTTAATTATTCTGCATGTGTTTCAACTACCTTAATTTTGCATTTTCCATATGAAGTTTCTAAAAATGCTATCACAATATAAAATAAAAACAATACATAATATTTTAGGCAACTTCTACCTCTTATCTTGTAGTGGAACTTGCCATTTTAATGCTCATGTTTAAAAACCTCCTCTGAACTTATCTGGTGTATTTGAAATTTAATTCTATGAATTACTATAAAAGATCACACCCATTATCTAGACCTGCAAATCTCACAACCCCTACCTTTTCAGCAGCACTTCAATGTGTGTCATATTGCGGAGCAGAAGGTACGATGGACTAAAAGAGAAAAATTAGGATACACTAAGCTCCATAAGCCATATGCATTTGCACATAATATACTTGACAGGACTAATATTTTCTGAAAAACTAAAATATCTTTCTAAAATTAGTAATTTTGAAATCAACAAAAATTGTAAGTCAAATCACTGTTAGTAACTCATATAGAAACTGTCTATAAATATGTAATTGAACATTTAATACACATTAATTTTCAGCACATGACTAATCATGCCAGTTTCATTAAAATGACAGCTCATCTAAAATTAAACTATAATAATCTGCAGGACTATGTTCTTTATATAAATAATATAAACTACATAAAATATAAATGCATAAAGGTTGACATAAAACTAATAATAGTGAAATACACAATTTTTATTCATAAAATAAAAATCAAGTTTGCTCAGAAGGAATCTGCAAAGTACAGATTTAGGATAAGTGAGAAAGAACAGTTCTCACCTAAAAACCACTGGAAAGCATTTGATACCAAAATGCTGAACAAACACCAGATATGACAGACATGCCAAAGAATCTGCAGAATTCTTTCGCTCTATGTCTTCAAACTCCTGATTCTCCCAGTGTGGACTTTTGCCTTTATGATGCAAAAACACTAATGGTATCAATTCTCTTATATTCCACAAAATGTCCTGAAAAACAAAGACAGACTGCCTATAGTTGCCTTTAAAATACCTGTATACCAATTAAGTTTCAAACCTTCAACTGTATTTGCAGTACATTCTCTTATACAGTATAAATTAAATATGTCATATTTATGATACACACACACCCGCAAAAAAAAGCAGCAGGAAAAATAACTACTATTAGAAGAATGCGACTAAGATAGCAAAGTCAAGCACACAAAAGTCAGCAAAAGACAAAATAAAGATAAAACAAAAGTCACCCTGCAAACTCCTAGTTCGGCTCCCTCATCCTCAGTGCTATGAATAACAATAGGTTCATGATCACATTATGCCACAGGGGCTCTGTGTTTTTCTGATCACATAATACTCAATATTTTGTTTTCTGCTCATTAATCAATATGCAACACATTTGCCTACTAAAGGCACAACTTGCATTAAAGCTGGAATTGCTCTGTACGACCTTTCTGTCCCATAATGTACAACAGAAGGACACCTGACATTCGTACTTCACAAACACTACTGTGGTTACCCCCCACCTCCTTCACGTGAGTGAGGGGGTTGTGCAAGTCCTACTGTACATATGACAAACAAAGAGGGAGATCAAGGTTAGCTCACTGTTCTGGAGTTGTCAAAACTAGACATCCAGGATCTCACATTTTGGAAAATTAGGATTACACAAGATGTCATATAGCCAAAGCATGACTTACTGACCTGAGCTTCAGCTCTCACTACCAAGTGCCATAAACACCAGAAGTAAATTTCTTGAGAAAACAAAGGAAACGTTAACTCATAATTAGCATTAAAAATATGGTTTCAGACTGTACCCAACAGAAAAGGCAGGATAAAAAGCCAGTTTTTCAGAGCACCCTTCAACTATCTTAACCATGAGATTATCTTCTGGTAATCCCTGCCTCCTTCCTGCACATCCTGAAAGTACAGGCTTCAGAAACAAGATCCTCTCTCATTGCACAACCCGACTGATCCACACAGCAGTTTCCATTCCATGCTGAGGCATGCTGTGGGGAAAAAAAAAGTGGATGTGATCATGGTAGAAGACCCAATTACCTCTGAAAAACAACCAAGAGTTTTGCCAACAGCTTTGTGTGCTTCACTTTACAATCTTAACATTGATTATAGAATTCTGTGAAAAAAACGTTTAGATTTTTTAATACAAATTGGAGAGGAAACGCAGTTGCATCACAAGGCAACTACCAGACCTCCTCTGTATGCATGCACATTTGCATGCATATTATGTGTGCTTTCCTCATGCCAGCTAGCTCCAGGCCTTCTTTTCAAGCTCATCAAGTTTTTGTGTGTCATTCCCTCCCCCCAAGTAGCACCATGACCCAGTCTCATTAAACTGTCCTTTTCTCAACCCATGAGTTTTCCTTGCTTTTGCCCGTCAGATTCTCTTTTCCATTCTGCTGGAGGCCATGGCTGGGTTGGGGCTTAGCTGCCAGGTGGGGTCCAAGCCACTACATTTAGATATGTGCAAGAGAGGAAAATATTTTTTACCATACTCAAAACATGACCAAAGTGCAGCTCTATGTGCAGTAACTTCATTAATCATATCTAGTCCTATTTCTGAAAACAGACACATATTCTGTGTTCCAACATATGCATGGACTGTACCTATCTCCTTATAAGGCTTGGGTTTTCTGCAAATTGTAATAAAATTACCTTTACCCAATTAATCTTGCTCTAATAAAATACAGCTGCTATGTAAAACATTCAAAACCAGAGTAACTGCACTGATAGCATGGAAGGGACATGTGCCCACTGAATTTCCAGCTACAGCATCAGCAGCAGACAAGCATCAGTTTAGATTCTTTGATAGTCAGCGGGCACTGCAGCAGGCACATTACAGATTTCTCCCTGTGCAATACTTGGATTAAAGGTAATGTAGATTTTACCTTGACATAATACTGCAGCAAAGATGATCCTTTAGATATTCTAATAAATTTGTGCATCACCAAGAGAAAGAAGCAGTTAGAGCAAAGTTGCAGCTGCTGATTTCAAGAGCAGTACAAACTTGTTTATCAAGGAGCAGAACTATGTTTGCAAGGTTTGTTATTTCCACAGACGGTACGTGGAAGTGTTCTAGAACTTTACCCGTATTATCTTACAAGGCCCAGTCAGTCACTCCACCAACCAATAAAGGAAGCAAAATGAGCTCTAAAACAAACTACAAGGAATGAACTAGACCACTGGTTTTGCAAACACTGTAACCAATTTTGACTGCACTTACTATAATTTCAGTTGCAAAAAGCCGAAAAGGATGTTCTTCGATGCCTTCAAGTTGTTCAAGCTGAGCTGTCAATAATGGGTATTTCAGGCTTTTCATACAGCTGAAATAAAAAGTGGTGGAACTAAATCACCAATATGGTCACAAATAGAGACTATTATAATGTCCTTGATGACCAAGAATAAAGTCTATACCCATAAGATGCTGCTATTCCTGGTATTTCAATAAGAATAAAAAAAATTAACATCTTCTATAGAAGCCTTCCTTAGACCTTACCTCCAGATTATGATTATCCTCACTGTTGTAAATTCGAGAAGCAGAGGAATACCAAATCACCTTCACAGTGCAGCAACTAATAGTTCTTTACCACTTCCCTGTACTGGAAAAGTAGTTTTTACCTTTCTTCTCTCACTTCATAAATATAAAGGCCTATTTAGGCCACATTAGTGTAAGTATGCAGCATTATAAAAGGTGATTTATTTACTGCCTGTATAAAAAATGCCTACTGTTCACTTTGTTAAGTTATAGGAATACATTACACTGACACAAAATGCTCACAATTTTAATAATTCTTCTTTCAGCTCCATGTCATTGTATTCTGATGACTTTTCCATATTTTTAACAACTTCATTCACAAAAGGTTTAGCAAAGTCCACCACTGCATTACAGCATTGACAAAGACCAAATTTATCTTCTTGTATTTGTTGTTTTGTATAAGGTACAGGTAAGGGAGTCAGCTGATTCATAATCATGGCCAAAGACAAACCCACTGAGTAGGCCTTCTTGTTCTGAAGTTTCAAAAGCACTGGGGGAAAGAAAAGAAAAAAGAACACAGAAAAAGAGAACATTTTGGACATTTAAGTTTTTACTTATTTAGGAAAGGAAAACATGAAGAAAACAACGTGACTATGTAAGAAAGCATTTTGTTTCAGGGAAGGAGCTCCCATGAGCAAATCCAGAAAGACTAAACATCAGCAGCAAGTTTAATATGCTGTAGTTAACATGACCATGTATTTGCAAATAACAAATATTAAAGCCATCAGGCATTTCAATGTCTGTCTTTTCTCCACGGCACCATGATGAGGACTGAAAAACATCTGTGTTTCCAGAACTGGGCTAAATGAAACAATACTCAATTTACCTGACCTGGAAAACACATTTATTATTTGACTCCTTTCGTGCTTGGCAAAACCAGAGACAGAGAAAAACAAAGTGCCCAGCTTTGCTGCTGAGAACTGACTCTACCTGAGGCAGCTCAGAACTGGTCTTTACCCCATGGCAGAACCAACAGAGGCACTCCCAGACTGAGGAGGCAGCACCAGAGGCTCTCCACTTTAACTGGACTCAGTGCAGGCTAACTGCAGATTGGCTATCCAAAAAACCATGTATGTCTCTTGTTAAATTGTAACATATTACAAAACACATCTCAGAGATTACTATGATCAGAATTCAGCTTGATACACAACACTTGGTTTCATCTCACAAAACAAATCAGAAACTACCACTTCTTAACTTAGAGGGTGTCCAAACCCAACATTTTTAATTTTCATATATAAGCCAGAATAATGCTTCCCCCTCACTAATAAAGTATTTCAGCATGCTTCAACTGAAAGTTTTATACCATAAAAATATGGAACTGCATGTTTTAAAAGTTAAATAATGAAGCATTTCACAAATCCATTTAATTCTCTATTTCTCTAACAATACTATGAGTGCTTTACACCTCCAAATGTAACTGTCATAGGACCACATTCTTGTAACTGATAAGAAATAGCTGAATATTGCTTTTTCAACTGATGCTATTAATACCATCTAAAATCTTTTCCTAGCAGGCCAATATAAACGTGTTATTTTGTAGAATATAATAGACTGTAAAGCTAGTCAGGACAGACATATTCAGAAACCATTCCAGCAAAGGCTAAACTAAATTGATAAATGAGAAAATGACTTAATTCAGAAATTGCATGATAAACTGAATCTTACCTGTCTGTAAAGGCTGAAGCAATAACAGGACAGTTTGACACACTTGCTCTCCAGAGGTCTGCTCAATTTGCTCAAGTAAACCCAAAAACAGTTCCTTTGGATTGCACAGCTGCCAGAGAGGAACAATGCATGTTTTTTAATAACCATGGTCATAACCTAAAAAATTAATCACGAGCAAATTTGGACAAGTAAGTTCCTGAATGTTAAGAGAGCAGATCTGAATATCCAAGATAATATCGAAGAAAACAAATATGAAACAATAAGCGCTTGCCTACAATTAATGTTTTCTGTAGAGCATATGTATGTGTAAACCTTCATATGAGCTGAAAATCTATAATAATGAAAGTTGACACTAAAATTGATTTTTATGGTCTATAAAAACCTCACAGTACCTTTGCAAAGTAATCCTTATACGCAGAGAGAAAAGTGAAACTTGAGTGTGAATTTAACTCAAGCTATAAAGTTTGCAAGTATTTTTTAAAGTAAGAATGAAAGAGAATGAGTATTTTAGAGATAAAAAACTTTCTTCCCCTACTACTCCATGAGAATCACCAGGTAATCTTTATCATACTGAAGAAGGATGAATGGTTTAAGGAATAGATTATGCAGAGTGAATCACAGAAAAGAAGGCAATAAATACTATTCAGATCCAGCTACGTGGAAAATGGCAAGGTCTGGCAGAATAGTTTTGAAACAAGTAAGGAGAGAACATGACCAGAGAGACATTGAATTAGATAGTAGAAACTGCATTTAGCAGGGTACGGTGAGCTCTACTCAGGTTCACTAACTCAGCAAATTCTGTCCTTTAGAGGAGCTTAGCCCAGTATAGTGTGCAAACTACACCGCTGAAGCTGGGGCTGCCCACCTCCAAACAAAGAGCCCTACCCACTGAACACACACCATGAATTCAGAATACACCACACCTTGAAACGGAAGCAAGAGCATAAGCTGACAAGAGCAGTTTCTCCAAGCACCAGTGTAGATTCATTATGCAAATATTGTTTGAATCAAATTGTATAAAAATGTTTGTATATTTGGCCTTTGATGTGCTAGATTTGTGGATTAATGATCTAGCACTCTTTTCTGGGTGGAACTGTAATTAATGATATCTCTCCACCCTGTGTGTCATTTGGCTTTGCATACTGGGTGAAATATCTCACTTTTCAGGGACTATACCATACCTGCAGTAAACAAGTGGCAGTTTTGCTGTGGCTGCTCGGACTGCAGCAGTTGGCCATTAAGAACTTCGTAAGTGCTATCTGCTGCCTTCTTCTGGGTAATGCTTTGTCTCTGCTTTGCCCAGTTACTAATTTCAGATGTGTAAGAGGTTAATTCTCTCTGAGAACACTAAGCCTGTGTCTACTTCAGATGAAATTGGCCCATGAGTTTAAAAGCTATGGGAAACAAGAAGAAACCAGAAATATTCACACCTTGTTTTCTTTGGAAATCAGGGGGAGAAATTAGGACCTCTCCGTTCCCTACAATTACTGTATTATAATCCTATATTTCAAAACCATACCTGTGCCAACTGATCTAGTATCCTCAGGCAGTGTTCTCGCTTATCATCATCTTGTTTATACATGAAAATACATCTAACAAGAGGAGAGATGAGATTCCAACCCATATTCTTGATGATAACCTAAAAACCAGATTTTCAGAGAATAAACCAAAACTGGATGTCTTCTAAACCCAGAAACACTGTATATATAAAGAACAAAAGAGAAAACAGATCAATGTCCTGGGTGTAACCAACACCGTAACTGTCACTGTGATTGAATGTTTAACAACTATTACCATAAAGTTCTGTATTTGATATATACCGTGTTCTCTCCCTGCTACCTATAAATGCAGCTATATATTTTGTACAGTTTTCTTCAATTTATTAACAAGTCAATATATACTTTTAAGTGTCTATGACAATATATTTGAGACAGGACTGAGTAGAGGAGTTTTGCTGAAAGAGTGCTTTGACAAATTACACTTAATCTCAGGGCATTGAGATCTTCAGTTTTAACTCCAAACTCACAAAATTCAAAACCAGACTGCAAACACCCTGTAGCATTGCTAAAATATTCTATTCCTCATATCTCTGTACAATTTGGTATATTCTCTCAGCTTCCCAAGTGCACAAACACTAATATCTCTTTACATAGCATCGGCTTAGTTGGCTCTTAAAATTTTGGCCAGTATTATTATATCCATCTTTGGTGGGTTGATCCCAGACAGCAACTAAGCACCCACCAGCTGCTTCCTCACTCTCATTCCCCAGTGGGATGGGGCGAGAGTCAGAAGAACAGATCAGATAATAACGTCTGAGATAAGGACAATTTCATAAGTGAAAGACAAAAGACAGCAGAGCGTGATGGGAGGAATAACGCAAAACAACTGCCACTAGCAGACCAATGTCCAGCCAGTCCCCAAGCAACAACTACTTTGGAATGGGTCCCCAACCCCACATGTTCTTACAGCTGAGCATGATATATATGGCATAAAATATCTCATCAGTTTGGGTTAGCTGTTCCAGCTGTGTCCCCTCCTAACCTTCCTGCTGACTGATGGGGCAGCATCAGAAATAGAGAAGGCCTTGATGCTGTACAAGCACTGGTCAGTAAAAGCTGAAACACTGGTGTCTTATCAATGCTATTTCAGTCACAAATATAAACCCCAGCACCTATACAGGCTGCCATGAAGAAAGTCAACTCCATGCCAGGCAGAGCCATTACACCATCTGAAATGCATGTTCTGCAAGAGAGGGTCACTGTCAGTTTCTCCTAATTATGCTTTTGTCCTTCCTCTTCTCTTTGCTTCACCTACTAAAAAACAGTTATCAATGGTTTTGTTAAGATTACCCTGATTTGGGTTTCTGTGAGCTACCTAAATTACAGAATAACGTGCATATAACACAGAGCAACTTATTAGCTATTCATAAGCATAGCCTTGCTTCACAGCTTTCCCCTCTTAATAAGCAGTGTTATCTATTTAATGGTGTTAATGCACAATTAATAAAGAGTGCAAATTTAAACTCACCTTATTTTTCTCATTTTGAATTACTTCTAATAACTGAGCTGCATATCCATCTTCTAAACATTTCTGGCCTGCTACCTGAAACAGATTAAAATCTTCTCCTTTGAAATCAGATTCTTCCAGGATTTGCTAGAAAGAAAATACGGATGTTTAGCTCCACGCTTATAAAAGTCAAATAAGAAATAAGAAAATCTATGTTTTCACTTCAAAATTAAATGTAGTATCATTGTAACTTACATACATTTTTCACATATTAAAAAAGCTACCAAGCACTACTACAGAAGACAAAGCAGTAATTCAACAGCACTTTCTAAGTCCAGGCTACAGCATCCTATTAGGAAGATGTATTTTCTACAACTTGCTTTTGTTCCTGGGTACAACATTTCTTTCTCCAAGAACCAGAAATTACGGAGCTTCGTAGGTTAAGCACCACAGAGAAGTCAATGAAACATGGAGGCTGAGGAACTCTACCAACAACTGTCTCTGTTTTGAGGTAATTTTGGGTTTAATTATAATATATATAAATATTATATATTAATGCAATATTATTATTAATATCATATATTAATATAATATATAAAGAAAAATGCACACTGCTTATGCTTGTCACTTTTAAGGAAAGAAAACTACTTACACATCTTTGTATTATGGCTTGAAGTTCATCAACTGCCATTGTAGTTTGACTGTGTTCTTCTGGCATCAAAAACTATAATAAATTAAAGAGTGCAGTATTATATCACATGCATTTAAAACAGATATTGAAAAATAATCACATTACCAAAAGAATGTCAACAAAGGAATAAGAACAACCTAGACAGATATTAAGATGACTACATGATTAAAAAACAAGGGAAGATGTATTTTTAGGAAGTGTTATTATTAAGTATTATTCAACTCCCCACATTTACAGGAGATAGTATTACAGTCAGGAAACAACCTGGATTCTATGTACAGGAAAACAATTTTTCAAGTACTATCTGGATCAGCTTAAGAAGTTTAGAGGCTTCAGCTACTACTTTGAGCATGTGCATTGAAAACTGCAGCTAACACAGAGCAAGTCTGCACACCAAGTGTGGATGCTCATGACACACACCACTTTCTGCTCAGTCCCAACTGGAACACTCTAACCGGATGTCTGGGATGTGCACAGCTGATCAAACCACCACGCCAGTTTACATCAACACTCCAATCAAGACTGCAAATGCAGTATCATCGATTTCTTTCTAATGTCTAGGTTGGGGTAGTTTAGTGGCCTTTTTACCTCTAGGCACTATAATTAAGAACTTTCTTACTAAAAGCAATTAAGTTAAACTTTTGAGCAATGCTAAGTACATACAAAGGTTTACATAAGCAGGAACAGATTACAAAAAAACCCAAGCTCGGTTATGCCATGTGATGTATCACAGCAGCAGTCACAATCTTTACAGTTTTATGTAATGCCATGGGCCTAAAGCTAGTTACATGACCACTGAGTGTAAATTAGCCCTACATCTGGTTAATTAGCTAACTATTCATTAAAGCACAGACCTCTCTGCGTAAGGTCCTCAGCCTTTCCTCTCACTTTTGATCTAAGCTACATGGGATACCACCTGGATGACAACCCTACCAGGATGACTGCAAAAAGGGGGCAATTCAGGAAAGCTTAAAAAGCACCTGTGTGTGACCCTAATTATTGAAAGAACAAACAACTCACCTTCTATTCTCGACGGCCTGTTTTAACACTTTATGTCACTGAAACCTATCCATGCATCTAGCCTGCCACTTTAACTTTGCCATTATCACATACTTTATTACTACACACTGCACTACTTGGGCTGTTCATTTTACGGAACGTTACTAATCCTGGCAGAACAAGTGAAATGTGCTCCCGCACGCAGGCCCTGAGGCGCTGTCCCCCGCGGTAAGCCCACACACACACACACACACCCACACACACAGTGCTTACAGCGCTGAGGCGCCACGGCCACAGCCCGCACGTGCTTTCCGCCCTCAGTGCTTAATCCGGCTTCCAAATAAATCCTTTAGGAGGCTTCCGCGGCAAGTGCGCAGCACCTGTATGGTGTGATACGTTCTATTAATACCCACCAAACTCCGCGCTAACAAACGCACGCCCCAGCCCCTTCCCTGGGCGGTACAGCACGCCGGCCGGTGCGCAGAGCCCGCCAGCCTCGGCCCGCAGCACGGGCTGAGCTCAGACCCCCAGGGCGCCCCTCACCTCAGCTCAGCTGAGCCCTGCCGCCGGTGCCCCGTGCCCGCTCGGCCCCGCCGCTGTGCCCGCCCGGCCCGGCCCCGCCCCGGGTGAGAGGTCGGCGGGCGGGGCGGCGATGGCGATGATGGCGGCGCGCACGGGCAAGCCCCGCCGGCGGCGCGCAGGTGGGCTCCGCGTCTCGGCCCCCCCCGCCCGGCGCCTTGGGCTCTCCCTGTGCCCTCGGGCCGACACAGCGGCGGGCTCGCCCAACTTGCCGTGCCGGGGGGAGCGGCGGGACGGCCGCGGGCGGGCCGGTGGGCCTCGGCCGGGCCCGGTGTCCGCGCCGGGCAGCGGGCCGGGCGAGGAGGGGCTGGGCCAGGAGGGGCTGTGCCCCGCCGTGTCCTCCGGCCGTGCGGGGACAGCCCGCCCGGCGCGGCCCTGACAGCCCCCGGGCAGCGGGGCGGAGGGTCGGAGCGCGGCAGTCTCGCGTCCTCGAGCACGACAGCCCGGGGGTCGCGGGCGGCGGGGGCGGCGCTGCGTGAGGGGCCGGCCCGGGAGCAGAGC
>JAWWMP010000005.1:16521938-16582142 GCA_035047865.1 Dendrocincla tyrannina
CGGGGCAGCCCGGGGACAGCGGGGCGAGCGCCGGGCCGCAGGGGCTGGGGGAATGCGGGTGGCACGAAATGACGGCCAGAATTAGTTTCCCCTTAGCTTTTTGAGCATGCAGAATATGATGAATGAAAGTATGGGAAGAGTTGGCCCTCTCTGTCCTGTCACTTGGGTCTAACTAGCTGCTGGATGGTTACCAGCTTACTGAGGTCACAGCCATCAAGAACAAGTTTCTAAGCAATTATTTCGATTATGCTTACAGTTTAGAGGTTCTAATGTTTTCCAGGTTCCAATATTTTCCACTGTTCAAGGAAGAAACTATACTAATTTCTGTATTTCTGCGTTTTTGTATTTGATTTCTAGGAAGTAAGCATTCAGCTGCCCTGAAGAACGAAGATGCTGCTCAAAGGTACAGTTTCTGACTAACAACATGCAACATTTTTGTCATCTTGCCTCTTTGAAATTGCTTCCTCTGCCTCGCCTGACGTTTTTCATCCTCAGAGTGCCGTGACTAACTTCAGGAGATCACCAGCATCAGCGTCATGCAGGCTTGTTTGGAGTGGTGCTGTGTAACTTCTAACAGCATGCACATATGTGCATTGTATAGTATACTAAAAGTTTATTAATGTGACCTTCAGAGTTGTATTTCTTTAGTTAGTAGTGCTTGCTTTTTGCTATCTTAACTTCTTTGCATACCTGCCATTTATACTTATTCACCTTAAAAAACTTAGGAAATCTACTGCAGTAGCGTTTGTTTGATTCCTTCCTTCCTTTACTTTGTAACCTTGAACTTAATCATGTCTCAGTCCTGTTTTTCCCACTCATCATGTCTTATCCAGATCCTATACTCGTGATAACTTTCCATAAATTGTGTGTCTCAGGCTCTTGCTCCAGCCAGTTCTGGGCTTCCCTCTTAAGACTCGAGTCTCCTTGAGGGGTGTATTGCAATGCAGTAAGAGTCAATAATCTTCCTCACCAGGGCGGAAATAAAGCAAACCAAGGCTGGAAACTCCTTTGTGGTTATAACAGAATTACTAGTCCAGTTACTTGTTGCTTTGTTTGGCCAACATGGTATGATGCAGGAAAGTGTAAGCTGCTGTATTTCAGAAAAAGAGGTCAAGATGCAGTTGGAAAATTGTTTATGGAAATCTGCCCTCTGTGTCATCCAGTGTGTGTTCTGTTACAGGAAAGCAGCTCTGGAGGCTGCTATCAGAAAGAAGATTGAATGTGAGAAGAAAGCATTGTCTATTGTTGAACAGCTCCTAGAGGAGAACATTACTGAAGAGTTCCTTCTAAATTCTGTAGGTGTTGCAAGTTTTTATACTGTTTTTTACCTTGGTGTGCTACTTTTTTTTCCAAAGTTCTTGGAGCAGTTTACTGCAGTTTAAAATAGGCAGACCATCGATTCCCTCTCTCAGCAGCTCTGATGATGATTGTCTTGTTTTTGAGGGTTCTGCAGTGAAAACATACCCTAGTTTTGCAGGACTGTATACATTTATGAATTCTCACTCTATTATCACAGCCCTTTTTTATACCTCTGCGCTTCTGGACTGATAGGTGAAGTATAAAAATTTAGGTTGCCATAACATCATTTGTGAATTTAGGCAAAGTCTCTATAATGCCCCACAGTTAATCTAGCAGCACAGTTTTGCTGGAATGGTATGATGATTACTCCTGTTAAGATTGTAAAGTAGACTGGTAAGTCGGTGTACAAAACATAAATAGCGGAAAATTATGGAAATGGGTGCTACACTAGAGGCAAAATTATGAAGCCCTTGTATATGCGAAAAGGAGTGCCCATGTCTGTCTTCTTTCTCTGTTTACCCTTTTGTCACTTTTACTGTGCAGGTTCCAAATGTTGTTTATTAAACTTCTAGATAACTGTTGCATAACTTAAAATATTTATTTTCTTATGAGGTGTTTTGAGTCCACAAAATAACAAATTTTCCAGTAGCTGTTGTTGAACTGTTCTCTTGTCATTTTAGGGAAAATTTATTACTCCATCTCACTATAAAGACATTGTTGATGAACGGTCTATCATCAAACTGTGTGGTTATCCTCTGTGTCAAAATAAACTGGAAAACGTAAGTTGCTTTTCATTAATGCTGTTATCATAAGAATCTCTTACAATTTTGATTCTCTTGCATTTTCTTTTTAATTTTAAACTTAGACTATTAAACAAAGATTAAAATACTGCCAAGTAATGGGCCGGGCATCGTATCATTCCATTTCAGTATAATCCTTCTGAAGTGAGAAGCAAAATATAGTCAGTAGACAACAGTTACTGTATGGCAAAATCAGTTAGCATCTAGTTTGACAGTGATAAAGATCACTGTTATGGCTTCATGGCCTTTCTTTGTGCATGAAAAAGTTTTTTAGTCTTGTTCTGTCGTCAGTATAGCCACAGATGTCTGTGAGAAGGATTGAAATGAAAAAAATAATACGAGGGTATTATTATGTGAATGCATACACATCTGCTGTAAAAATGTATGTCAACTTTGTCAAAATCAGTCACACTTCTTTTAGCAGAACTCAGAGTTCAGGTAGATAACCTGTGATGCAAATCAGTAATACATATGATTATCTGAAAAAAAAAATCTACTTGAGTACAAAAAGATTTGTTAGTTTGGACTTCATATATTCACACAGAAGTTCACTTTGAAATTGTCTTTTACAGAAGATCCTCTCTGGGTTTGTGTGGGTAGTGGTGGGGGTTTCTGGCAGTACAGTCTCACATGAATATAAATGGATACAGATTAAGGAAGCACCTTAATTCTAATTGTCTGTAATTGTTCAGCGCTTACACATGAGAGTGTCTGTCGTGGCAGCTCTATTGTTTTATGTTCAGCACTGGCTTTCTTGTAGATCTGAAGTTGTCTTACAGTGAGAGGTGTATATCATTAAAGATAAATTGCCATTTTTACAGCTGAGAAGGTACAATATCAGAAAAATTGATAACAAAGGTGGAGATAGCATGCAATTCAGATTGAATATATTACACTTAAGGATGAAGTTTTCTGTATAGTCATGATGGAAGTAACAGTCTTGCTGATGAAAACATTCTGTTTTAGGTGCCAAAGCAGAAGTATAGAATTTCAACAAAAACAAACAGAGTTTATGATATCACTGAAAGAAAGGTATGGTAACGAGTCTGTTTCTGGAATATATTTAATAGTTGCAATGTCAGAAATGCATTTTGACAACATTCCTGTAGTGATTTGATTCAGAGCCAATATGTTTGGTTCTTACAAACATCATTTTCATGAATGGTCAGAAGGTTTTTGCAGATTTGAGTTTCAAGGTGCTGTCTTTGGTAAGATGAAAAAACCATGTATTTTCTCTATTTAAACATAATATGGACAATTTTACTTGGATAGCAGTTTGAATGTGGTACAGCTAATCTGTGAAAGCCATTTGTGAAGAAGTGTTCTTTATTTTGCTCCAGTAGTCAATGAGCTTTAGTGGGTTCAAAGTGCACATCTTTTTTATTCACTGAAGTTTGCAGTAGTGTAATACAAGCTACATCTTAAGTATTCTTTAGTGTTCTTTTCTGGGGGTCCCTTAGGGTTCTTTTTTGAGAACTTTGCTACATAAAACTTATCTCTTCAAAAAGTGTTTCTTTCTGGAAGCATATTCACACATGTGGTGGCATAAAAGTCATCTTTGCCAGTTCACAGGATACGCAATCACTGTGTCTGCATGTGCTTAGACACTAAATTGTAAGATAAATGTTTCCAGTTACAGAACAAATTTCTTTAGTGTCACTAGTATTCCTTTCCTCTGGTTACAACTCCAGGATACATGGAATTCTAGGAATTGCTTTTCTCAGGCAGCCAGCCAAGAATCTGAGAAGCAGCAGGATGGTTTGCCTTCTTCCCTTGTCATGCAAGTGTTGTTCCAAGTATTGCAAAATACCAAGTCCTGTTGCTAACCAAAGTTTTCATTATTAAACACCTGTATTTTATTGTATGTCTTTTAAAATTTATGACCATCTTGTTGGGTTATGGATTATTCTTCCAACAGTTTGTTGAGGTTTTTTTACTTATTGTTATGTAGAATCTAACACTGGTTTGCTTCTCAGTATGTAGTGGAAGTACAAAAAGCAGAAAAAGGTGCAAAAAAAAGAAGCTAAAAGTGGCTTGTGGGGAGTGGGATAGACCTATTTGATAAATCTGGTTTCTCAAATGAATTAACAACCTGGTCATAGTATTAAAGTTGGCTTTAGTAATTTTTTTTTTTGCTTTCTCTCATTTCCAGTGCTTTTGCAGCAATTTTTGCTATAGAGCATCTAAATATTTTGAAGCTCAAATTTCTAAAAGTCCAGTATGGATGAGAGAAGAAGAAAAGTAAGTATACATTCATTTATACATTCATTGCTCCTTTTGAGAATATTATTTCTCTATGCAAGTGGCAATGCTAATTAAATAGTTGCAGTGGATCAAATGATTTGACTGAAGCAGAGGTAACTAATGTTAAGGTGTGAGATTAGCCCAGTGCTCATTTCAAGTGTTATTTTTATATGGATTACTGACATGGCAGTAATTGACTGACAATAACTGACATGGCTCAGTACTACTCACATCTACTTAGTAGGCATGATCATGTTAGTTTAAGAGGGCAGACTAGTCATAAATAATAGTTAATAGGAGTTAACTTTAAAATGTATTTACCAGGATCAAGTTTTTACAAACCATATAATCTACAGGATGAATTCATTTTACTGTGTTACAAGAGATTTTCTAATTTTAGCACAGCACTTGGCATTGGTCTTAAGCTTAAACTGTGAACGCTTGCATCTGGAAGCAGGCTATAACATGAAGATGTTCTTTATCCTATCTAAATTTCAGATTGCCCATTTCATGTTGTTCCTGCAATACACATTTTGGAACAGTGTAATGCAGTTGGTGTTCCTAGCTTAGGAAACACAGCCTTGCAAATAATGAATGGAGCCAGTGGGTGTCACTGTTGAACAATGAGGGCTTGCATAGAGAATGTTCAAGTGAATTTATTCAACTTTTGTTCTCCAAGACAGTACTTTTCATAGTCTCGTGATTTTCAACAAAAGAAACTAGCTGAAGTTATAGGTGTAATCTCATTTTAACAGTCATAGGAAATATCTGATCAATGAGAGAAGAGCTTTAGAGCAGTCTGATCTGATCTGAGGTATTCCAGTAGATAAAAGTAGTCTCTTTATTAAATGTTTAAATTTACCATTTAATTTTGCGGTATTGTTTTGCTGTCCTTAAAATAAGTATTTCTAAAATCTCCCTTTATTCTTAACATTAAAAGTGTATGGTTCTGGTACATCTGACATAATTTATTATTTATGCTGGGTGGTGGTGGGGAGGAGTTGTTTTCAACAAACAAACAAACAAAAGAAATCCCAGATAGTTCATGGCTAGCTACATCTGTCTGCACAACCACATAATGTGCACACAGCAATACACATTTACACCTTCAAATAGCTGAAATTCCTTTGACAGAAAAGATTGCAACGTGCACTTAAAACTCTGAAGAAGAGTTACATGGTGTTAGTAATTTAAATCATTGCATGTTATCCTCTTTAGTTTCCGAACTCAGCTCGTTGATATGAGTGGTGCAGCTTTCATCTACTTAAACCTGTGGGATCTTTTACATCCTGAGAGGTGTTAGTGCATTGTCTTGTATTTAGTGCTTGCTGAAAAGGTTTTCTTTCATTGATAGGACAGATGAGGATTTCAAAGGAATGGCACTGGATACTGCCTCCTAACTGAATTGAAGTAGACTAACTGAAAGTAGAGCTTTGAAAAGAAAACTCATCAAAATTTGTTTAGTGATGTTCTTGCAGTTTCTGAAAACCTTTGAAAGCCATTTTCTTAAAGCATTTTCTGATAGCCTAATTTTTAACAAAGTAAGATTTTAAATAAGGAAGAATATCCTGAATGTTCACATTTTTGCATCTATTTGGAGCATTTTCCAAGGATTGTGTTACTGTAGGAACTTTGTGACCTTTGAAGATCTTGGTATGTTTACCATTTTTGAAGAGGAGGCCAAAGGGTGATCTGAAAGGAGTCTACAACTGCTTGAAAAAAGTTAGAAAGATTACAGAGCAAAACTATCCTTGGCTGATGGCAAAAAACGAAGTGATGGCAACAAATAATTGTATGAGTGGTTCAGATTGTACTTTGGGAAAAAATTGCACTAAGGTTATTGTGGAATGAAACAGGTTACTCAGTAACATCTTGAAATCATCGGAGGTTTTCAAGATTTAAACTTTGTGAATTTGTGGCTGATCAAACCTGCTGCTGCTGACAGTTGCGTTGCAAGCAGGAGGTCAGACTAGAGCCTTCCTGAGGTCCTTTGTGGCTAACGTGGGTGTGATTGGCTGATTCTGTTAAATGTTGTTCACTGTAACAGCACTGTGCTGCGGGCACACGGGTCCCGCTCTGAACATGTGTGCATAAACTGCTCTCAGTGGCCTTGCTTTGAACAGAGGCTGCTAGACCACAGGCTCCTCAGACATCCCTTCCAAACTCAACTATTTCTGTATTGATGTGCATTTCAGTAGAATTGATTTAGTGGGAAAATCTTCATTCTCTGTCTTCTTTTTGCAGACCACCAGACATAGAGCTGCTGAAGGAGGGACAGAGGTACATTAAATGATTTTTTTGTTGTTGTATGCCCCCATAGTTAGAAATTTTAGTATCATATCAGGTGAAAGGGGAGCCTTTTATTTCCTGTATTGTAGAAAAGATTTTTTTAGAACCTGCGCAAAGGCTTTTTCCTTTGTGATTCTAACCCAGCATATTTGATCTGTATGATTTAGTGTACAGCTGCTCTTGGATTGTGTGTCTTAATTGAGCCTGCTGAAATCTGAAACAAACACACTGTTCGTACTTGGCATATTTTATGCCATCTATTCTTTATGAAGAAAATTGTGCCAATTACATTTGATGAAAGCTTCTGTACCTCTTAATCTAAAATGTGTGTATCAGCCAAAATGAAATCACACTACTCTGTCATCTCTCTGTACCTGTGTATTGTGACTTTGTTTGTTTTCTTTTGCAACCCATGGCCATTAGGTGGCAAACTTACATATGCCGAAACAGCTCTGCTGTCACCCTGATTTTAGGGTACCATATTTCTATTTATTTTAACATGCCTGCCTTCATTTTAAAATTGCACTATTCATCATGCTAAGTCAGATATTATTCTGCTGATCTTTAATAATATTTTGTTTATTTTTCTAACTGCCAATAATCTGCTTAGAACTCACTTTTTTAAATAGTCTCTATACTTGTTGTCTTGACTGTAGAACAATACAACTGAGTTCAAGAAAACTTTTAGAAGAGCAGCTATGATTCTTAAAGCAAAAAAATTATACTTCTATAAGGAGAAAAATGGTTTGTTTATTGTTCTTACATTATAATGAAAAGCTACTGCAGGTAACACCCATTTCCTATTTCATTGATGGCTTGTGTTTTCTGTTACAGTGGACATTCTGGAGAAGAGGTGAAACTACGTGATGAAGTAATTAAAGCATCTGACATTGAAAATCCTAGGATACCTTCAGATCCATGTGAATCTGGTTCTCATGACACAGCCAGTGACAGCAGCAGTGATACTGAACAAGAATTTATTTCTTCTGTCCTACCAGGAAGTCAGTCAAGTTCAGCCAGTTTTGCACAGCAGTTGCCCAGAAAAACCATCCTCAAAAAGAAGCATGCTCAGGAAGTCTCTACCAGCCCTAAAACTGAAGATTCAGGTGTGGTAGAAGCCACTGAACAGCTCTCTCATTGTAAATTAGATGCTCGGGAAGAAATGCATGCTTGCTCTGTTCATAATGAGATAACTGCACCACTTTCAAAAAATACCACTCCAGGGAAATCAAGTGCTTCAGAAATCTGTGAAAATGCCTGTGGGTCACAGATAGTTTTTCTAGGTGTGAGCAAAAGAGGGGCAGAACATCTTAGAAGAACACTAGCTAACTCAAGAGAATATAAAAAACCTGAACTGAGGCATCCAGTTAATTCCAAAGGCAGTTTACTAGAAGTGCTTAGGCAAACGCTTATGGAATGGAGAACTGAGGAAACTTTAAAATTTCTTTATGGCTCAAACTATACTTCTTTGTGCTCATCAGAGTGCATAGTGACTGCCAACCAGGAGACTGAGGAACTTGATGAGGATGACTTAGATACAGCTGATGATCTGAACACTGTTGCTGTAAGGAAGTCTGAGAACAGCTTGAACTATTCTTTACCTTTCACGGGCCCAGGTGGAATAGCTAAGCCTGTGCCCAGTTACGAAAAGTTAAAAGAAGAAACAGAGTTCCTAGAACTCCGAGTGAAAGAGTTCTATGAAGGGAAGTGCATCTTGGCTGAAGAGGCAGCGACACTTGCACAAGCAGAGGAACATCCAAGCACAGACAAAGTAAGTGTCCAGCTGAATAGTGTCGAGGCATATAAAGCCTGAATAGGCCTTCAAAGAATTATTGCTTTATTTCTACCATCCTAAGTGGACAAGTATCTCACACAGGGAAGGAAAAAAGTACATTGGTTGCACACTGTATGTTGGGTCAGATTATACAAAAAAATTACCATTTGCAGTTTTTTCTATTCAGAGTTAAGATTTACGTTATGTTTAAATATTTATTGATAATCTGTGACTGATTCGATGCATTGACTTCAATTAAATACTGGGTTAAAACTGCTAAGATTTTTTTATCTAATACAGGATGAGCAAGAGGAAGATTTTGCCTTCCCACTTGTTGATTCAAATGCACAAATGCAGATTAGAAAGCGAATTGTCCTTGAAAAACTGAGAAAAGCGTAAGTACCCTTTACTTTGCTAAATGTCAGTCTATAGTTGGTACTCTCTCATCATTATTTTAAGTAAACACACTGTCTGAGGATGGGTCTGGCTTTTTCTTGGTGGCCTTAGTCATAACTTAAACCCCTTATTGCCCTAAAGGACTTACTTATTTCTGCAACAGTCACCTGTGGTACAGCTGCAGAGATCAGTCTGCACAGTCTCCATGTAGCAACTGCTCAAGTTTAAACTGAAAAACTTGATTGGGAGGAGTGCAACTATTTATCTTGTACATTAAGCATACTGTTACTGGTAAACAAATCTGCAGAGAAGGAAGCGGTGTTTCCAAACCTCATAATCCTTTAAACAAAGTGTTACTAAAAGAGTTTCTAGGCCATGTTTGGTTAGTTGATATCACTATGCCCCAACTACAAGTATTACAGGCCTTCAGAGTTGAATTTTAAAACTTCCCAAATGCCAGACCTTCTTTATATAAATGAAAAGACTTTGGAATCCCGGAAAAGAAATTAAGTTATTTCTGTTAGTAGCTGTTAAAATTATTAAATTGTCGAAGTTGAGAGGACCTTAAAAATATTGTCAAGAAGATGAAGATAAATGAGTGTTTGAAGGTCATGATTCTGGTGTTTTTGTTTGAGATATTTACTTTTCTTGTAGTTTTGTTAGCTGGCCAAACTAGGTTTTGCAGAAGGTTTCTTTTTTTTACTAATGATAAAGCCCCACAACCAAAACTCTCCTTCCAAATAAAAAAAAAATTCCTTTCTGTTTTCCTGCAACATGTGTGGATAGGCCACAGTCATGGAATCAAACCATCCTGCAAGTGTCTTGTCTGCATAGATTGTTTTACGTTTCCTGAGGTGATTCAGTCATCCTGTCACACTCAAGAGACAGTTTTAATTGTGATAAAGCAATGAATATGCCCAGCATCATAACAATCCTGTGTTCAGTTTTGGCAAGACATGCAGTGATATACAGAAGAGAAATCTTGATTCTTACAGTAATATTGATGCACCATACGCTATGTGCGTATAAATGGGAATAACTGGGTATTCAAATGCAAGAGAATGTTAACTATTAAACAAGCAAATAGAAGCTAAAGTCCTAAATGTGAAAAACAATCCATGTTATTTCCATCATTGGGGAATACTGATAACTAGTTAAACAATATGTGGAGTTTGTGTGCTCTATCAATTTTTACGCACAGTCAATAGTCTTTTTCTCTCTTCTTAAATTTTCTGATTACTGTCATCTTGATTTCAACTACAAAGCTCACAGTGGAGTGATTTTTCTGTAGCATCTCTGCAGGTCTGAGGTTAGCAGGTATATTCTGTGTAAAAACCTCATTTAGACATGTAGTTTCCTTTTGTATTGTTATTTTTGAACCAAGTAAATATAAACCTTTGAAAAATTCATAAGGCCTGTCATTCCAATCCTCATGATTGTAAGAATATCTTGTCAGAATTGAAATGTGAAATTACTAAGAATATGTATGTAGAACTGTATTTAATTTCATTATGTTCACACTGAACTAGAGCAAAATGAAGGTGATGGCCCCAACACTGCTCAGAGAAAGCTGAAATGAAAACTACAGCACTGCTGAACAAAAGTCAATCTCTTTTTCTTTTTATTAACTTTGATAAACTTTGGTGGAAGCGTTACTTGAGAAGAAATAAGAGAGGAAAATAGATACTGACTGGTGTCTTTTGCCTTCTAGATTACCTGCAGTTTTGGGCCCTCTTCAGGTTGCTCCAGGGGATGTTTACACGGAGCTGAAAAATCTTGTCAAAACTTTCCAGTGAGTCCTGGTCTTTATTTAGAGATTCTTCTTAATTGATTAATTAAACATGCCAACGAATGATTTGTGATTTGGGCACAGAGTAGCCCTGTTGCAGATTTGCCTTTTTCTAGCTGTGTGTTCATGTAGGTAATGTCACATTCCCTGTGGACTAACAAAACCCTTTCCCTGCTCCTGACAGTGACTAGGTCACCAGGAGTATTTGTAGATTTTTAAAAACTAGGCCAGTGGTCTCTGGAGGATGATGGTGAGTCTTTTAAAGGTTCTGCTACCTCATCACTTCCTATTAAGCATGAGTTTCTGAGAACTGTCGCTTTCTTTTGCTCTGGCTCCCTGCAGCTGGGCTAAATGGTTTTAATGTGATTAATAATTGTTACTAGTAACTTCTAGAGTCAGGTAGAGGGTCCTGTTTGACCTGTCTTGTTCCTATTTCAAAGGCAAGTCGATCTAGTGGGCACTTTTATCACCACACATGAAGCTGCTGCTTCAGTCAATAGGACTAAAGGCGATATTTGGAAATGGTGAGATAAAGGAGGGAAAACAAAATGGTGGTAACTTTTCTGAACATTCTTAGGTTTTCTTTGGAACACAACTCTTATAACTTGGACATAGGTCATGTCCTGCATCCTCAAGTATTGTCAGCAGAAGAGCAACAGCAGTTACTGTGTGTATGTTGTCACTCTTGAACCTTCCCTACCACATCCTCAGCCTGCATGAGGTTTTCATGTAAATTTGCTGGAACTCATTCATGTGACATTTTGCCACAAGGAAGACTGGAAAGATGCCACTAAAACACAGATGTCTATGTGCAGGATTTCTTACTGTGGAAGATTCTCTCTTCCTTTCTGATGAATCTGTTAGTGGTCTCTTTTATTTAAAAGAACTGTTACTATCTGAACTTGAGTCTGCGATTGCAGACTTTTTAAGTTCCCATTAACCTTTTATTTTAACAGCAAGACTTAAAACAGGAAAGATATTTTGGTTGAAGCAACATGTATATACTGTACAGATACCTATTATTTGAGAAACATCTTTGTGTCTTAAAACAGTTTTTTTGTTCTGCAGTTTAAATGCCTAATTGTCACTTTAGCTTATGAATTGATAAAACTGGTAAAACTACGTTTGGTCTGTTTCAATCTACTTTTGTATGATTGATTATGTAAGAAGGCCTGGAGGTTCTCAAAAACAGAACTTCTGTTTTAAATAATTTCTTCTTTTCAAAGACAAGGTGGCCTGAATATAAAGTTTTAGAGTGGTTTATAGCAAATGAGACTTGAAGCGAAAATAGACTTCTAAAACATATGTGTATATGTATGTTTACAGGATAGAACCAAGTTTATTTGGGCTTTGATCCCAATACCTGGCTCCTGTAACAATAATTCATCATATTTTGAAAGTCTTCTCTCATCTATTTCTGATCCTTTAGATAACCCATTGTGAGTTTATTCTTGTCTTCTTTTATTAGGAAATAAGTTGACAGTAATGGTAGCAAGGTCTTGGGGCTCTCTTACTGTGAAGATTCCACATCAATTGCTTAGTATTTCAGGATTTTGAGTGGGTGATGGTTAAAGACAATTGTGGGCACTACACAAGAATTTTAAATGTCTTTATATAGCATATATCTTAAAATAATAGGAGTTTTATTGTCACTGATAGTAAAATAATTAAAAAATACAGGAAATAGGGAAGGAATAAAAACCTTTGGGCCCTTTCTTCCTGCATTACTGACACACAAGGGTCTGTTGATATGTAAGGGCTCACTTATTGGATGTCAAGATGAATGCATAGACTTGAATCTGCAGTTCTGTATGTAGGTTTAAATTTATTTAATGTGAGTGGTCTCTCTAGTTTTGGGTGGAATGCTTTGGCGGGGGACTTGGGATGAATTTTAAATGCCATTCGTATTTACAGGGTAAAGAAATTTCTTTGTTAATATACTTCAAATACTTAATGACTGTGAAGGAGCTTTGATAAATGCTTGTGATTTTTCCTGCTTTCTGTACTGGAAATATTTCGGGCTGAAGAACTTGCCAAGGAGGGTAGTAGATAAAATACATGGCTGTAGTAGAGCTTAGCTGAAGAAGGGTAAAAGAGCATGTGGTGAACTAAGCAACAACAATTTTCAGCTCCATTGGTTTTTAAAGGAACACTTGCAGTTCAGCCTCCTTTGGGCAGCATTTTATTCAATCACCACTGCTAAGAAACACACTAGAGAGATCTCAAGAGACATTTTAGAATGGTTAGAGCTCTTCCCAAACAAAGTCCCTCAGCGCCTGTAAGCTTTTGTTACGAAAACTGAGATGTCAAATAATTCTCCAGGGTGTGTAAGGGCACTTCGTTAAAAGATCAAGAGAAAATCAGTTACATATATATAAACTGAGGATAAATGATTGTGTTTGTGAATGCATGATTGGGGTTTTTTTAAGCCATAATATTTCATATTGAAAACAGAACTTCATCTGTATTTTATGGGTGCAAGTATTTTATTTCCTATTTTGGAGCTTATCATTGACACTAAACTCTATCAATGAATAGCATAGAATTGTTTCTAAAAGATGTGTCCAAGGCTTTGTCTTATCATGCTTCCAAGGCAGTCTTTTAGCTTTTAAGTGTGTTATCTGGTGTAAACACTTACTAATACCTATTTTACCTGTTACCCTTGTGAAGTGAAATTTTAGGTTCTGGGTTTCAAGTCAATCAGTAATACTTGGTCATAGACAAAGTTCTGTGTGGAAATGTGGGTCTACCAGGTTATTAGTGACCTTTTCTCAAGTAAATGGGCTTCTCTCAAAGAAAGCCTAAAGTTAAATGTAATTTTTGCTGGTTGTCATCAAACTGAATAATACTATAGTACCATAAATATGTTGCTCTTCTTTAAGGGGTAGAGGAGCTGTCTTTTATGGTTAAATTGTCTAGTTGAAACCTCAAGAAAATCAAACTGTGCTTTAGTATTTGCCCGTGCTGACCTGGGTTAGTTAAACTTCACATGCTTTAGTGCAAGTTTCAGAAAAACTATAGGTAGCTGAGGTCCCCTGAAGTCACAATTTTGCATCCTAACCCCATGAAGTCACCTTGCTGACTTGCAGAATGGACACACAGCCAAACTTAACAGGTCACATTCTTGAACTGGAGTTACATATGCCCACACCTGGGAATCTGGATGTGGGAAGGAAAGGCTGCTGGATTTATAAAGATGCTGATGACTTCACTTTGTAGCAAAGATGAACTGTAAAATGAAAGAAAGACATTTTTTTCTTTTTCTCCCAGTATAAGAACACAAACATACTGGACAAAACTGAAAGACAGCAAGTGTGGACCAATTCAAAGGAAAGCTTTTTCACCAAAGGTGCATTTAGTACTGATAACTCATTGCTACTAGCTATTCATAGCAACACGTTAAAAACCAAGCTCAGATTCACTAATACCAAGTATATTCTCATTGTAAGGATATACAAACTTCTAGAAGAGGAAATAACACTCAAGACTATAATTTATAAATGAAAATACACTTTTAAAAGATTGGTCTATATTAACCAGTTCCATTTTTTGGATTTGCATCTTGTTCATAATACCTGATGCTGTGGGGCCTGGTAGGGGAGTAAATATTTTGCATAATAATCTTGGTGTCCATCTGCTAATTCCCACTGCACACCTTTTGTCAGATTGTTCCCTCAAAGTCCCAGGAAGTGTAATTCAGCTGAGGAAAGACTGTCAGTTCCAGCATTGCTGAGTTTCTTTCCTATAACTTCAAGTTTGTTGTGCTCCCTGTCCAGGTTCTTGCACAGGGCACTTGGGAAGGGCTTAAATCTGCTGTCACAGCAGGCACTGCTTACAAATCAGGCCATTATTTGCAGTTGATGGTAATTAAATGGGAAGACAACTAAAGGAAAAGAAGTAAAAACAACTGTGTATGCTTTGTCATTTTTGAGTTTACTACTTTTGTTTACTGGAAACTTTAACCTTGGACTCCCCTGTATTACTACAGCTTCCCTATTAGAGTTCCCTTCCTTTGCAGGCTGGGCTCTAGTCAGTTGTTGGGAGGTTGTTTGGGATGGAATTTTTATGTGTCTTACTCTTTAGTCCTTTGTCCTGTATCCTGTAAGCTTCTGCCAGTTGGATCCATCTGCTCAGTCTGTGCTCCTTCATAGAGTATGAAAACTGCTGCGTGGGTCCTGCTGGAGGGTGGAAGTGCTCAAGCCCGGCCACAGTGTGTCTTGCTGGAGTGAACCACAAGATCCACAAACTAACAACTAAGCGACCCGCACAGCTGTTTGGGATCATCGCACTTTCCTGGCTTATGTATCATGCCCTACAGAGGCCAAGAATGCAGAGATGTTCAGTTTTGGAAAGTTGCATGTTGTTTTCTTTCTTTAGGTAGGCAAGGGAGAATTTAGTCAAACTTTTAACAGAAAAACTCAAATCACATGCACAAAGTTTAGTACAGTTTTAACATTTCCTCATTATATGTTTATGACAGAAATCCAGTGACCTCTCTTTTATGGATTGTTCTGAAGTAACAGTTTTGGCTAGAGGCAAGACAAAGAGTTAATGAACCATTTTTACAAAGGCCCTGCAGTTCCCTGTTTTCTGTAAGCTTTGCTCTTCAGGGGCCTTGGTGTTGACACACAGCTTGTTTTTAAAAGTGACTGCCCTTCCACTGCTCCTTATTATTTAAGGCTTCACACCTGTAGGTTGCTAGCTTTACTCAGATCTGCCTGAAATGTGGCTTTTTTTTTCCAGCTGCACAAGTGTTTTAGGACAGGTGTTGTACTGAAAGGTTACTCGTGGTGGAAGGCTGACTGTTCATCCAGTCCAGTGACAGTAGTACATCAGCAGATCCATACTGCCATATCCTGCTGGTTGGCTGTGTCTTTTGACTACCTCCTTCATAAACAGCATATTGATGGCAATGACTAGTGTTCAGACCTTGCCAATCAATACTAACATTGAATAAGAGTTAATTGACACAAATAACTGCTGCTCTCAGTTTGTGTACAAGAATGACACCTTCCTGTGCTCTAATCAATAATAACTCCTTGTAGAGCATTGAAATAAAGCTGCTTTCTCTATTTGACAGAATTTTCCCAGGTGACCTGGAGCTGTCTCTTTCACTGTGTCTCATCATAGCAGATTAACTGGAATGTTACATATGAATTGTCTGTCAAGATGATTCCATCAGACATTTCTTGGTAGTGTTTATCACTCTCATCAGTGTTGAGTCAAGATGTTCAGCCTTTGTTTCGGCTCTTGTTCTATAACCGGAAAAATGTAATGCTTTACCAGGTACAAGCTCTGTTGCCAGCTAAATCCATTAACTATATCAACAGTAATTTTTAAACATTAATCTTTTAATAACAAATATAATCTGTATTTGCCAGAACTGTTGCTTCTGGTTTGATGTGACAATTCCCGTATATGTAGTGCAAAACATTGTTTTGCTGTTCGTGATTTAACAAAACTCAGACTGTTGAGGCACTACTTGGGTAATCATTCCTTCAAAATCTTATTTTGGTTTGAAGGCTTGGAGATCTGACAAGAAAAATAGGATAATATTGTTTTGATCATTACAAATCTATCTTATTAATTTTTAATATCTTTCTGAAATAGATAAATGCAAACAGATACTATAAAAAGATCTTATTTATAACTGCATTTTTAATGACCGTTTTGATTATAATTTTGGGGAATTAGTTAACGGAATTTGAATTTTAACAATGGCAAGTACAAGTACTTCTATTTTCTCAATTTCTAACTTTTTCTTTTTTGAGGGGTAGCTATATACTTGCCCAAAGTAATTAAAATTTTGTAAAAAGTAGTTTTACTGGGGAAGAAAACCCTGGATTTGGATTTATGGACAGACAGTTAATTTTAAGCCAGTTCCTCTCTTCTTCACCAGTGCATGTAGGAATGGATATGAATAACGAGGTTATCTTCCTTGTGGATCTGAAATTGTTCAAGGCTTCACTGAAAAGAAACTGAGAGCAAGAAGGAAGCAAACACTGGGAGTCACTTGCCCCTCAGTATTTGTGTTGATTGGTGCCATCTGTCTGAATAAAATTAATTCTGCTGGCTCTTTTGGGTGCCTGCATAGCCACTGCTGCATTTTAACTGTGACTTTTCTATGAAATTGCGTGTCTTGAACACCATGGGTCATGCCTAAATTTGGCCACAGCAATTCACACATGAATTGTTTTAAGACAGATTAGCACTTGATTTAAAGCAGATCTCTTTTATGAGGCAGTTCAGTCAAAGGGATCAGCTGGTATTCAGTGCAGCAGCACTTTCGTTGCGCACCCATGAGGGTCTTGATTCACACTTCATTTATATTTACATGGCTCTTATATTTCCTCTGGCTCCCATTGCATAAGTTAGAATTCTGGGTTTCCATTTTAAAAACAAGAATCATCAGATTGGTGCTGGTATCTTATAAAATTCAATCTCTTTCCACATTAGCTTTTGCAGCAAATCTGGATCGGAAGCAAACGGGAGGGAACCTGAAGGTCTGTCTTTTCAGAAACACCTGTGCCAGAGAATTTCCCAGTGGGACTTGCAGCAGCCAGGGCTGTTTGTGAGCAAATTCAAAGAATTAGCTTCTTTTCAGTCTTTCCCATCCCACTTCCATGTAGAAAAAAGAGACATACTGGGAATTCTGCAATTGCTCCATTAGAGGATGAGAAAAGCCTGAAAGTTGATGAATTGCTCAGAGACAGCTGTAATTGATTCATTATAACTCAATATATTAGTGGTAGATGTAAAATTCAGCTGTTAAAATCTGTTTACTTTTACTCTGAAATGTACTGATTTTTTTTTCAATTATCTTTCAGGTTAACAAACAGAAATATTATTCACAAAATGCCTGAATGGACTCTAATTGCTATTGTTTTGTTGTCTGTGTAAGTACCTTTTAATGTCAAATATATGCAACTGTCTTAACTAGCATATTGAAACAAGGTTTAATTTTCAGGTAAAATAAGGAAAAGATTTCTTGAAATTAACTGTGGAATCAACAGAAATGTGTGGTTTTTTCATGAAAGTGAACGAAATTCTCTTGACAAAACAGGATTATCTGACTTGCAACAAGTGACTGGTGATATGAAGTATATTTCACCCTCTTCCATTTGCTTCTGAGAGACATTCTGCCCCTTTCTGACAATAGGACAAAGTGACGTGTATTGTATTATTTGCATTTAGTATAACTGTTAAGTGTTTAATTTTACTTCTAATTTCTTAAGAGGTTTCACTTTTATGATTAAAGTAAAGCTATTTCCATACAGATATGGTGGCTTCTAAATATGTTTGTTTAAATATTTTAGCCAGCTTGTTTTAGAGGGGAAAGCTTTTTTAGCAACTCTCAAGGAATACTGGAAGCCAGTATTAAGATTATGGACTACATATTTATTGCTTAAGATTATGATACGGCAGGGTGTACAGTTCCTCGCTGGCCTTGTGCTGCTTACTGTAGAATTAGATTTTTTACAAGGATTTTCCTAATGGAAGCCTGATTTTATTATAGTATCTTCCAAAAGGCATGATCTATAAAATCGGTATTCCTATGCATCCAGCAAGTTCCTTAACTTGTATTTTGCAAATTCAGGTACATTTCTGAAGTTAAAGACACAAACTTAGAAGTGTGTTAAACAGGCACAAATTTGCATTAAATATTTAACATTAGTTCACCTTTTAAGAAATCACTGGTGGTTTCACACCACCAGTGTCAGGCCCTGCCTTTTGGTGGGTTAAACCATCAGTCTTTGTATGTCTTGAACTTGAATTACAAGATTGTGAAAGTCTTTATGGCAGAGCCTGTTGTATTACTGCACTGCTGCTGCTTCTTTTGGGCTTCCTGGGTCACTGGAGCCTGCAGGACAGAGAAGTACTTACAGACATTCACAGGTCAAGAAGTATCGTGGGCCAGCCTCAGAGCATCCCCAGCACTGCACTTACTTTCCTTGATATTGCTTCAGTCTGACACATTGTTCTGGCTTTCCTGTCCCAAGGAAGACTGTACCAGCAGGCATTAGAGCAGGCTTCAGCGAGCCTTACATCTGTGTCACCCAGTCAGATACCGCTCAAATGATTCATTAAATCAGAACACAGAAAGTAACTTTACTTGAATGCCTTGGCATAAATTTTTTATCAACTATAAGAACAAATCTTTTGTCATTTTTACTATATATTCTTATGGTTGAATTGTTAATTTGTGAAACAGATCTTATGAATTTTTCAAGTAGTTTCTTTATAGTTAAGGAAATGGTGACTCTTTTTGATCAGAAGTTAAAATGTGTTCCTGGTCTCTGCATATGATGAGCTCTAAATGTTTACATAACTAATGATTGTTAAAATGTTATACAAGTAGTAGGCCGTCTTGGTAACAATCAGTATAAGCAGAAGAAGCAAATCTCTTTTTGCCTTCGCTTTCTAAGGGTCTACCCCCAAACAAATGAATCATATTTGATCATAATGTGTAGTAGATTTTATTTCTAATATTATTTTTGTGAAATAATTAATAAAATCTCCGTTGACTTCTGCTCATTGTAAGGCTCTTGCAAGCTCACAGTCTTGAGATTTTGAACAACTTCTCTCAGCTACCTCTTAAGAGAGGATGTAGAAGAATGGGGGTGGATTAGAATGAGTGTCAGGATTCCTCTAACAAGATGACACATGTTGCATTATTTCCAGAAATATTAAAGCAGAACATTTAATTATTTGGGATTCTAATCAAACTTGAATATTTAGTGGAAGCCAGGAGTGTGCAGGGAAGGGCTACTCAGGACATGGGCAACCCCTTGCAGTTAGGTCCTCATGCTGTGGTCTTTTCTCTCCTACTGCAGTCTGCCAAGGATCCTGTCATATATTACTAATATTTTCATAAAAAGAAGTACACCCTATTGAGTCTTCTCCCATGGCTGTACTGAGACATGCACATTGTAGCACTTGTGATGTCATTTAGATTGTAGAGTTGTGTGAGGCCTGAGTCAGAGTGGGTCTTTACGAGCGTCAGTCCTGTTTTGACAGGATTTATTCCTGGGTCTTGACCTGGTTTCAGACGTAGGATGACCATAGGAAAGTAGCATAAGCAACACCCTGGATGGGGATAATACTTCCTTTTTCCAGGTGGATGACAGACCATATTACAGGTACCTCAGGGTGCAGGGAACAGAGATTACAGAAGGCAGAGTGAACATGGGTTTCAAGATATACCTCAAAAACACCTATTAAGTCTTCAAGTATTTTTTGTTTTGTAGGGAAGGGGGCATGGTTGTTTTGTTTCAAGTCACAGTTGTTGGACTTTGCTCGCACCCCATTTTTGTGCATCACTCTTGTGGCTCACCACTTCCTTCTCGTATATGGCTAGAGTGTGCTGAGGACTTGGTGTACTTAACTTCACAGTGCACTTTCAGAGTGCCCTGACCCTATTTATGATAAGGTACTGGACAGAATAACTGTTGTTATTGCTCCTGTATTGAATTCGAGTGTCATCAGTGCTTCACACTTGTATTATAGCATGATAATGCTGTCCTCTTCACACCAGTGTGTGTATTAACTCTTTGTAGCATACAGCGTGATGGATAGTCATAATGCCAAACTTTGGAGCTCAAATTAGAACCTAGGCTCACTTTATAGTGTGCTGGTCCTTGAGAAGCTGTTAAAAGTACTTACATGCCCTTGAGTCTACTGACTGTTAAGGAAATCTGGGCTTCTTATTGCTCTGAAATAATGTGCCTGAAACAGAACAGTGTGACTGTTGTGACTCTGTCTCAGTATAAAATGTTGGAGATCGCAACCGTGGAGTATTTCATGTTCCTAGTGAACAGTTGGATTTATTAAATCAAATTATTGTATAAAATACGAACAGCCACTGTCAGCCTTTATTGAAAATCTAGCCTGAGGCACTCCTGTGACCAGCACATTCAGCAATGCTGAATCGACCTTCTTAGAGTACACTTTGACAGCTGGAGAATTATGTTTGAACAATTGCATTCAGCCTGTCATGGAGTGGGTGACTCTTAAAAATTATTTGTAGATCAAGTTTCGTATTTATTGTAATTTGTAGTAATTTTGGCATTGGTGGACTTCTGTTTCTTCCCGTTGCAATGTTTAGTATGTTGATCAGAATTTTGTGTTCTAGTAATAGCTGCTTTATAATGTACTGAAATCAGAATGCAGAAAGTTGCATCTTCTTCCCCCCAAAGAACTTTGCAAGAAAGCAAATGAAGCAGATAAATAGATACAAATACAGTAGTTCAAGAAAGAATGGAGAAAGCAGTGTGAAGATTGGTTGCTATACGAGCATGGGCACTTTCTGTTTTTAGTGTATACCCCTGGCACAGACTAATGGAAAGCTTTCAAGATATTTTCAGGAAATGTCTGCTTTCATCTTACTTATCTGAGCTGTCTGGTTCCAGTGAACTGTGGTCAGCTTCATCTACAAAGCCGATGCAAGAGGTTCCCCGCTAAAAGCTTTGAAGCATTTCAAAATGTTCTGGGATTAGTTTATAAGCATTTGGCTACAGTATTTAAACAAACTCAAAATGACCATGATCACTAAACAAAAGCCATCATTATATGTGTGCAGCCACTTTAGATAAATGTGTCATGTGGAGATGTACTCTAGAGGTTTACTCTCTTGGAGATAACAGTTCAGGAACTGGAGAATCTTGAGTTCAAGTATGTGTTTTTACTTCTTTGCACACGAGAGCACATCTATTGCTCAATGCTAACATTTCTAAATTATTTTAAGAGGAATTCATGTGATATCACTACTGTGTTCTTATCTGAAAATGTCTGAATGTTTGAAATGTACAAATCTAATATGCAAATACATATAGGATATGAATCAGACTTGCAGAGTGACTCTTTCCTACAGAAACCACATACAAGTCAGCTGGATGATCTTTTATTGAGCACATCTAATGATGGAAGTTTGGTTTCAGGTTTCAGCTGAGAAAAATGAATCATTAAGCGAGAAATATAATTATTTCCCATTTTGAAGCAGAGTTTGCAGGACCAAGAATCCAAAAAGTCTTTTTGTAAAAGTGCTTGAATGTAGTTATAGTATTGTCTCTATCTGTAGAGTTATATTATTGTGTAAAATAGAGAGAATTTGTCTTAACACCTTAAAGAATTTTAAAAATGCCTTCTTCCCTTTTTCTCTGAATTTTAGGTTGCATTTGGTAAGTGTGAACTCAGGTTTTCTGTTAAGCAGTTTTTAATTGAGCAGTTCTTCTATTAAGCTTACTTACTTATCAGCACTTCCTAAGCAAACTCAAAGATGCTCTTCTGGCATATTGTGACCACGATCAGTATCATCTTAGCTCTTCCTAGCATGTTCCAGTATTATTTAGGAAACATACACAGAACAGTATTGTAAGGGATTTCAGTGTTGTTAACTGAGATATTAATCAGTGTCAATTTTAAAATTAATTAAATAATGCATAAGGGAGAAAATAGAAGGAGAAACCTTAGCAGTTTCCAAGGAGGTGTTTCTCCTGATACCAAAAAGCCCCACTCTTGCTGTAGTGCTATTATGCAGGAAGTGACCCTGGATTTCATTGCAGCCCATACAGTTGCACTCTTTCCATTCTGGGATTTCTCATGGGTAGCCTTCTGAATGGGGGACTTGGATGTGCTGTGAAAGTTTGATGTATCCCAGCACAAACTCTCTGAGCTGAGGATAATTAGTTTCTTTTTACAGTGCTGGCCCTTGGCTTCATCAGCAGGAATGGAGCCATAGCACATGCTGTCTCCTGGACTTCTGCTGTATGCAGTTAGGGAGGTTGGCTCAGAAAGCTGTTCTCTCTGCACCTGCCAGTTTTGCTGCCCAGTGCAAGGGAAGAGCAGGGTCATGGCTTTCTGCCAAGTGTCTTGGAAATCCCTCCAAGAGATAGAGAAATCTGCATGTTCCCAGCAGCTGTGTGTGTGGGCATTCAGACTGACATCATGTGCAACCGTGCAGAGCTGGTGTGCAAAGTGCTGTATCACCCGCTATAATTTATCCTTCATGGTGGTGTTCTGATTAATCTCTTTGTTAGAATCTAGAAATACTTTTACGTGGAACATGATTTTGGATCTTCTGTTTTAGTTTCCATTGGCAACATTATATTCAAAATATACTTGTGAATTAAGAATATAGTGGTGGGGAAGTACCTTCCTCTGCCACTTTATTTTTGCCTTTTGTGTGAATAAGGGAGATTTTTGTTGCCACTTGTGTTTCAAGCCTCTGAAAGGTAGCATGCTAAGTTTCAGAAGGCTGCTTCATCGTGTTGACTCACTGGGGAGCTGACTTGGTCAGTGGGAGTTCATGTCCTATTGAACTTTATGCCACAGCTACAATCAAGCAGATGGAAAAAATGCCCAGAGAGGGTACTGTTTTAAATTGATGTTTCTTTAACAGGAATATGTTTAGAAGATTTCCATTGTAATGTCATGTTTTCCCTCCTTCTGTAATCAGTATATACAGTTTTGCTTATTGGAAGTCATGTCATCATGCAGAATAAGTTGTACAGTAATAGTATATAGACAGCTCTTAAATAATGCTGCAAGTAAGATGTCAGTAATTCACACTGTTAACAGTTCCCCTAAACTTAGTTTTAAACTAAATGTATTTTAACTTCATCCACTGAGCAAACTGAACTGTTCATTTTGCAATTAAATCCTGAAGCTGTAGCCTTATGAAAATATACTCGCTTCCTCCTTATTAATAATTAATCCTAACACATTCAATGCAAACATTTCTTTTATATGAAACATTACCCATCCGTTAAAAGAAAACCATGACTTTGATACAACTTGCATCTTTTATATTCAGAGTTTTAATTTTATCTTAGTTAACTTTGTCAAGAACAGCCTACATTAGTGGGGATATGACATATAAGCAGTGGTTTGGACTTACAGGAAATTTCATTGTAAAACAAAAATCAGTGGTAATTTTGCTTGTTTCTGAACTAAAAAAAGCGCCAAACTATGTAGAGGTGCACATCACTGGAATGGCTACTACAGCTTCCTAGCATCCTCAGGTCCTAGATCCTCAGGTATTTTGTACCAACAGAATTTTTAGCACGGATTCTGGATTAATTTACTTGGTTCTGTGCAGATAGTCATAATGGTACCTCTGGTAGGCTGAATGGTGTGTCCTGTTCTAAACTGTGCCTAGAGTAGAAGTATTGTATTCCTTAACTCTTCTGGAACCACTATAAGATCAAAACTTAAGTAGTAAAAAAATTCCTGTGAAAGAGCAGTGTTGTTTGAGGATCTAATAATTCCTCTCTTATGCTGCTTGATATAGATTATGGAATATAAAAACCTTTTAACACTGAACAGTAAGACAGCCTGTCCAGAAAGGCAATATTTCATTCCAGAGATTCTAGTTCCTTTATTATATTGCTCTTGAACATGTCAGACTTGACATGGCAGACAATATTTTTTGCTGTGAAGTGTTGAATGGTTTTTAAGGAGGATGAATCCTAAAAGTGATTAAAAACCACATCACAAAGACCTTAAAACCCTTGTTTTATGAATGAATTGTGTCTTAGAAGACAAAATTAGTTGAATAATTGGGCTGTTATAGTTTGCTTGGATCAACAGTGGTCCACAGACCTGCCTGAAGACCCATGTATCAAAGGTATGTGGCAGCTGAGGCAAACAGACATGCATTTTAATTAATCAATACACATATCAATAATGTTATATTGGAGAATGTTTGTGGCCCTATAGTATTCTACGGGGACCAGGAAAAAACTTTTTAATTTATTACTCAGAGGCATAAAACTTTGGAGGGGAGAGGAGGTTAACTCAGAGAGGAGCAAAGTGTTTTTATGTGATAATTGATAGTGGGCAGTAGTGATGAACTGGAGACTTGGTTTTGTGTCCTAATCCTGTAGGAATTGAATGCAAGGGCAGTTTGTAGTACTTCTCATTACTTCTCATGTTACTTCTCGAGATATAAAACATTGTGACACCCAGTAACAGTCATCCAGTCTGGCAGTTGAGTTCTGACCTGAAGTGGGATCTTAACAGTGAAGGCAAAAAAGTGCAATATTTTCTGAAATGCATTCCTTTCATATTTATGAAAACAGAAAATACAGCTTTTTTGGTTAAGGAAGGAAATATATGTCACGGAGAAGATGATGCATAAAGTGTTTCTCTAGGCAATGGGCTTTGATAAAGCTCTCAGAAATTACAGTCAATCCAAGCCAGGGAGTTTAGCATCAGGGCAGGTTGCTCTTTTGACACAATGTGAGTAAAATAAATACTTGGGATAAGAAGACTGCAATCATCAGTTATCCCAAATGTTGTATAAATAAACATAATAAAATGTTGTGTGAAACTATACAAAGAGACTAGAACAATCATGTCCACACCAGTACATGTTCTTCTCTTCCAATTCTCCCCAAAAGTAAAAGCATGCTTTAATTGGCTGGTAGCAAACAGCTAACCAGTATGTGGGAGCTTAGTCCAGAAACTGCAATGTGTGTATGTATAATTACATATTATTATTAAGTGCAAAACCAGCATCAGTGCAAAAACTGTACAGATGCTTGTTTTTTTGGAGGCTTGGGATCTCTGATGTTTCATGTTGGTTTGATGTATACCACACTTACACCCTGCGTTCCACAGAAATACATGCGTCACTCTCTTCCACCGGCTGTCCATCTGAACATCTTAAGAAGGCACTGAATAGATCCAACTCATTCATCATAAAACTCAGTATTTCTGAGATTAAGTATTCAGGTTTTTAAAAACTTAAAGAGGAGTTGAGATTCAACTGGCTCCATGTTTGTTCCCAACCTCATCAAGTAATCTGTTGCTTTTAGGCATATGTTTAGGTCAGCATACTTTCACAAGTCAGTGTTACTAGTGCTCATCTGCTGCAGACATAGTAAGACTGAGATTAAGGGTAGAAAGTTGATTTATTAGGAGTTATCAAGTCAGTAATAGATTTGGAAATAAACAGGAAAAGGGGTTTTGGGGGTTTGGTTTGGTTGGTTTTTTAAACCTACTATGTGCTGACATGTCTGGGAAGAGGTTTGTAAGAATCAGTAGCTTCTGGGGATTTCTAAGAATCTCATTTTGAGAGGTCCAAAACCATGCTGGCATTTTTTTTCAGAACTGGGAAAGGCAAGTAGAAAAGTATTGAGATCATTATGTTTAACTTATGAGTAAAAAAAAATTTGGACACAGTGGAAGCAAGTCTATTCCTAGCATGTCTCTTTACTCAGCTGCATTGTCCCAGGTGTTTGATCTGTATACTGGACTGTAATCAAGTTACAATGTTAGAAACTTGTGAAACTAAACTATGATCAATTTAATGATCGTTTTCCTAGTAACTGAGCACAGGTGAGTATGTTGTATAAAGTCAAGTATTTACATTATTTACGTAAGCATATTGCATTGTAGCTGTTTTAATTGTAGGTCTTTTTTGAATTAGGTTTTTTTACATATCACTGAGATAATGAGTTGATAGGAATAGAATACCCATATGTAGAAGCAAAAAAGTTCAGCAATTGCAAAAGTGAAAAGATTTGAAACAATATTTAATTCATAAACTGTACCATGTTTGAATATAAAAGCATCTTTTAGAAATTAAATTGTTCCACTGTATGTGCACAATAATTTATATAACAGTGTGTATTTTACAAAATACTTAAAAGGTTCGGGCTTTCAGAAGCTTGCATTTTAGCATTCTTTAATCAGAGACTTATACCTGTCCTTAATTTCTTGTAACCAAATACTTCAGTGGCATATATTCCAGTACTTGAGAGGTGTCATAGGAAAACTTCATGGAACATAAAAAAAAAAAAAAGGAAAAGAAGACTGAGAAGGCTGAAAGGATCAATTTAAAAATAAAGATTAAACGTACTAAATTTAAAATTTTGGCTAAGTTAAAGAAGAGGGGAAAATGGGAACAAATGATCGGACTGAGAAGTACCTTTGATCTGTCAGCTGGTTAGCAGGAAACATTTCAGATAAATGGAGCTCTTTAAACAAAGCCTGTCCTTGAAATGTGTACCTAAGAAACTTAGATTTGTTGGAGAGAAACAGCTGATAGTGATTTCTTCTGTGTTCATATTGTGAACTTGGTTTTGCCTTGGCATTATGGCGATAAGTAAGGTAAATTGAAACTTCTTGGAACAAATCCTGGTAGGAATGCAAGTGCTTTACATGGGATGCAGTATTATAGACGTTCTGTTGCTTTGTGTCTGTGAACTACTGTTGTCATCATAATTTGGAATATGGTAATGTAGACGTGGGTGCCATATTCCATTTGTTTTTTAGGAAATCATCCTGCAGTCCTATCTATCAGTACAAAATGTCAACACAGTCTGATCCAGCTAAATTCTGTAGAAGAGAACTCTGGATAAGAAACTGTACATGTCATTAAGGTGATTTTGGTGTATCCTTAGTCTTCTTTGGCTCGAGGTCTTTCTAATCCACTGTTAAAGAAATCCGTAAATGCTGTTTTGCATATAATTATCCAAGTCGTTGTTCTTTGCCAACACCTATATGATATTTCTGTTGATGGCAATCTTGTTAGTTGTTTAAAAATAAGTAAGTCTTTGAAAATAGAGTGCTTAAATATCACTATAGTGGGAGGGAAATAGAACCATTACATCTTATTACTGGGCCTTTAAAGGAATCCTGGGTCTCGGAAGTTTTGTCACTGCCATTGTTAACAGCAAAATATTTCCAGTGTTGACTGTCATCTCTCCTATTAGACAGGCTAAGCTGGGGTTAAAAGCAGGGATCTCAGACTGCTTAGACCAAGTGCTTGGTGTTACAGGATCAGCATAATGCTGGCAAATGCTTGCAGGGAATGTGACGTCAGTTTCCACCTGCTGAATGTTCTGAAACGTGTAGTTCACTTCCTGGACAACTGCCGAGGTAACTGACTTTGGTCTGCGTGTGCATATATGAGGTCAGGACACTTACTCAGAAAGAAAATTGTAGGAGTGATACTCTGTGAATAAAACCAGTGTTGATACTTGCAATTGAAAAGGTTAAAACAGTTGTACAAAGCAATGGACATCTAAAATTCTCAACTGACTAGAAATGGTTGCTGTAGTGTTTGTGCTACTGGTCACTCAGGGTGCTGAATTATGGGAATAGTGAGAAATTGTATGTTTATATTCTAGTTACTTTCTGAGAAGAATTGTATTATATAATTAATTATGGTGTGGTAAAATAGTATGAGTTCCATTAACTGAAAGTTTCAGATGTTTGTCTAATTTTTGAGGCATTTTAAATTTTTTTTGGTAGTTATTTGTCTGTAGAGTGTATATGTTGCCTTCAAGTGCACAGTATACGGATCTGACACAAATAGCACTAAATGGTTGTATTGAACTTTCACACTATATGATGAAATGTGTCACTGTGGTTTCTTTGAACACATTATGGATTTTAAGACTTACTTTGGGTGTTCATTTGCATTAGGCTTTTACTTTGCCTGTAAAATTAATTACTGATCTAATTTTTTTTATATATGAGAAGGCTTTTTATTTGTCCTGCATTGAAAGTCAAGAGTCATCTATATTTCGGAAGTTCATATTTTGAGAACAATCTGAATTTAATTGAGTTTTTCACTTTTCTGTATCTTCTTGTATCGGTGCAACATTATTATAAAATTTTTTCATTGCGGGATCTTTGTAGTTACACAGCTGACTGTCTTAAATAACATCTGGCAGCTGAGGGAGCAATCCGTAACTTTCAAGAGAGCGAAAGAAAGTGGCATAAACAATACATTCTATTATTCATGCAAATACTTTGTTTGTTAGGTTAAAAAAAATATGAAGATCCAGAACATTTGCATTTTATTAAATCTGTTTTAAATGAACAGTTTCCATACCTGGTAAGGTATCTACAAGCGTGTTGTCTCAACTCTTCTCTCCTACATAGTACAGTTAAAACATTGAAGTGCCTTAAAAAAATTTACTTATGCACCTTAATGGAAAAATGAAAAGTGGATTCTCATATGAAAGGAAAGACATAAAACAAGCTCTCATACAGTATGTTGGAGTAGAACCTGCAAGGTATTTTACAAGTGTTCAGTTGTCCTCCAACACCCGTGTGAGGAGAGCATGGTATGACACAAGGGAACTCTGCAGCTCAGCCTGGTCCCAAAGGCCTGGCCCAAGTCCCTGAGCGCTGTCCTAGAAAGCCGAGGTGTTTGGGCTGGGGCAGCTTTAGGTTCAGCCTCAGAATGTTGTCTGAACTCCCAGTTGCCTGTTTGGATAGAAGTAACTCACTGGGTGGGGAGGAAGAAGGAAAGAAAGAGAAAAAAGTCCATTGTCTCTTTTAGTTGCTAGCAAGCACTTCTATCAAATAGTTAGATAAACACTTGTTACTGTAGGAATGCTTTGCTTTTACGGTTGGTAGTATCCATCTGGCTACAGCACAAGTGAAGTTTTGGCCCCATTAAAAGGGAATGGAAGTTGACTTTTGTCTGGACACCAACTATATGAAAAAATGTGTGGAAGGTAAACTTTAAATGAAGGAAAAATTTATTTTTTGTAAGTATATACATAAACACCTATGAAAGAATGTTTTTATTGAGTGGACTTGTAGAAGCTACGTAGGAAAAAAATGGAGGTAGTGGAAACAATTAACAAAGTTAACTTTTGAATGAACTTTAATTTTTGGCATATGCTTGGATTATGTAGGAATTCTAGTCATTGATTTTGAATCAGTGTTTGTAGCATTGATTTAAATGTAGTGGACAAAAATTTTTAACTATGAATAATTTAGTTCCTGTTGCCATCAGAGGATTAAAGTGCATGTGCTGAATTCTGTGGACAAGTCAGTACACAATAATGAAAGGAAGTTAAATAAATAAAACATAAGTTGCACTTCAGTTACAAAATTCTTGTCTTTATGATGAGAATAGGATCTTCAGGCTATATTTGAAACTAGACCAGAAGTGGCTTTTTTATCTCAGTAAGAAGATTGCCTGTTTGTTTCTCTCAGTTGTTACCATTCAACACCGTGGACTTCAGACTGTTTTATCTTTAAGAAAATATAATACAGGAATAAATTGGGAGAGATTAAAGAAAACTGTCCGTGAATACTGATTTCCTCTTTGACCCACTGGCTATGGTAACAAAAGGCCACAACTTAGAGGCTGCTTTAATTTCAGAGTTGGAAATGACACTGATCATAATTACTTTTTTTCAGTACTAGTATAGTTTAAGTTAAAATAGTTAAGTCCTAAGATATATTTAAATACTTCAGCATCTTGTTTGTAAGTTAGATGCTTCCAGTTCAAGATTGTCTCTCAAATATTAATGTGTTCTAATGGAAAATGTTCACTCTAGAGACGGTCTTTTGCTTTTACGGGTTTAGGTTTTTTTAATGTTGAGATTTTTAAATCATGCTCAAACTAAAGTTATAAGAAACAAGTGGGTTTTTTTTCACTGAAACTGTGAACATTAGAGCTAATTCTCTAAGTCAAGGCTGTCATATTTTCTAATTTCTGAGCATATGTTAAAAAGTGTGATTGTGTAACCACCTGATGATACCAAAGTTTATAATTTTTTAAGCTCCCTGGTTTTGCACATTTAACTTACTGCTCCATTCACATTGTGCTTCAGATCAGCCTTCTGTCCAACACTGCCTTTGGCCCAATGGGTGCGTTATGCTTTAAGGTCTGTGGAAATCCCTGCTGTGATTTAAGATATGTTACTAACAAAATTGTTGTCTCTAGACAAGCGTGCTGTATCCAGTGAGAGACCAGAAACGAGAGACTCGACCTCAATTTAAGCAAGCAGTCAGTGTATTGTGAAGGACATTCAAAATTACAGTGGTGCTTTGACTTACTCTGTCAAAATCTCTGAGTGCCTGTGGATAGGCATTCATGAAATGGACAAACACAGCAAGTGTTTGAGTTCATCCCATCAAATGAAGCACTATTGTGAGTGACTGATACATGGCAACACTACAGTTATGTACAGGCAGATGGTCTATGAGCTGCAATGCACATATATTTCAATGAATTTTATTGCTGGTGTGTAACACTTGTTGTATTGACTCAGTCTAGCCATTTGTCTTAACCAAAACAATTGCTTTATTCCTTGTAGAAGCAATCAGAGGCAATTTCCCTAGTGATTTCAGCTCAAAATGGTAGATACATAGCAAGGAAGAAGAGTATGTTAATGATAAACCTGAAAAGCAGTTGATATTTAGCTAATACTGTCCCAAATGTTTATGAAAAATATGTAGAGGGGGAAAGCTGAAAATCTGGTTAAGCCTTTTAACTTAATCCTTCTAAGTATGAATTAATTATTCACAAAGATGGCTTGTCCTACATTCATGGCTTTGTTTTGCTAAATCTGGAATTGACTAAAAATAGCCATGCAAGTGTGAGTTTTGAATGGAAATTCGAGAGACTTTGAAATTAATTTCCATTACCTGTAACCCACATGATGGTGCTATTCCCTGCTTTTGAATTACAGACTTAGACTTAAATAAGCTGCTCTGCTTTCAGTCATTTGTTCACACACACAGAAAGAAGCATGGGATTGCTAATCAGTCCATACCAAATCCCAACAACGTACTTTGATGCAGAGTTTTCATTAAAACATTTTTCTTTTGTGTCTGAATATTGGCTGAGGTTTTAGTATAAAGGGTTTTTTTATTCAGGTGGGATTCTGTTTAATGTTTATTGCAGTGGCTGTCAGGTAATGATCCCTGGCACTCCACAGAGTGTCTCCTGCACAGTTTGGCTTTGTCATGTGTTTCTACTGGCTCAGTCCTGGTCAGCAATGTGAAGTGGCTTTATGTCATAGCAATGGAGCAAATATATTTTAGTGTTGTGCTGATGGCACGTTGCTGGAATGGCTGATTGATCTCCCAGAACTTGCAGTTGAATCACCCAGGCTGATGGTTAGAGGCTTTTAAGCACTTTTACTCTTTGATAAGTGTACATAGTACATGTTACCAGACCTTCAGCTAAAATGTTTGTACAGGGTGAGAGGAGCAGATTGCTCATCCCATAGTCCGATTTGTGACTGTCCAAACAGAGCAAAATGCATTGGACTTCTGTTAGGTAGGGACCTGTAGCAAGAGTCTATCAATGGCACCTCAATCAGAGGCTTGTTGTCACCCTTGTAGCACATATGGAGTAATCTGTGTCTTTGTGTGGTTTTGTTGGGGAAAGGGGAAAAATTACTGCCTATATTTGCTGCCATATCGTCCTTAATGTCCATGTTCTGAAACAAGTGTTAAGGAAACTTTGTGATCCTTCATTTGTTCAACCCCATCATTCTGATAGAAGAGTAGTTACCAGTCATTCTGGTTATGATGATCTTAAAAAATTACATCTTAAGTGCATAAAACAAAAGGTAGAAAGAAACAACGAGAGTAAAAAAAGCCCCAACTTATATTGTGACAGTTATTTTAAGAGTCTTATTCATGGTGCTTAAATGCATGTAACTGGCAGAAACATATCTTATTTTCCAAAGCTTTCTATGAAAAGAGAGGTAATGCTTGCTTCTCAACAATTCATGTGTAATTTTAAGTGATGAATTCTGGGGAATGGAAAGGAACCCTGCTCCTAGGTGGTTGTGTTCTTACCCCTCTTTTCAGGAGTCTGTTTCAGAGAACTGTAGCTGACTGATAACACAGTGGTGGCTTTGAAAATTTAACTTTTTTCAAAGGGGACCACAGAATTTGTCTTAAACAGAAAGTCCAGAAAGGCTTTTCTGAGGTCCAGTATCTGAGGGAAGGATAGAACTGTACAATTAGTTTGTTTTTTCAGAAAGGATATTCACACCTTTGGATAGGAAATGCCAAATAGTCCTTTTAACTACATAAGAATTTTACGCCACCATCTTTTCTGAATGTATTCAGCTGTCTTGGTTAAGGTATACATAGATCTAACAGTGAGTTGCACACACTACCATAACAATTAATGAAACTTATTCCATGAAATTTGACTGACTTATAAAAATAATTTGTTGAACTCCTAAATGCACTTGTGAAATGTTTTTGTAAGGCCAGTAATTCACAGAAAGCTTGGGTCTTGAGCTAAAGCACTGAAACTATGTAAACATGTTGCGGTAGCCAGATGTCATTTAACAGCTTGACGATAATTGGTCTTTGCGTGAATTTCACTTCTGTGGTTTTTTTCTTGAACATGCAACATATGTGGAATAGCCAGCAAATACAAATTTTATCAATCAGATATAGTTTGACATTTTTAACACTTTTTAAACTTCACAAATACCTGTTTACCATATGGTGTAAGTGGGTGTGCAGGAAATGACACTTCCATCAACTCTGATATACTGCTTTTCCATGATCTGAGCATGAACATTTCCTTTTAACGGGTGTGCTGAAGGCAAGCCTTTGAAGAATGGGTATATGATTTTGGACTATAACATCTATGTTTGTGTAATTTCTGTAGGTGGTTATTTTAAAATCACTTAATCCTTTTACTTTTCTTATTTTTATTTGACTTTATTCAAGAAGTTTTTACCAGATGAATGTTACAACATGTGAAAGAAGTAACAGAAAAGCAAAATTTACATTTTTTTTCTTTTCATTGTTGCAGTAACCCATTGTTACTATTATGGTCCCAAATACTCCATTTCCTGTTTATATTCTATGTCTTTTGAAGATGCTGCAGAGTTTCAAGGGAGTTCCATGATCTTTGAACTGAAATCCTGCGTATCATTAAATTGAATTAGTTGTGATAGTTTCTGCAGATATAGGGTCATAGTAGCTTTCAGTGACTTGAAGATACTCATCCCAAGTGCTGTTCTGGCTTGTTTGCATACAATTAAAGTTTAATTCAGTTAAAGAGTCCACCACTGCTCTGTTGTGCAGTACCTCAAATATACATTGGACCAGTGTTACTTAGAGCATGTAACTTACCACTTGCTGCATACTAATAAATTGTGCTTGCTCCTTTTGCAGACAAAAGCTTCTGCTCCAACAGCCACTTAAAAGTAGAAAAGTACTCCACAATAACTGCTTGTCAAATTACAAGTTAGGTGGAAAGGACAGTTTTCCAAGATTAGTGTTTGTACATATATTTATGAATGTTTAATATGCTGTCCCATCAAGACACAACTTTTAACTAATTGCCATAAACTTGCACATGCCTTTCTGAAATTACTTGTTGATTTAGTCTCTTGCTTATCAGATAATTAGTGACTTAATTAGTTTTTAAACAAAGCTCGGGTAAGGAAAAAAATTGATCCATCGCTAAAATGCCTTTTGTAACCTCTCATGTTCAATATTTAATGCCTGGCAATTTCTCTGACAATAGCAATACCTTTTTCTTTCTTTCTTGGTGGGAGCTATAATAGCTCCTCTTTAAACAGAATGTTTTCAACAGGGTCTGACAATTAGGATATGTTTGTAATTCATGAAACTAGTATTGCAAACTGCAGTTCAAATTAAAAAGCATGGGAGCTTCACTGTATAAAGATTTTAGTTTTGCAGTATTACTTACAGCTCCACAAGTTTTCTGCTCTTTTTGAAAAATAACATTCTTGTTAACATCCTCTTCAGCCCATGGGAGGAGTAAGAAAATTCAGATAAAAATGCATGTAAATCTACATCATTGCCAGAAAATGGTTTACAATGCTACAGCTGCCTGGCACTGGCATTCAGGAAGTCATGACTGTTTCTGCCACCAGTCTTTTTTCAAACACAACCTACTTAATTCTGAGAAGGGTGAATTGAAGGCCAGCAATAATGCATCTGTGGGTCTTTCTCTCACTATCCTTGTCTCCAGACTAACACCGAAATGGTTACTCTGATCCTCTACCAGCACTTCCTCTGCTCCCCGCTGACAGTGTCATAATGCCAAAACCAGCCCCCAGCCTGTGAGCCCTGGGCAGGGCACTGTTCTACCAGCTCAAGTAGTAACTGCCCCCTCTCACCAGGAGAGAAGTATTCGGTCCTGTCTGTCATGAAGTACATCACAAAACCCAGTGGCCTCAGTCCAAAAATCACAAATCCCACTGTGAATACTTCTCTGTTGTGGGAGGGTTTATATAGCAGAGTTTGTGCATAAGTCTGTGTCTTTCCACACCTTGTCCTTACTTTGAGCATCCCTTAAAATCCTTCTCATCAAGTGTCAGTGTTTGATAGTTGAAATATTTAGTTAAACGTACATACAGAAATGGAATCTAGAAAGAAATGCAAAGTAATTTTAACTTTAAAAATCTTATTTATTAATCAATTTTTCTTCTGTAAATTTATTTTTTAATTAAGGGACTCTTATTTACTATGTCTTGTGAGATCCTTTGTGTTCTATCACTATTTTTGCTTAATTTAAAACGATCTTCTTCTATATGGAGCTTTTTTCCAAGGAGAAATGGTCTTAATACCAATGGCTGCAGGGAGATTGATATCCATCGTTACTCATTTAAAGACTTTCTGAGCTGGGATCTTTATAGGAAGCTGTAGGCTACCTTGAGTTTCTTATTAAAAATACATAATTTCACAAGTTTCTTCTAAAATAACTCATATATGGTGTCAATGGTGCTATTTATCTAAATACATTATTTGAGACAAAGTAACTTGCTGGGATACCAGTTCTTGTTAAGTGATCTTATCAGCAGTGTGGGGTGTTGAAGTTGCTTGACATTCAGCATAAGCTTTAATACTTGATTCTGTTCATTACAGATTTTTTTTTAATATTTGGGCTTAGGAAGTAGATTCAGCTATTACTACCTTTGCAATATTTTGCAATAGAATTAGGAGAAGAAAGGACTTTAGGATAAAATTATATTCTGATAAAATTGAAGTACAAATGAACAGCTCAACATTTCAGCTCATCTCCAAGCAGACATCATATCTGTACGTGATCTGCATAGTGGTAGTTCCTTCCAAGCTGAGGAGTGCATTTCAGCAGCTGCACTGGTTTTGGATCCTCTGAGGGTTATGGCTTCCATTGCTGCTCTTGTTCATTTTGGAGCTAAATGCAGTGCACAGTAACGTGTGCCTTGCAGTTTCCATGATTGCAGATGACAAATAACATTCTCTTTGGGGATGTGCACTAATGCTCCATTTATTTCAATTGTCTGTTCTCATGTATATACGTTATTCTCCTACTTGGCAACTACCTTCAGCTTCCATTCATTATAATCTTTAAAGTCAGTAGAAACTGGATGAACTCCATCTCCTCAGTAGTTCAGAATCAGACCTCAGTGGAAGATTTTCTGTAAAATGGAAACAGATAATTTTTAAAAGGCCAAGTAGTGTTTGAATTTTAAGGCTAGACTTCATGTGCGGAGTTCAAAATATAATTTCCTCCTTCTCGCCCCCACTTTGATTGTCTTGTTTTTATGAAGCAGTCTAAGACTGCAGGCACTTCAAGACTTTAAGCACTGAATTTTGTTACCAAAACAGAAGATAGTTTCCCTACAGCAAATCTTTGCTCTAGTAGCAGCTTTAAGATGGAATTTTAGTATCCCATATAAAAAATTTTCAAGATTAAATTAAATTTGTTCTAGTTTTGTCCACATTCTTAAAGTTTATTTTTTAAACAGTTCACTGTGTAAGAACTATATATTAAACTGCTTTAAGGTATAGACTATCAAAACTAGGAAATTGAATTGCTCTAATTACTCAAATTGTTCCTTGGTTTGCGAATTTAATTGATGTCTCGTGCCCATGTGCATCAAGTAAATTTAATAATCCCGAATGCCTCTGTGAGAGCCTGCTCTGTGTTTGGAAAGATCTCGGCACAAAGTGAAATGTGTTTGCTACTTTGAGTTGTGGTTTATGGCACACGGAACAGGGGAAAGTCAGCTGAGGAAGTGGCCTCTGAAAGTCTTTATGAACTTTGACAGTGTGTGACTTACCACTTAAGTACAACTTCTGTCAAGAAACCCTCTTAACTAATATTCTTCTTGGAAATTTAAAATAGAATTTTATAGCTCTTTTATATTTTACTCATGCAAAGAAGTATGTAACTTTTACTGTATGATTGTTTAGGAGCATTTTGGTAGAGAAGAAAATAATGATTGAGATATTTCCCTTTTAATGTGTAATTGTATGTTTTGCACTTTGTTAGTTCTGAAATTTTTTTTTGTCTATGTTATATAACATCAATATACAACTGATTAGAGGCATACAAACTACTGACTTTTTTTTCTAATTAGGTTTTTTTCCTTTCACTACATCTTAATAAAAAATCGTATTTTGGTACGGATCACATTGTATATAATACAGTCTATTATATAAGGTAGTTAATCAAGTATAACATTGTAAACTGCCTTTCTGCAATAAAGTTGTTTGAACTCACAAGCTTTGCTTTTTTACATCTGACACTGAAAAATTGCTTTTCTGTATGAAATACGTTTGGGTTTTCTCCAGATTGTCACAAACTACTCCACTTTCCAAGAATACTCAGACGAGCCCAATGCATACACAGTTCCTGACCACGTTGCTGGAAGAACTGCATTTCAAAACTGAAGATTTGGAAAGTTTAACAAGAATATTTAGAGCGGACTGCCGATTTGAATGGTCAGTCAATTTTAAGCTACTTTGTGTGTCATAAAACCAAGCCAGTTAACAACGGGTTTAATTTTCAGCATTTTGTAAGTATGCATGGTAACTACAGATTGTATCAGCCAGAGAAAATGTGTGAAGCACATTTAAAGGTAAAGAAGTATATATGGTATGGAAATGAGTGTCATCGTTTTGTCACTTACAGTAAATGCCAGCTGCTTACTTATCACATTAATCTTTTGATCATATATAGCTGGTTTACTGCAGTTTTGAGAGGAATTTTTACTATCACAATTTATTAAAAAACAAAAACCAACAAATTCTGTGTGGCTGCAAGGGCTAAGGCTCAGCAGGGGTTTTTTTGATTATTACAATTAAATTGCTATATTTAGTCTTTGTGATATAAAATGAGCTAAGAGACATGGTTTTTTTGTTTAATGTTGAGACAGCATTTTGCATTCTAGGCAGGCCAAAAAATTTAGAACAAATAGCTTATTTATGTTGATCATATTCACTGATTCAATGAATACAGAATTATAGCATTTAAGTAAATCAGCATATTAACATTATTGATCTCAGTTCTTTGTTCCCCACAGAATAACGTGATCATCTTAATATCTCCTACCACCAGGAGTAGTTGCACAGAGAATAAAAGAACACCTTCAATTGTTGGAACTTTTTTAAAATGAAAAATGTAATTGTACTGCTTGCACTTCTGCTTTTTCATTTCCTTCCTATGGGTAAGAATTTTGAAGTCTTGCGGAGAAGCTGCCTATAAGAGCAGTTGTTCAAGGTATACATGAAGTCACCGTGTGAATCATCTGAAAACTGTTTAAAAGCAGTAGAAACGAATTTGGATTGGTTTGGTTTTCTTTTTGTTCGGAAACTTTCAGTTTGTCTACAGAAATTAGGGAGAGAGGGGGTGGAAAAAAGCTCATGAGCCTGGAGTGTTACGAACAGTGCTGCTGACATTTTTCCAGTTGCCCCAATGCATAGAGCAATAACATTTAAGAATGGTGATGACAGTACACAAAGATGTCTGATTTATAGCCTGTTTCTCTTGCTGCTTCTAAGAAACGGGGTGGTCTTTGAACCCATGTCAAAGTTATTTTTAAACACTCTGATTGTTACTAATTTGGACTTTAAAATATATTTTAACAAGTAAAAATTTTTGGCTTTCAGTAGTCATTTCATTTCAAAGAGTTGTGTTTAGACTGTCTTTAGACTTGCTTCTAGCACTAACTGATTATGAATTGCAATTTAAACTAGTCCACCACTATTGCATAGTTCTGAGTTCATAGGACAGTGTCCTTTAAGAGGTTGGAGAAGGAAGTTGTAACTGACCGTGCTCAGTCTGCAGCAAATGCCAGCACTAGCAAGACTTACCAGTGCTGCTACAGAGCAACTCCATTTAAAAAGACAGTTCATTCCTTTGTTTTGTTTCTGTAATTGGACATCATACGGGAACTCCACACTTAATTACTTTACTGCCGTGTAGTTCCTTCATGATAATCAGGATAAATATGTTGGCCCGACACACAGAAGCCCATGCAGCTTTTCCCTGGAAGCTTCATTGTGCAGTAGACTTTACTTAGGAGATGCTTGACTTTTCCTAACTTCCCTTGTACTGGGAAGTTATGTTCAGTAAAAGTTGTAAAAGCAACCGTTTAGAATGTGGATGACCTTTAAGGCAGAGTTACAGCTATGTATTTTTCTAAGTATACAACAGGAAAAAATCACCCATTGCAATTAGAGCACATCTGACACAAAATTCATAAGAATTACTGGATAGAAGGTACATTGGTTTTGGGCCATGATGGAAAAAATTTACTTGATATATCTAGAAGGAAGGGTCAAGACCTCACCAAAGATAAATTTCTGTAGAAGATTGAGTAATAGGTATGATACTCTGAGCAGAACTTAAACCTTGAATTTATATCTATTTGCTTCTGATTTTGGAAGTTAAATATATTTCTATTTTTAGCCAGTACATCACTGTGGATGAGCAAGCCACTGTCCTGTTTCATGCACTTTTACCTTGGGGCACAAACATTACCTCACAACAGTTCTTTTATACTGAGTACACCCAGGAGGCACTACCAGTGTACATCATACCAGGAATATGACTGTGTTTCATCAGGTTTGATGGCTCACATTTGGAAAGTTTTTATACTTCCTGTCAGTTTAGTGGTGTGATTTTTTTTTCTTTTTTTAGTTATTTTTAGGCTTGGTCTTCAGCACCTACTGTGTAGGAAACATATGATCTTGTAATAAGAATGAAGGAGTTGCAGGCTCAAAGATTTCTTTATCAGAGCTCAGTACAGCTGCTTTTACTGTCTGCGCCGGCAGCTCAAAAGAGTAAGATTTCAGAATTTTTCTTGTATCTCCTCTTCGGCTGCTGTGTAATAAGCTCCCCCATTCTTTTCCTTGCCCTAAGAGAACAGAATAACCTTTCTCCTTCCGTGAGGCCAGAAGAAATACTTCTGTGGTATGCTGGAAATGCCCTGAAGGGATATTCTTCACTTACCTTTAATGATTTTATCTCACTTAGGAGTAACACACATGTAATTAAATGGAGACAGTATGCATATAGACCCATTACTGTGCAGAAAGGCTGTAGGCTCATCTCAAAAGGATATTTCATACTGTCAGCCTTAACTGGTATGTAAAGATCACAACTCAAGTATCAAAAACTAATTTCATTTATGTAGTTTTCTTACAAGCATGTTTTGTAACAGCTTAACTGCTTAGAAATGTTCAAATCTAGGCATCATTTATGAGCTTAAAGCTAATTTCTGTCATGTCATGTCACTTTTTCATAATTCATTTGGTTTTGGTGTCGTTCCCCCACTTCTCTTTCTGCTTCTGTTTGCAGGCAGATTGTTTCCTTGTGGCCTTGTTGCTGTGCTTTTCCTTCTCTGTTAGTGGAGCGGATGAGAGCAGTTGACACTCGGGTCAGTGGTGGTTTCAGCCTTATCTCAGATATGCTAAATTTTTGTGACTGACTTCTGAGCTCTGAGACTGACTTGTGTGCAGACATTATGGATCTGGGCCTTAGGGTAGGTGGGGCATAAGCCTCTGTTTCTGAACAGCTCTATGAAAGGTAAAGCCATCAGCTTTACACACAAGGATCATAAAATGTCAGAAGTCCATGGCCATGAGTGTGTAAAGCATCCAACACTGTCTGGCAGTGAACCTGTAGCAGGGCAAATATAGTATGAGGTGTTTCCTTTAACAGCAAGAGGGCAGGGAGAAACCAGACTTATACGGTGATTTATGGGTTTTTTTTCCTGAAGTATATAATGGATTTAGTAAACAATGGAAGAGCAGTTGCTTGAAGCAGAGCCGGCTTCATGCGGCTTCGTGCTGTTGCAGCTTCTTCGCATCAAAGGAGCAATGTGTGACATAGCACAGGTATGGATTTCTTACCAAGTTTTCTATACCTGTAATGAAGTAATATCAGGTAGAGAACAACCACATATACAGAGAAAGTCACAATTTTTTGGTATTATTCAAAACAGTCTTTATGCTGGCCAAAGAGGCTGGCCAAAAAGGTATTTGTGTCTATTTTCACACCAAAGTTCAGTTCACAGTCCTGTAAAGCACTGCACTCTAATACTGAATTTCCTAGCACAGAGCCCTTCACTGCTGCCATTTGATTCTTTGTGCCCATTGACCATGCTTGCTGATTTTTATTGGGTTATGGAGAGAAGAGGGTTCAGAGTGGTCCATTTGATAGTCACCATTTCAGACAAGTAGGAAAGTCATAATGTAACCCATAAATTATCAGTATTCAAAGAGATTACCCTGCATCTGTCTAAAGTTTCCAAATGTTATGCGTATATATGGTAATGTAAAATTCTACGTTAAAACAAGAAAAAGAGAGCTTGATTTATTTCATTGAAGACTATCCAAAGAAGTGCCTTAGTAAATCTAGAGCAGCAGAACTGACAGGGCTGTGCTGCTGTCTAAACCCAGGACTGGAAAGTTAGATCTACCCTGTCTTTTAAAGAGTGATGCAGGGAGTGACAAGGAGTGTGGTACATGTATGAGATACATCTGGGGCCCAAAGGCTCTGTCCACACTACACATGAAGAGTCACCTGTATTTTCACTCTTCAGTCTCAGTGAGTAGCTTAAAAGTGAGACATCTGTTGTGGTTTTAGGGGGAAATAACGGTTCTGCGAATCTTGATGTTCCATGTACCACCCTTCTCCTTCTAGTCTAGAGGGAACCTGGACTCTACAAAATGCAAAAGCAGATGAGCAGCTCACCTGGACATGAAGTCTCAGCTGACCTTCTAATAGCTGGAGAAAAAAGGACTAACACATCAGAGAGAAGAAAAAGGAAGAGAGAAAGGGAAAGCGGTATTCACACCTTCTAAATTTAGACATCCAACCTTAGGTAGCTGCCCGTTGTAATTTATTTCAGAGAGAACCAATGCTCTTAAATTAGGGTCTCCAAATCTTACCTTAGTGCAGTGTATGAAATGAGTGGTGGTAATGCCTCTGCCCCTAGTCCCTCATGGGGGAAAGAAAGCAGAAGAGTCAGCTCAGAATGTTGGCCATAGTAGACTGGGTCACTCTGGAGTAATAGTTCATGGCACAAAACTGAATGGGCACCTGCCGCTGAACAGTGGGAAGTTTTTAAGCACTCTGATCCTGTTGTTCACTTTGATGGCTACTACTTCTCACAGAATTGTTCTTACCTCTAAGAATTAAAACCAAAAGAATTAAAGTGAGTGGCAGTCTTTATGGAAAAAAAATGGATGTTGAAATTACATCCAGGAGATTACACTATAGTTCTACAATTTGCCTCTAAGTTTTCCATACTTACTGTTATTTCTTCAATTGCATGTGAACACACAATAGTGTGGGTGGGGTCTAGATTGATCTTACTGGGGCAGCAGGTAAAGCTGAACTGTCATTTCCAGTGAGCATTAAATATTGAAAACAGAATCAGCCTCTCCTTTTGGCAAGTGTTAAGTTTCCATTAGCAGCAGATGGTATACAAGGCAGGACTAAGCACCTACCTATAAAGACCTCTTGTTTCTCAACTGCATATCTCTCTACCACCTGACAGCCAGTCGTGCTCTGATTAGAGTCAGAGGAAGTGGGTGTGCCTTCATTAGCAAAAGCAGAGACTTTTGAGACTTTCTTTTTGTGACTCTTCATCGTAGAATCACTTCTCTGCACAGAGTGTGGACAGTACTTTGGGAAACAGGCTGCCTGAAAGATGCTGCAGAACATGAACTGTGGCATTTGTGCTGCTATACAGGATTTGGTGATGTGGGGGCAGGGAGGAGCTGGAAACCCATATCTTGAGGTAGCTCTCATTTGAGCACTCTGGTTTCAAAATGCAAGTGAAAGCAGATCAGCCACTGAGGTAATGTAAGGACATGTGTGATTAAATGTTAGCTATTCCCTCTTAGTTGCTTGCATCTGTAGAGTAGAGCAAGATGCAAGCTGGAGTTCTAAAAAAAATAGGCTGACTATGGTACCAGAACTGAATGTGTAGACTAAAGTCCTAGACTTAGGAAGGCTAATCAATCAGAACAGTGCAGTAAGTGTGGCCCCTGTACACTGCAGATGTCCACCTGTTTGTTGGCTTTACAGTGCTATCCAGCAGTTACTCCAAGACAAGAGCTCTCTAAGAACAGGCTAGAGCTGTCACACAGGTGATCCCAAGGCAGTCTGCTCTTGCCTCTCTGCAGAGAGACCCTTAGAAGTCAGTCCCCAGGATGCTTTGGGAGCCTGCACTTTAAAGACAGTCTTCAGTACGTTTTTGCATGCTGTGATTGCCTGTGGGAGCTGCTTGCAAAGATCAGAGCTCAGAGCCAGTGGGGCTACTGACTGGTACATCCTGCAACATTGCAAACTAAATCAATGCCATTTCTGACACTTTTGACCCTCTTAAATTTCATGGTGTATGTAACTGCATTAAACAGTGGGACAGCAGCACCTGGGGAGTCCTACAATTTGGTTAGAATTAGTCATCACTACAGAGAGTTTGAAGGACTTTGGATTCTGCTTTAATAAGCTGCAAACATTTAGATCAGGATTTACATCATAAATCTTGCTTTTGTTGTTCTCTCAAACAGGAGTGTCTACAAATCAGGTTAATATAATTTAACAGTACAGTAGTTAAGTTACAAAAAGGATCATAATTGGTAGTATTATCTCAGAAGCCAGAACAACCCTGCTTACAGCTGTCAGCTAAGATCTGACTCATCTAAGGTATTTTATAGCAACCATATGTTAGGCACGTCTATCTCACCTATTATGCAAAAAAATGATAACGTTTCCTAATCAGGATTTGCCACTGAGCAGGATTTTCCATAAACATCTCAGTATTGCAAGTGCTATCCACAGTCAGAAGAAAACCTTTTGCAGACCTTCTGATTTCTTAATTTAATAAATAGAATAAAAGGTTACAAATCTGTGGCTAGTACTGATTCAGCAAGGCTGAATTCAGATTATAGGTATATTTTTAGGTACATTACTTTGGCACTTGAAATGTTAACATATCACTTGAGCACAGAATCCCTTAAGGTAACTACTAACTTTTCTGTACTTGATCAGAAAATCCTGGGTGTTTCAAATTGAAGACATGATTTCAAAACATTCAGAATTGAAGCATGTATCTCGAAGAAATACTTCATTGAGATGGTGCAAGCAAGGTTGTATTGGAATAGCATCTTTACCTGCATAGAGAGAAAAGGTGAATTCTTATCAGTATACAAGAGCAAGATTAAAAAAATATGTTTGAAAATATTACGGTCTTTTGATAACAATGCAGGTGGTTAAGCTAGAATAATAATTGCACTTTAACAGAGGCGTATCCTGTTGTAAAACACATTGGCTGTTGATTTTTGAGCAAGTTTTAGATCCAGTTCACTTCTACACAGAAACTTGCCTGAGCCTACACCCTTCTGCAGTCTGACTTCTTGCACAAAGACTGGTTAAATGTCCATCAGCCTTAACTATTCCCAAGCAGGCTTAAGTAATAATATGGGGGATGAAGCTGCAATCCTAACGCTTCCTTCTGTTCTCAAAAGGGCCAAAGTTTTACTGCTTAATGCTCTGATTGACTTAAAAGCTTTCTTTGAATACATTCTCTTTTTTCTGAACTGTGGGGTCTCACTAAATTAAAACAAAACAAAAGCAAAGTAGATATTTTTGCTGCTGAAGTTCCTTGGCCTGTTATAAAACTTCACAGCTAGAAATGTAGTTAAAAGTGTTTGTTCCTTATTAAGATAATTTTTCCAGACAGCATTTGAAAACTTGGAAAATAAGTAATTTTGCATTAGCCCTCTAAAGCTCTGGGTCAAAAACATGTCATCTCTGCTAACTATTCATTTCTAAGATCCTCCCAGGCTCTGCTCTTTTGTTCACTGAACATCTGATGTTTCTTGTTATTTTTCTATAACCACAGATGTGCCCTCTTCAAAAAACTCACAATCTCACAATACTGAACTGACAAGCTGAGTGTCAAACCACACACCCCAAGCAGCCCTGAAGAAAAACAGAATCGTGCTTGAAGAAAAACAGAATAAATCACACAAATTGTTTCCAAAGAATGAATCTGAAACATTTCAAACTATGCACAGGCATTGTTTCCTAAGAATGCAAATGCCATTTTTATGCTCATTTACTGTGTAAGCAGAGGGTGCTCTCAGAAACAAGAGATAATTTTGAACAACTCTATATTTCCTTGTTAAGGTGAGTTTTATCTCTTTGAGCTGGAGTCTTGTTATGGAACCAAGATGGGTCTTCTTTTTGCTGAAAAGCAGCACGGGTGTTGCTGTGCTGGCTGAGTTACACACCAGGGTGAGTGAGGAGGGCACTTCCCCGGGACCGTGTGGTGTGTGTGCCACAGAGCCACGTGTGGTGCTGGCTGAGAGCAGCCCGGAGCTGGACAGCTGAGCAGAACCACAGCCAGCTCTTTGTCCAGGTCTTTGTGGCCAGGCTAAAGCAGAACCCATAGCTCTTTCTGCTGTAGCGCCTCTCTGCAAGCTGTCCCTCCTCCCACTACAAGGGCTGATGTGGGACAAGATTGGGTCCACAATGCTGTAGTGCTAAGGTGCCAAATATGTGTAACTTGGCTTGGCAGTAACTTATCTGAAAGGCTTTATGATACTGTCCTGCAAAGAATGACATGTAGAGGTAGCAGAAGGTGTCACTTTCATGCTGAAAAATACACAAGACCATCTAGCTGGTTTCTTAATTAAACTGTCAAGCACACTTCACACTTTGTGCTGTCTCCTTATCTCTACAGTTCAAAATTTGTAAGAGCATTTAAAAAAACCAAACCAACAAAAAATAAACCCAAAAATTATAAAAGCATAGCTACAAATGTGTATCTAGCTGCTTTGAAGGCTCTCTGTCAGCATGTAACTGTAAGATAGTGCTGTTGTATAGACTTCACTGAAAACCTTTTTTTTTTTTTTAATCTAATGATTCAAAGATGAAACACTGACCTCCAGTTTTGGTACTTGACTGCTGATCTTCTGTAAAGATCTGTGTAGGAGTAATGCTGGAATCTGGGTTACATCATTTATATATTAAGACTTTGAGTCAAATGTTGGATTTCTTTTTTTTCCTAGTTCATCTCTATCTGATAACCTTGAATATAAGAGAGATGATGCCTGAAGCAAAGCTGATAAAGTCAGCAGTGGTAAGAAGCCAGGGTGGGGGGGACAACACACACAACAGCATAGATACATATCTTCACATCCTTATTTCCTTTACAAAGGGAGGAAGGAAGTTCCCTGCAGGTTACCCAAAGAGTATCCGCTTTTACAGTCTTAAGAACTAGCAAAGTACAATTTCCAAGAGCTGCAGGCATTACAAATACTGAATTCAGTATTTCACGGATAATACTTCATAAAATCTTTTTGATACCTATTGCTTCTGAAAAACTACTAAAAATTCATAACTGGGTGTGCAGCCAGAGTTACAGGCACTCACCCCACCGTTTCATATCTCTACTCTGTTTCTGTCCTGTCTTCTTCCAAATCCTTCCCATCCCACTGCCTGGCCATTTCTTTCCACTCTACCCCTTCACTAACTCCCAACAGCTAGCACTCATCCTGCTGCCTGCTCCCTGCGTGCCCCTGTAAAAATCCCACCCAACAGGCAGCTTCCACAGCAGGAGACCCTGGGCTTCACTTGTGCCAGTTCCCTGCACCCCAGGAAGAGACATCGCTGCCCAGCAAGGGCCTTGAGCCTCCTGCTGCCCTCCTGTCCCCACGGGCATCTACTGCGGGGAACCTGCCACAGGGCTCATCTTTTCGGCACAGCGTGGCAAATGGGCCATCTCTTTCCTTGCTCCTCAGACGTGGCTCACACCTGTCCTGGTTCAGTGCCAGTGTCCACAGGCAGCCTCTCCACAGCTGGGAGGGCGCTGCCCTGGGGTCACGACTTGTGCACATACAGAAGCATTCATATAATGATTCTTAAAACAGCATCTGTAGATTATTATGAAGGTTGTCTCTAAAACAGATATGAATCACACAGCAGTGCTCCTGTGCAGAGATGATGAAGAATTTTTATGCAACTTCCTTAATCAGAAGAGGCCTGCTTGGTTGAAAATGAAACCTTTGCAGTAAAATGTTGGTTTTGATTAATTTCTCAACTTGAAAAAGTGGCTAAATTGTCAGTGTATGTCCCTTTGACATTTCTAAACACACAAATGGGAAAAGAAAAAAAGAAAAGTTGCAAGTCACTTCATTTTAAGATGGGTTAAATTTCTTTATATGATCAAGCCATTTTAACACACTTTACACCATGAATTTTTTGCTTGCAAAAATTTACGTTTTCACTTGTCTTCACAAATTGTTTGTTGCAGATTAGACTATGTGAATACTCAAATGTATTTTTCTTTAGAAGAAGTACAGTATTTATTTTTAAAACTAATGTGCTGACGAGCTGTAAAAGCATTGTTCAGAATTTCTTGCTATGTAAGAATGCCCAAATAATAGGCCCTGTATCTCTTATGGCACATATACATGTATTGAGGTGAGCTCTTTACCAGTTGAGGACTTCTTTAAGATGATTATCAATTAGCAGTTTGATCATCAATTTCAAAGCATCTTCCAAGACACTAAACGTGTTTTCACAGAAAAAGAAAGTGAAAGGGGAGTGGAGTGACTCATCCAGGCACATGGACTATGTCAGATGCAGAGCTAGAAATAGACTCTGAGCTCCTGGTACCACACTCACGGCCAAGGTACTAACATGGCTTTCACCAAAACTGATAGCAGGCATCCCACCATTTTGCAAAGGAACATTCCTTTCTGGTGGAACATGCCTTTGAAATTCAAAATATATTTGCTTGCTTTTTGGCGATACATGCTGTAGTGCCTCCCTTACTCTTTTGCCTAAATCTACACAGAGCTGGAAGAAAAATAAGGGTTCATTGAGCATATTTGTCTGTATCAGTTGCTTTGCCTTGATGTTGCTGATACTGTAAACTTGGCTCCACACCAAACAGAAATGTTGCAGTTGAACTGGGTCAGATTTTCATAAGTAATCACCACCAGATTTGGGTCATATCTGTAGATATACCCAGTGCAACCTTTAGACTCAGTTTTGAGCATGGTTAAGTATGCTGAGGCCAAGCACTTTAAAATAAAAAGACTAAAAGCAGACCATTTGCTCTGGCCTTCAGTGTGAATGCTGAGCTCTTCGAGGAATCTGGGCTACTTCATCTATCTTGTCTATTTATAACCATCCTGCCCATTGAAGAAGACAAGGCTACAGTTGTAAGAGGAGCTGATGGCTGAGACAGAGCTACACTGGAGATGTTTGGAGAGCACAAAACAGGAGCACTGTGGGGACGGAGAATTTGATACCCTATAGCTCAGCACTGCCCATTGAGGCCACCTAACAGTAAACTCATGGGGTTAGCCCAGGGGCTTTAAACTACCCTCGGGCCACTCTGGTAAAATGGGCTGTTCTAGGCTAAATGAGAAAGAAAGCAGGATGGGCCAGACCAATTAATGTTAATTTATAAGAGTCTTGTGAAACCAGAGTTGTTTGAAAGCAGTAATGAATTTCAGTATGTTTCCAGCAGTAAAAGATGAAAGAGGATATGAGAGATGGTCCACCGAAGCCTAAGCCAAGTGGTTAACTACTACTACAACCCAGTAATTCTGGGTTAATTTGGGATGATGAAGGAAGAAATAATGCATGAAGGTTGGGCATGGATGGAAGTTGTTACAAACTAATAAGATTGCAAATCTGGAAGTTTCTTCTAACAGGCATATTCTTACTAAAAACAAACCCTTCTATTAGAGAGAAAAAAATTAACAGCAATGCACATTAAGTGCATTGAAAACCAGCTTGAATGAATCTTTGAGTGGAACCCAGTAATAAATGGGGATGACTGAGAAACATTCTGAGTTCATAGTTTTAGGTGTGTTGGTTTGGGGCGGTTGTTTGGGGTATTTTTTTTTAATACAGGACATCCATGCAGATGCACTTTTCATTCAATGGAGTCCATCAGAACAACCATCAAGGTACGTAACAGGGTGTAGCAGCAAACCCACAACTTCTGGTGAACTTGCCAGTTTAGAGCCCATGACTAGCACTTGTTCCAGGAGTGAGGTAAGGAAGTGCCAGCACCAGGTGCCATCTGGGAACTTCAACAGCGTGAGCTTAAGAGGAGAGGAAACATCAGCAGAGGTTTAGGAAAGAGCAGAAGAATGGCACTAGAGGTTTGACATGGGATGGGGCAGCAGATGAGTTCACATTGAGGAGGAGAAAGGGTGCGGGGAAGAGGCTGGGATGCTAAAACTCTGTGACAGTAGAACTAACAAAGAACATTAGAGCATGGGGAGCCATACAGTGATAAGGAGGGTAGGTCAGTGTTACAGTCATTTGAATTGCACAGTCACAAAATGTGTTTTAATACAACCAGATGGAAGAGAACCCACTTGGGAGAAAAGAAAGCAAGCTCCTGGGACAGGATGAGAATCTGCCTCTGCAAGCGATGATGGATGCAGGATATGAAGTCAGCATGGACAGCTCGGCACAAAAGTGTAATTATATTTTTAGCATCTGCATCTCTGTATCAATGTTATGCACTACTTATCTCTGTACAGATGTTTAAGTACAGCAGTAATTATAAACGGAAGAACCACCACAAAATCTGCACTAGCGTCACAGACCTGTGAAACCATTGCAGACCCAAACCATATTAGAGATGGTGAAATAGTCTTGTGTGGGAGTTAACTATTTCCACATTAATGTTATTCAATCACAGTGGCCCATTTTCTCATAGCTTGCTGAACTTCAGAAAATTTGCACAAAGGTTAAGGTTTGACATTTTGAGACAGAGGAGCTTAGTCCTCTATCCTCTAGTGAGAACTACAATAAATAATCAATAATAGAAGAGAAACACACACTCTTACTGCATCCCTTTCCAGAGTGGAAGCACTGAAAACATGCTCTTTTGACACAAATGCTTATTCTGAGGTCTTCATTACCAGGATTCCAGTAAAATAGCCACAGGCAAGAAAGCACTTAATCTGACTCTTACATTAGGCTTCCTGAAACCAAATGTAGGTGTAACTGTGAGTGTAGGCATAAGAAAATGTCCTGAAACTTCTGACGGACAAACAGAATTATGTTTCTATCCACATGTAAGGTTGTGATGAGGTCCTACATAAAGGGCAGTCATTTAATGTGTTAGGGGTTTATTTTTAACTAGTGTGATTTCTGTTAGTTTATGCAAAACACACCTCTAAGAATGAAACAGATTGAGACAGGGTATAACGTCTTGTCACAGCAGCATAAATCATGACTGCACTCAGAAATCACTTCTCTCTTTAGATTTAGGTATTAGTTCAGAGATTACTTCTAGAAAGCAGTATTCTCTCTCAAACACAGTTCTACAGATCTCTAATTATGTGCTTAGCTAATTTATTACTGCAGCACATCTGTTATTTCTCCAGTACAGGACAGATACAGCACAACAGTTTCAGTGTTACTGCCAGAGCACTGTATCTGTAGGGGTTTGCCCACTTATTAATCAGAACCCACCCTTCTCACCCTGGTACTTGGTGTTTTGAGTCTGTGGGAGGAGGAGGAGAACCCTGGAAGCAGCCTGCCTGCTCTTAGTTCTGTCTCCTGGATGCAAAGAACCATCTTAAGGGAATTTAGCTGCAGAGTCCTTGAAAGTCTCCACCAAACATGTATGAATTGCGGGTTCACAGTTTGCAGTAGGAGTCGGAGGTTGGACAGAGGTAAGTCTCCAGTACTAAACCCAAGATCTTTTCTACAGGCTTGATCCCCATGTCCTAGAGCAATGAAAAGAGCTACAGACGTACCAAACTCTCAGCCATCACAAACGTGGCAGAATTCAGAAGACCTCTGGTCTGTGTGCCAGTCTCAAGTCAGCAGCTGAAGCCAGCTGCACAGCAATTCCCTGGTACACAGCTGAGAGTCACTGCTGTGCTCATCCAGACAGCACTCACAGGCATGCAAGTACCAGCAGATACAGAGGAAACTGGCAGGGCCATTAAGGAAAGTCCACACTCCCTTGCGTCCCCAGGTACAGATCCCATTTCCCTGTCACACATCTTGAAGGGAAGAACCAGAGTACCCATCTCAAAGCAGCAGCTTGAGAGGGATGAATGCTTTCAGGTGCTTTTTCTCCCTTGGGACAAAGCAGTTCTGCATGTGCCCTGCAAACAGGAGTGTGGAGAGAAGGGAAGACTTCCCACCCAATGTACCATGAGAGGGAACTGCAGCTTCATAAGGAGAAGGCCACAGAGCCAGAGGGCATTTTCCCGAGACTTCATTTTCAAAGATTGCTGAACCACAGTGACTGCGTGTAAACCCAAGCAAACGGCAGCATAACAGGTCAAGCACTGACACAAGAGAGTTCAACCTACTTTGTTAATCTGACAGTTACAGGCAAATGAGAACAGGGACCATAACACTAACTGTTAGGCAACTTTTAAACACAGAGTTTCCTACGGTCACAACATGCAGCAATCCCAGGAACAAGTTCTCTTAGCACATAACGACTGCTAAGTCGCCCTAAAGAAAAAAACCCCAGCACTAAACAATTCTGCTTTTTAAATGCAACAAAAAGATTAAAAAAAAAAAAGGTAATTTGAAATAAATACCTGCTACAAAAGAGAAGACTTTTCAAACCCTGCAGTGTGCATTCTGCTAATTGGACCAACCCACACCCCAAACCACTTCATCTCACCCCAAACCACCCAGGGTCTAATCCCACTGTAAGGAGGCTCCTGTCATACAGTAACATCCCCTCTCCACTCAGGTTGGTTCTGACTAGGAATGGTTTACACCCCCTGGTTTCTGGGGATTTACTGTTTCGTTACAGCATTGGATGTGCCACTTCCAGTTTAATGCAATGAATTTCAGACTGACCCCAGTCAGATGTGCAGCTACTGAGCATGAGATCTTTTTCCAGGAGGGTTTAAGAGTAGCCCTTGGTGTCATGTTAGTCCTCCACCTTGAGGAAGAGCAGAGTGAAAAACAGATGCTGCCATAAGCACAAACCCAAAATGTGCTGAGTCAAGCAGAATTACAGTGGAAGTACTGGAGATAAGAGTAACACCCACTGACCCACTATTTCCAGCAGTCAGCAGTGACCAGGAAACGACCGTTTTCTCCAGCAGATGGATTGTGGCTGAGTTTAGCCTGCAGAGAAACCTGCCAGCACCAGTAAGACTCCTGCTGTATCAGTTAGATGCAATCCACACATTATAGACTGGTCTACAGAGCTACAAACAGGTTCAGTTCAGTTTAGAGCACAGACGACTCAGATTTACCCTAAATATGAGAGATTAGATGTAGGTCATCCTACAGTCAGGTTTCTGCTATTTCATTTCAGTTAGAGTAAGACAAATCTGTCACCTGTGAGTCAGCTTCTAAATCCTCTTGGGGTGTTGGGAGTTTGCATTTATACAGAACTATGTAAATACCAAAAATGAAACTAAAGATTTGACCTTTGTTTACCCAAGTGAGTCTCAGTTGACCAAAAGGCATGTCAGATTTTAACAGTATTTCTAGGACTGATTCGGCCAATTTCCACAACCAGACTGCAAGTACAGCATATCTGTCAGCAGAAAACCTACGCAGAGACTGCAGTGGCATCAGGAACCCACAAGTTACACAAAATCAATACTTTGGTGCAAAAATCTGAAACGGGAGCAGAGCCAGCATGACAGAATGCACTGATCTATTCACAACCTGCACTCCTGCAACCCTCTCCCGCAACCCTCTCCCGCAAACGTCTCCACCACATCTGGTTGTCTCAGCGGAATGCTCAGCAGGTTGGAGAAGGGGCATGAGCAGCACCATCAATGAGTCAAGTCCTGTCTGCACAAGCTCACAGGGACCAGTAATCAAGGGGGCCATCTGAAACTGGCACTGGCACCATTGGTGCAGGACCAGCACTGGCAGAGACACCCTGTTGCAAAGCTCTGTGTCCCTTTGCTCACATGTAAGCCCAAGACAAATCCTCAACAAGAGCACTTTTACCTTTGGTCACAACTTCATGACCATCATTTTAATACCTTGGGCAAATATTGACTCAGATCCAACAGACTGAAAATATTTGGTTTGCACCAGATGTGGTACGTATGTATCTTTGAAACATTAGCTAAAGGAGTGATTTGGGAAAATAGAAATTCTAGGTGGATGTGTTTACTTTGCAAGGCTGCTCGCATCATGCTCAGATCCCAGAAGTGTGCGTGAAGGTTTCCACCCCAGGCAGAGAGCCGGCTGTGAGTGCCACAATGCACACCCAGTGGAGCTGTGAGCGCACACGTGCATTCATTCGTGCCTCGGCAGCTCACCCACCACATGACACAGGAAGGGCTGGGGATCACTGCTCAGAACGTTAACGGGTCCCTACAATCCTGTGCTGATGAGACACAAAAAGATCTGTCAGGTATAGGAGAAATTCCTGAGCTTATCACTTCAAGACACGTCCTCCAAAGTTCTTGGCATCTAATGTTCAGGCTGCTTTTTGCAAGAACCTGAGCACTGTTTCTCTGGCACCCAGCTGATGGTTGCTTTTGGAAATACCCTGTTCCAAGGGGAGGGAAGGTAACTGCTCATTCCTCTCCCATTTCTCTTGCCCCAGCTAACCAGAAAGAGTTCCACTAAAAAGCATGAATCTAAAGCATGTATCTATGCAGAGAAACAGCTTTTGTTAGAAGGCTGAAAGCAACAGAGAGGTAGTTTGAGTGGTTTATGTTGCTTCAGTTTTCAATTCTTAGGACTCTCCCTGTCCTGAGTGTCATTTCCCCATGTGCATCTACTCTCTCCTGCTAAAAATTATCAGTCAGATGCAGCTTTGGCAGCTGCGGAGCTTGCTTATGGGAACTCAGAGAAGGAGGGAAAGCAACACAGGAACTGGAGGAAAAACACTTCAGCACCATTCAGTAATCTATGGATATTCCTTCTGTCCAATATTTTCATTTGGGAAGTTAATTCATTTTGGGGGCCCTTCAGAAGGAACAGGAGTGTGAAAAAAAAGGATATTTTCTGTATTTACCAAATAACCATAGAAGAAACAAAAACACAGAGTTTTGTCCAGTATATTCGCAGGAAGAATTCTAGTGAAATATTCATTTGCTGGGCAACTTAGGGCCAAACTCAATAGGTAGAAGTTTGTACAGGACAGAACTATTCTTTGGGAACACTGGACTGGAAATTCATAGCAATGCTCTTTGACCTCTCTTAAAATAATAATCTTTGAGTCTGCAGCACATCCCAGGCAGCACTTGAGAAGTACAAGAGTAACATTTTGCTGAGTCTTTTTCCACAAGTGAATCTTTTCATCAGATACGAAACAACACCTGACACCTGGGGCTGTCATGCCTTCGAAACAGTCAACAGATTTTGCCCAGAGCAACAAAAATGAGCAAGCCACACACTGATCCACACATACACCTACCTCTAATGCACTGCCACCTAACCCCACTGGAAATTCGGGGGTGTTGGGGCTTTTCCGGTCATGAAGGAGCACTACAGCAGCCAAGCCATCCTTCCTTACCTACAGGCTCACTGTGAATCCCTGCAGGAAACTAACTCTGAAAAGTTTACTCAGACACTGAGCTTGCATTGAAAACAATCTGATAACATTTGGGAGCTTTCCTTCCTCAGGATTGCAGCATATATTTGAGTACTCCATCTCCCAAGTCCTACTCAGGCATATTTTCCTTTCAAGGTCTTTGAGGCATTCCATGAAAGAATCAAATCACCCCAGCACCACCTCATGAATCCTTAGCCTGACCTTTCTGCCTACAGCTGCCCAAAAGCACTTGCTGCACATGTTTTCTCTCAAGTATTGTGGTGAAGTTTCCTCCACTTCTTTGTCAACCCCTGTTACAACATACAACCAAGCACCACCGTTTGCAAGATGTGCAATTACCCTACTTGATACTTCTCTTTCAGGTTTGCAGGGCTGCAAATACACAAGGAGTCCCTAGCAGGTCTGTCTGCTGTGGACAGGTGGAGTAAAACAAAATCTCCTCTGGCCCATGACTTCTTCACATTAATGGCATCTTCCCTCTTCTCCCTGCTCCTCTCCCCTGACCAGCTTTTACACAGAGGGGCATTTTAGTTTGTTTTTTTCCTACAGAAGTGAATCCTTCTGTAGGACTGCCCTTACAGTCCTCAGGACATCATACAAAGTTGTTAAGTCAGATTCTCAGTCACATGAACATGGCTTTGTACAGAGCTAGCAATAAAAAGGATCTTTGAAAAGCCTGTTTACTGACAGATTAGGAGTTAGGCCCACTTCACACTCATTTAAGGTGACAAAATATTTTGCTATGCTGTGAAGAACATGAAACCTCCCAGAAGCATGGTTGGGTAGCTGCAGTGTCAATGCAATCAGAGGCTGCTGCAGGCTGTGATAAAAGGTCACTTTAGCTCCTTCATCTCATAAACCTGATTTCAGTCACCACTCCTTATTGTCAATAAACATAAAGCACCCCTTTGGAGTAAAGGGATTGAAGTAATAGGAAACATAAGCACTGGCCCCATGTGTGTCAGGCCAGGAGCAGGGCCATGTGGCCACTGGCCTGTCTGTGAGCCCACATGCAGGAGCCAGCCCTTAGCAAGGTTGTCTGCCACCAGCTCTCACACAGATGGGACACCCCCCTCCTTCACAGTGTGGGGGTCAGAGAAAACATAAGGCACTGAATCACCCCACAGCAGCAGCAGAGGACAGGCACAGCAATCCCTGCAGCCCAGCTGGAGAAAGATGAGAAGCAGCTTTTTGGGTAGAAAGCAAGGCCTGGTATTTGCTGGCTTTTGTGCCATTCAGGAACATAAATTGCAAGGAAACACGTTTTTGGTGGTGGGGTTTTTAGCTTTTTTTCCCCCTGCAAAACAAAGCCCACCAGAGCTTCAGCACTGCCAGGCCTCTGGTCAAGAGGTAGGGGTACCATCATAGGAGGTTGGTTTGCCCACCAGTACTTGTGCACTTGGGGAGCTTCACTGATTGTCAGCTGAATTCCCACCACACAGCTAACCAGGAGCAGGTTAGGAAAGAGAGCAATATGTACCTAGGAGACTCTCACTACCAGCACCAACAGACACGCCCCCTGTAACACATGCTGCATATCTAGTTGTGCTGCTTAACAGCAGCATTTCCTCTGATTCACTTAAACAGCGACAGGACCCAACCCAACCCAACCGTGCAGTTGTCCTTTTGTGTTACTCCTTACTGTATGGGACCCTTAGGACCCAACACACTTTCTGGGTGAGAACCATGTCCCCTTATGCTTGCATTTTGCGGAGTATCTTGGCTCTCCAGCTACTACTGAAGTCTAAAACACTGGAGTCCTTGCCACAACATCAGTACAAAGGCTATAGCAGCCTTCTCCAACATGCAGAGGGTCACAGAAAACATTGCTGAAACGAGATTTCATCAATCGAACATGCAGAGAAACAAAATGGACATCCAAATATCAAGTGGAAAGCACCACAGTTAAAAAACAAGCCACAGCAGTTCAAAAGAGAGAAGTAACATTAAATATCTCTCCTGAGATTATTTGGTGCCTAGCAGTTTGAGGCACTTACTTAACCAGGCACTTGCTCTTCTATGGCCCCATGTCTGGTTGGAGTTCTGCTGTGAGCAGTGTGGAAAGATTCAGACAAAGGAATTTAGAATTTAGGGAAGAGTAAGAGAGGACAGAGCTTACCCCACTTGCATAAAACCCCTTCCTCCCATAAATGCAACCGTTCTTTTCCATCCCTGCAGGGGTCTGTGACGCAACTTGGGCTGGGGAAACTGGGACGGAAGCGCCTGCTGGAACATCAGCCCTCTTGCCTGGGATGAAGGGAGAGGTGGCAAACGGCCTCACCACCTCAACTGGCCACAGAAATCAATCCAAAGATTGCCAAACCCCTGTAGGAAACAACAGCAGTGAGCCCTGCCAGAGCCAGGCCCCGCTGACAAAGAGGCAGGGAGAGAGCAAGGTTGCCCAGCCCAGTGGAGAGGCTCACAAGCAGAACACCTCAGCCATGGTGGAAATATCACACAGGAAGGAGACTCTTCTCGATTGCCATTAATGTTAATTTAAGCCACTGAAAACACAAATAATTCCAAAAACAACTGACAGCAGATATATAGAGTATGCAGCAGAGCTCAGCAAAGGTCAAGCCCCTGCAGCACAAAGCCCAGCACAAGCACACAGGAAGACCCAGCTCTTTGCTCTCAGAGCTTGAGGTGACAGCATCCTGACTCACACTCACTATTACTCAGTGCAAGCAAGAGCATCCTGGTCCAGCAGGTCTGAGCTCCCTGACTGAAGGTTTGCAACAAAGGATGTCTACACCCACAACCATCATTCCTGCAGCAGCTCAAAGAGTTGGAACAGCTACATAAAGAGCATCGACTATTTTTCACCCATTCCCTTTTTCGGAGAAGGTCTCACCCTCCTGCCTGCATATCCATATTGCTGGGTTTCAGAGAGGCAAAAGGCAACAGTAGAGGCAGAGCTGACAGTTGAAATTGGGAATTTAGCAGGTTTATGAGTGTAAGTTAATTGCTAGAAGCAGCCCCTGGAAGCAATTTAGACCAAGCAAATGTCTATGCTCTTCTGGCTGACCACATAATGAAGTACAATTAATTTGTTGTGGCTCTTAACTGCAATACTTAAACTTTCCTATATGAAATACTGAAAACATATTTTTACCTCTTTTCTTTTCAGATGAGTGTCGTATTTTGATCTCCGGGACTTAGCTTCCTGTCTCTTGCATTGATAACTCTTTTTCCCCTTTGAACTCGTCTGTTGAGCCTATCAGTGAGTTTTGGGAATGTATTATTCATAGGGGGAAAAAAAAGTGTAAAACATAAGTTTTATATCATGCTGGACTGTCTGTCACTTCAGAGGATTAGTTTCCCTTTAATGCCAGTTGGCCCTGTTGCAGTAAATAAATAAATGGAATATCTTGGCCATTTGAAACACCTGCTGTGCTACAGTCCTGCCCAGCCATCACCAACCTGCATGCCAAGGAGGGAGCTGGCAGCACAAACCAGCAGCTGAGGAGCCCAGCATTGCTGCAGCAACTGCTGCCAGTGCCTTGGCGAGCTGGGGAGAATGTACCCCATGAACAGTAGTATCCAGCTGGCTGGGAGATCCCACACGTGTCAGAAAAGTTGGCTGGATGGTTTTAAAGAAGAAAATCATTTCAATAGCTGTTACATTATTTTCTCTCTAGGTTTGTCTTATTCAGTATTCTTTTGTTTGTCATTTCTACTAAAAAAAATCAAACAACAAAACCGAGGATGAGAAGCAGCATGTTGGAACAAGCACATGAAAGTGGTTTGCTTTTCATCTTATTTGAAAGATTTATCACATGTTCCAGGTTAATCCGTTAGGCAACATTATTCCAACAAGGTGTGGCCAGCATTTTTATAATGTATGAAACATTTCTTCCAGATTTATGTGCTCTCTTTATAGTCCATATGTTATGGATATCACACACACTGGTGTGACAGAAAGTCAGGAAAATTTTATGAGACTCCTGTGTTGGAGTTTTTTTTTTTTTGTTTTTCTTCCCCCATTAGGGAAGTCAAAGGCACAACTAAATACCCATATCCAGTGCACATTCAGATGTATCTACAGCTTTAGATGTACAAATATCTTTGCAAATCTGGTTCCATCATTTTACATGCTTTATGATCCATTACAGATGTTTACATGCCTTAAATCTATTTACAGTGCTTTATTAGCCAGAGGAAAAAAATGGAAACTACCACTATCATATTGACAGTTCAAAAAAAAAAAAATTACTCTTGGCATTCTCAGCAGCCACTTCCACTGCAGGTGAAAATAGACATTCAGGATGTGGCTTGGCAATGGAATAAGGTCTAGGATTCAGCAGGGAAAATCTCTGGAATTTTAACTCTGAGCAGGCACCTAATAAGGTCTCTGCTAGAGAAGCACTCCATTGACTTACATGCATATTTCAGTGCTTTTCTAAATCACAATTCACTCAAAGGACTGTATGCTGAGTTATGTTACCCTATTAATTTAGTGTAAGACCCAAATCTTATATAGTAAAGGCAAAATCTGTTCCTGATGTGAATTGAGGTTATGCTGGAGATGAATTTGACACAACTGACCTGTTTGGTTTTATTCTCTTAGGGATGGAAAATGCAGAGACTTGAGGAGCACACCTTTGTCAACATGCAAGAGCAGCACAGCTTGCAAACAGAGTTGCACGAATCTTGCAATCTTCCACCAAGGGCTTATTCTAGAAACCTCTTCCTCCCTCCCATCAACTGCAACAGAAGTTTTGCTTGAGGAAGGAGCAAGAGTCAGAAGAGCTGCTCTCTAACTTGTGTTGCAATATCCAATCTGAGTGTTACTATCAGCTTTTGGAAACTGACTGTATAGATGATGTTTTCATATTTTAATTTTAAACATCTCTGCTTGGTATAAGGATGGAACCTAATAAGTTGCTTTGTTTCTGCTTCATGACTTAATTCAACTTGCTAACTGATTTGGATAAAGTATTTTGATTCCAACTACTACCTTTGTTTTCTGGGCAGGCAAAACAACTTTTGGAAGCAAAGTAACAAGTTCATTAGCTTACCAGGAGAAGTACTTTTATAATATCTTTAAGGAACAGACCTTTTCCTTTTATAACCCACTTGTTCCACGCATGTCTTTTAAATCAATCAGATAAATTCACCTTGTTTTTCAATGCCCTGAATTCTGATAGCTCTGCACACTTGATAGGTAATTTAATCATTGTTGGCGTGGATGAACACAAGCTCAAATTAGCTTCTGAAAGGCTTAGTCGTCCTGTAGATAGCTCTGCCTTTCCACTTTTATGCAGGAACTGAGCTTCACCAACTGGTTAGCTAGAGGTGTCATTAAAAATTTACAGAAAGAAACAAAGGTGTGCTCCAGCGTCTCTCCTTACCCTTTCTACTGTTACTCTGGCAAACAAAAGGTATGGAACCTGCTTCATGAATGTAATGTAATATGCATAATGCATTTTTAATGTCAGGCAGTAATAACATTGAGAGAGATATTTCCAATCTTCAGACTTGCACCGCAGCCTCTCAGTAGCCTGTTCTGATTCTCCCCAGATAAATCTTCTTTTCCTCTTCTTCATTTCAATTCCGCACCTTAAAGCCATGACTTTTCCCCACGGGCAGCTGCATTCCACCTGAGCCAGCAGCTGGCACTCTTGCGAGAGGGGCTGGGGAGGTGGGAACACGCTGTCCTGCAGGGACACTGCTGGGCTTTGGGCCGGAGCTCCGCTGCCCCGAGACACAGCAGCGAGCTGCAACACGCTGAGGCCGCTGAAAGCACCGCCGAGTCTCTTCCCGTGAAGAGCAAACATTCTCGCCCCGGGGCTGTGCCCACCTGCCCCCGGCTGCCCACCGCGGCCTGCAGGGCACCGCGGGGCTCCGACCACACTGTGGCCCTGCTGGCACCGGGGCGCTCCCGGGCGGGCGGCACTCCCTGCGGCTGCGGCTGCAGCTGCGGCTGTGAAGGCAAAGGCCAACAATGGGGCCTGCCCGGGGCCGGCCGCAGGCAGGGCTGCCCGCAGGGGCCGAGGGACGGAGGCCGTGCCCGGCGGGAAGGGCCGGCCCCAAGCCCGAGGGACGGAGGCCGTGCCCGGCGGGAAG
>JAWWMP010000005.1:16582291-16594678 GCA_035047865.1 Dendrocincla tyrannina
GGACGGAGGCCGTGCCCGGCGGGAAGGGCCGGCCCCAAGGCTGAGGCGCCGGGGCGGCTTCCCCACCCAGGCCAGCCCAGGCCCAGAGCGCCCTGCCAGCGCTCACTCCATCCACAACAGCAGCTTCTCTAAACAAATACTGAGCATCGCCCTGGGGCATCCCCAGGCCTACCTGTGCCACCTGATGAGCCGCCCCTCGAAGCCTCCCCTGGCCCAGCAGGGCCCAGGGCATCGCAGGTACTCCGACTCACCCCTCAGGCTCCTACACCGACCTTCTGCAGTAACCACTCTGGCACAGGGGGCACAGGGTGGGGGTCAGAGCGCCCGGCCCCTCCTGCGGTGTCTGTGCCACAGCCCTGGTGCCGGCTGCTCTGGCACTTCGGGCAGAGCTGGGGCTGCGAGGCCGGGTGTGGGCAGCTCAGTGTGGGGCAGCGCAGCTCAGTGTGGGGCAGCGCAGCCCCGTGTGGGGCAGCGCAGCCCCGTGTGGGGCAGCGCAGCTCAGTGTGGGGCAGTGCAGCTCCGTGTGGGGCAGTGCAGCTCAATGTGGGGCAGTGCAGCCCTGTGGGGCAGTGCGACCATAGCAGGTAGAGCACCACAGCCCTCAGGTGGGCAGGGTGCCACGGGGCTGGGCCAGCCCAGCAGGGTATGGGGTACCTCTGCTCACTGGGTTTGTCCAGAATAAAAGTACAAAGCTGGAAACAAGGGTATATATACTCATGTGGGCACATAAGATTACACGCACGTACAAAAGCCCAGGCTGCCATGCTGTGCTCTGCTGGGAAAAGGGCAAGGGACCCTTTTGTCATCCTCCTGCTTCTCTTTTGTATGGGCTGCAACTGCCAGATGGAGCCAGACCTGCTGACTAGGCAGGCAAAAGGCAGAGCTGTTGAGTCTCAACAGACTTAAGTATAAACGAGGCACCTGCTGCTCAGGTGTCCCTGCAAACTCCCAGGCACAGACATTTAATCTTGTGGGAGGACATTCAAGTTCCTCCTGGGCTAAGCAAGGACTTTTGGCAGTCTACGTTTCCAAAGCAGACACTTAAAACCAGTTTCTCCTCTAAACCTTTAGTGCTGGTAGTCCTAGGCACAGTATGCCCCAGTCTTCAAAAGTCTGAATGTTTAACTGAAATCAGTAGGAGCTGGACAAATACATAGGGCAGCAGTGCTCTTCAATCACTACAGCCCTTATGCAAATTCTGCTGTGCCTGCATTCCCTCCTCAGATGCTGCATCCCTGACAATCTTGTGGTGTCTTGTCGCAATGGCTGACATTCACAAATGTGCTGAAGTTATGTATTAAATAAAAATCACTCTGAACCATCCTCAATACTTTATTAACTTAAAACATTGTTCCAATAAATATGTGCCAAGAAACGTAAGACACTCCATAAAATCTAAATTTACAAACCTGTCAACAAAGTAAAAACAACTTTTTTTTTCTTTAACTGAGGTACATGCAGAGTTGTTTAAGGCAAATCAAGTCAATTATACTTTTATAATAACTCCTGCCCACCTCAGAAAGTTTCCCTCCAAAAATTAAAACCCCAACAAATATACAAATGATGCTATTGAGTAGCTATTTTCAAATTATTAGAACAAGCCCAGAGTGCAGAAGCCAGTAATGGTTCTGGACAGAAAGTCTGCCTCCGTCGTGCTCCTGCCCTTGTCAGGCAGGATCACTTGCTGGATTGGTTTCTCATTCTAAGGCATAATTCTGTGCTTTGGCTTTTCCACTGGTCTTTCACAAATTTCCTTCTCCCCAGCTGATGTCGGAAGAAGTAACACCCTGTATCTCAAACACACAGGCAGTCAGGCCTTGCACAGAGAGATGGTTCTGGGAGGACAAAAAGGGCCTCTCTGTAACTGTTAATGCAGCTCCTGATTTGCACCAGAACAAGTCAGAGCAGACTCAGACCCAAGCTGGTACTTTTGCTTAAAAACCAGCAAGATGTCCAACTGCACAGTCCTGATCCTCCAGGTTTTCCTGACAGGAAATCATCCAAGAGTGAACCCATTCAGCACTGATCTCAACCAAGGCAAGTGCTGATGGCTCTCTGTCACTGCACCATGTAAACAGTGTTACACAGGTTTCCCTGCAAGGTGATTCAAACTGCTGAAAACTTGAGAGGGTTCATCATGGCCATGGGAGAAATACTTTCCAGCTTACAGATATTTGGTAGCTTATCCATCTTTGGAATATCAGGCTTCATATCTGAAAGGCTTATTTTCCAGTGTTATTTCAGAAAAAAGAGGAGAAAAGAAAGAGAGAAATGCCAGCCTTTAATTTCCACTTTCACAGTCATTCAGGTTGAGCTGTCAATGCATGGCTCTGTCCTCTTTTTTCCCCTTCAAGCTCCTGTTCAGAAAGGTAATGCCGGGCTTTGTGTTCAGGAAAGGGCTTGGGTCCAGCAGGGAAGCCAAGGGAGTCTGTTCTCATAGTGTTGTAGGTGCCTTCTGTATTGCAGCTGGGACTCATTTCAGGCCATGCTGTGTCTCCCGGTGTCTCCGTAAATCCACCTTTCGTTGGAAGCCTTTGCCACACAGATCACAGCCAAAGGGCTTGAAGCCTGTGTGCTTCCGACTGTGGGTGATGAGGTTGGAGCTCTGACTAAAGGCTTTTCCACACACCTGGCACTTGTGAGGCTTCTCACCTGCAAGCAGAAGGTGGGAAAGTGAGAGAGGCTGTGAAAGAGGCAACGTGCTGCTTATGTGGGACCACAGCAAACAGCAAATGCACACTGGGCCTTACAGCTTGTCAAAGAGATTCCTGTGTGATTACCAAATAGTCATTCTTACAAAAAACATGCAGTTGGAAATCTCAAAGCATTAGCTGAGCCTGCACTGCAACTTGGCTGCATCTCCATTGCCCCAGTATAGTCCTGGGAGCAGTCTGAAGCACAGAGTGCTCTCAGGACACCACACATTGGGAATACGTTTGGCTGCATGGGCTCTGTGCAGTTTAAACTGGCTTTGTGTCCTGAGGAACTCCTGGAAAAGTGATGAATGCCTGACATCAACTACCATGAATACCATGAGCATGGGGCAGGGGGGATAGGTAGGTGGAGGTTTTTAAGACAAACCCCGTGAGCTGGGATCTGTCCCCAGGGGAGGTATTACAGCCACTGAGTGAGCCCTGAAGGGCAGGGTTTATCCAGACATCTGTTCTTCTCTCTGTTCCCCACACTGAAATGCTAGCAGTCACAGCCTTGAAGTTCCCCTGCAGGAAAATAATGTAAATGGGAATAAATGCAGCCTCTGGAACTTCTACAGAGGAGTCAGTGGCAAAACATCACTGGCCTCCATGAGTGCAGGATATCAGTGTATTTTCATAGTGTTTATTATCAAGTAACGAATAAAAGGGAAACCAACCACAATACCAAGCCGGATTTTCAGAGTGGCTTTGCACCTGCAGAGCCCACTGACTTCAGCTGGAGCAACAAACATTCTGGATGTTTGAAGATCAGATTCTTAGAATTATAAAATAATACAAAATTTGCTGAAGGCTCAGTTCACAAGTATATGCTGCATATGAAAAGAATCCCTGATTCAGTTAAGGACCTGGTTTTATATTAACAGCTTAAAAGCCCAGGCACAGTTTCTGATCTCGCATCAAAATAATGGGTTTGACTGATTCAGGATTTGGCTGAAATTCTACTTAATCAAGACTCATTTGAAAAAGTTACAGTGGAAATACTTGTGCTACTTCCTAAATAGTTCATTTTCATCCAGCAACCATCTGATGGAAAATCTTTATAAGTCAACATTTATGGTTCACCACTTGTCAACTAGAAAAGTCACAGCCAAGCAGTGCTACATATAGTGCCATCTTTCTACATATTTGCCATTTTTAGACTTTAGACCCTTGATACCTGCTAGTGGTCACTATCAGGAAAAAGGATTTTTGTCATCTGAACCCTGGGTTTGGTCAGTAGAGCTGTTATTTCATGTCCACAAGTTCTTCTCTATCTCACACATCATTCATTTCCCTCTATTTTAAGTGAATGGTGCAGGTCTGAAAGGCAGGATCTTCTTTTAATGATTTTTGATAAACCTGCCTTCTCACTGAATGATATTTTTAAAGCTACTTCCTTTGGTGATTCACCTGCACTTTATTAGTTTCCATGTTTATTACTAACAGTGAAACTTGAGAACTCTCCACCTCTCCTTCCATTCCGTATCAAACTACAGCCATTTCTCAGAAAGTCCGGGTGGAAGTGCAATCTCTGAACAAATATTTAGACTAAGAGTTGGATCCTCAGCCCGCCAGTTTAGTGTTTGATCTAGAGAAGGAGACTCCTGTTGTTCCTATTGTAAATTGGTAGATCCTGCAAAAAGCAGTGCTGCAGTCAAATTCACCTGTCATTTTCCAGGGACCTCAACTATAAATCAAGGCTACATGAATATAATACTCTACAAATCATCTTACACAAAAGCCCTTTGAATAAACATTGGTGGATCATATTAAGGGAACGCTGATTGGATTGCGAGGATTTGGGTTATTTTGCAGCTGCTCTTCATTAAACCACATACAGATCACCCTCCCTCCTTTGCCCATATACAGCTCAGGTGGCATGAACAGCAGTGGGGCAGTGAGAAGCACAGGGAGACCTGTGTGTACTGTTCCAGCTGAGGAGAAATGGACTGCTGCAGAGAAACCTCTGCTCTCATGCAGGGGCTGAACACCAGCAACTGCAGGGCTGACCTGTGTGAATGAAGGTGTGTTTCTTCATATCAGATTTCTGGTGGAACCGCTTCCCACAGTACTGGCATGGATACGGTCGGGTGTCCGAGTGGATGAGCAGGTGGGTGGACAGAGTAGAAGATCTCTTAAAACTCTTGCCACAAATCTTACAATCAAAGCTGCGTTCCTGCAGAGAGATGAGCACAAACACACACGTTACACCACACCAATGATCCCGTCAGCAACAAACTGCCCAGCAACATGCCAGTAGTGCCCCTTCTGCCTTAGCAAGCACTTACACTTCTCTAGAGAGCTGAACTGGTCAGCAGAGACACTAACATTGGCCTGCTAGCACCACATGATAAAAAAGATAATGCACCCTCTCCCAGTGCTGTGCACTGCTCCTCACAAAAGTTTAACTGAACAGCTCTTCCTGCTGGCAGGAATGGCCAGGTGGGAGCAGCCCCGATGGACCAGGCAGTCTGCCTGCACATTTCAACAGGGGCCTGAGACACAATCACTCTACTGGGAAGCCCAACAGCTGCAGTGCTGTTCAGAGGCCACCTCTTCACTGTACACAGGAAAATGGGTGCTGAGGTCTGCTTGGCTCTCCTGGGAAATCTCTGTGGCAGACTGAGTTCTCCTGGCAGGGTAACAACTAATTGCTTATCTGTAGACCCATTGAAATTCAAGTGAAAGGTATGTAGAGCACCTAGAAAAAACAGCTTTTCAGGTTACTACTTTAACATACAGAACCAAATGCATTAAGACCTTACTATCTCTCACCTATCCCTCACACACTCCTTCCTCTACCAGTTTCTTCTACCATAAATCATCTCTTCTTTCCATCCCTTAACCTCCATTGAACCTTCTTCCTTCTTTGCTTTCACACAATCACTTTCTTTATTGGGCTTTTAGTGCACTCTCCCTGCAATCCTGTCCTCTCCATTGACACAGTATGCAGGGCTGCTTTTTTCACCACTGTTTAATGGATGATGAGGTATCTCCCTTCATTGTGTGCTCTGCTCGTTTCACTCATGAAATTATAAATAAAACAGTTAGCAAAAAAACATTGCTGTAACTCTATCCTCCAAAAGCCAGTCTGAAGAAGGATTTGCCAGGTCAAGTGGGTGGGGAAGGGGAAATATGGCACAGTATCAGCAGGTGGAAAATGTTGCAAGTCCTCCTACCAAAATTAACTACCATATTCTTTTGGTGTGTGACTCAGAGCATGTCCAGACGGGTGAAGTCTGTGCCTTATACCTGACTGGTCGTTCAGATGTTCCCTGCACAGACACAATGACTACAAACAAGGGAAGACTCACTTCTTCTGGGGAGGGAGGAGAAAGAATGAGAGCTGCATCCAAAGAAAGCACAGTGAGTTGCTTTAGCTTAAACAAAAGCCCATATCTGCATTACAGTTTTCAGCTCTGAGAGTGAAAATTTACTATCTATTACCTATGGAGTGCCAAAAGCACCCACTGCTTAACAGACGTGCAAGGTCTGAGGAATGGAAACAAGGTCTGTGTTCTTTAATTTGTTGATTAGCATCTTTACTCACTAGCTGCCCACCCTTTCCTCTGCTTGCCATCATGTTCTTCACCTACAACAGCCCAACTGCAGCCCTACCATGTTCTCCTTCCCTCCTCAGTTTAGATCAGTTTGGCTGAATAAAGCAGCTGGCCCTGGCCCCCAGACCTTCATCCTGGCAGCCTGTCCCACTCTCACCTGTGAGTGCACGGCCTTGTGCTGCTCCAGGCTGACTGCATGGCCAAAGGTCTTGCCACACATGTCACAGGCAAAGGGCCTCGTGCCACTGTGTGAGCGGCGCACATGCACCTCAAGGCCATGCGGTGTGGAGAAGACCTGAGGGAAGAGAGTACACAGGGTCAGGTCCACCAGGGAGAAGAGTTCAGGGAAGAGTCACAACCAGAGTGGGAGGAAGGGATCCCTACCTTGCTGCACTTGACACATTTGTAAGAACCAGTGCTGATGAGCAATGGACGGCACAAGAGGTCTGACTCCACTTTGATGCCACCTGACCCCTTCTCCTGCTGCAGCCCAGGCTGCGTTTCAGCATAGAGTCCAGGAGCTGCAGCCGGAGAGCGCTCAAACAGCCCCGTGCCCGGGGAGCTGAAGTCACCATACAGTCCAAGGGAAGAGCTACACTCAGCACCATAGAGGGCAGGCTCAGAGCCTCGGTCACAGAAGAGCCCCAGGGTTGAGGTCCGCTCGAGTGCTGGGCAGGGCCTGTAGCTTTGCACAAGTTGCCTCAGCTCAGAGCCACCCAGGCTGTTCCACATGTACGGTTTGAAGGGCACCGAGAAAGGGGGTGCTTCATCTAGGGATGGACACACAGATCTCTCCGAGGCTGTGGAAACACAAAGGCATGGGAATTAATGTGCTTCACAATCCAAACACTGTCACAGGGCAGAACAGTCTCACCACTCAGACTAATGTCCAGAGCCAGACCCCTGTACTGCACACTGAGGCTCCCCTTTCATCTCCGATGGGAGGACATTTTACATTACACATTAGGGTCTGAGCAGCCAGTACTACCTACTTACTGTGGGTCCCAGCCAAATTATTTAAAGCAGACACCAATTTTTAATGTCCCCGTCTCTGGGTGTCCTGACTGCTGAGACTCTAAACAACTCAGTCTGCAACTTCCTACAGTTTTATCTGCACCTTCTCAGAAATGTGTATCTACTACGTCCCAAGATGAACATCAAAGCTGCCAGTCCACACGTTTAAGCTCTGATGGAGATCCCACACATCCATATAGTGAATATGACATTACAGAGGTGCCAGACAGAGCAAATGTACAGAGATTTACCTGTTCAACAAAATTAAAACTAGCTTGTTGCACAATTTAATGCCCAAACCTTGTCTCTCAACTTCATGCCACAACTGATCATAACGATACTACAACATATCTGAAATAAATAACAGTTTCTGAGGTGCTTCCATATTATGCCTCGTTTTTTCAGGAAAAAAAAGCCCCAAACAACTAAAAATCAATCTTCATCTAAAAAAAAAAAATCACAGTTGTTTCAGACTGCTCTGAGGCTCTCCATGTAAACACTGAGTCAACCTAAAACACAAGAGTTTTGTGAAGTCATGAGGATAGGCCACATTAAAAACCAAAGGCACAAAAACATCTTCGTAGCAGTCATAATCAAAGCAAACTTCCACCATGAGGAGGTCAGATGGCTTCAGTGGACTCTAACAGGCTCACCTTTGGCAATGGCACCTGGCCAAGGCAGTGGGCAACACAAAGTGAATCACACTTGGGGGCCCATAGCAGAGTCTGATATGACGGCAGGAGCACAGCCTTTGAGATGAGGCACAAATGCTCAGGGAGCCTTGCATGGAGGAAAGCAGTTGGGCATGGAACACGAGGTACCAGAGCCCAACTGTGTCTGCCAGCTGCTGATTAATGCCCGAGGTGCACAGCTTTCACTCCTCATCACAACACGCAGCAGTCAAATGTCTCCACTGGACAAATGTTTTAGTGAACCAAGGAAACGATGAATCAATTAACTGCTGAAACGCTGATGCCTACATAGAAATACTGGCCTCGCTTACAACTTGGGCTTCCAGAGTAACTTCCCTTTAACCAAAAACTTGTCCACCCACGATTGCTTTCTTACTTTTTCTCCCTCATGTCAGCTTCACAGCTTCCATGGCTTTCTCAGCTTTTGGCAAACCAAGATAACCAGGGGTGGACTAGGGAAGGAAGGCATGATGTGTTAGGCTATCCATTTGGATAGGCATTTGGTCACTAAGACATTACAGAAGTGAGTGGGAAATGAGGTGAAAATTGAGCTTTGAATGACTTGATTGTTTCCTATCTTTTACGTAATTTCAGATGTTAACAGACTCAAATTCTTCCACTGAAGTTAGCAGTCTTTTGGTTGGATGTATATGCACACATACCAACTGGAACATTTGAACAGAGCACTGAAATCAAATTAGCTGATATGATGCTGAGAATGATTTTTCCTGTTCTGCACTGACTGCAAAGTTGTGGCCAGTGTCACCTATCTTGTGTCTTTGCAACCAGTTTCGGTGCTGTCATCTCTCACGATTTTATCACAAAATTCAACACTATCTTATAGTCCCAGCTCTTCAAACTGCATGATTTCATCAGGTCCTCAGTTTTCCTTCTGTTTGCTTGTTGGTAACTTCCCCACCACCCCCCCTTAAAGTCAACTACTAACCTGAACTGTAAAGAAAAGTTTGAAAATATAAACCCCCAGTATCTCAACACTAGAACCAAATATCGGTAAGGTATTACTTACAATCTTGATTTCTAAGCCAGTTTGTTGAGTGAGAGGAGAGGGAAGGCTGACCTGATTTTTGAGCCCTTGGAATTGGCAATACAGTACACGGTGAACATTGCACCACAGATCAGTTTGCATGCAATTTTCCTTCCATCATCTCACATGCTTTGGAGTCCTCTCAAGCACAAGAACAGCAGAGTCACTCATATTATACTCAAACCATCCATTCCCTGTACCCAGTGTCAAAGCAACCTGCAAACTCTGCTCTGCCACAATGCAGGGCACTTCTGCATCTGCCTCTCCTCCACTCCACAGCGTCTAGGGGAGAGTGGGAGAGAAAGAAAAATTCTCCCTCATTTTCCTAGAAATTCTGTGCAGCCTTTATACAGACTACCTCTGGGAAGGGAAAAAAATAAATCAATGCTCTTTTTTGAAGGCAAAACAAACTCAACCTTAAATGGCTGGTAATAGATTGATATGCACACAAAGAAATATTCAAGTGTCCTCTTAAACAGACCACGAAACACCACACTCCCTGCACAACTCCATTATACCCAATACAAGTCTCCTTTCAAGACAGGAGATACTAATACACTGCTGCACTAAAACACAGCAATCCCATGCACCTTGTGTATATGCAAACGTGTGATTACAGACACACATAGAAAGTGAGGTTAAACAGCGAAGTGATTTGCACTGATGAAGTTAACAGTGTATTAGAGTGTGTCTGTATGCTGTATGCCTGCCTAGATCAGCAGCACAGCACTCAAAAACAAAAGTGAAATACGCCTTTCACTGCATATTGAAGTGCAATCTGCACCTGTGTTCACTTCTAGAGATAAGGGGCTGATAGTACTACTCACCACACCTGCCCTGAGCATGATCTAGAACCATCATTTCTCATCTGCTCTGCCTGGCGAAACACAAAAACTGTGCTCCATCCTAAAACAATCGTAGGAATACACAGGACATCTTGCAGAAGAGACCTAGACACAAATTCTAGCTTTGCACTGAATCTGACAAAGCAGCTGGAAGGCAGAGAGCTGGGGGGATGGAGCAATGGGGGGAAGCCCAACTATCTAATCCTGCTGCCACTACCTTCATCATTAACAAAACAGCACCTCTCTTAACGTACTGAGATTCATTTAATAATGCTCTTACAGTACTTGGGAGTTCTATACATTTCCAGTCCTCCTGTGAATGGCATGTGACAATTCCAAAACTGCACTCCCCCTTACACTTAAAAAAAAAAAATCTTGATTTGGGGACATCACTTTCATTTTGCAAAGTCACCTTCCCTGGATAACTGGATGATTAGCTGGGAGCTAATGAATTCCACAGTGAGGGAAGAAATGAGCAAGCAGGAGGAAAAGGCAGAGTAGACCTGGTAAATACCTGCTCCATTTTACATCTGTCTTTTTGACATCTCGTGAAAACGGTCTGCATACTGTGCAGAAATTGTAATTATTTGGGAAAGAAGGAGCAGGACAAATTCGTTAGAACAAAAATTACACATATTGGTACACTTTGTGCAGAAATATTATCAGAAGAGAGACTGCTGCGTTGCCACATTTGGTCCGGTCTGTCATTTACACACACTGAAACTATCCTGTGGCTGGTTGTGATGGTGCTGGGCAGTATTTTGAATGTTCCCTCAAAAGGGGTTGAGGACTCTTAAAAGAAGATGAGGCTTTAAAAATGCAAATGCACATCATTACAATCAGCCACTGATATGCAAGGACACTACAGATGAAGTAAGAAAATCGGTGGCGAACTGGGACTAAGTATTCGTTCGCTGGTGTATGCTGTCAGTCGGTAAAACTGACAATCTTTCCTTCATCAAGGCAGAAATTGCTCTTTTTTTCCAGCCGTCCCTTTTTAATTGAGGCAATAAAAAGTGGTTTTACGTATATACGTATTTTTGTTATAAAATTACAACATTGTATTTTTAAACGAGATAAGTATTTGCGCCAGGCTGGGGACATCATCTCCCACTGCCCCGACCACATCAAAGGCAGGACGAGGGAGGTAGAGACAGGCACTGCAGCCATAAGTGTGAGCTTCCTGGATTTGGGGTGTTTAAATCTGACCGTCATTATTTTCTCTGGTTTTTACAAATGCGTTTTTGGAAAAGAAAAACAAACAAACAAAAAAACCAAACCAGAACAAAACAAAACAAAAAACACAACCCCCCAAAAAAGCCAAGAAAACAGAGGGGGTGGGAAGAGGGAGAGACATGCTTTTTATAGGCAAGAGGCAAGAAATAACCTGAAAGGGAGCTAGGGAAAACATTTAGTAGGTAGTACAAAACGCAAAATCAACGCTGTTTACTGCAGATAACATAGATTGTCTAGTAGAAATTTGTACTGTCTTAAAAAACTTACAAACTCCGTGTAGGCAAGACCCTGTAGGAAAATGCCTAGACCTTAATACGTAACCGCCTTGTTTTTACCAATTAATCACAAACCAAAAAATCAACACCCGATGTCATGACAACTTTCCTACAGCCTGTCACCCGCTGCTCCCTCAGCAGCGGGACACGGGCTGGAAGAGCAACCGCAAAGAGGTAACCCGAAAACGAGTGGAAGGAACAGATTCTGGCAAATCTGGGGAGGAAAAAAAAATAATATAAAAAGGCAAATCTGTCCCTTCTATTCGTTTTCGGTGGCGGCTCCCAGTTACGAGATACGTGCTGCACTGCCCCTCGGCACGGATGCAGCCGGACCCCCGCCGAGCGCTGCTCGCCCCGCTCCTACCTGGCGACACAGAGGGGGACGGCGGTCTCCAGAAATCCTCGAACTCGGACACCCTGTCACAGACGCTGCCCTCGCAGCTGGGCACTGACTCGGAGGTGCCATCGGCAGCCTCAGTAAGGTGGGATTCCGGCGAGAAGCGCCCCTGGGAAGTCTCCGGATCGCGCAGGGCGGTGCGGCACAGCTCCGGGTCCTCGGGGATCTTGCTGTCTGCAGGGCAAAACGGGGCGAGGGGGCTGCTCAGTGCGGGTCCGCGGTGAGAGCCAGCCCCGTCCCGCGGCGGCCCCGCTCGCACCACTGTTCGATGCCGGACTGTCCCCAGCCCCGCAGCAGCCCCGCGGGGACTGCACAGCGACCACCCGGGGCCGGGGCCGGGGCCGAGGGAGGTTTTGGCCGAGGCACTCCTACCTGCACAGATCTGCGCTAGCACCGTCTCCAGGCGCAGGCTGTAGTCCTCCTCGTCGGCAGAACGGGGCTGGTGGTAGCTGTGCGCTTTCTTGCTCTTCACTAGGAAGGACCTCGGCATGGTGGGGTGCTGCCACGGCCGGCACGGCCGGACTCCCTGTCCAGGCGCGACCGTCACGGCCGAGCGCGCTGCGGGGCGGCGGCGGGGAGGCGAGCTGCGGGGAGGCGAGCGGCGAGGAGGCGCCGAGCGCGGCGGTGAGG
>JAWWMP010000005.1:16598764-16657480 GCA_035047865.1 Dendrocincla tyrannina
GGCCTTACCGGGGTCCGCACGCGGGGCCTCCTGCCTCGCGTGCCCGCTCCGCCACGTGCCCGCGGGCGGCGGCGCGAGGCCTGCGAGGCGGGAAGCGGCGGCGCGTGCTCAGCCGTGAGGGGAGCCCTGAGGGGAGCCCAGCCGTGAGGGGAGCCCAGCCGTGAGGGGAGCCCAGCCGTGAGGGGAACGCTGAGGGGAGCCCAGCCGTGAGGGGAACGCTGAGGGGAGCCCAGCCGTGAGGGGAGCCCTCAGCGCAGCCCAGCCGTGAGGGGAGCCCTAAGGGGAGCCCAGCCGTGAGGGGAGCCCTGAGAGGAGCCCAGCTGTGAGGGGAGCCCTGAGGGGAGCCCAGCTGTGAGGGGAGCCCTGAGAGGAGCCCAGCTGTGAGGGGAGCCCTGAGGGGAGCCCAGCCGTGAGGGGAGCCCTGAGGGGAGCCCAGCCGTGAGGGGAGCCCTCAGCGCAGCCCCCTCCGCGCGGGGAGCCGCCGACAGCCATCGTGCCAGGGCTCTTCCTACCCCGGGAGGAGTAGTTAATTCTCTCTGCAGTAACAGCGCGCCGAGCAGAGATGAAGGGGCTCAGCTCTTATTTTTGGTTTACGGTGTCGCTTACGTGCCGCAGCTCAGTAACCTTTGAGATGGTCTCGTGTGTGCAGTGGTCATCGTGTGACATGCAAGAGCTCTGAGACAACGCCAGGTGTTCTGTGTCCGGCGCGGAAAAGCCAACAGCCAGCCCCTGAGCCGGCGGAGGTATTGTGAGAAATGCTCACTCCATTTCCAATAGTATGTAATTCATGGGAAGCATAGGACTGGGTTTTAATGGAGCTGCTCTCTTGCTTCCCCCAAAAGGAGTTAGATATTCCAACTTAAACATAAAAATTTGGTAAGATACAGTTGAATGCAATGCTAAGTATAGGATTGCTACCTGATAGTGACAAAAGAGGGAAAGAAAGAAATAAAAGAGGTTTAAAGTAGGCTGGGATTGTATTATATCCGTGCTTAAGACTGAATAGCTAGTCAGTGTAGTTCACTGCACTGTTCACAGCAGCTGCCTGGTGTCACCATTAGAGACATAAGACCAGAAGACAACACCAGATAAGGCACCAAGGGTGACGGGCTGCAGGGGAGACCTTCGCCATCAGAAGTTCTGGACACTGCAACAGGAGGAAGGATTTGAAGAACTGGATTTGACAGGTTAGCTGCTTGGTACATAGGGGAGAAGAAAAGTAGTTTCTTGCTTGTGGAAGGCAAGAGTGGGAGAAGGCAGCGAAGAGGGTGATACTGCAGGGAATTTATGCATACTTTAAAGTGATAAAACTTACGAGCAGAGTTATACAGAACAGTTTCGCTATGAGAAGCTGCTAGAACTTGTAGCGGTTCTCCCATTCTGTTGGACAGACTTTTTTTTTTAAAACTTAAACATGATGCTTATTGTTTATTTTTTTCTTCCAGCATCTTGTCACCACATTCTTTATGGTTCTCTTTGTGGCATAAACATATGCTGTAAATACGTAGGAAATTAATCATCCTTCTTGATTGCCAGGGAAACGAAAGTAACTCTCAGAGCAGATTAGAAAAGTAATGATCACTGTGAGTACAAACTGGGGAGGGAAAGTGAGAGTATGCTGTGGTGTTGAAGACTGGGATGAAAAGAGGGATTCCAGCTTTGGGAAAGAGTGAACCCAGAACTTAACTCCATTATGAATAGAAAAAAATTGAATTAATGGGTTATAGAATGTAGACCATGCAAAACGGTGTCAGGAATTTTAGTTATTCTAGTGAGACAGTAGAAATTTTAGTCACTTATGCAGTAGTATACAATTTTAAGAGTATACCACACTGCTTTTGTCTTTCATAATTGTGAAATAAGGCATTAAGTCCTGGAGAAGGGAGAGTGTTAAGCTGTTGTATCCTGGGTCTAGCAGTTGTATCTTAGTCAGTGTCCAGGGATGCATAGTTTAGCATGTTTTCTCTACTTTGAAGCAGAAACTCCATGCTATATAAAAGTTACGTTGAAAGTCAATTTACTGTGTACTTTCTATTATTCAGAATTTCTGGTTCTGTTGCCTACTGTGTAAATGTACTTCACTAATTTTTCTTTTGTCTTGGACTAGTTTGTAAAAAAACCCAACCAAAATCAAACCCCACACCAAAAACCCCATCACCAACCAAACCCCTCAGAGACTTACAGAACATATACTGGTGCAATTATAATGATAAAAGTATTTCACAGAACAAAAATGTCCTTAATTGAATCCAGAAATCTGTTGTTTATAGATCACTTTCCTCTTAATACGCAGAGTTAGTAGCTGGTGCGTGATGGAACATAATACTGGTCTCCATGTAGATTGTACTAACCTTTACCTTATGGGTTGTTTTCTTATTTTAGTCTCCAGGACTATCCTAATGGCTTTCCTAGGAGATTTGCATTATCCTCTCCCTTCCCCCAAATGAGTTGTGTTATTTGGAACCTCTACAGGTAAGGGAATTAGCAGTACATCCTGTACAAAATATGGATATTTTTATGCTAACATATCTTTAGGTCATTCTAGCTTAAAACAGAAATACATGAGCATCAAGTTTCACAAAGTCACTAACGCAGTCTCTGGTATAGAACAGTGATTACACTAAATACTCCAGAAAAACATGCAGTTCCTTCTGTGCTGCAGTTTCACAAAAGGTTGAGTACTGGTCAAGTTCAAAAGTACAGAGTATACAAAGTTTTTGTTAAATTTATGTAAATTCCATTGTGAATGCTTCTTTTAATCACTTTCATGGCAACTTATTTTAGCTAATACAGGAGATTGAAAAATTGAAAATTGAATTTAGTGGAAAATAATACTTTGTGGATGTATACACAGATGAGGCCTACATTTTGTTAAAAAAAAGTGACCAACATGAACAAAGAGTTGTTGAGCTGTGAATGTAATACACCACTTCTTACCTTCACAGATATACTTTCTCCCAAATAGTCATGTTCCAAATGTTTCACAAGTGTTACAAAACTTCTAACATATGAAATGAAATTACTTAAGTAAAAAAATGTCTAACCACGAATGCTTTTAGTATGTAAAATATTCACTCCTCTAGTGTGGAGAAATAAGAAAATGTCAGTGTTGAGGCTTCTCTAATTAGTGAAGACATTTGATTATCAGATGAGGAAAATCAGAACCATTTTCACTACCAAACATAACATGTAATTTACGCAGAAAGTCCATATATAGCAGGGCATCCCCCTTCCCTGTTTCACCTGTCTTCTCAGCTGCAGCACTTATGTATTCAAGAATCTGGAGCTGTCATGCTTACAGGCTTTTTTTGAGTTTATGCTTTTAAACATTCACATTGAGCTGTTACAGCCTGCATTTAAGAAAAATCTAAGCAAACAGCAACATTTATTAAAAGGTCATGCAAGCAAGGTCATGGTATGTAGCATAATAAGTATGTTTTATTTATTGACTAATATTGTCTGTGCTGTTAATGACTTGACATTATTCTGTTGAATATTCAAATTATAATACACATAGCAAAGAGATTATTTTTTTGCCAGAAGAGTTGCAGAAAAATCAGGATGATTCTGAACAGCCTCTCTAGGGCTGTCTTCTGAGGATCATCCATGTATAGCCCAGTCTCCTTAAACTACAGCATGTCCAGTGATTAATTTTTATCACTATAAGAGATGTAGCTAGTTGACTTTTGCATTTTCCTTAATATTTTTATTTACACTGTTATTCAAGATCAGTATTTATTCTATTAGTATACTTTAAAAGCACAAAAGTTCAGGAAATAACCCTTGCCAACTAATCTCATTTGCTATCACTCAAACAGTAAGGCAGTTATTGCAAAATCGTAACACTTCACTGTTCAAACAGACAGGATTTTTATGGCTCTTCAACTGAATTTTGTGCCTGCCACTTATTAGAGAACATTACCTTTAAGAGAGGTTTGCAGCTGGTATTGATGACAGGCAACAAGATATTTGTCACCTACCCTCTTGGGCAACAATGATCCAGGTGCAAACATAAGTTAGCAGATGCTCATTGGAAGGAAAAAGGGTAATTATTACTCATTTGTGAACAAAAGCATTCCCGATTTGGTCTTGCATGCATGAAATTTTCAACAGGGATAAGAATCAGTTGGCTAATCCACCTCAGATATGGCAATTTCCACAGGCTATACTGGGAACTACATATTCAATGGTAGGATGTAGCGAAATTTTGCAGAAATTCTGAAGCAAGTTAGGAGCAGAAATCAGTAATTTGGAATTTGACACCCACCTGCTCTAAGATCTAAATTAGATTGCACCTGGGCAGATAATAATGTTCAGAGGCTCAGAATGTGCTACTTCCATTCAGCCTTCTCTGTCATTCTTTGACCATTTGTTATCTCCTCAGTTGTACTGTTTCTTTCTGAAAACACGTTCAAAATAAAGGGAAAGGAAGTGCCTAATGGGACTAGCAGATGCATTCAGCAGTATGCTTCCACACCCCTGCAATTTTAAACACTACACTGCGTCTCGTGGGTAGCAAGACAGTTACCATACATGCTGCCTATCAGTACCAACTTGTGCATGGCTTTTTTTTATAAATAGAACAGTTATAAACATTGCTAAAAGAAGTCTTAAGGATTGCTTAATTACATGAGATGTCAATAACAGACTATTAAGAAAATTCTTGACTAGAATGTGTCTGAGTGGGCAAGTAAGTGTTCATATGACAGTAGTAGAATATCTTGTTCTGTTCAAGAAGGTAAGGCCATTTTACTGGATCTCAGTTTTCAGGAGCCTGGAAGCAGAATGCCCAGCTCAGATCTTACTGCTTTGCTCAATCACAGCTATTTGATGACAGCACCAATACCTAATTTCCTAGATAGGTCTGCAATATAAACTGTAAAGAAGATTGAACATACATATTATCACTGCATTGACCATATTTTCATTAGAACTAAGACATGAATAATTTTTCACCTTATTTGAACCCATATACAGTCTGGGAGTAACTATGTGGTAACCAAGGACTGTAGCTTGGAATTGACTAAACAGTAAATGCTGCAACCTTGTTAAATCATGAAAAATTTATTTTCATTACATATACATGAAGGTAAAAGATTTCAGTCAATAGTGTTTTGAACAACCATTTCTGACATGAGCTTGTTAGTGTAGCTAGGCTGAAACTTAATGTAAAGTTAGTGTTTTGCCTTTATTTAGTAATCACTTCTAGTGTGTATATACAGAATTCATTTTCCTGTTAGAATACCAGAGACAGTAATATTGCAACATTTACATTCCTCATATAAAATGGTGTAATGTACATTTTCAGCTTGGTGTAGATATATAAATATGTACAAAATAAACATTATTGTAATTAATATATTCAGACCAGTTATTATTTAGCAACATCAAAAGCAGATGCACATAGATTTAAGTGAAGATAGTGAAAAACACCTTTATGACATTAGTGACCATTATTTGCATATATGAAGTACTACAGATAAAGGCTTCTCGTTCAAGCCTTCTGTGGGCATCCAATAACTTTAGTAAAAAACCAAAAGTAATTGAGAAGCAGAAGATAATTTCATATATATGTGTCATGATCAGATGGTTTACAAGGGTCCATCTTGATCACAAAAGGATAACAATGTAAAACATACACTTTTGTTCAGAGCATAAAATATTGCACAAAAGCAGTTTCTTTTGAGGAAAATAATTCCTGTGTTTGTGAACAGCAAAAATGGTTCTTATACACTAAAGAAATAATATATTTGCAGTTTCTAAACCAAAGAACATTCAGTAATACTGTCAGGACTGTCATCCATCAACTTCTTCCCAGCCTGTTTTATGGCAATGGTATGTCAATAGCAAGATTTGGCAAAGAGAGAAGGCAGATAGACAGTACATCTATATATTTATCACAGACCACACCAGATCCAATAGTTGCCTAAGCTAACTGCTGCATGGTTTCAGTTACCTGGCAATTTCAACCTTAAAGAAATATGTAAGTCTTCAGTGCTCATCACAGTGATAATCACACAGTAGTAGAGTAAGATTCCATTCTCCTCTGCTTAGAAGCCATCTTGTCTGAATTCCCAGTCTGAAGGGCGCTTTCCTCAGTATCACTGTCACTGCTGTCTACAAGTGTGTGATCCAAAGCCATCTGACCAGTCCTCCTGGGTAGATGAAAGTTCACCCCACTCTCCTGTATGGAGTTAGTTATAAAATCTTCATCAGAAGAATGAAATGATTCATCGTCTCCTGTGAAATGGTTGACAATGTGAATCCCATCAAAAGTGGGTTGGTCTGAGAAGTCTCTCTGGCCTTTTAGACATTTGATCTGTTAGAAAAAGTGGAAATTGACAGTTAATCAGAGCTCAAGAGTCCAGTAATAAAAAAACCCAACCAACCAAAACCAAACCAAAAAACCAAATCCATTTTCAAGACACGTATCCTTAAACTCTTCGTAGATAAAATTAAATGCTAGATCTGAAATTAGCACATTTGAAGATTACTTCAAGTACTATGGTTTTAAGGCTTTATAATCAGGGTACCTAGAATCAGTAATGACAGATTCCTCTATTTACTGCATCTTTAATATCCCCCCAAGGATGGTTTCCATTTTCTAGAGTGCCCCATTTGTTTTGACAGGACTTTTGGCCTTAACATCTTACTTTTACAGCTCCATTCTTTCCTGTATCACCTGACTTCTCACTTGAGAAAAGCTCTTCCCCTACTCCAAAGAGCAGGGTCACAAGTGCATAGTACCAGTTTCACATGGCCACAGAAAAGAATTCCAGAGAAAATGTTTAGTTCTGTCTACATTGCAAGGTTGTCTCAATTATCTAATTCAGATCCAATGCAATTTCAGCTCAAGTAGTATGAGAGAAACATCTCTTTTTACAGCATAAAGAGATTGTAGTTGCAATTTTAAGAGAACATCAAACGACAAAAATGGTTGTCAGACCATAGACAGATAACATTTTAATTCAATGCACTATGGAGTGGTACACTATTACAACCACGCATGCATGCTATTCAGAACTAAAATCTAAAGTGCTGAAGTCTCCTGTTAATTTAATGAAAAATAACTACAACTTGTGGAAGACATTCCAGAGGTGGGTTGGTTTGTGGTGTTTTTTTAAGTTTGTTTTAGCATTTCACTTTTGTTAGTGTTCAGTAGTAACTACCTCAGGGTCAGTTTGACAGACTAAGTATTATGATAGAAAATCCTGAGGATGCAGAAATATTAAAAATGGATTACAGAACCTTCCTAATGTCATTGTAAAAGCTTAAAACAGCAGATGCACCAAGTGCTACTTTCTAAGCACCTTTTCACAGTAAGAGACCTGGAGAACAGCAAGAATAAAATGCCTGAAGAGTTTCTTTACAGAAATCTGTTTGATGTTTCAGAAATTTGAAGCAGTATTCATTTTGATAAATAACAAGTACTTCTATGTCCTCACCAATGGGAGATTTTTACCTGTCCATATGGGGAAGAAGGAGTCTCTGTACTTACCATGGGCTTGTGCAGAAGATGAGAATAAAAAGTTGAAAAAAGATCACAAGAGTCATAATTACGCTAGAAGCCATTAAATCACATGTTAACAGCATGTAAAAGCTCCAGCTTTTAGTGTTATATCAAAATATCCCTGTTAGGAATATGGGTACATGCTGTAGATCTAAACCTTGTTTACTATGTGTACTAACGTTAGTTTTTTGCATTTGCTTCACATACACATAGGCTGCAGTTGTTTCATGAGGACTTTGCTTATATAAAGGCAAGCAAAACAGAATTCCACAATTGCACAGCATAACACATGATGTAAGCAAAATCAGCTTATGCCAAATATTAGATACTGGACAGTAACATATATATGGAAGAGAGAATTTTTACTAGCTTATGTACCTAGATAGAGAAAACCTGATACAGACATTCTTGTGTTATTTAGAAATATTATCCCTGAAAATATCCTGCAATATGATCAGATTAGCTGCCACATATATTTTCCAAAACAACTATCAATTTTAGTCACTAAGAAAATAAAACAGAGAAACCCAACAATTTCTCTCCACCCTCACCACAGGAAAAAAAAATATCCACTGTACAAGTGACTACAAACTTCATAGTAGAGTAAGAAATTATATGCTTTTAGGTCTGCAGAGTTAAGCCATTGGTTCACCTGAAATTATAAAGCCAATACTCAATGTTAGTCATTTTGAACACTCAGAAAGCCAAGCCAATGACCTCAACTGTTTTCCTGAAGACTTAAACACGATACCTTTAGATGAATAATATTAGGTAATTTGACAAAACCATGGTTTTACGGTTTTAGGCAGTAACCTTTCCAAATGAGAGTCTGTGGAAATGATGTTGGTGAAGAAAATGGGAATAGACACAGCCTTTGCCAGTTCCTAAAGGAAACCTGAGAAAACACTTTATTGTTATCTTTGTGCATCCTTTCATTAGAATAACAAATCTGTAACCTTCCAGAAACACTTCTGATCTGCAGCTTTACATTTGCCTGACTTTTTTTCTCAAGTAGTCTTTGCATCCAAGAGAAAAGATTGTTGTGAAGAAACATGAACATATTGCTGAGAATATACACATGTCTATCAGTGGTCACAGAGTTCAGTAATTTCTGTCTGCTTCAGACAGGGCTGCCTCAGCTAGAAGCACAGATAAACACTACAGCATAGAATTTGTATTATGAGGATCAGAGCAACACTGGTGAAGGGGACACTGGCGGCCTGACACGGGGGGCTAAACGTGAATCCACACTTGTCCCCACGCAGTCGTAAAGGCTAACAGCACACTAGGCTGCATTTACAAGTGCACAGCCAGTACATCATGAGAATGGATTCTTACTTGGCACTTGTTAGACTGCATCTGTCCTGTTCTGCACTTGCTTCCTCAGTCCTTCCTCAGTACAAGATATTAATGAGAGGCACCAAGACAGTTAAGGGGCAGGAGCTTATACTTTAAGCTAACGGAGGGCCGTTTCTTTACTGAAGCGCATGGTGGAAGAAGAGACATTGATCATAACACAAAATACAAAGTTGTGTTTGAATATGAAGGGAGAATATTTGCTACGTGGCTAGCTAAGAATTGGAATAGGTTGTTTAGAGGCTCTGGACTCTTCATGTCAGTAAGTTTCAACACTCAACTGACAAAGCCCCTAAGCAACCTGCTTTGAATTCAGTGTTGGTCCTGTTTTGAGCAGGCAGTTGGTATAGAGGCCTCCCAGGGTCACTTCCAACCTGATACCATGAGATATGTGAAAAGCACAGGCAGCGTATTACTGCTTTTTATGGCAGCTGTTTTGAGTTCGAGAAGTGGAAATACTTTGTACCTGCCAAAGTTGTTGCACTTCTCAAAGATGTAAATGCTGTCATTTGAATCCAAATGCTTTTATATTATATGTCAGTACTAAATGTATTTATCACAAAATCTAGTCTTCAACAGAATCTTATTTTTATTTTAGAATTACAAGTATGTCACTTGAAAATACTTGAGTTGTTTTTCAGTTGAAGGTGGAATCTGTTTTCCACTGACTTTTTTTGAACTTTGGTGGTGATGAAAGCAACTAATCTTCAAGAAATTAGAATTATACAACAAAGTTGGGAACAGCTGTGCGCTATTTCCAGTTTTGTGTAGTTTCAGAGTTGAAGATAGTTCAGGGGCACCTCAATATAATACTTGTTTAGGAGCATTTCTGAAGGAACCTGATTATTTGCAATTTCTGTTGCAAGAGAAAGGCTTTGTAAGTCTTCTCAAAGCATTTGAAACAACTTGCAGACAGCCGGTGCTCCAATGCAATTAGTTAACAGTGGCTAATGGCAGCATAAGGCTCTAACATAGAGGTTTATTAAAATGAAGTTTTGCACTCGCATGTAACTTTACAGTTGCAAGTGAAGCTCTGTACTTGTAACAGAGAAAGCACTGTCTTTTTTCAAGGTACAACATTACTGTCCTGTCAGTCCACCAGCCCAATATCATGTCTCCAACGGTGACCATAGGACTTTTATATTACTAAGCCCCATCCACTTGCCCAGAAGCAGTTGTAGCAAATATGAGTGCAATCTTTTTCTAGCTGGTTCAGCATGTATTTATAGACCAGCTGTCCATGACTGATTATTTTATTTGCTGTCAACCTCCACAGCTTTCTGTGGCAGTAAGTTCCAGAAATTCCTTTATTTGTTTTAAACTCATCTCCTACTTGTTTTAGTCACTGCCCCCAGATTCCAATAATGCAGGAACAAACAGTGCAACGCAGTTCTTTGGTCATGATTCTAAAACTCACATCACAATGCCTTCCTCAGCTCTCGGTCTAAAACAGATGAGTTCCAGTCCATTTTAGCCTCATGAATAGGCAGTGATCGAGACAACTGATCATTTCAGTTGCCCTTTAACTTCCCTACAGACGTTCTTTGAACTCTACGTCCATCTAAATGCCAGGTGCCAATACAAACCCTTCTATTTGTTCTTTAATATACTTCCTATTGAGGCCCAACACTGCTTTGTACAGTTTGGCTGCTACTCTGTGCTAAGCCAGTGATGTCAGAGGACTCTCAATACTAGCTTGAAAGTATCTTTCCCAATTTGTAACTACCAATTCTGTTTGCCATTGTGTAGGTAATGGCTTAGATTTTTTCAAATGATGAATCACCTTACACTGAAGCTCATCTGTCACCTTTTTAAGGCAGACTTGAGACTCCTGCTATCAGTCTTTCATTTGAAGATGGAAAAATAACTTAAAGTAGAAATTAAAGCATTATGCCAATTGCCATTCATGTAGCCAAGCATAGCAAGATAATGGGAAATCCAGCTAAGGACTTTGAATTCAGAATGTCTGGACCCAACCCAAACATACACTCACACATCCTAGTTCTATTCTGTCCTTTTCACTGAAGGAAAAACAACCCTTTTTCTCGTAGTCATATTGAACAAAGCATGGACTTGCACCCCAGGGTCTGTTACTTCTGTTCTCTTTTGTACAAAGAGTCAATATTGGTTAAAAGCTTTCAGTTTTGGGTCTGGCCCTCCGTGTGAAGGGAACTACATCTCTGTCACTCCAACATTTAAATGAACTTGTTTCTTACTCTTTCAGTTTTGCAAGAATCTCAAATCTGATCACATCTTAAAAAAAAAAAGTGCAACCAATAAAAAAAAGGGTCTGGTAAACCCACATGTTTTGCTTTTAATTCTCAAATCCACATCATATTGTCTAGATGACTGCAGCTTCAACCCAGTTTTCACTACAGCACATTCACATGGTCTTTAGGACATTTCAAAGGGTTATTAATATTATGTGACCAAAATGTATGTCATCATTATCCCTTCAAAAGCCAGCTGAATCAAGAACAGAATCTTAATAATGTGTGCATTTATATGCCTTCTTGTGCCTAAACAATTCAGCATTTTAAAGACAAACTCTGTGTTTACTGGTAAACATATAAAAATACTTTAGTTGTACATGCTCTTAACATTGTATTTCCAAAAATTCAGAAGAACTGAAAAAAGGCTAACAATCAGATCCTTGAACCTGAGAAGAAGCTTTCTTACCTGATGCTGACTGCCTCATCAAGCCAGGCATGAAGGAGAAACAGTAAAGAGAAATTTAGAAGTTTTAAAACAATTAAAAAGGTCTTCTATTTTATAGGATCATAGTTTGTAGGGTGCTAGTCAGCTGCAAACAAGTTATGTTTTTAAGTACCTTTGTTTTTTTAACTAGAGAACATATGTCAAATTTTCAGCTGGGAGTTTGTGAAAGAGTTCTACTTAAGCTCTGGAAGAAATTTTTATGTTGTAACCTGTAAGGTTTTTAAAAGCTAGAGAGTTCAGTGGTGAAAACTCATCAAACTAAAATGCTACTGTCTGCTCTCTTTTAAAGGCTTCAGTAACTAGTTCCTGAAATTCTGAACTAGTAAAGACAACTTTTAACAAAGCTTGCCAGTACGTACTTAATATAGTCACAATAGGATAACCAAACAACACACAAGTGAGATCAAAATATGACAGAAATATGACCACTGCAGTGAGTGAATAAAACTGGTTTTGGCAGAAAGCAAGATGGTAAATTTTTATTTAAGATAATGAATTCTCAGTGCTTTTACTTATAGCAAGAGGAATCTAAACATCTTTATTTTTTTTACCTTAGTAACAGTTGGAACTCTTCAGAAGAATTTATACTTAAAAACCAAACCTGATTCAAAAGAAAACTAAAATGTTGCTGAAAGTATGTTATAGCTGAAGAAAAAAGTCATAAGCATTTTCAATTACCTGTCCTATAATTCATAAAAAAACATTTGTCAACTTGGGAAGATGAAAATAGAGATTTGGAAGTCAAAACCTAATTATAAGCCAATAAAAATCAGTTACAATCTATGAAATTATAATGACATTCAACATGAATAAAGCAATTTACCTGGAGTTCTTAGTGTTCTGGAACTGTCCACAGCATTTAATGGGATCACTTCGCATACATAACAGTTGACTGCTATGTAGTGCTGACTCTCCCATTTGTAAAAAGATTACTCCAGTTTAAGGCATACAGTAGTACACTATCACTACTTTAAAACCACTTCCATTAACTTCTTTTGGAAAAATGCTTATCTCAGAAAATTAAGCACTCAGAGCACCTTCAGCTGAATTAATGGAAAATAAGTTGTCATTTGGGAGACAATTACCAGTCCAGACAAGTATCAGTCCAGCAGGTACTACAATGCAGAAGCATTTCTGCACATGCACACAAAGGAAATGAACAATGTTAAGGTTGCAGGCGTTTGTCATGCTAGTTTTTCACTTCCATGAACACAGGCAGCTCCTTAGATATCATAAACTCTCTGAAGCCCATTTTTAAGCACACGGTTGAGCCACATTCATAGTGAAACCATCACAACATGAACACTGCACAAATGGAGACAATGTGAGCTATACAAATAAGGTTGCAGGAACTAATATTAGCAATCATCTAAAGCAATTCTTAACAAGTTTAATGGCTGTACAGCTACAATGCAAATGGGATTTCTAAACTTTCCCAACCCAATCAGCTTCCTTATATAAAATGGACTGCTAGGCATGCATTGTGACAGAATTGTATCAGAGCAATTTAATGAAAGCCATTGCTTATTGATCTTCAAATAGTTTGAGATTTAAAAAAAAGTATGGCTTAATTAATATTGCAAGAAAGAAAAAGTTTAAAGCAAAGCCCAACCCAAATTGAAAAGATATTTTTTGTTTTCCTCAAGCACGAGGCAGTTTTAACCCAAACGTGGACCATATGCAGAAGACATAGGATAGTCTTTTGAGAGCTTCCTGACAACTTGTGTAGTTCCAGATTACATGTAAAATAAGATTACGGATAAAAATCAACAACACATATTGCATGTAATACAACATTCTTTGTTTAGAAACAGTGACACATTCTCTTAACAAATCAAAAAATAAATTTTAAAAATGTATGCTAAATTAGCAATGTGTTATCTTTGTAACTGTATTAAGACAAAGCTCAAACTTGTGGCTTTTATTTCAGTGTCAGTGAATTTCCTGTTTCACTTAGGTTAGCATTAAGGGCTTTTTTTCTAAAGCCGTGGCTATAAGTGCTGCCATAGTTAGGATTAACAACTTCTAAATAACAGCCATGAGCAGTGCCAGACAAGGGCCATTCTTGGAAATTATTGATGATTCAAGAAGCCCAAACCAACCAGATGCTGAATCCAGGAACTCCCATTTACTCTCTTTGCTCCCACTACCCAATCACTGTTGTCCCTCCTGAGGAAGAGACACTAACACCCTGGACTCACTGAAAGGTATCAGCTGGGAGGGACTGTATGGGCTTCTCTTCCTTGAAATTCATAGGAAAAGCTGCAGCCATGGGCCTTCCCCACAGTCTCTCACCAAAGCCCAGGATTCTGGATTCTCCAATGCTGTATCTATCTCTAGAGATTTAAAAACTGAAATGTAGACTTCAAAATACATCCAGACAATATGTTATAAAAAAGAGGGGAAAGGGAAAGAGAAATCACAATGAAGCGTGTTTTCCTTTGGCTGTGAGGCGGACTAGTAAGGTCTGCAACAATCTCCTTCTTAGTAGAGAAATTCAGGAAATAGATCACATCTTCATTTATTGCTTTCACACATTTGCCTTTTTATTTTCTTTTCAATTTAAAATACCTAAACTCTTCCAGAACAACTTTGAGTCTTCTCAGATTCCCTAAAGATGTTCTGCTTCATTGTCAAATCTGACTAATTTTGAAATTGCTACAATAGACAATTACATTCTCAAATAGGAAGTGTTACTATGCAGTTCTCTTTACAGCTCCTTTCCTTAAGATTCAATTTTGTGTCAAAAGGCAAAAAACCACCAGCAAATTAGCTAAATTTTGCTAAAATCAAGTTGTTCAACACACTCTAATGGGTGTTGAAAAATCATGGACATCAGGAGGAAAGTGAATACGTTTTAAAAGGCATTTAAAAGCTCTGGAAAACTATTTCAGGGAAGTTTTACAACACCACTAACGTGGAAGAAAATACTTTCCCCCCCCTCATAGTTCACCTATACTAAAAATATTAAAGTTAGCCTAAAGTATTTGGGGTAGGGGTTTGACATAAATTTGTGGTTTAGCAGACTGGAGCCACCACTACATAGCTCTATGGTTTGTCTTTGCTTTTGCCTTCCCCCCACCCCCTAAAGGTGGTATTTGTAAGGTGGCATTCAAGTTTCTCATCAGAAGCTAACTGAAGAAATAAAGTAAACTGAAATTGCTTTAAAAAATAAAAATCCAATGCATTAGTAGGTACTGTGACATAAAGCAGGAAATGTCTTGATCATGCTTACAAAGAACATGCAGTGAGAGAATTTCAAAAATCTGTTTGCATAATTGCTTCCTTTGCTTAGCAGTTAATGAATCACTATTAAACATTTCATTTATCATAAAAGCTTTTTTTAAAAGACTTTTTTTAAGTCTTTGGTTAAATTAAATGTGGAAATTTATGTCCTTGTTTAAAAAACTTCATCCAGCAGAAATTTCAGTGAAATGAACAAAATGTTGATTATTAGGGAGTCCAGTGATGACCTTTGAAATCGAGTTGTTAGACAGTCACTGCAGGATCCCTACAAGAAGAGCCAAGCTGCAGTCCAACATACTCAGGACTGTCTGGGACCATCTTAGCACATTTGGCCATTTATTTGGAACTGAGTTTAGCATGACTAAAACAGGAAACCTGCACAATCAACAACGAACATTGATAAGAGCTAGTGATTCTAGAATAGTGCAAATTCACTGGTTTCTATAAAATAGTATTTCTAAAGAACATAAAATAGTGTCCTAAAGAAAATTAACTGGTACGGATGTGTTCAGAGCTGTACTGGTTTCTTTCCATTACCTCATCTGGCCCCCAAGAAATTCTATAATGCTCATACCAAGATAAAAATCTGTTGACAAGAAGTTTTAGAGGACTTGGTGGAATATTTGGCTTGAGGTGTAATAAAATGGATATTGGAGAAAAGTTAATTTTGATTTATTAATTTTTAGGACAAGCAGAAAGAAGCAGATAGGGAAAGTTAGTTTTATATTACTTGCAGTATCGCAGAACGGTTCAAAGGTGCTGATTTGCAGCACACCTCATGGTAGGAAGACTGCAAGTGTCCATATATGCAGTTGTTTCCAGGGTCTCTTATGTTTTTGAACTTCTCAATCCACACTATCTCCAAACAGTACAACTATTTTTGGAGTTCATACATTGAATTCAATCTAATATAGTTGCAAGTATGATCTATCCACCTTTTGGAGCAATTGCAGCAAAACACCTTGGCAACAAAAGCTAACCAGAAATCAGAGCAAGCAGTAAACTCCAGGCTGGATAATCCTACTGTGTGCTCAAGCTGAAACATCAGTGAATGACAACATTAAATACCTGAACAGACCTAGGTGACGCTTTCTGGCTGTGCCAGTAGGGCTGCTATTGTTAAAAGTTGAAAACCCCAAAGACTCTCTAGACTGACTTGGTGTTTTTTTCCCATCTATAGTCGGCTTAAAAGCAACAGTCATGAGGTACTACAACATCACATAAATCTGCCCCACTCATGATTAACTCTCTGGAATCCAAACTCGGGTATGTGTGAATTGCTAGTCTCCTTTTTAAGGAAATTATTACCTTTGTTTTTGAAACTTGTACTTTTAAAAGGATGAAGGAGAGTAACATACTGGTGTACAACCTGAAATATTTATCTCAAAGGAGCTTTGCTGACCACATCACTAAACAGAGTTCAAACTACTTCAGTGTTTTCTAAGTGAAAAGCGTAAGAGCAGCAAAAAATTTCCAAGACTAACTTCAGGTTTCTGGGTTTTTTTTGACAACATTTAAATATTTTGCCTCTGTTTTAAATTGCCAGCTTCTGTAAGACACATTCAGTCTTACAGTAATACAAAACGCATTACAAAATCCCTAATGATGTCAGAAGTTTAAATAAAATCTATGAAACAGTTTTAATGCATTAAAAGAAAGCTCATATGCAGTTGTCCAGCTATTTCATATTGCTCTGAACGTAGTCTTACATACCTTAAGTTTTTTATAAAAAAGTGTTTTTTCAACATTATAATTTAGAGAGCACTTGAGCTAAAAGGAAATATAAGGTTAAATATATGTTTATATCAGTTTTACCATAGATGAGACTGCTGTATTGTAAACGTGACAAAGATTAAAACCAGAAACAAGTGTTCAGACCAGAAGGTTTCCAGTGAATCAGAACAGGAAACCAGTAAAGCGATCAATGGGAGGTCACGACTTTTTGATCACTGCACTATATGGTTAAAGAATCTGGTTTTGATCTAGTGCAGTGTAATCATGTTAAACTCTGAAGTTAGATATGAAACATGCAATTGAAATAGCAACATGCTAAGGAATACCCAACTCTTACACTATTTTCAGAAGTCAGTATTTGGTTACTGTAAGTCGGGTTTTATTTCTTGAGGGACTTTTTCTAAGATCAGACAGGTTTGTTGTAGTTGAGATTGTATGCAATTTCATGGAAAGTGCCAAGCAACAGGCCTAGGAATTTTCCTTCCACCTACCAACTAGTTATTTATAGAAAGTTCCCAGAAACTCTTTCTACAAGAAGCTCTGACAGAAGTGTTTATTTGGAGTGAGGACATGAAAAAAATATTTTAAAACAGCAGTATAATCACACTGAATGTACTACAATTATTATTTCCAAGGAAATACCTAAGTCTTAGTGCTCCTCTGTATAGTATGCATCTGTAAATACAAACGTTACTGAAACCTCAAGCATTAACTACAAAGTACTGGCTGATAGAGAGACTTAACTGGCCATTCCAGGCAACAGTTACAGGAAATGATAATTTCACACTTCTACTCTGTCCTTTTAAAGCACAAATTAAACTCAGCATTTTTAAATGAACTAAGTAAAATTTTCGCTTCTGACTGCAGACACTACTTTCATCTGTGCTGCCTGCCACTCAAAGTGCTAAAAGAATTTTAGGAGGGGTTTCCACCACATTTCCACTGCTTGCCCTACTTATATGCAGGTAAGTTTACAGAGACCTATGTTTCTCACCTAGCAGGCACCTCTGTATGGCTGCTAGCACACAATTATTGCACTCAGATAAACCAGTAGAACCTTGATTCCTCCACTTTTCAATCCCCAAAACTTGATTTACAAGCAGAAACACACAACAGACCCTTACATAGTTCTAATCAATACAGTAAATGGGTCACAGAGCTTCAACAATGAATAACAGTATTGCCAAGATAATGAAATAACTTTATCTATAGTTCAGTTTACTTGCTTTGGCAATCCAGACAAACTCTAAAGAAGAACACAGTATAGCTTGCTGTATTCATTTTTAATTCTGCAATTAATAACTATTATATTGCTCAGCAAGACAGATCTGAAGTTTTAATGCAGTAGGATACAATCAGGAGAAAAAAAGGGTGGAAATGTTTGTAAAAATAATCACCAATTTTTTTTTTCTTAATCACTGAATCTGATTTGCAATTAGTGGCAGTGAAACAGTTAAGATTCATACCTAAAACCACTGCCCTTGTCCAAGTAAACAAAGACATACCTGTTCCATTTGAGGACAGACTATATCACTGTCCTGGTTAAACTCTTCACATTTAGAGGTTTCCTTCACCCTCACAAGAGATGGAAAATATTTTGTTGATGGTGGTGTTACTGGCTGGAAGGGAATCAGCCTTACCTGATGCAAAGATGAAGATTGAGCTTGTGGCCAGAGATTCATGGAATAAAGCATCGTTAAGGAATCGATGCTATGATTTTGAGCAAGTGTAACATGTCTGTTATTTACACTATGACCACCTAAAGTTAATTGAATTAAACAAACAATGTTCATAAAATACAGACATTCCATTGCACCTTCCTTCTGCCTGTTGATTGCTTAGTTTAGCCAGACAGTTTCTAACCAGTTGCTCTATTAAGAGCAGGGTAGCTAAACTGGAGAAGGTTACTGGGTAATTAAGACTCCCAGTCTGATCAGTCTTCTCCTCTGTAACAATCTGGGCATTATAAAGCCAGTTTAACATTTCTGACTCTCAAGGACAAGCTGAGCTAAAGGAATAAAGCAATTCACTTTTCTGAAGCATAGAGTATATATTTAACTATCCTTTGTAGACAAAGCTGCTACATTAGATTGGGTGTTTGCAAACCACATGACCTCACAAACGCTATCTTATCACATCACAGGTTCCTCAGACTGACCACAACCACTTAAATCAGGCTCTGTCAGCACGGAAGCTCTGTAACTTTGACACATACTAGTAAAGCAACTGCATTTTTAGCTGTCCAGCAGCCTTGCAAGAACTTTACTTGTGGGGAGGGAAAAATCTGATCATCTCTTGTCCAACTGTGCTTGCAAGATATGGTAAAAGAAAAGCACATGATTTATTGTGCTGTAAACTTCCACCACAAGTTGAAATGCTTACTCTCTAAATCTGAGGGCTAACATATTTCCTTTCAGGGACATTTCTCATCAAGTAAGAAAATATTTATAGAGAGCCACATATTTTGAAAGCATTTGTCTAGTAAAACAAACTATTAGAAGATGTTAATGTGATTCTATTTTGTATTGAGAATCAAGTGCTTTGCAAGAGTTAATACAGGACTTTTAACCAACATTACAGTTTTACTAAGAACTATGAAGGGAAAACAATGTAAAAATTGACTGAAATAAATCCCACAAAGCTTAGTTGGTTTTATGGAAGCAAGCAAGTAAAATGACAATTTCCAAGAAACAAATATACGTGTGCTTGTACTGCATGAAAAGGAAATAGTACATTCCTTCAAGAAGAAAGCAGGGGGAAATAAGCTGTTAAAAGACTGAGTGAAAGAGCATTATATCTAATAACAAATATTACAGGAAGATTATTATGCCTTTTCGGTCTTGCTATTCTTGCATTAGTTCTAAGCAAAGAAATGTTACCTATTTCTGTTTCTGAGGTACCTAAACAGTGATAAATCTGATCTCTCATTCTCATTTGCGTATGATCTGATCCACCACTATCCATCACCCTCTGTCTTCAGAGAACTTGAAAAAAATTCTAGTAGGCTGAACTTTAACTAGAATTCACTTTCCCCAGTTAACCCTCCTCTCTCTTATTCAAAGGTATGTTATTTACTCCAAGTTATTTACTATGCTTCTGAATGCAGTCTAGTTGTGCATCAGATAAAAAACCATTTGCTTTGGTAAGCATTGAATTTGACTCCAAGGAAGCAGAGTAATAAAATTAACAGAGGAGAGGAATAATGCTTCCCACTGGTATTTCATCATTAAGTTCCAATACTATTATTGTGAGAGAAACAGGAACTAGGAATGCTGCTAGAAGTGGCCAATCCATCTGATGCCATTTCAGTGGGCCACAAGCAGCATCACAATTTTGGGCTCATCTATGACTGAAGCAGGAGTCATCATTTAGCTTCTTGTAAAGATATTCCTTCATCTCCATAGTGGACAACCTGGACCAAACACTGCTGGGGACCAGAACCACTCACTGTACCACACTGATTTAAGATTATTAGCTAATAATAATAAAACAAGGAGGGGCATAATTTGACAAATTTGAAACACAGCTTGCCTATCGTATAGGTTTATGATATTTAAGACTGAAGTGCATTGAATTTTATTTAGGTATTCTATTATGTGGCCGATATAGGTGTTTTTTTTAATCCTTCACACTGTTGGGCTACAGTTGAATTTCCCTTCTCCATTTTAGTTTCAGCAGTGAAAGCCTAGAAAGCTAATGCAAGTTGCAAGATGTATCCGTATTTCAGCCATATTACCAATTACTCTTTTGGTCACAACTTATGCATTATTTATCCTCAAAGTCATTACTTTAAGTGTCTTGAATTTTATTTACATGAGCAAAATCTTTTAAAAGCATAGTATTTAATCTCTGACTTTTATATCTCTTTTCATTAAGCCAATCTTAAAATGTTAGCCCACCAGGAGCCAAGATCAGATCATGAGATAACACCTATATCAGAATCTTACTGACTGCATTAGGTTTTTAAAACATAATATCACATCCATTCCTAGATAAACTATATGTATGTGGGAATGGAAGAAAAGTAAACTAATGATCACTACTTCTTTGAATAGCTATCAAGTTTTCAGATACTGCAACAGGAAATATCTTTTAAAATCCCCTTTTCTGCATTATTAATATGCAAGAACTTAATCACTAGAATTTCACTTAAAGGTGCAATTATAAAGGCTTTTAAAAGCCTCAAAATTATTTTGACATCCCAGTCATTTGCCATCTTATTCTTTTCCATCAGCCATGTTGAAATATTGTTAACTGGACTAGTTTGCAGAGGGTTTTTGAACTGTTGGAACAGCATGCCACACTAACATCAGGGTTTCATTTTTCATTCAGATACCAAACACACATTTGTAAGATTTGCACATTAGAAAACAATCTCATCCCTACTTCCTCTCAAAATATTGTAACTAATTATTTGCCATGAGTGTATCTCATTACAGAGAAACAGCTGGGAGAAAACTAGCTCTGTATTCTGTCTCTGACATTGGTCAATAGCAGATGCCTGCAGGAAAAAAAAGAGCAAAATATGAACTTCCCAAAATGTTCTTCCCAAACTCTGGCAATTAGCTGCCTCAATTCACGGGGCCTGGGAGGTGGAATAGTCCCCCCCAGATGCACAGATGCTACAGTATAATTGAAAAATGGACTATCTTAAACATCCATATTCCTGCTTCCTAGAGGAAAAATGTGCTAAGTGAAGGAAGCACTGTTTCTCTTCACAAAGCTGTCTCTACCACAGATAGGTGATACACAGATGCATCACAGCTTCATGCAGCAAGGCTCCACAATCTGAAATGGTAGAGGCTACTCGCTTTTGTGGACTTCAGTACAGAAGCTCGGCAGAATTTAGCCTTTAATATGAAAACTGTCATAAGCTTAAAAAACCCCCCACATTTGAAATACTGTATTAGTATAAATAAAAGAAACTGCAATTTAACAGCAAAACAAACTCATTAAAGGATTCTGAGACACAAAAATCATCTGACAGTATGACAAACACAAACTTTGTAGTTTCATGCTAAACAACTTAAACTTAAGCACTTCAGTCCTAAATCACAAAGTCTGAAAGACTGGAAACCACTTGCTTTTGTCTCCAAAGGTGTCTTGTGGTCTGCCAGTGTAGTTTGTGGGTAAGCACATCAATTCTAATCTTTTGTACCACTCCTGTAATCTAGGTAACACACACAAGCCTTGCAACATACAACAGGAAGCAGAGGCAGCTGCTGGGTAATATAAAGTGACTGCACGTACAGAGGGGTAGTTCATGAAATGCAGAACTTCAGCAGTTTATAAATCATTTAATTCCATTCAGTTTGAATTAAAAGGAAAAAGTGGGAAACTATAAACAAGCTTCTCCTTGTTTCCCCAGTATGTGATTTGTGTTGAAAAAGAGTAACAACTTGTTCAAGATTCATCTTAGGTTTTCTTAAACCTTCACATTTACTTAATAGAAACTCGTAACAGTCCAAACTCACAATGTATTCATTTCCACGCTGGTTAACAGCTTTACTTCAGTACTACCTGCTGAGTAGGATATGCTCTTGAACAGTAAAAATGTTCTACAAAAGTTGCTTTCACTTATTTTGGTGTCTAATCAAAGACACTAATCGAAGTGTCAAGGCAACTTCTGTGAAAGTACTAGCATTCCTTGTGTGGCCCGAGAGTATATAACCCACAGTACGAATCTTGCACCATCTGTATGCTCATGCCATTTTTATTACATCAGTTAAAGCACATTAACTGGAAGGTCAAGTGACAGAATACAGTGCTCACTAGACCTTATTTCTCCTGTGCCAAAGACAGGGCAGCCAAGCTTTTGTACTTACTGACAAGAGTAACGTAAGTTGCTTCACAGAAGCTGCAGCCTGTTGGGACTGCACAATGAGAAAGCATTTTACTTTAAAATCCCACTAATCCAGAAGTCAAGAATTCTGTAGAGATAGTTTTAAGCATGGAAGGGAAATGGAGGAAGAAAGAAAATGCTAGGTGGAAGGATTTCAATTAATGAACAAATAGCAATCAGACAGAAATTTCTGAAAAGGCAAACCACGTATCCAAGTCTAGTGCATATTAAAAACTCTCAAGTTTATGTCATGACTTCCCATTTGTGATGATCCCCAACATTTCAGGTTTTCACACAGGTTTCAGCCTTCAGCAATGAAGTTGTAAGTCACAACCATCTAACAACTTCGTGCCCAACAAAGCAGGAAAGGAAGTACAGCACTTATCACACAACTTATAGGATTAGCTACTGGCTAGCTAAAATACTGCAGTCTGAGTATCCTTTCATTATGCATCAGCTGTTCTTTGAATGTTGATAGGTTGTGTAAAAGATTAAAGGACAGCTGTCAGTAACTTTCTAGGGAATGAACATAAAACCTGACACATATTTATAAAGTTAAAAATGCAAGTTAATAATAACTGATCTACATATATTTGATTCCTGAGTGAAGTTATGGTTGCACTGAGGAATTAATTCTTAATTCACTATTGTACATAACATTATAAATTATACTCATCATTTAGAATTCTAACCCATATTTAGTTGTTCAGGTTAGTGCAAAGAAAGAGGTGCACTAAGCAGATTGAAGATACTGTGAGTGGAATCAGAATTGTTAAGGTTGGAAAAGACCTCTAAGATTAGAGTCCAAGAGTTAACCTAACACTGACATGTTAACCGCTAAACCAGAAGCTTATAGAAATCTAGGGTCTAGTAGAGCAGAAGTCTACAACTTCTCATTACAATGTTCTCAAAGCTCCAAATTTTATCTGTTTGCTCTCCTGAAGAGTTCATAAAATACAAGTTTAAGACATACTGGGAAGTAGTCAATGTACAATTCAGTGTACCATGCTACAGAAATCCTCTGGTTAGGTGTAAAAGGAATCAGGCAGGCAGCTTGTTAGAACAAGCCAAAAATCCAATACTGTAATTCCATTTATAGTTCTTTAACTTTATTTAAAAGGTAAGAAAAAAGGCATCATCTTTTTTTATGTTGTACATTTAATAGCTGTGTGCCTCTTTGGTTCAGTTTTGGGTGCCATACTACCAATTTCCAGTATAAGCAGTTTTATTCAGTAACAGGAACACAACTTTATGACAAATAAGTCTTCTTATATTATTTGAAGACTGACTGCAGCATTACTATTCCTAGATGAGTAATAAAAGCAGCTGAAACTTATCCTTTAGGCTGCAAGCTGCACTATATTTAAGATACATGCAAAAGTTTCAGGTCAGAAAGAGATGACCAAAATTAATTTTATTTTTAAAGAGTTTTGCTTTATACTTTTGAAAACTTTCAATCAGTTGCCCTTTGTAATTTGAGTCCATTGATTCATCATCTAAAATTATATGCAGAGTTCCTATATATAGCTGATATAAGTTACCACAGTGGAATGCGTGAGAGAAGTACCTGAACTCTGAGGTTTGCCCTGTCCCTGGCTACTACCCTGGCTACTACCCTGGCTGGCTTCAAACAGTGATGCACAGTAGACCGTTCACCAGAATCTTGCAATTAGGATGGATCATGCTGTTGCCACATCTTGGTACCATTGCCATGTGATGGATCATATTCACAGGGTACAATTAAAGTATGTAGCTTCTCCAGGTTTCACTGATACAGAAACACATACATTCAGACTGCTGGCCAAAGACATGAAATTGTGTTTATACATAGCCAGAATATGGACTTAGTCTGCAGTTACTTGTATTCAATATAGGATTTGGTCATTATTTTGTTCCATCCTTTAGATGGCAAACCTGCAATTCTTCTGGTGTAAACATCTCTAAATATGCAGTACTGGAGAGAAAAAAAAGAGGTTAAATAAGCAGGATCAACACTGATGGCCAAGACATTTAATCTTGTTTCACATGTACCCATCCTACCACTATCTTAAATTATAACTTTTGCATTAGTTAACATGTGCATTTATGTCCAGTTTAAAGTTACACAATTACAATATATTAGAAGGTAACTATACAGTCACCAAGAGCTCTGTTCCTTCTCCAGTGCCTTTTACATGCTAACCAGTTGGGAGGTTGTGGTCAGCATGTCATATCACCCTATCTTCAGGAAGATGAATTTGCAAACGTGTAACTTTTTTTTTAGCTTTTGCAGAAGTAGAATCAAAAGTCAACTAGCCAAAAAGCAAAGAACATAGTTATTAATGAATTTATACATGAAGGCACTTCAGTGCCATTTACAGATTTTGCTTTTTAAGGAAACACTGCAGGAAACACTTCTTTCCCTCTGAATTTTTTATTTAAAAACTAGATAGATATATAATAGTACAGGAGGAAGGAAAAAAAAGTCATTAAGAAACAAAGGCTTATGGGCTTCAAGAAAGTCTGTGTAAGGAAACATTCAGGAGAGTTTCATAAAATCATGGAATCATTAAGGTCAGAAAAGACCTGTAAGATTATCACAAACAATTCCTTCTTGCTGTTTCTATGTATCCTACAATAACTTTGCTCCTATAGTGTTTACCTAGTTTGGAAATTAAAAATTAATTCACAACAAAACAAAAATCTGGAAGAGGAGTGGTCTTCTACATGGAATTACTTAAACTCCGCTATTGTTGAAATTCATGATCTTCATAGCTAGTATTTTCTTTCAGTCAGATTGAAATGCTAATGAAGATTTGTCTAGACTGAACTGTTTAAGAATCACTGGTATTACTCAGAATTATCAATGTTCTGTGAGCTAACAAACCTTACCTTCATTCCAACTTGTTCACATTAAACACGTAGTATTGTCTGCCTTTATGACAATTGAGTTACTCAGCCAGGCATGTAACAAATGATTGTACTGAGAAAATTATGCAACAGCTTTCCAACAATAATTCTACTTGCCCCCCAAAGCAGTGTTTCTTACTTTTTAAACCTACACTGAGCAGAGGAAAAAGCCAGCATGCTGCCTTACTTATTCATTATGCAAAAATACACTAAATATTTGGCTTTCTGGCAATTCTGCAAACAACTTTCTCATAAGGAACAAAGCAAGCTAGTTAGAGTGCTTTAATGGAAAAAGCCCAGTTATTGATTTTTAAATCAGTTTTTAAGAGAGATTAATGATTGGTAAAGGTCCTGGACTGATGGCCCAAGAGACCATCCTCAATCTATAGCATAAGACAGCATTCTAAGATTCATGACTGTATTATTACTCTCAAGGGATTGATCCTAAAAGGTTGAATCTACTAAGATTGTTAGGAAAACACTATTTACACTTAAAGAAAGGACTTGTTTATTTAACCAAAGCAAAAAGGCAACAAACAAGTAATTAGGTGGAATTGCTCTATGATACTATGGTTTTAAGCAACACTATCAGAGCTGTGTATTAAAAAGCTATTGAAACAGAAGCAGACTATAACGCAAAGATGACTGGGCATTTTGCACACACTGTAGTGTTAGGTAAAGACATTTCTTCACAATGCAGGATGAAATCAAATGAGCCAGTGAGCATGGTAGTTACATAAGCTATCTATGTTTCAAGACCTGATCTTTTTAACTAACAGAAAGTTACTACAACTATTAGAGCAAGGAAGTTTGAAGACAGAAATTTCATAGGCTGAAGGTTTTGGCAGTTTAAAACTTAAAAATCTGTTAACTGATATTAAGCAAGCATCCTTTTTTTTTTTTTTAAGCAATCTCAGTAAACTACCACATAAAATTCATCCTTGCAACAGCAAGAACCAGAAAGTCTACACATGGACTCTTCTACTTGAACAAATGCCATTTAGTTTCTAGCTGCAGCAGCCTTAATAGTTGTAGCAAATGAAGACATAAAGGGGCTTATTTTCATATACACAGCATATCCAAATGCAGTAAATGCAACACAAATATAATCAACTCATGAAATTAAGGAAAAAACCCAAGATGGAACATAAATGGCAATCTCATTTAATATCAAATCATGTAACTAACAGTTTTTTGTTCATTCACATCCCAGGATAAAGATTCATGTTTTAAGAGTATTATTGCATTCATTTAAAATAATGTACTTTGGCAAAATCAGGGAATGAAGATGTAATAACTATTAAATAAGCAAAACCTGCTACAGATGAAAGGACAAAAGGTGCAAATGATCAGAGACTGCAGTATTTTATCACTTACCTCATGATGCAGCTCAGCTATCTGATCTTTCAGCTCTCTGATGTACTGGTTAGAATCAGATTTATTAAGCTGTCCTTGAATTTTTCCTTCTTCTTTCTGTTTTGGTTAAAAAAAGAAATCATATTCAAATTATTCAAAGATATACTATGTTAAAAAAGTATTTTTTTAACTACCTGCATAATTTTGTCTCAAAGAGAAGCTACTCCCAGACATCATCCAGCACTTTCATTTGCTCGAAGTTACAGCAGGTATCTAGAGATGACAGTGGCAAAGACTAAGTTGACTCTCTCAATACTAACATGCAGGATCTCTGTTTTCAGGCTTTGTTCTTCTTGCAGCAAGATACGCATTACAATATTACTCGAAAAATAAGTTTTTCTATTCACTGTTAATTCACATAATCTGTAACATGGAGGCACAAGATCCTCTAATGCATAATTCCATACAGAACCTAGTTTCCAAGGTAACTTAAGACCAAATTCATACATGCACAAAATACTAACAATATTACTAATAGTTCCTTTCCTAAATAGTTAAAATTATTCCATATTACCCTAAATTACTATGTCACCGTACACTACAGTATCAAAAAGCAACAGTAAAGCAAGGTTTTAGCCCAAAGAGAACAGAGGTGTCATTGCCCCTTAAAACAGAAGTGTAATAAAGAGCTTGAGCTTACATTGAAACTGCGTGCACAAGAGGACATGAAACCAATGTTCCCAAGGTAAGTCAGCATAAACTAACAACACAAGCAGTAACATTTAGCAGGTTGGTTTTGGCACTGCACAAATAGCTGCAAGCTGTTTGTGTATACCATATGGCAATTACACATTTCCATTATATTTAAGTGGGTTTATTGTTACTTTTTATTCCAAAAATAACACTGTAAAGTTTAATACAGATATCACAGAATAATTTGACATGTTTATTTGCTCATGGAAGAACTGACTAGTTACAGTCAGTTGGAGCTGAATAAAGGGCATAAACCTGGCTTGCAAGATCCCCATTTTTAGTGAAAGGCAATTAAGTTTCAGTTTTCCTTTCAGAACTACAGCTTTTGTAGAACTGACAATTCACAAAAATGCATTCAGCACAAAAAAACCAAGGAACCCTGCAATATGATTTTCTACAAAGATACTTTAAAAAAAGGTCATGCTGTAACTTCCTCTTGCACATTCAAAATGCAAGAGATTAGAAGCTGATCCTTTTAACTGGCTGCAACAGAAATCATGTATTTCTAATTAAATAAGCCCATGTTCTAAAAGCTACCAAATCCATCTACAGTTGATAAATTGGAAGGATGACATAATAAAAAATAAGAACAAGGTATCAGAGTCTTCTTCACAGCTGCTTTTCTTCTCTGAGCAATAGAAAAGATATAGTCTACCTTTTTTGTTTTAAATAAACCAAGTTGATCCTGCCATTGTCTATTTTAAAGACACTCATGTAGGTGCAGTAGCAAACAACTGGAAAACAGGCAGGGGTCAGACACTGTAGCATTAAAATATATTCAAATTATTACCCAAATCATCTAATTTAGAGAATAAATACCAAGTAGACAGCTGAAAACTTATACAATACAGATGAACAAAAACAAATTCTGAAATTTTATCTGTCAGATTATGATTTTGAAGTTATCCAACATTCTTTAAAACTGTGAGATTAATAGTTCTCATCAATACATACATTTCCATTTAAGTACAAAGTACTACTATGATCTGGCAAATTGTTTCACTTCCTAGTGAAATCAGAGGCAAATTTTAATGTGAGGAACTTAAATTTGGTAGTAATAGTCTTTAACAGTAGTTTCTCATTAGGGCAGATTGACAGAATTCAAACAGAAAAATTGCTGGCAGGAAAAAACAGGGCAGTTCCTTGTAACGTGACCAAAAGCAATTTTAACAGCTTTCCCTACTATCTGTTGGTATGTGTCACAGAGACAGAAACCTTTCTCCCCAAAATTCTGTAGTTCTAGATTTGCTTCTCAAGCTACCCTAGATTGTACAACATTATCTATTACTTCCTGATTATCATAAAAACTTACTTCTTAAGTTTTTATCAAATGATCTTATTACCATCCTACAGTCTCTTCTAAGGAGAGTATGGTATCTTCTAAGGTCAATATGTGTGCATCTTGAGATCATGAAGATTTCCACCACTGCAAAACAAACCCTATATTCTGCCCCCAGGCAGATTAGATTCCCACTTGTACATCACAGTTCTAGATGACATCTAGATTAGTGCCAAAACACAGCTTATATGTCACTGTGAACAGTGAAAGCCCTGACACAGCAAGCACACTCATGCTCCAAACAGTTACCAACTCACATGGAAACTGTGCAAATAATTGGATGCTTATGTTTCAGGAGTAGCTTAATTAAAGCTTGAGCAGCTTCATCTTGGATTTGCTGCTTCAAAAGTAATGCCATATTACATAATTCTTAACTCTTGAGACTGATCCAGTCATGAGGCAACCGATACTAACATTAGAGTTATCATTTGTTCTTCGTTCAGAATCCAAATTAAACTTGGCCAAGAAAGAGGGACACGGAAATAGCTAGGTTGTGACATGAAAGCAGGACAGAACTGAGAAGTGAAAATACAACAGGTACTGAATAGAACTGAAAAAAAAAGTAAGAACCTTAGACAATTACACTGATGGATTCTTTCAGATTTCATCTTCAGCCCACTGTCTGCAGGATATGGCTGTTGGATTTATTTAGTTAGCTGATATACTGCAGGGCAACTGAAGATAATAATCTTCCAGGAATAACTACTAGCCTTCTATTATTCATTTCCTTCTCTGAAGATGAGTGTTTTTCATTCTTCCTGTTCTACTGCTGCCATCCTTCATTTTGGAAACCCTCTAAAGAAGAGATTAATTCATTTCTCCTCCTAAGGGTTCACCAGAATACGTTCAAAAGGTTTGTAGGCTCAGGCAGGAAGAAATCAGGCTTGTATGGATTAAGTCTTGTCCAGCCTCAGCTTAAGAACCAGCTGTAACAGATGAAAGGCCAACTACTGAGATCAAAGGATAACTTAAGTAAGGGAACAGAGGGCTACTTCCCCAACGGACTGAGACCTGCACTCTCCATGGTCCAACCCCAGCAGCTGGGAAGCACAGCACCCAAATTCACAACATTCTTTATAACCTTCTCTTTATGTCAATTCTAATATTATTATTACTAGTTTCTTGCTTCAAGCATTAAGCCATACAGACATTTTGGAAAACACATGCTGTTAGGATGGATTCATTTGGCAAGTCTTTCATAGCTAAATCAAATTAATCTCAACTCTCTTAAATAAGAGTACTCAGGGACAAAAGACATAAAACCCATCTTCTGCAAAACCATCAAGGAAAAAAAGCTGACAGCCCTGCTCAAGGCTCTTCTATATTCTTAACCTGGCTTTAATTTGCAATTTTTTTTCTAAATACCTAAAAATGTAAGTGTTTATATTTCCATTAAATTGCATTTTCTTATGTTGTGGCAGGAAACTGATCCAACTTCCTCATAATAGGATGGACTATTTCAGTTGGAAGGGACATACAATGACCATCTAATCCAACTGCTTGACCAATTCAGGGCTGATCAAGTAAAGCCTGTTCGGGTCGTTGTCCAAATGTCTCAAACACTGACAGGCTTGCAGCATCAACCAGCTCTAGAAAGCCTGTTCCAGTGTTTGACCACACTCTCTGTAAAGAAATGTGTCCTAATGTCCAGTCTGAACCCCTTCTAGTGCAACTTTGAACCATTCCCATGTGTCCTGTCACTGGATACCAGGGAGAAGCACCTTCCTCCACTCTTCCCCTCTTCAGGAAGTTGTATAGAGCAATGAGGCCACCGCTCAGCCTCCTTTTCTCCAATCTAAACAAGCCCAGCATCTTTAGCCACTCCTCACAGGACCTTCATTCCAGCCCTTTCACCAGCTTTATTGCCCTTGCCTGGACACATTCAAGGACCTTCACGTCATTCTGAAACAGTGGGTCTCACAACTGCACACAGTACTCAAGGTGAGGCCATACCACTAGTTACTAGACAGTCCCGCTCACATAGGAAAAATAAAATCATTTTCATACGGCTTAATTTCATTTAATGCTTCCTATTGTAGCATTTAACACGAACCGAACATTTCACTCTACATTGGTTTTATACTGTACTTGAATAGTTCTGTACTACTGAGCAGCTTTGTACCTCTGAGGAAAGAATTCAGATCAACTGTACAGGTTCGAAAATGAATGTTAATATTCCACTTATAATTTAGAAGTCTTTAAGGCATGAACATTGCACCTTTTAAAAGGAAATAGCATGTGCAGTTAGTAATATTTCTTCATGCTTTATTTTTTAAATCTAGAATTATGCACATAGGATGTGGGTTGCAGGTTTTTGGTTGTGTGTTTTTTTTTTGGTTTTTTTTTTTTTTTTTTTTTTTTTTTTTTTTTTTTTTTTTTTGTTTTTTTTTTTTTTTTTTTTTTGTTTGTGTGTTTTTTTTTTTTTTTTTTTTTTAGGGGGAGCACTATTATAGAAAATCTGTGGTAATTGGAGAGGCCATGACAAAGAATAGCTGGTCTCTAGGCAAATAATAGCCATTTTAAATTTAATATTCAGAAAAAAAGTCAAATAACATCAATGAGCAAAGTGTATTATCAGAACTTCAAAATAATGAAAGCTAGCCAGTTCCAGAATCACACCCTGCAGTCATATGTGAGTGAACCTCTCTCCATCCACATCCCTGGGGTGCTGCGTCTGTGTATTGGCAGCACTGCAGTGCCCATCTCCTCTTCCCAGAAGGGTTTTTAGGAAAGTAATGCCAATTGGTATTACATTGTAATAAAAATGCTTCATCTCAATTTCACGGCTTTTGAAGATAACTCCTCCCAGCCTTACAGTCCCTTCCAACAGATCAGCTCCACCGGCAATAACAGTGTTAGAAAACTCTGTATCAGGGAAACAAACAACCTGGTGGCAAGGTATCACCTCTGCTCAAGGGATAGGTGCTTGTAACAGCACACACAGCCAGAACATGATCCAATCCCCTGCCCCAGAGGTTGTGCATACAGTGGGAGTAGCACGGGCAGCAAAGCAGGAAATGAGCTCTATAGATCAAAAAAACCCACTGCTAAATCAGAACTATAACTTAGGCCCCTTCACAGTTTTGGAAGCTCTCACCTCTCTCATCCTGCTGTGAAGTACTAGAGTGACTGTACTTCTACACATACAAGAGTTAGGCTGAGAGGTCCTGAGAAGAAAAATCTGTAACCCAAAAATTTGTTTATTAGAATGAGGAAAAATTCTGCCCATCAAAAACTATCAGCTGAGAATCATGGTTTTCACCTCATACTTAAATCCCCCTTTGTCTGGCTTTCCTGGAGAAGAACATCTTCCAAAGAAGCAGCAGTTAGTCTCAAGAAACACCTGATGCCTGCTGAGAACTGCTGAGCACGTGAAGACTTTCAAACCAGGATGTATAGCTGGCAACACGAGTGCAGGGACAGCCTGCTTCAAAGAATGCTATTTTAAACTACCCAAAACCATTACTACTCTATAATGCCCTCCCAAAATCAAGTTTAGTATTCACAATAAAAAAAGGTTTAGACAACAAATAAATAAGTTATTGGAAACCACCTGAAAAACTGGAGGCCTTAAGCCTGCTTTTGCTGCTCAACCAAAGATACTGAAGATCAGTGTAATCAAATTTCAATTGCAGGTGTTTCATCCCAAGAGGAGTACAAGCACCAAGTTTTCTAAAACACTCAATTATCACATTGGAGTAGGAAAAGAAATACATGTTGACAAGAAAATAAGCCATTTTAAATAATAAGAAAGCATCCAGGGTTGTTTTCACTTTAATAATGGTAAACTTAAAAACACAGAAAAACAAAAAAAATGTTTTTGTAGGGAGCCAAAATTCAGGCACGCTAGAGAGTTGCTATTCCTTAGATAAGTGTATCGTCTTTACTAAAAATGACTCGAAGATAGGGATATTAGGGAAACATCCTAATTTGATTTTTTCCTGACTTAGAAATATTTACTTGGTAATAACTTGCCTCAGCCTCTTTTTAGGAGAGAATTTAAAATTCTTACTCTGTGGCAAAAGAGACTGCATTAAAAATGTAAATGAAGTATATTCAGAGGGGTAAATGTGGTAACTAGTGTCCTTTCTGTGACTTTACAGTGACTCATTCTAGACTTTCAGAAAACACATCACTAACATCACACACCACTATTGATAAGAGTGAAAAAAGGTTTCCTGTAATTTGAAAAGATGGAAACAATTTCTTTACTCAACAGTCAGTACTTGGAAAAGTTATTAAACAGAGGTCATAGAAAGGCTTCAGTCTAACAAAATAGTGCTAAAAGTTTAAACTGTGGGGGAGATTACTAGCACAATCATGGATTTCCTTTACAGTTGCTCTCAAAGCAGCTTTGACATGGTTAGAGATAGGGTAAATGTGACAAAATTCTCTGAATTTGCCAGGAAACACAGCAGGAGGAAGTGATGTTACTGCCTGTCCAGATCAACCTAACAAAAAGAAGAATGAATTCTTATGGATAGTTTTTACTTTTCAGAGTACGCAGATGTAAAACCAGATTTTTATATTATAAGTATGCTCTATACCTCCCAACCGAAACCAGCCATGGATAATTTTAAGGGGATAGTACAAGTTACCAGCCTGAAAAGCAATGGAGGAAGATGATTAAGCTGCCAAGCAGAGACTATAGTTGTCCCCCTCTGCTCCCTTGGTCTGCTTACACTCCCACCAGCCTAGCCCTAGCCAGCTGAATGACTGTAGCTTGTAACTGATTCAACCTTGCCTGAATTTGTCTATTCTTCTTTCAACTACTGCAGGGAAAGCCTTAAAAACCAAACCAACAAAACAAGTGCAAGCCCAAAACACCACCAGCGGGCCAACAAGACTGCCCATATGCAATCAGAAGGAACACTTGCTAATTAATAGACCAGAAATGCTTGCTTGCTGCAGTTTGAAGCTATCAGACCAGCCCAGCTGAAAACAAGACTAACTTCCGGAGGAAAGAAACCTGAAGCTTTGCTGATTGACTATAGACACAGAGGAAGACAATGCCCATTCCTTAGCCCTGGCTCTTTACATCTTACAAAAGGATGGGACAAACAGGATTAGAGTGCATGCAACCTGACCAGGACAAGCCATTTAGTTACAGAGTGTGAAGCTCTAACCACTGTAGAAAAGTGAGCCTGCACCTTGAATACTGTGTTCAGTTTTGGGACCATCAATACAAGACAGATGTTGAGGTGCTGAAGCATGTCCAGAAAAGGGCAGCAGAGCTGGTGAAGGGAGTGGAGCCTAAGCCTTATGAGGAACAGCCAAGGGAGTTGGGGTTTAGTCTGGAGAAAAGGAGGCTGAGAGGAGACCTTGTTGCTCTCTGCAACTACCTGAAAGGAGGTTGTAGCAAGATGGGGGTCAGTCTTTTCTCCCAGGTAACAAGTGAAACAACAAGAGGAAATGGCCTCAAGTTGCCTCAGGTAAAGCTTAGATTCAATATTAGAATTTTTTTTCATGGAAAGGGCTGTGAAGCACTGGAATAGGCTACCCAGGGAAGTGGTTGAATCACAATCCCTGGAGTCCAAGCCATTCTGTGATTGTTCGCTTCTTGAACCAGCAAGAGAGAAAAATAGAGATGACAGAGGAGCAAACAAATGCTCACAAAGTAAACCTTTGCTTCCACATAATATCAGGGTTTTTCTTGCCACTTCTGGGGCTTCAGTGTTTTAAATGTAAGTTAAACTTCAGTTATGCTTCAATTCCATGTTATTTTTGCTAGGGAATGACTCAGAATATCCATCATGCATTGGACAACTCATTGCACTCCAGTATGATTACACAAAAGTTTAAAAGCTCAGCACAATGAACTGAATGCTCAGCTAAGATAAAATGGCACTTAAAATATATTAAAAAATAATTTCCTAACATCATAATAAACTGACAACTTGCTGTAGAATTACATCTTCTACTGAATGATAGAGTTCTCTCTCCTTCTCTGTCATTATTACTAACCAAAACTAAGAGTGACCCAGAAACTGTGATTTAAATCTAGCAGTTGTGTGTGTAACGTCAGATCAGTTCTTATGTGGGAGTAGTGATACTCTGTGTTACAAATTTAACACCAGTGTCTTGCACCAACACCTACATAAACATTCAAAAGAAAATCACACAATTTAGGTTAAGCCTTGCTATGGACCATGTGGACCTGGAAATTAATCCCTAGAACTTCCTAGGCTCTCAAAAAAAAGGGAAGGTTATGTGATAGGTTAACTTCCTCCCTTCATTTTCATCAGCTTTGAAGTAACATGACAAGCAGACCCATACATGATGCACTGTGCATCTGTACTTTAAGACTGACACTCCAAAACTGGCAGTTATGGTATTAAAATTGCATTTCAAGTCACTAAGGCAAGTCCTGACTAAAAGGCTTTCTGCTCCTCCCATCAGGTCACAGCAATTTCAGCAACAAGCTGAACAGAAGAGAATGGGAGGCAGCTCTTTCTCTAATGAGGAAACAGTTAACTAGATTTTCAGTTTCCTTAAAAAAGTGGCTTTTGTTTAAGCTCTTATCAATTGCATATTTTATGGTTTACAAGCTTTGGGAGTTCTGGCTTTCCAACTCCATTGTTACATTTTTTTGGTGCAAGTGTTTCAAACGCTTTTGAGCATGAGCACCCAAAAAGGAAGTTTTGGTCATAAGTTTCATATTTGCTAGCAAAACACACTGGTCAAAAATATCTGCTTAGACTCCTAAAAAAAGTAAATCTATCACAGTCCAATGAAAGCATTTCAAGTCATGTCTACAGTGTCAAAAATAAGTAAATTAACATTAGAGGAACTTATTTCTACTAAATCACTTTTGTTTTATATATGATAAAATTCACACTCAAAATCTGTATTTCACAACTGAAGAAGTTATCTTTCACACTAGTGCAAGTTTGAGCTCAATAGTTCAGCAAAAACCTAACAGGGCGAGCTCATCAAATCAGAAATATGAACCCCAGCCACAGAATGACTTCATGCTCCACACTGTATACAAAGAAAGCACAGCCACTCTCATTTGTGAAGAAAATCAAGAAATTATTAACAGATGATAATATGAGAACACAAAGACCGAGACTTGAAATGTGCTTTAATAGAAAACAAAAAACCTGTAATAATAAAATTGTAACTAAAAATTGCCTCCTACAAAGTAGTAATTGTGAAAATGAAGGAGAGGTGATGTGGACAACCAGCTGAATATGAGGCACAGCAATATCATGACAAAACAGGGACAATGTCATCTTTGTATTTATTAGCCAGACTAATGAAATAGATTACATTCCTGCACTTCTTTGTCTCATAGCAAGGTATAAAAGTCTGCATTAAATTCTTATAACTTCAGCAAAAATATGGAAAGTGAGTATAAGAGCCATAAAATGATGGAGCATGGATGATTTGATCAGTCAAACAACAGAAAACCAAGTTAGATGTATTTACATTAAAAAATGAATACAATTCTAATTGTGTGACAGCTACCAAAAAAACCCACCTCATTATTAGGTGATTGACCATTTGCTAAGATTCTGACTACTTTTTGGGAGACCTGTATCAGTCAAATAAGCAGGATGGCATTTGAAGTCTGTGCTAAAGTAAAATAATGCAAAATGACTACTGACTTCTTGCCTACAAAATCACATTGACTGAAGCAACCTTTAAACTTCTCCCTCTCTTTTTTTTTTTGGTAAAATGTTAACATGAGTAGAAGATTGACCTAAACTCAGCTACTCTCATTATCTTACAAGATGATAAATGATACCTATGCAATGGTTACTGTACTTAGTTAAATATTTCTAATGTACTGATCACAGCATTATCTAAGCATTATATGATTAAAAGAAATTATTCATTTTTCTTTTAATAAATTTAGTGCCTGCTGCACTAGAGAAAAATATAACAATTTCTTTACACAGGCTCAATGAAATGTATTTGTACATTTCATATACGAAGAGATGAAAGGTACAACTAGTTGAGAAATCATTGAAAAAAGGCAGCTTTGACACAATACAATAAAATCATCACATCAAAGGAAAGATTTCAGAAGGAGGAAAGACAACAGCAATACCAGTTTATAAAAGAGTAAACTAGAGAGTAACTAGCTTATAACTTAGGAATAATAACTAAGAAAACCTTTGCAGCAGAATTCAGACAGAACAATGGTACGAGTATATAGAAGGGTCAGACTACAGGAAGACATCATGATTTCTCCAAGCCAAGACAATACAAAGAACAGTGATTTCTGGTTTTCTCATAAAGAGAGCAGCAAGTTCATGGGATAGTAAAGCTCCAAAAGGAACTGAAAGGGTAAGGAACAACACAGAGGCTAAAGGAAGCATCTTGAGATCCTACAGTGATGTGGTAGCAGTAAACATTTCTGGTTTCAAGATTCACATAAAGAGAGTAAGAGTTTTACAATGAATCCTATAGTACTGTTCACAGCTGAAGCGTAAGCATAGGCAAAAAGTGGTTGCTGGAATCAAAATGTGTCTTTTTTTCACCAGAGGATGTTTTCAATCTCACCTATTAATTAGTAAAGAAGTACCAATTGCAGGAAAAAAACCTAAACAGAAGTCAGAGTTAAAAACAGTGTTGCCCTTAGCATGGTGCTTACACAGAAGCAATTATTAACAGCTCACAAATATGCACATAGATAGATTTAAGGCTCTGCTTATAAGGAATTTAACAATATAGCATTATCCCACTTGGCAAAGCAGTGCATTGTATTCACAGTAGGTTAATAGGGAAAGAAGGTGAAGGAAGAAGGAAAACCATGAAGTACAGAAACTAATCAGTATCAAGTTACACATTTAATGTCATCACTTGTTACCTGGATTTCTAATTCAGCAATATGCTGCTGGAGTTCTGCCACAGCTGCAATGCGGTCTGCCTCACGGAGCCGGACTGCCATCACTTCTTCTTTGCTCTGAAAGAAGTCACAGATGGAAGCTAACAAATACCAGTTTCAGCTGATTAATGACTGTGCACTGCTTTTCCCAAAATTATACGTAGAGAAAACTGCTCTGCACTGCTCTGTGAACCACCACTATTCCAAAGAACCCAAATTTAATTTTAACCCATGGAATTGTGTAATCATCTCAAGACTTCAGAGCACAAAAAAACTAGTATTATATTTTCAGCAGCTTGGTACAGAGAGAAAGCAGTGGTAGATACTGAGTGAGCACTACTGGCAGCTGGAGAGCAAGTAACTGGGGAAGAGAGAAACTAGGCTCAGGTACACCTATTTTATGGCAGGCTGGTGTAACTAAACTGTAGTTACTATAAACCAGTTCCAGTAGTTCAGTTATTTTAATATGTGCTTCAAACTAACAGTACTCAACCACCCTTCATTAGGCAGCATGGTTGAGACCAAACTGAACATATCAAAGCTCATCTATAGCAGCAAATCAAAAACATGCTATTTGTTTTTTAAAGATTCCTGTAACTGAGGTATATCATCTACAGGACCCAATTAACAATATTTGTAATCAGTAGAGTCCATTTCAGAGAAATCCATCATGTGCTAGCTAAAGTTTAGCCATTCTTGCTAAATTCTGTTGCATGATTGCTCAAATGAAGCCAAACTGACAAGTCCACAGGATTGCATGTATTTAACTGAAAGCTGAAGGACAGACTGGCTTGGTTTGACTTCGGTATCCAAGATGAGTCAATAGTGTTGCTCTAGATGGCACTGATGCTTTATCTCTGTAACAGAGCACATTCTCATTTGCCACAGAACTTGATATGGTAGGAAAGGCAAGACTGGGGTGGGGGCACAAATCTTCTGTTGTAAATTCTTTAGCATAACTGATTAGAAAGATCAGTAGTGAGTTTCAAGTAACAATCTGAAATTGAGTCCTTGTTGTAGAAGCAGTAGTCAGATAAGAAGGAACATAACAATATACACCACTGACAGAAAATATACACCAATATACACCAGTTGCCATGAGATGCAACTTGCTAAAAAAATTTCAATTTCTGCTTATGCATTTCAAAAGAAATTTCTAAAAGAAAAACACAACTTCAGAAATAATGTCCCAGTTCTTTATGCATTGAACAACTGGGAAGTTCCAAATACAAATCTATGTTTTTTTGAGACACCAACTGAAGTAGAAATATTGCCACCTAGCCAGGATGTACTGACAAAAATAAAACTAGAGCATGATTTCATATGACTTGAAACAACAGGAAGAAAACAAATATAATCAAACATCAGTTGCTAATGGAATCGGGAATAACAAACTTACTAGATATAAGGACATGAGAGGTGGAACTTTTAAAAATATCCAGTGCTACAAAACTTAATATTTGTCATATTGCTCCATGACATTATGTGAAATATTACTGAAACTTTCTTCATCAGTTTTCAATTTAAAGCTGTTATATCAGCAACATATTAAATAGCTTTATTTCACATGTTTGCACAGCAGTACCGTCTCTTCAGTTCAACCGACGTGTTATCTGTATTTCACAAAATCCCCAAATGGCTGGGTTGGAAGGGACCTCTGGAGATGACCTAGTCCAGCTCCTGCTAAAGCAGGTTCACCTGGAGCAGCTTGCACAGAATTGTGACCCAGTACGTTGTGAATATCTCCAGAGGAGGAGACTCCACAGCCTCTCTGGGCAAGCCTGTATTTCAGGCCAAATCTAAGGTGGTAGCAACTCTATTTAGTAATGGTACAGATACTGAACCTACTTCTAGAAGAGCTCTAGATACAAGTCTGCTGTTACTGCTGGAGGCCAGCCCTTCACACCTGTAATATATTCCTTACATCATAACCACAGGACACACTGGCCTCTTATACACCTAGCTAGTATTAAAAAAAAACCCCAGCAACACTACAAAATTTTGGCATGAGAAGCATATCTGTGTTTCTACTTTAAACTTCAGCTTTTTTTTTCTTTTAATTCCCTTTAACATTAAAATTTAATTTTTGTCACATAGTGAAATAACCTAAGAATGAATTGTCTTCATTCATTGTGGTACAGAAGTAGGGAGACAGGAGCCTAAAGTAATCTCTTCTATTAACACAAGAAAGTGAAAATATTTGACATTAACCTTAGATTATGCTCAAAATCATGCTTCCAGTAATTTGAATGTGGAAAAGAAGGGACAAGAAACAGAGTGACATTCCTTACAAATAAAAAATGGCTTTTTGTATTCTCTTTTCATTTTTCATTTAACTGTACACTATTATATGGTTAGATTGAAACTGAGAAGTTTTTCTTAAGTTTGAAACAGCAATAGAAAGCTCAACATCAAGTTAGGCCCCATTTAAGGAGCAGGAGAACACTTGAACTTGCATATATTTAATATTGCTTAGTTATTTTTGAAGACATGGTATTCTTATTAAATCTGTAAAACATTCCTGAATTGCATGAATTATTAGAGAATAAACTCACTAAGAATACTCAAATGTCAAAGGTAGAGGAGGAAAAGGGTATATGGGAAAGAAACTACACTGAAGAAAGGTAGTTTTGAACAAGTTAAATTTGAGTACCTTCCAATACACTTAGCAAAATCAGTTGTGCACTTAAATAGTCCAGGAGTCTACATGGTATTTACTAAGTCTCATCCCAAGAAGTTACTGTCTAGCTCCCAGTTAAACAGCAGGTAATGGATATGCATCAAATTGGTAATATTTAATTTCAGATCAGAAACATCAACTTGTAAAACATCTTAAAATGTAAATTGCCATCTTTTTCTATCAACTGCAAAACAAGTTTCAGGATCAAATGTTACTCTGCTGCTACTTCACTGGCTGTTGACCACTGCTACTTTCAGAGAATCTCTAAAGAATATCACTGGTGCTGCTGTCTGTTACTGTCACACTTTTCTCTAGCCCACGTTAGGACAGAGCTTTACAAGCAAATTATTCCAGTGAGAACAATTAGGTATACTAACTCATTAGCCAGTTAAAAACATATTACTGTCTTTATAGTCAACACAAAACCAGAATATTGACTACAGAGTCATTACTCAATCTCTTAAGGTTTAAATGAGCACCTTCAATATCAAAACCCAATCAAAAGAAGTAGCTGTGGATTATATGAAAAAGACATAAAAGACATATCACCAAGATTGTGAATATAAAAAAAAAATAAAAATCTGTAAGAATAATCTCAGCATTAAAAAAATAGCACTTTGGAAACCAATGATTATGGAGGAAACTAATGATTATGGCAAACAAGAAAGCCAGTAGATGCAATTTCTTAAGATTCAGTGGCTTGTATCCTAGAAGCTTGTGATAGAGTTTGATGAGTCAGCAGAAGTTACCTCTTCACCACACTTAATATTCAGGTTCCACTAGAAACAAATGAAATTGCCAGGACAGCAAGAGAAATGAAAACCTAAAAGAGTCTGTTGTCTAAGAGCATCTTTTCATATTACACACAGACACTCTTCTGAGTAGAACCACACTTTAAACTTTATCTTTGTGGGACCACAAGGAAGCAGGTCTGTCAAAACCTCAAGCAATTTTTGTGAGATGGTAAACTCAAGATGATGTTGTCAAAATCAGTAAAAAGAATTTTTGGTTTATGATTTATGTTTCTCAGTTAAGACACAATTCTATCCAACAACAGCAGACAAGACAACAACATACACATATTAGCAGCCAAGTAGGATATTCAGGATGTTGTTTACCTTGCATTCAATCTCTGCTTGTCTACGTTTTGCTTCATTCAACTGAGCCAGAAGTCCTTTGTTCTGTGCAGAAAGATACTGCACCTTCTCCTGTAGGTTGGTAACCTCTTGCTCTGCCCTTCTTAAATGATTACTATTAATCTGATTCTAAATTTATGGGAAAAAATAAAGGAAAGAAAATGCATGTTAAAGAAAGGGGTTTTATATTAATTTAACTCCCCAAAGTCTGACAAAACAGACTTACAGATCATTTACCATAAAAAAGTTTTGATGAAAAAGCATTCAGAGTTTCCTAAGTGTAACCAGAAGAGCCTGCATGACATTTTGTTTGTGACCAGAATATTCAAATTGTTCCTTAACAACAGATGACTCATTGTGAGAACATTATTGCAAAGCTCCTGTACATCTGCTTTTCCTGATTTCTTGCTTAGGTAAGGCAAAGATCTTGTGAACCTGTGTCCGAAGCACAGCGTGCATCCAGGAAACATCAGGCATGTCAGAAATATTATGTGCACATTTCTTTCTCTGTCCAGTGAATTCCTGAAAGCAGCATGGCACCTTAATTGAGATGAGCGCAGTAGTGCAAGTCACACCATTTGTATACTCGTCTGCACAGCTTCGTGTTCAATATGAGAAGCAGTGCATTTCTCTCAGCTGACAGCTAAATTAGCACATACAAAGACTGAAGTGAGAAGTACCTGAAAGGTCTTACACCTTAAATACACGTGAGCGAGACAGCAGGACCCCTGTGCCCCCTGCTGACCAAAATACACAGATGCAGAAAAGGCAACAACATACAAGCACGTTAACTGTAGTGCAAACAGCACTGACACTTCAGTGAAAATTTTAAAAGTTAAGGCAAAAGGAAAGTTTTATTTAGTTGGTATAGAAAAAGCAGTGTCTCTGTCAGAAATAAGCCACCATGTGCCTTGCAATTAGCTAGTCTCTCTTCAATAGCACATCCTTATGTGCTTTCCTCATTTCTGAAATTGTTGAGCCTTGTCAAGTGAAACTATTGTTTGTTTAGCCTTTTGGATGCACAGATCTCTTTCAAAAAACAGTAATATTTAGCAGGTATTTCATGGCAGGATTTCTCAAAAGTGTTACAAATCCTTCTCAGCAGCAGCACATTGTACTTACTGACTTCAGAGAACATTCGCTAACATGATATGAACTCACCACTTTCACGCGGTTCCATTTCAGATGTGTTTGCTTAACAACTTATTCCGTAGTTATATGAAAAGAACCTTGGCAGTCAAGCTGTGTTTGTCTTTTCTGCACAAACTTCAGCAAGAGTAACCCATGCTTTTCTATTCTGGCACACAAAAGACAAGGCATCTGCTAAAAAAATCTGACAAACACACAACTGCTTTGCTGAGTCCACAGCTTAGTGACCAGATTCATGACCTCAGCAGAAAATCTAGTATCACCAATTTCACCAGAAGAAAGCAAACACTGCCATTTAAACTATTAGAATTACTATTATCAGAATTGCCAATTAGATTTGTGAAATTTAAAACACCTTAGGCATACTTTTGTTGTTATACTAGTTACAACTTAATGAATTCAGACTCGCACACATTCAGAGTTTACCAACTAATCCAAATGAGAAGTTCAGAAAGCACAGTCCAGTAAGACTGAAGAAGAGACATTAAAGTAAGCTGGACTGAATGCACTAGATTCTCCCATTCTAGTCCAGCAGCATCCAGCTCCCTTCACATACACAAGTGTTCAAAACATACCTGTGTTTCCATCTCCATCATTCTTTGTTTGGTCTCTTTCAGCTCAGCTTGAGTTTCTGCTTCCCTCAACCGGACTGTCATCAGCTCATCCTGTAGCTCATTCACAGCATTTTTTTTGGGAGGATCTTTCCATCTTCCAGTGGTACGAGCTAGGTGACGCTAGAAAAACAGCATGTTTTTGCTCATTGCGCCTGATCTCTCCTGGTATTCCCTTATTCACTGTAAAGTCTCAGTTACATGAGGACAAGTAGCTGTAGTTCTCCTGCTGGTCCTTAAAAGCTAGAAAACCATGGAAACTTACTGCTTTTAACAACAGTTGAAAAGCTGAAGATAGTCATTCCCAACTACAGGTAAGTCAGTGAATTTCAAGTTTATCTTGAGACTTTTGCCTATTTCTAGACCTTATTACCATGAAGCATAGCAGGGGCGCTGATCAGATAGTTCCCTCCTACCAGTATGGTTAGGTGGAAGCAAGGGCCGTCTGCCATGTATAATAACTAGGGACCAACTTCTAACATCTTTTCAAAGTTAAGTTTCTTGTGGCAGCTGCATTTAAAGATTTTCTCACCTCATCAGCAGCTTGATCCACAATCGTTGATCTACTTCATCTCAAAATTTCAGTCTTGCTTTATCATCATTCATTGAAAATAAAAATTAATAAAAGTGTATTCCTATCCATACCTGCCAGTGTTCCTCCAAATCTTTGACTTGCTGTCTTAGTTCTTTGAGACCCATCGAAGCTTCTGCTTCTCTTAATTTTACTGCAATCAGTTCTTCTTGCAGTCTGGCAACGTTTTCCTCATCAGGCAGGGAGCTGTTCCTCTGCAACAAGGACCATCCTCTTAAATATATATTTGAATAAAATTGTACCTAGTGAAACCCACTCCAAGAATACAGATACGGAACCCTACAAGTCCTTTGCAAAATAAAATCCCTCAAAAAAATTAAAAGAATAAAAAAAAATAAATCTAAGTTTCTGGATGTAGTGACTACATAACTAACTTCTAACTGCCAACTACAGAGAAAAATGAAAAGGTAGTAGTTTCAGTTTCTGACTATAAGATTTCCCTGGATGGTATCCTCCCTAACTTATATTGAAAATATTTGAACAGAGCATTAAAAGTATGGAGAGAAATCTGGAAGATTTTGAGCTAGTCAATAAAAAGTAAAGCAAACGAGGAACTAAAACTACACCTTTCAGGTACAACTTACTTAGGTTTACAGGGAAAATAATAAATGGAAATATATTTTTTAGGAAGTAGGCCATCTGTTCTCATTTTCAAAGGAACTATGCATTAATATTTATAAACAACAAGAAGTCAACAAGAGGTCTTAGAGATGAAAGTGCAAGACACATGAGGAAAAAAGACTAGAGAAAGCTAAACAGAACACAGGAAAACACTGGGGAAAGCAACAGAGATGAAATCCTAATAATGGAAATCTGTGATAAAAACAGAAGGGAAGAAAAAGGACAGTCTAACCAACTACAGCATCCCTGCAGTCAATCACTGGACACCAAGCATTCAAAACTGAACTGTGCTTCATCACTTTCTACTGCATTTCTCAGTAGTAATTTTCAGCAAAATCCAGTGTTTTTGTAGATATGTAGTACTGTAACTGTAGTTGCCAGGTTTTCTTGAGAGATGAGAATAAAGCACATGATTAACATTAACAGAACACAGCACAACAGCCATTTATTAGCATTCCACATTTCAAAATTGTGGGATCTGAGTATTGGCAAATAATAGAAGTGAGAGGGTGTGTTTCTGCATGTTTACATCACTGTCAGTATAGCTATGCAAGTCTTGGCTTATGCAGCAGAAGTTCCCCAGATTACATTACTATCACTAACACCAGTCAGAGCTGTATTGTAGGAATTTGAGGGAATTAGCTTCAGCCACTTTCTCATGTGCCTAAGTTCATTATAACCGACTGAAATACTACTGTACACCTGAGTTTGTCTGGTATGCTGAAATTGACTCCACTACTCCAGTTTTTCTTCACAGAGAAGTTTTCAGTGCATGCTGTCTCCAAGTTAAATAGTCTTCTTTTGAATTGTTAAAAAATGCCTTACATTCTGAATTCTTAACAATGGTCATTACAGTAAAAACTACCACACCACTAGCCCATCAGACTCTCATCAAGCCCCTCAGATAATTTAGAAAGTAAATCTTTACTCCAGGGTTAATCTGATTAGCTAGTTAAGTTCTGGCCAAAACCTGGCTATATAGCTCATTAAAATTTCCTAAGCAAACTGTTTCCAAGGCTAATACAGTAGGATCTGGAAAGCATGCTTCATGTCTGGTTAATTAATTGGTGTTTTTTCCTTTCCTTTTTTTTTTAATTTTACTATTTTATCTTGTAGTTAAATTTTGCTTCAAAGAAAGGTAAGTGTTTGACAGTTGGTTTGAGTACAGCTTGAGCTCTGGCATCAGTAAGCTACCATGGCACCCAAAAAGCAGTACTGATTTTGATACTCAGCAGTGGAGGGATTCTTTGGCTGCCCATGTTGGGACAAAGTGGAAATACCGAAGATTTGGGAATGGTAATGAACTCTTTCTTCCTCCCTTCCCAAACTACTTGGTTCCATATCACCTCAACACTCACTCTAAGCCCACTGGTTTTATTGCAGGATATACTGTTGAAACAATTGATATTTCCTGTGAAGACTTCATCAGAATCCAAGTTTTCTGCTACAGTAGACTTCAGGAACAGGAGAAAAGGGATCTGTTATTCACAAACCTTTTCCAGTGCAAACACATCTTAGTTTCTTTGCTGTTCTTTTAGGTTTGAAAAGTATCTTGCAAGTATGAAAGCATAGAAGAGAAAGTTCTAGAGCACAGTTATGCAAAGAATTACAGGGACCTGTATTCTGTTTCCAGGGCTGTTCTGTACAGAGGGTCCTGGTTTGATTTACCTTTTCCATCTCTAGAACTTTATCTTGCATCTCCTTCAGGGCACAATGGGATTCTGCTTCACTCAGCCTGGCTTGGACCAGCTCTTTTTCCAGCTGTAGCACAAAGTCTTCACTGTATCGTGAACTGCATTTATGCTACAAAGTTTGCAGAAATATGTTTAGTATGAAGCACAGATGGTTTGAAAGGGGTTTTATATACCAGACCTGGTGTGAAAATACATTCAAATGTGTAAGATCAGGAGTACTATCTTCAGTGCTTACCTTATACAAGTCTATTAATATGTCCATCCAGACTACTAACAAAAGTATTGCTAATGCTCTGCCTCTCCAACAACTGCATCTCCACACAGCCAAATGTCTTTTGACTGAACTGAAATCCCTGTCAATACTGACAAGCAACAACTCACACTTTTGTCTCATTGTTAACCAAACTGAAAGATTCTCAAAGGATCTATGATATGCAGAAAAAGATGCTTAGGAAGCACTAGCCAATTACAAAGTTAATGCAAGTACCTCTCAATCCCCACTCAAACTTCAATTCAACAGAATTCTTCCGTAATCCTGGATTTAAAATAAGGCCATGTATGCTTCAATGTACAATGACTTTGGTTTGCCCCTTTCTTCACTCCAACACTTGGCTCTCATTTGCTCCCAATATACATATTCCTTCTGAGATACAGACACATCCAACTGCAGATTTATATTTAAAAGCCTCACTTAACTTCCCTGCCCCCAGTCAGTCATTTAAAAAACACAATTTCTTTCTTGGGTCACTTTAAAATGACTTGGTGCTTTGACAGATTGTCAGACTTGCCTGATAGGCAATGCCAATGAAAATCAACATTTCAATTTCTGATTTAGGAAAAAAGTGGGTCTTGACATCCTCAAAGCACAGTTGTCTAGTTACTGTGTTTACACAGTTACCCTGAAAATTAAGTTTTGGGGAAAATAGTTTAATATGTTCTTGGCATCATTAACTATATTGGGAAATAGAAATATTTGGTTTAATTCTTAAGTTTTCATTAATTGAAAATTCAACATTTAAATCCACAGATTATTCATTATACTAAAGATACAACTGTGTCTTACTTTATGTTTGCATCAAAAAATTTAGTTTTCTGCATCTAAAAACAGTGACAGAATGAACAGAATAGTCTTCAGTTCCACATGCTTCTGTTAAAGTGTGGCATTCCCTGACCTTCAATGCACAAACCAGAGACCAACAGGACAAAACAAGGATTTAGATGTTACTACATGGTCAGGGAAATTACTTTTTCACTTCTGAATGCCAGCTAAGCCTTTTGTCATCACTTACAGCACAATCCAAATACAGAACCAACACTAACCTTCGTGTCATAAAGTGTTATATTTCGTGTATAAATGTGCCTCCAGGAGGCTGTGACAGGGGGATTTATGCAAAGGCATTACAAGGCAAGCAGAGCTCAGGCAGTTTTTAATGCCATCAACACCATCCACCTCAGTGCTCAGCCTGCTTAACTGTGCAGCTGAACACACATGGAACATGTACAGATTATGATCCTTGTACATTGATACTAATTTTCACTTATACAATACTAATCTAATTCATGTTATTTTCAGCCCAGACAGTGTCTTTGCCTCAGCAAGCAGCAGAGGCACACCTGAGTGCAAGGAAAGGCTGGTGGACAACGCTGATTCATTTCTACAGTTGCTTCACACGATGTAGGAACGCAAGAATCACAGGTAACAACACACAGATGCAGAGAAGAGGCGACAGACTCCTTCATATTCCCTGGCTACTTGTACAAGTCCATCACATGATACACACAGCAACTATGTTTCTTGTTACAAATCCTGCTTATGATACATACAGAACAAGAACGACTGCAGTGTTCTTCCCTCAGGTAGAAAGTCCTCTTGCAGTTTCCAGAAGATTGAGAGAAAACATCAGATTTGAAGACCTGAATATATTTTTGCAATATGTAAGTGCATTCTATAAAAATCTAATTGTTATTTGTCAAATAACTAGTAACGGAGAGTGTAAGAAAAGTTATTAATCCAGTTTCAGGCACAAGTCATGCCTTCTTTAAATCTGTCTTTAGATTTTGCCTGCCTAAGGACTATGTTAAGAGTACTTATTTAGCCACATAAAGCTTTAAATCCAGTCTTGATAGGCTGGCAAAAAAACCCAGGCAAGATGCGAACAGATTTTAAAATCCCCAATATTCACAAGTTAAAAGGCGTGATTTTTGCTCCTTAAAAAAAAATAAACAAAGCACGATTTCAATAATTTAGTATATAAAGGTAACACAAGTTTATAGTCAAAACAATGTTTGAAAACTACTTTGACTGTTTTCATCTATTTGCCGTAAGACCTAGAATGTGACAAAAGCCACAATGTGAATACAGATTTCCAGGCACCAGTCAAACATTTTAATCACACTAACACTTTCTTGACTATGTTGAAAAAGACATATATAATAAAAAGCACCAAAATGGTAGCTCTACAGCCATTTAATTCTGAAAGAAACAAGTCCTTGCTTTCTTTGACACTACCGTATTTCCCCCAACTTTTCTTAAACACAGCCATTCTTGATGTTGTTTTGGCTGATGGCAGATATAATTACAGAATGTTTCTCCAGTATACTGAAGAGCAATTAACAGATTGTTTAGCAGCTGCCCATCTAACTTTGTTTACACATTCAAGCATTAATTGTAGTGCTTCACTAAATACAGTATTTTTAACTTCTGCTTTTTGGTTGCAAATCAGAATGCAGTCTTAGAAAATTGCCCTGTAAAATAAAGTGAAGCCTTCCATAAGGTTGCAACATTCATTTTTAAGTATATATTCACTATATCAATTACTGTGCCTTAAATTATTATGAATCATTTTAGCATGAGTTGCTGAAAAGAAACTATGAAGTTGCTGTAACAATAACCAAATATAGGGCAATAAGTTACCCTGCAAAATGCATATGCTTCCATCTGAATGCTTAGTCAATTAAAATTCTATCTTCCCATAATATGGTTGAAGAGCCTATTTAAAAATAAGATGTGAACCAGTTTTAGCTTGATCTGTCTCTTATTTCTCAGATTCCATTTTAAAGCTTCAGACTGATGAACTGGGTAATCACTGACAATTAGAGTATCACTAGGAAAGATGGGATTTGCACTCTGGAGGCATTTACATGCAGCAGAAGTTACCTTCTTTGTTTAGAAACAAAAGGGGGGAAAGAACAGAATAAAACCTTCAGCATGTAATTACCAGAAGTAAGTTACAAAAGGCTGATTACCCCTGCCCCTAACTCCTCAAGTACCTTGCTCTTAGCATGCCTCAAAAGAGAACTCTGTATTCTGTTGAAGTCAGCACAACTTCCTCTCTGCAGTTCTTGATTTACCAGCAGTATGAGGAAGAAGCCACCTTCCTCTTAACTGTTTGGTTACCCACCACAACTTGCCCTTGGCAAGTTTCTGTATTTAAAGATTAGACAAGCCAAAGACATATTAGTACCATTCACTAGTACAACGATAACAAACTCTTTAAGCAAACTTCAGACTTCAGAATATGGTTCAACTGAAAAACTCCCTATAAATACTTCAGCACAGGAAGAAATAAACTTGTATGTCATTTGGGCTTCTGGTGTTGGACTTCAGTCAAAAGAATACTCCTCTACCCATCTCTGTATTCAGAAGTGCTGCAGTGGAGAATTTCTTTGTAGACACATACATCCCGGAAGCACCTTCAATACTTACCCTGAAACGATCCAACCTATGCTATGCAATCTCCTAGAGCAGCTAGCATAAACCCTCAATAATATTGAAATACAAACACATAACCTTTTAACAAAGGACATGTTAAACTTCTTAGAAACACTATGGTTTAAATGATACTTTTGCTACCAACAAAAACACATTTTGTTGGTGTTTTTTTAATCCCACAGTGTTGTTCAGAAGAGGCAGTTGCAAGTATCCTTAGGTAGTTGTTTCATACATTCCCAATCAGAAATTCATATCCAAACGTTACAGTTTCTATCATGCTGAAACAGACAATTCAAGACTGGAGAAGATGTCGATTTTAAATTATGTGGGATCATTGCTGTACTTTAAATAAGCACAGAAACTATGCAGCCATTTACAAGTTTACCGTGCAATCATTTCTGCTGATCATAAAGAAAGCTGAAACAATTGGAGAAAAAAAAATTAGAGTAGATATTCGCAAAACAATACTGAAAAGGAGTATTGCCGAGAACAAAGCTACTGGCACTAGCACTTGGCAAAAAATGTACCAGTGTAAAGGAAAATGCCAAAATTGCAAAAAAACCCATGCATTCCCACCAGGTGGCGCCCTAAACAAACGGAGCTGCTTACATTTGTTGTTACTATTTCCACGCTTGGAAACAAACTTAAAAGCCTGTTCAAGTACAAATGTTACTGATGCAGCAGACCTCGCGATCTGAAGCCATCTCAGCCTGCGTTGTCCAACTGCAGTGGTTCTCAAAATCACAGCACTATTCCTTACACTTCAGAATTAGCCAGCTACTAGGCACAAATCTGCATATAACCACATGATTTACATTCTCAGTTCCACACACAAGACTACTTCCTATAGTCATGTTCACATTTAAGTGGAGGAAAACAATAATGCTGCAAGCAGGCAAAAGTTGGAAGGAAGTGTGGCTCTCAATTTAACTGCTCATTCTGTTTTACTTGCTCTCCATTCCCACAGTACCTGCCCAGGCTTCTGCCCTTACAGCTCTGATCCAGCCAACTTTGCAATCCACAGTTATTTATGGTTTTGCTCAGGATCAGTTCCCATGCCCACCGAACTTGTCAGGCCTCCCCATTATTGCTCCCCACTACGTTCCCAGCATAATTAAAGGCATTAGTTTTAGAAGTTGTATTACCTGTCAATTAACTAATAAATAAATATAGTATCTCAGTCTCTTCTAATAACTTTTAACCACATACAGGTCATTAATGTGGATGCCTCCAAAAAACACATTCCAAGGGCTTGTGTACTATTGTAATCCGACAATAAACAGCCGGACACCCAAAAGTCTATAAATATTTCCTACAACATTTCATTTGAAAGATCACAATGTACCTAAAATGTTGGAGACTATCACAAGATCATCCTCATCTTCCCAACTGTTATTTATTAATATTTTCCCCCCCCTAAAAAAATTCCTCATGTTACATAAAAAGCAGCATTTCACATGACAGTAACAGCTCATCAGTCACTCTTTGCAACTATTCTAGAATACAGACCTTTTTTACATGGAAGAGCATTAAACAGACATAATAAATGCAACATTCTAGAACTAGTCTAAGTTATGATTTCCCTTCAGTCTAACTGTACATCTCACCTTTACCTTCCTGTAAGAGATACAAGTATTTCTGGAGCCTTGGTGGAAGATGTGTAAAACTAACTGCTATACTGACCTTCAGAGGCCTGGTAAGAGGCTGCAGTATGTCGTGTGTTTAAAAAGTTGTATTTCATACACCCGAAATGCCCAAGACTCCAGACAAGTGCTTGGATACCACCTTCTTCAAACAGTATGAGGACATTCACATCAATACTGGTAGTGCAGAGTTTATTCAGCAAGTGAAGATGCTGAAATGGCATCCCCTTGCCCCCGCAAGAGAAGATACCAAGCACTTTAAATGGCTTAGAGGAAGTAACTTCAGTCTCACAGCGACAGTCTGAAGTTTTGCACATTTTACTGCCTAAAACGCAGAGTACACATAAACAGTACTATACAGGGCTGCCAGAAGTTATTTTCCTGCTTCATATCCACATAAACTACACTTTTTCATCAAGTCCTGTAGTTCCAAATTCAGGAACAACACCCTTCCACTTCAGCAAGGAGTAAATTTTAGCATACTAGGAAAAAAACAAATATAGATACACAGAAGAAGAAATGTTAACATGAAAGAGACTGACTTAAATGATACAGCGTTGTGAATCAACTCTCAAGTGTGATTATTCAGAGTGCCATAATTTGCAGTGGCTAGATTCTTAGCATTAAGAGCTATCAAAGGTTGTATGTGTATGTTTTTGTTAGTATTTCTTTTGGTGGCAGGGGTTAGGGGTTTTATTGTTGTTGACTTTTCTGCTTGGTGTGTTTCATTGTAGGTATCCTGGGGGTTTTTTTAATAAACTGATAACTTACATTTATCCAGGCTTATAGATATCATCTGTCAGTAAAAACAGACCAAAATTTCATTTAGTCCACTTTGTGTAATTTTAAGTATGCAAATCACAATGAACAAGGATTTACAAGGACAGCACAGAGACCATGTCATGATGAGGAAAAATAAACACGAGTGAGTGAAGAAGATGAGATGATGTGCTGCCAGGCTCCTTACCCATTGCTGCTGTTGTTGGAGCTCCCTGATGGTATTCTCAGCTTGCTCCAGTTTAGTAATGGCCTCATCACTCTGCTGTTTGATGGTGGCCAGCTCCCGTTTTATGAGGTAGTTTTCCTCAGCCTCCTGGGCCCTTGTCACTTGTCCCTTAGGACATAATTTATTTTTTTAAGCACTTGATGACAAATCCAAGAAAGATTGCCTTTGTGATGCTTAGCTGCTTATTTCATCAGATTGGTTTTGCGAACAGCACAGTACAATTGGTAGAAATTTTAGGACAAGGTAGTACTAAACAGCTGCTTTAGCACTTTATTACAGAGTTCAAGCATCCATTTAGCAAGCACAATCCTGTGCTTGCGTTCAATAAAATTCCTTTCATGCATTATTACTCAGTTGTACATGCACAGATTGAAGTTCACGATATTCAATTTCAGTGTTAATACAGTGTCATAGAATCCATTTGTCATAGGAATTTGTACCAGAAAAATTACATTAGGTTAGGAAAATTACTATAACGTGCAGCTATTGGGTTTATATATTTTTAGTAAACAAAATTCTAGCAGGATATTAGCTCTGTATTTATTCCAAATCAGCAAAGCAGGGATAGAATACAGCATGCAAATATGCATGCATTAAAGCAGTTGGGGTTTTTTGAGAGTAGGAGGAGAGTCATACAGTAAAAGACTAAAAGACTATACCTGTATCAATCTATCTGCCAAGGAAGCACTTTCCTACAAAGGAAAAATTCAGATAGGAATAAGGAGAAGGAAAATAAAAAAACCAAGGGGCTGATAATAGTGACAAAAAGACCAAGAGCTAATAGAAAGAAAATGCCCAAATTCTACCCATTTTCTGTGCAAACCTTTTTGCAAAATTAACAACTCTTCATATAAATTAAGGCAACTAAGCCTGAAAGTCCCAGGAAGCAGCCTCTTCTGCAACAGATTTAACACAGTCCACCTCTGATACAAGATTTCAAAGCCAGATTTCCATAACGCTTAAAATTCACCTACGGGAGACTGGGTATTTTTATGTGAATGGCTTGCTTCCCTATTTAACAAAAGTTACTGACGCACTATCTGATACGATCTAGTAGATAGATGCAGGCCTGTGGTCCACTCACAACATGAAACAAAGGCATAATTTGAGCACAAAGGAAACTCCACTAAGCACCAAGGAACTCATGCAGAGCTACAGCTTCCAGTAAGATAAAGCAAGAAAGTTATATGGTGCAAACTGACAGACAAGTAGGGAATGTCAACTATGACAGCTAATGTTTTGTTTTACTGAACTCTTGCAGTAACTCATCGAGCAGTTCATAGATTCTCCCTCCTTGCCAAACTTCTGCAAGAAAGAAATTTTCATTTTTTTTACACACTGAAAAGCACTATACCCCTGCAGTTGCATTTAGTTAATTCCTACTTTATCACCCCTGAAAGCACTCAATTTTTTGCACATTCTACAACAGAGAAACACATCTATCTGCAGACCTTTGTCCTTGAAACTGTTACTAAAACTGAGGTTCAAACTAGTTGACAAAAGCTATTACTTAGAAGTTAAGGTACACTAAGAAAATCACAACTAAATCATATGGGTTTGGATGGGGGAAAAAATATTTTAAAAAAAGTTTTCAAGACAAGAAATGAATGTGTTCACACTTTATGATCTGTTTTTCAAATGTTGGGATGATAATGAATATTAGAAATTCTTATCAATGGATAATATTTTCCCATTTTGAAATGTTTTAATTCCAATGACATTGGGATACTCTGAAAGTGAATTCTGAAATTCTAAGTACAGAATTTTCAAAAGCACTAGCATCTGGCAGTTCACTGTGAACATCATAAAAAAAGATTTCAAACCTCTATAAAACAGGGATATTCACTATTCTATATTTGCCAAGGGCATTGAAATTATTCACTACAGCTTCAGGTTTCTTAAAGAGAGCCTGCTCTTTTCTATTCATTCTATCAATGCTTCAATATTAGAAAGAAAAGTACACATGAAATTGCATTTTTGTTCACAACTTTCACAATATGTCCTTACATGCATTTTCCAAACTGAATTCAGAAATGAATTAATTATGACACAGATGGACTATTCTTCAAGAAATCATAATGCATTTAATATTTGAAGTGTGACATCTTCCAATTATGTCACTCTATATTGAAACTTTACCATTTTCTTCCCTCTAAAACACAACTTTGCAACTCACTAGAGCACTCAATTCCATTTGTTGAAAGATGGTCCCTGTTTGTGGTTAGGATGGAAAAGAATGTTCTCATTCTAGAGCAGAGCAACTGAGGTGCAATCTGCCTCAGGAAGCACGATACCAGCACACAGGAGAGGCCACTGCAGAACAATGCCTGCATGTTGGCAATGTATCCACAGCAGCTGCCGTGCTTACTTTTGAAGTTTTATCCAGTTACAAAGAACCCTAACAAAACTCTATCCAGACTAAACCTATGAGAAATAAATCTTTACATATTCTCCCCACCATGTACCCAAAATTGCCACAAAAATTAAAAGCTACACAGAACAAATTACTGGCAGTGTTCCTAGGAATGCTGCAACAACACCCTCTACTGCTGCATTCACTAGCAATGAAGTGATCTGCCTTCATCTCCAGCTCTCTGGTCATTGGTAGGTCTGTCATTTTGTTCCTACATAAAAACACCAAGCAACTTGATTTTCAAAACTGAGGATTCTCTCAAAATAACCTCTTTTCCACCCAAGCAGTCCACTATTTCATGCAGTCTTCTTGACTTTGAACAGATGCTTCTAATTCAGAAAGAAAACAGTACAACAGAAGTTATGTCAAAATGCTTGAGTTTATAATTGCTGAGAGTCAGAGAGAACTTTACACATTTAAAGCTCTGACCCCTAATTACCTGGTTATTGCCATGCTATTTGGCTAAGAACTGTTAGCAAACATCACAGATTAGAAGGAAAACAGTAAGCTATAATTCTGAGATTCCAATTTCATATAATAAAATTGCCATCAATTTAAGTATAAATTAACACAGCTTAAATCTAACCCCCAACATACTTACTTTTTCTAGTGTTTCAATGCGCTGCTTTAGGAGTCTGTTTTCAGTTCGTAACCTCTGGAAGGCAAACAGTTCAGAAATCCATTTCTCAAGGTATGAATTGAAAGTCTGATAAAAGCCAAGCAAGCTAACAACATTTTATCTCATCTACGAAAATTAATATAAATACAAAAACAATTAGTGACCTTAATTCCTTTTATGTGACATACTAGCTCAGAAAAGGAGTTTAAGTAGCTTGATACAGCAAAGATGAGATGATGTCCCATGTTGCATAAAAGCATCTGTGTTGCAGAAGCTGAAAGCAGCACATCTACAGGTGAACCACAGGCCTCATCCCCACACTAGACTTGACAGCCTCCCCTTCATAAACAGAGCCAAAGCCTTCATGGTTAAGGGACATGGAAGTGCACTACTGGCACTAGGACAACCTAGTAAGATAGGTGCAAGGTTTCCTTCCTTTTCCCCACAATAATTTATGTTCATCTCTAAGGTTATACTGAGAATTATTTACCTCAGATGCCCCAGAAATGATAAGGAATTGTACAGAATTTTATATTTCACCAGGACACTTCCTGTAAATTTTAGCAGTCAGCATTTAGATAGAAGATACCTGTATTCCTAGGCATAGAGCTTTGGATATCAGTTCAGTAAATGGCTTATTCTGCCAGGCTAAAAGACAAACTCAAAATGTGCTTGTTTTTCTATCTCCCTAAAATAGTCTCTTCTGCTATGAGAGCTCTGCTAAATCAGAACTCATTTACGTAAGTCCCAAAGTAAGGCCTAGAAAGCGACAGCTTTGGGTTGTTGGGGGTTTTGGGGGGGTGGTTTTTGTTGCCTTTTTGCACTGGGGAGCAGGGGGAAAAGCAGAGAAGGATTGGAAATTAATTAACATTACTAGAACTTAAAATTACAGTTGTCTTTCATATGGTTTTATTCTGTCCTGTCCTGCAGAGAGCTGTCATTTGAGCTCTGACAATCTTCCAATTTCAGATGCCATTACAGCATTACATCATAATGCTGCTAATGCCTCACTGCCTGGTACAACAATAACAAACTGCCTGAAAAGGCTCAGACACCTTTGTGCTCCCAGGTGCACGTCACAGTCATTTTTCTGAAGGACTGATGCCTTCACTGAAACCTGACAGTGAAAAGCAAAACAAATAGCAGTGCACAGGAAGAAGGAAGGCTGTGCCTCGCTCCCTCTACTAAGCTTTATTTAATACACTTGCCCCTTATTTCTCCCACTGTCTTTTCTCACAGAACTAAAAACACAAGAAAGAAAATCCAAACCAAACAACATGCTGTGAAAAAAAAATGTGAAAAAGGAAAAAGGCATGAAAAGCCTATTTATGTCACAAAAGCAAAAAGATGCAGTGATTAAGTACATACAGGAAGTAGGTCAGCTAGTAAAAGGGAATAATAAGCTGCACTGGCAGGTTGGCTCTTCCCCCCTCCCCAGTCTGTATTAAATACACAAGCTCCAAAAGAAAAGGTGACTGCAGACAGAAGATACTCCATCTTAAGTGCAATGCATAAGAAAAATCAAGATCTCAAAATCAATGACAAACCACTCAAGTGCATTCTGACAAACTCTATCTTAAGATGTGTCATACAAAGCTCCTGTGTGGGACACCTACATCTAAACCAGCATATTTCGAAACTCTGATAAATGAGGCCATCTGTAATCAAGCTTTAGGCAGCAGGAAATTAAAAAAAAAAAATGTACAGCAGGTCTCCAAAGATTTTTTTCCATTTTAATGTCCACCAGAAGTCTCAGTAATTTCACTGTAGGTGTCCTTCATGAACAGACATCACAAATAGAAATGCTGAGAGAAAAGAATTTGGGAACCTTAATTACATGTCCTGCTACACGTGCAGATCAAACATGTAACCCCCATCTAGAAATTAAACTGATTCATAAATAAATTTGTTGAGGCTTTCTTACTTTAATTTCAACTTGTTCTTCCATTTCTTTTGTCTTTATTGTAGTGTATTCCTTTTCTAACCTAAAAATTAGAAATAGTAAATTATGATTAGAAAAACAGTGGAAAATTTAAACTTGGTGCACTACCTAACAAATAACAGTAGAACAGAAATACGGATTATAGATATTACCTCTGAAATGCACTCCTGTAAATACTTAGACTGGCCATTAAATTTCAGCAGAGACTGGGATAGGTATGAACAGACTGACTCAGCACTCTGAAGTGCAGGAGGTGGCTTGTGTACATTACAGTGGCTGTGATTGGAGCTACTCTGTAATAACCCCCCAGTGTAATACAACAATCAGTCAATAGATTCAGCCAAAGGAAAACAGAGCTTGGAAAGCCTGGAAGAAAAAGATTCCAAGAGATTTGAGAAAAATATCTTAAACATGGAACAATTTTGGCCTCTGTCCAGCAAACCACAAAGTCGTCCCAATGAAACAGGGTGGTAACAAAAACCCACAAGCTCAGCTAACAATACCTCTACAGAAGGCAATGAAGGAACTTAGAATGGTAGGAGTTTCAACTACATACATGTGTACTTGTTTTCAGAGAAAATACTTTTCCTGAAAGCTTTGTTACTACCGCTTTAGAGAAGACTGATCACTCTGCTGAGCAGAGGCTGTGGACAGAAGGATCAGCAAATTCAACTCTGAAGACCCTGGCACAACCTGCACTGCAACAACAGTGAATGTGGAATACATTACCGCCAAAGGGTGAACCACCAAACTGCGCCCTGGCAAAGCACAGTATGTGCAGCTTGGCTTATCCAAACAGAATTTACCAAAGGCAGGAGAGAGATGCAACTAACCTTAACAACAACAAGAAAAAGGAGAGGTATTCTCAAGACTTCAAACCCCAAATGAACGTTATTTTACCATTATCAATGGTATTACAAAGTTTTATCAATTTATATTTTAAACAGGAACAATTTTGACCATACATGCACTCTTTAGCACTGTGACTCCTTTTCCAGTTCCTGAGAACTGAAGTCTTTAGGGTTTAGACCAGACCATGTAATTGAATCTCCTTTCCCTGCCTCACCCTGAAAAAAACCAAACAATCCCCCTCCCCACCAAAAGCATCCCCTACTCAGCTTTTTCATTCAGTTCCTGTTCACAGAAGTGCTGTAATTCCCCATAATTTGCAGTTTTCTTCAAAAGCTTTTTTTGTTATTTTTAGAAATAAGATACAGTTTTATTAAGAAAAATAGCAAATACTGCTTTAAAATAACTTTCTTACAGACAGAGCTTCAGTTTTAATTATTTATTAAAAAAAATTTATTTAATAAAAAATT
>JAWWMP010000005.1:16657580-16682406 GCA_035047865.1 Dendrocincla tyrannina
TTAAAAAAAATTTATTTAATAAAAAATTAAAGCCTGGAAATTCAAAATTAAACACTGAATAACTAGTTTTAAAGGTAAGTAGCTCTTAGTAACAGTATGATTATTTTCTCAAAATATTATACCTACTTTTTCATCTTTTTTGCATTGTATTTGACTTGGTAAGATGCTTGGATTAATTTGTCTGGACCACTGTCAAACTGATGTGGAATGACCTTTTGAAAGTGCTAAAAGCAATCAGAGAACAGGATTACATAAAATTAATAGCTGTGAGGAAATACACACACACTACACATTTCAGACATGTCTTAAAATTATTATAATTGTAACTTACCTGTAACATTCCTTCCATGTCAAGTTGCAGTAATTCTGCCTGGTTCATCTGAAGTAGTGCTAAACCCACTCGAAATACTATCTCTAGACCCTGAAAACAGAAGTGAAAAAATATCCAACAATTATTCATGGCCCTGTCAATAGCACAGAATGATTCTTCTCTTTACTAATGATGGAAATCTCACCCAGTTTCTCAGACAAGCAAGAGGGCTACAAAAAAAACCCCAAAAATCTCTCAACAAATTTGTTCTGGGTTTCTCAGTTTGTTCCAGGGACAAGCATTCTGGCTATTTGTCCTGATGTCAGACACGCCCTTCAGAGGGACTAATGCTGAGGTAAAGACTGAAGTGACAGGAGTTCTCTAGGTCAGCTCTATCAAACATTTTAATTATATCAAGTAGAAAAACACCCGAGCACTTCTGAGAAAAGCCATTTTAATTCAGACATGGCACAATGCAGTTAAACTATCGAATGAGATACAAGGGAATGTCTCACTATATACCCGATCTTGGACATTCTTGAGGGGAAACTGAAAGGACCCACCTTGGACTTACTACTTTCCAAAAGACCACTACAGAGCATAAATGGACCAGAGGCTCTGATTTATTACTAGTTACAGTGATGCAGATCTCTAAGCCTAAACACAAGACAACACAGGTGTCTTTGTGATAGTGACACAGAGATTCCATAAATTTCTCTGGCTCCTTTTCATCACTTGGACAATAAAAGTTACTAACACTCCCTCTTCTTGGCTTGCATATCCCCATGGAACTTGAACTTTGCCCTGAGAGCAGTATTAGTTTCCACTGCAAACTTCTTATACTACTGAGAAACCGATGTCCCTGCTGTGTGCAATGACAATGTTCTTTGTGCAACCACAAAGAACAGATTTGGTAACCCTTCAGTATGCTTAGAGTACAAGGTCACACACAGTATTGATGTTCAGAAACTTAATTGCTCTTCCTTGACAAATTACTCAACACATAGACACCTTCCTCTTTAAATAACATGATCAGTGTAAGAACTAAAAAGCAAATGAGATTTGCCCATCATAATGGGATTCCTACCACTAGCTGCTCTTAAAATATAAGATATGAGCAATTAGTAGTTACCTCTGACATAAAGATATCAAATATTCTCGTTGCAATTGGTAGTGGAAAAGTTGTAAGGAATATAGTTAAAAACCATGACGATGCATACATAGAAGTGTGAAAACTCTGAGACTGAAAGTGCACGTAAAGCTCTGGAAGATGCTCCTGGAAAAGAAGAGGAATAAAACACACAAATATGTTAAGCTTCTTGTTGTTCTAGTGCAGACATGTTTTTGACAAATTTTGAATAAAAGAAGAAAATAATTGATATTTAGTACAGACAGCAGCCTAGCAATACAGGAATGATATTGCTCATTATCAAGAAGGATGCAACACAAGTCCCAAAACAGAATGTCCTACAGCACTTTCACCCTGCCAAGCACAGGTTACAAAAGCATTTCCTGATCCTAATAGGAAATCACAAGCTTGTAAATCCTCAAGTGACATCCAGAATGGAAAAAAAAGAGCTGAAAATATCTAAGGCTATGTAATATCCCACCCCTGGTCACCATGTTATAAACTGGATCCCAAAACACAAACATATTTTTCTCCATCAGCCTGACCAGAAGGAAAGTGCTCTGTGTCCCAAAAACGCAAATGAATTTCAATTCTACATAATGAGGATATCTCCCAATTTCCATTAAAAAAGCTATAAATTGACTATGAAGACTTTGACTTCCAGAGTCTTCAATCCAACCAAAAATTAGACTTTCATATGCCTAAACTGCAGTAGCACAAATCCTCATGCTGTGGTGTTTAAAGCCAGTCACTGTCTGCCAAAGATGAAAAAAGAAAGTATCCCACAGAACCACATGCATTTAATTCTGAAGTTCTGAAACCAGCTACTGTCAAGAGTGCAGCTTATTAGCCAACAGACATGCCTGCTCTTGAACTGTAATTCCCAAGTTCCTTATTAATAGTTTCTGCAGAGAAGCAAGTTTGATAGATTTTGTATGTACCTGTATCATGCATTCAAACTGGTACATACAAAGGCCCAGTTCAGCCATGCTTGGTTTAAAGAGTTCTCGTAGTCTGTAATCTTGCATTAATTTAACAAACACACAGAACGCCTCTTCTTCGGGCATCTATATTAAAAATAAAAAACACAGTAAAAACTCTGATAAATCATCACATTTGTCCAGAGTAAGTGCCTGGAAGGTTTCGGGCTGGGTTTTTGTGTGTGCACACAGGTGTGGTGTTTTCTGGTTGTGGTTTGTTTGTTTCAAGGTTTTTGTTTTGTTTAAGGGATTTACAACCAGTTAGTCAAATGAACTTTTGTATATACTAAATTCAAGCAAATTATTTTTAAACTGAAATGGAGGCCTACAAGTTGCTTATTGTATACCGTACTTTGTCATAAAACAGACACTAATAATAGAAATGTAGCTTTCAGATAATCAAAGTGAAGTTCCATTTCAACTCTGAGGGGATTCAATATAATAGAACTGAAATGAGAAGTTCACTAACAGTTAAAACATCACTCACAAAAACAGCCTGCAAGCCTGCAGTCCTACCTTAGCTCTGAGAAACAAATGTATTCTCCCACTCCAATACAGTATTTTGGCTAATAGAACAACGGAAAGTAAATCTCATTTTATTTCAGAGTAAACAGCTGCCCTTGACAACTCCATTTTATCAAAATGATAAAGGAAAACCATAGCAAAAATTTCCAATATATCATACATTCTAGCAGAGATTTTAAAGGTTCACATATTTTTTAATATTATGTTTACCTGCATTAGCAGCAATCCAACTATAAAAGCGCTTCCTTGACAATATCCAACCTCACGATCCACCAAAGAATAAGCCTGGGAAACAAAGTTAAGACTCTCAACAATTAAAACATCATTAACAATAAAAACTAATCATAGTTCATCCTGCCATCTTGCTAATAACTCACTCTTCCTCTCCCCAAATCCAGCAAAGGCAGGCATACTATTCAGCAGTTTCAGTCAGATAATGTAGTTGCTACCTGCTGCAACAAAGGGGTATGAACTCTTCCCTCCGACTGCCTACAAAGCTGAGACTAAGGCACACCTACCAAAAATACAGGCAGTTTTCAACTATAGGAATTTGCCAAAAGATAACAGACAGCTGGCATACAAACCACACAAGGTTACTACTTCTCTAAGACAGACCAGACAAAGGAACACGTTTTTTTCAGAAAAAAAATGTGCTGCAGTTTTATTTATGGCTGGATGAAACATGGTGATCTCCATGCATGTGGCATCTTCATTTTAGAGCTATGGAAGTTACCACGGTCTGGAAACCTGCTAACTTTTGTGTTGAAACTATGATGTATGGAAAAGTCTGTTTTTCAAAATTTAAGTTCTAGTACCACGAAGACTAAATAATGCAAACAATTTCATGGTGGCATTTCTTGTTTTGTGTTTGGGCACTGGAACAACTGACTGTTAGCTTGTACCTGCCCTTCCCTGCTGCCACTTGCAGGTTCAGAAATACTTGACAACTGAATGCTGGTTGTGATTGCCGATGTTCTTGTCTTGGTCAGTGTTTCCTTTCCTTCATGGTACACTCCATTCCGTTATACTATTTGCAGTTAGCATGTGACCTTGCTTTAATGCCAACTTAATGGTTTTACCTAACAAGAGATTTAAGAAACTTATTATAACAGATTTAAAAAGCCTAAAGGAATACCATTGGAAGCTCTCTTTGAAACTGGAATGTGATTTGTTAAACCATTCCAGTGTTAATGGTTTAAAAAAGTGTAAGTTGAAAAAAACCAAAACATATGAAACTGGTGCAAGTTCCCATTATACAAGGCAATCCAAACTGTGTGTGTTCTTGCTAATACATTTTCAAGGGCTGAAATACCAACTCACCTTCATTACATTGAACAAGACCTCCTGCCCAAGGCTGTCCTTTTCTTTGAAAAAATCATGTTCAGGGTATGTTCTAGCAATGTCCCTTCTTATTAGTTTTTCACAAGGAGATGTCATTTTCAAAAGCTCTGAATACTGATCCTTAATTGGCATGCTCTGAGCACTGCATAAGAGTTGCCAGACAATTGCTCTGAAGTGATGAGGTATCCCTTTTCGAACCAGCTCCTAAAGCACAAAAAGACAAATTAACTTATATTTCCTGAAAACACAAACATAAGCCTAAAGAACAACACATTTCAAAGTTCCTCATAACTTCAGAAAAAATTTACATCATGGCAAAAACTAATCATACAGTTTATAACACGTAAATCTTAATTTTAGTGTGATAGATTATTACGTTAACAGAAGTAAGCAGTCTCTGAAACATTTTTAGTGGCTAAATTGGCTAATTAAAGGAGCACCCTATTCAGGGTAAGCTACTTGAAAAACTGAATATTCAAATAATTTTATACAAGAACTTTGATTAACCAGAATTTAATAAAATTGTTTCTATATTTCACAAAAGATGACTAAACATAACACCCTTACTAAAATTTGTAGTAATTGAGATTTAAGAAATCACCAATTAAAAATTACTTACAAGATAGGTAAATGACAAACCCCAAAACTAACTGCCAACTGCAACCAGAGTACAACTACGTCATTTAACAAACTTGAAAAGTTGTGTCTAATTTCTCTGGCATGCCAGTATTTCCAAGTTGTCTTCTAAGAAAGTATTTAAACACAGTTTCAGGCACTGGACCAAGAAATAATAAGTTTACATCTATTAAGTTAACTCATTTACCTAATCTTAAAAAAAAATAACAATCAGCCAGATAGTGTATGATTCAAACATGCCCAGATCAGTAGATCTAAGAACCTGTTACTTGTGCTTTAAGAAATCACAAGGACAAGTAGTCTTTATGCTTGATCTGAAAACTGGGAAAGAGGTATTATTCAGGAATTTTACAGACTGTCTTGGTGGTCCTTTCTGCAGCTGGAATCAGTCTGATATAAAACATTGCCTCCAAGATGTTTCCTTTAATAATTTTTGTACCTTAAGAACTGTTATCAAGCATTGTCTCTTAAAGGATAATTTCTTTCACTATTATTTATTCTGAAGCCAGAGTAATCTATTCCGCAAAGCTTCCTCTTCTTCCTGTTTGTTCCAGATACTTCTGCTACTTCTTCAACAATAAGATTAATTAATGCAACAGTGATAGCTTTCAAAGAGACCCTTGCTTTCAAGTTTTGTTTTTGTTAAGCTAGCACTCTACTGCAGGACTTTTGCATCCCTGACTTCAGTTTTTCTAATATCCCTAAGCTTTCCATCCATTCTTCTTCAGAACCACCATGGTAATGCCACTACGACAACACGCTATGTTATTTCCTAAATTTTCCAACTCCAAGCCAAGAACCCTAATAAATCAGCTTTACACACCTGTCTCTAGCTATCCTCTGTCAACAACACACTATCAGGCTGTACCTCAGTCATCTGAAGCCTGAAGGGCTACTAACAGAGCAAGAAACTACTTGCTTATACTTTCTTAAGTTACCATGAACCTGCTTGACAGAATAGGGTTAAGCCCTCCAGTTTTCCTGAAAGGAACAGCAGAAAACACTCCCACCAAAATGATGCTATTCTACACAGTATTGTGTGAACTGAGCAACACGACTTAAGTTATCAGTCAGAATCCCTCCATAAGTAGGAAGTGAGTTCTGAAGAACAGAGAGATATAAGGGTGGAACACATCACCTATGGAGGATGGTATAGACACCTATGCCTAAAACTTAAAACACTTACCAGATTTCTAATAACCTAAGACCAGCTTTTACAGCCAGGACAACAAGACACCTGTGTTGCTACCCATGTACCTACCCGCACAATCAGGAAAAAGGTATGGATGTTCTGATATTCCATCGTAAATGCAGACTGACAGTTTAGGCTGACTTTGGACAAAAAAATACTGAGAATTATTTAACCAGCAATAGAAAACTTGGCTAATTTTCAATATAATATTAATCAGCAATATACTTAAATATTCCCTGAAAGTTATTCAAATGCTCCCCAAATTGTACTTGGTCAGCTGTAAAAACAAGTGATACTTGTGACATTTGAAAAGGTTCAAACAAATTCTAACTAACCAGATCTACTCATTACCATCTCACTTCTCCTTTCTCTTGCCAGGTTCATGTGGCCTTCTTTTCATGGCCTTTTGGAACACCTTTCCAGAAACTGCTTTCCCTATGCAAGCAGGAAGTCCTGAGTTCGTTTTCTTCCCTTGTTTCCTCTCTCAAGGCATGTTCTCTCTTCACAACTGCTTCACATAAAAGATACTTTCCTTTAGCCCACTGTTCTGCCTTCCCACAATCTATTCATAGACACACATTTCAAACTGTTCAAAAGACGCTGACATTTGTATTCTGGACATAAAACTACAGACTACAGCCCAATAAAGAACTGAAGCAGAACAGGCTTGCCTACAAACAAAAATCCCACACTGCTGTACTTGCTGCCACTGAAACATGGATATATTCAAGAGTACTAGATGCTTTTTAGCTTGAATTTACAGTGTAATTGAACTCTGTGCATCCTCACAACTAACAGAGATTGGACACACTGATCAAAGTTTGCCCTGGGGTCAACATACTTGGCATGCACAAAAAACCAAACTCATGGGAGCATCACACAGCAGAATTATTAGCTCTCCTGTTATGAATGCTTTAAAAAGAGAGCTGCTCAGTGGGAAAATAATCACAGCATCAAACTATCAGATGCCCTTAAGTTGATTTTCAGTAATTCCATTTTGGGAAACATGAAGCTAATCATCCCTATACTCTTGGAAATCTCTCTTTAGAGGCAGACTGAAAGCTTTTGCATTAAAAATACAGTAAATGTATCTAGTTTTCAGCAGGAGACATTTGCTGAGCAACAGTTATACAGTAAGTACTAAGGCCTAGGGACAGAACAGATTAAACTGGAAGCTTCTATTACATATTTCTTTAAAAAAAAAGCCCAACAGGAAGATAAAACACAGTCTTGCTTATATCACATTACAAATATATTAAAAAACCAGTGTCCAACCACTACCTTAACTTGCTTTTCTTTCTTTTTCCGTACATCTTCCCATTCATTCACAATCCTCCCCCACAGGATCCATGAGTCTTCTTCAAGGTGGCTGAGATTGCTAGAAGCTGATGAACTGGATACAAGAGAAGATCCACTATTTCTTCTTGACCCATTTACTGACCTTAAGGATTTGCTATCTGTTTCCAAGAGTCTGCAAAGAAAGCACACAAAAACCAAAATCAAATTCTTCTAATCAAAGGACCAAACTACTAATTGTTTATTTATAAGTCATTTCTACCAATCTCTCAACAAAGGATGCACCCAGAGGTTCAGTGGAACAGTTTTTCTAATGTTCATTTCTACTAAATTTGAAAATAACTGTTCAATGTTAGTGTTTCCTCTTGAGATCTCAAGTAATGCTGCAGACAGAAAGTTCACACTGAGCTTTTTAAGAAATGGATAAATATGTCACCCACAGCTGTCATGCATCAGACTGACAAAGAACCTAAGGAAGTTAAACATCCTCAACGATAGTGTCAAATGTCTAAGTACTACAAAAATACAGTAACTTGAAGGGCAAAAAAAATTAGCCTCCTAAAATTCTACCTGATTACATGTTTATAAAATGACAGTATAAATACAGACAGAATAATTGTGACCTGAAGGAATTTTAAAACACCTGACATTTGCTGACAACTGTTCACAAAGCAACATGGTGTTTATAGATGCAAGGGAGGAATCCCAGACACAAAGACGCGCAGAGTTCAAGCGTGAGAACCTCTGGGGTTATCGGCAAGCAGAGGATACATAAAGATGTGCCAAGTGCCAGACAAGATCCTGAAGAGGCTTCCCAGTCAGCCGGTTGCTATGGCCATCGACCTGGCAAAGAGCTGGGATTCTGGGCAAAAAGGCATGCTTTGTTTTCCTCAACTAACACTGAGCCCCATAACAGGGAGGGTTTTTTAGACCATGTGTTAGGTAAGAGCAAGAACTCAGACTAACTCAGAAGTGTTTTGCTATACCAAGAGTTCCATTTGTGCGTTAACTTCCAAGAATTCTAACATCAGTATATCAGAGCCACATGGTTGAATAATTTCTCAACGCATCTGCACAAAAGCTGTTCCCCCCCCCAGTATTTCAGCAAGGTCAGGTTACGTTTTGAATATTTAATAAATTATAACCTGAGGTATTGTGTACCATCTCAGGTACAGTAATCTCGCCATACCTACAATTTTTAAGCTCTCTGCTGCAATAGAGATATTTATATTAGCTTATCAAGCTTTCCTCTACTGATGTTTATGAAAGTCAGGCAAAAAGCAATTTAATTCATGAAGACAACAAGTACAGTCTGCAGCACTATTTCATTTGGAAAAGGATTAAATAGCAATGTCTTCAGAAAAAAAAAAAGTAAAGCTCTTTCAACACAAATTTTCATTTAGTCTGTATTAATGGAATGCAAAAAAAGCCAGTTTTGAAAAACATATTTTAAAAATTCATTTTAAATGTTCAGAAACGTGGCTTATACTGATCCATAGTGAAAATTTAGTCTGAAACTCCTTCTCTCACCCTGAGACAAGGCCTAAACATCAAAGAGGAAAAACAAGCATAGAATAAATATTAACATTATAAAAACAAGGTTCTAATGAGTCATTTCCAGTTTTCACAGCTTTCTATAGAAGTTATCCTAAGTTTCTTTAATTTGACCTTACCTGGATAAACTCATTGTCCATAGATTTGAAAATGGGAAGTTCTTTTTACAGTAAGTAGCAAGTTCTGTGACATTTAGTCACTGTTTTCCTTCATTTAAAACTTTATAAATGATTTACTAATGGCAAACGGCTCCACCAGGACTCTGGACTGAGCTACCTTGTTATTCAGAGGGGACTTTCAATATAATTAGATTACAAAATGCTACCAGACACAGCTTGATACAATTTGAGTTCTTCCCTTTTCTGGCTGTTTAACTAATTTATATTCTCCTTACTGACATAAAAGCCAACAATGAAAAGAAAACCTTTAAAAACACCCATCATCAGCAGTTCTTCCAGCAAGGAGAAACAAGAATGGTTCCCTCTGAACAGAGTACAATCCCTTGTCAACAAAGTGCCACTGTGCAAAACTGCAGATGCAAACTGTTCTCAAACTACAGTGACCCCAGCATAAGAGCATCAAATTTCAGTATTGAAGGATAGTATCTCACGAGGAAAAGTACACTTGATAGGGTAGTCTCTAATTAGAATTCACACACAAGACTAGTGTGGGACTGAACAGGTCTGGCTAAAATAAATAAAACCTGACAAGATTAGCTAGTTTATTTACTAAATGAAGAAAGCTGAGTTGAAAAAGAAAGCCCAGGCTCACATTCTTCTTTCAGCAAGCCAGCTAGTGTAACTGCAGGGCTTAATGAGACAACTCTAGATGTAAAGACATTATGCTCCAACACAGATAAGCAGTCCAAAGAACAGTTTACTTTTCCAGTAAAAGTCGCTTTGCCATGGACAGAGTAGAAAGCCTCAGATTAAATGCAAATTAGCTTTCTTAAAAGCACTATTTAACTCTTTTTTGCTCTTTCTTATAATTTTTCATTTGCACCACAAAAATAACATATAGTTCATCTTCAGAGACAATCTCATAAACAACAAGGAAGAGAGGGTGAGGTAGTTCTAGAAGCTTCCTTGTATCAATCAAGAACTAGACAGATATATCAAATTCCCTGCATACTGTACTGCCATTAGACTGCAGAATATGACCATGAGAGAAGACTTGCCAGGTGACACAAAGGCATCAGTGCCTCCTCCCCACAGCTGCTCCTTTCCTCCACTGGAAGTTACTACCCTCATAAGTGAATCAGTGGAGAAAAAAAAAACAGCATTCAAAAACAGGGTACCTGAACTTCTTCTGTGCAAAGTCCAGCACACTCACAGAAGCTGGGACAGAGGCCAGTTTGAGCTAAATTATCAAACCCTGCACTTCATTACAGCACAGGGATAGCCATCCTCTGTAGGTATCAAAGCCCTGCAGATACCTGCCAAGTCTAAAATCTATTTAGAGCTCACATCCTTTGCGGTCAGCCTCTTAAAAACTACTGAAACATATTTGTCAAATATAACCAAATTTTGCAAGAGGGCAGATGACTTATGCACCAGATGAGTTGTTACTGGGTCAGAACCACCGTGAGGGGTGTGTCTCTGTGGGTGTGCATCCAGGGGAAGGCCTGGGCCTGCAGGCCCACGATAAGGCCTGCTGAGAGCACACGGGCTGCAGCCACATGGCCACGGGAGCCACATGGCTTGGCTGGCAGTCAAGAAAGGCCTGCCTTGTAGTGCACCCACAGCACACACCCTGGAGCCTCCGGTTGGCTGTGGCACCCCTCACTTTGGCTAAGGGGGCCGTGGGTGATCGGTCCCACTTAGAGGGAGCGGCCACAGTGACCAGAGCAGATAAGGAGGCAGAAGTTTCCACTGTGGGTCCTGGCCTGTTCTCGAGGTCATCAATGTGACCTTCTGAGTGGTAACTATGTTCTTTCTTCCCTCTTTCTCTCTTCACCCTTTCTTCCTTTGTTCTTTTCTTCCTCTTTTGGGTAACCTAAACACCTATGTTCTGTATTTAACTTAAGCTGCAAGTACCTCGCTTTAAGTTGCACAGAGTTTGTGTTTGCTGAGTGTAACAAAGGTTCCTTACTACAGCAATGCTTGCTAGTCCTGGTAACTTGTAATGCTTTGTGAAGTTACATGTTCATCTCTGTAAAACCCTTTTTGCCAAAATGCCTGTATTCTCAACAAGTTAAAAGAAATCTCTTAGACAGGAATGTGTAGTCTTTCTCTGGAGGTTAACTCAGGGTACCAAAGAACCAAGGGCTTTACAAGGGTTTGCATGAGCAAAATCTCCCAAAGCCTCAAATGAAGATGTAACACCTGGTAAAGTTGGACCAGGTTATAACAGCTTAGAAGCCCTGATTCAAAAGTGCAAATAAGTAAGAGTTCTAGAAATTCAGCATTAAGAAATTACACAGTCCAATTCCATTTCTTAGAGAGATTGCAAATTTGCAGTCACTGTGCGCATCAAGAGCAAGTGATCCATCTGAAAGTTGCACCCTGAATTGTACACAGTGCAAACAGACATGCACTCATGGAAAGGCTGCCAAGAAAAACAGTTACTCACTATAAAACAAAACAAAACCACAAGTTGAACAGAAAGGACTAATTAGGAATTTACTTTCATTAATTTAAAATATTATGCATCTGCCACCACTAGTGTAGCAGCAGAAGGGTGGCTCTATACACAGGTTAGGTAGTTAAAAGTAAGAACTGGGTAAAAATGGAAAAACAGAAAATGGAATTGAGAAATATTTAAGACACCAAGAAGCTAATAGAAATTATAGTTTTGACCTTAGAAGGTAAGGTTGTATGCAAGTCTCATCCCTGAGATACTCTGTTTTAAACTGGATACTGAAAATCACATAGACTCAGTATAATTTTTTACTATTAAAAGCAGCTATAAATGCTTCTGTAAAACCAGGAGACAAAACACCTTTTAGAGTTCCACAAAAACAGAACTGGTAAAAACATAACAGAAGAACACAAGTTCTTAAACCTCAGGGCCTTCACATTGAAGTGCTGTGCCATTAAGTTTTACCTAACCCCCCTTTGACAACCTCTATGCTGCAATTGCAATAGGACAATTTTAGTCTCACTGCTGTATTTGTGAAGGAGCAAAGTTTTCCATTCACCTGTTCTGTTCCTCAAGTTTTGCGAGTAATTCTAAGTCGTCTGGGCTCAGCTGTGTTGGTGAGGATGGCGACAAGGCGGGTGTGGACAGAGTGGTGGAGGAGGAGGTGGTGTGTAACGAGGCAGATGGACTTGCCACCTGACTGGCCATTTGACTGACGGTGTGCGACACAGTGTTCTTCACCCATGAGAGAGTAGAGCTCAGCTTTCCTGCAACCTTGTCTGTCGCCACCTGTTATGACAAAAAGAAGAGGATGCAAAAGTTGTCCTCTTAATTCCTTTTTTCCAGTAAACCTGCTGCACCAAACAAAGGAAGAAATATACAATATGCACAAAGTGACACTCAGATTATTTATTTCTCCAGAACCCCCAAGGCTGTCAGAAGTTACACAAGCATCAACAGCAATACAATATTATAGAAGTAACATGCAAGTATGCTGCTCATCCACAAAGACACTCAGAGAAATTCCTGATGTATACTCACAGAGCTCATCTCTGCAGTACAGAAATACCACAGGATCCAGGATCAGCTCCGACTTCCCATTACAAAAATAAATAGAAATAAAAGCTTATTTTAAAACATCTTGATAAACTAATAATGGCACAGAAACTGTAGAAAAATAGATAAAGAAACAGTCAACTACTTTACTGATAGACACTGAAGCAGTACAAGTATATCAGTCTAAACCCCCCAGGCCACCCAGGGCTCACCTTCACTAATCCCTGCAGTGACAGGACAGAAAGAGGGGAACCACCTTTCTAATCTACACCAAAGCAAAAGATCCTCTAACATCTGCCGGTGTGCAGAAAGCAGTAACAAAGAATTGATGCCCATAATCTACAGTAGCTCCTGAATGTCCCACAGTAAGACATCACACTGCCAGCTCTTCTCTTTCCTCACCTTCTCTCCAGGTCACCCCTGCACCAACTGTCCTGGATCCCTGATCCCCCTGGCAGAGCCTGGACAGGCCCGGAGTTTGGAAGAAGAGCAAGAGGTGCTACTTGAGCAGTCAGGGAAGCAGTGGGTCTGGGAAAGCGAAGGTCAACAGGCATTGATCATTAACTGCTGCTATTTCTTGACCAGTGTTGTGAGGTAATGCAGCCCAACAGAGCCACTGCGCACTCAGGAAGAAAGAGCAGCAGCCCTCTGGGGTATTTCCTAGTGAACCCCTCACTAGAGCTTCCTTCAGCATCTGAAAATGTAAGAGGCTTTCACCTATAGTGACTCAGATTTTAATACTTCCCCAGCTGAGCTCAGAGAAAATCCCAATGCACCTTAGAGGAAAGGCTAGCTGTCTAGCAAAGGTTAAAACTTGGCAAAGCCAAGGCTGAAGAAGAACTTTTGAAGTGGTGTTGCTGTAACTACTCATTTTGACCTTTGCTAATTTCCTCAAAACACTGAATTACTCAATGGTTGCCACAAACAATTCTGCAGTAAAACCTATAAATAATTACTAAGATACTAAAGACACTGAGCTACAGGAAAAAAGCTCCCTTCTCAAGATCCTCCAATAGAGTCTAAGTAAAGAAAATTTCAACTGGAATAAGTAACTCCATCTCATCACATGGTGCATTTGTCTGAAGCACAATACACAGAGTGACTGGTTGCTAAAGCAGAAACTTTTATTTAGGTGCAATGCTACAAAGAACTTTTTTGCCAATTGAATCCAGCAGTATTTTATTTTTACTTCATATCAAAAGGAATACACACTGAATGCCTTCAGAAAACAAGAGGAACACCACAGACCAAACACAAACCAGTGGTACCCAACCTCCCCACTTCCTCTCCACCAACAACATGACACTGAAGAGCTCTCCTAGAAGACTGCAAAGGGGTTTCCAAGTTCCACATGTTTAGCACTCATTCTGAAAATGGTATCAGATTTTGCTAGAAATCTTCAGGTGCAGGATGCAAACAGGTGGAATAGTTAGGTCCCAATGTAAGCATCTGAAAGGTTCCAGTTGGTTCTTACATCACCATTGGACAAAGAAACTCAGGTATATTCATTACAAAAAACCAAAAACCAACAAGAAACAAACAAAAAAAAACCCTCAACATATATCTTCTAAATATAACCTTGGAAAAAATTACTTCCAACACTAGCATTTGACACCACTTTTTATACAAGAAAGGGATAAAAATTACTATGTTTCAAAATCCTGATTTTAATATATTAATATTTCACTCTCAGTCTATATCCCTTATTCACTATTGCTATGAAAGGATAAATGATTGCTGTTTCACTTTGAATAAAATTGCATTATAATGAAGGTAACTCATACATCTCACTTAAGACTGATTATTTTCTCAAAGGCTTTAAACTGCTTAAAATATCACAAGTAATGCAACTATTCAAAAACTAAACACTGGCAGAAACAGGGCCAATCTTAACAACACAGTAAAAATGACTGCCATACGCAGAAGGCTTTAACAGTCACCCATTCTAAGAATCTTATGTATAAAGATTAGGAAAGCAGTGATTTTGAGTAAAACCCTGTGGTGCAAACAGGAAGAGAAAATACACATGCAATTTTCATCTCTTCACAAAGTAACTGGGAAGACGTAAGTCAAAAAAGTAAATTCAAGGTCAATCTGGCTTATAAATGAGGCTCACGCTCCATGGTAAGAGAGCCAAAGCAGGGGGTGGTGTAGGAGACAGAAAGCAAGAATCTTGCTAACATTCATTCTCCAGCATTTCATCAGGCATTAAAAAAAAAACAAACCAAAAACAAACAAAAAAACCTCAAAACGTTTGTAGAAGCCAATTATGTAAAGAATATCAAGAAAAAGCATACAAACCAGCAGTTAAATCAGTCAGAACAATGTATTTAACAATGCTACTGTTTCTAAGGGCACCTCAGTTTCATTAGAACGTATCAGAGAATTACTGCCCCAAAATACTCCCAGCCAGCTATCTGAAAGCATAGAGCAAGCAAAGTGCCCAGCTGCCAAAAGCAAATGTTTGAATATCAAAAGGCCCACAGTGAAGTTTGCATCAAAAACACATGAAGAAATTGTTTTGTGAAAAACAATTATGAAAGTCATCTAGGGCCAAGCTAAATTAAGAAAAACACAGTTGTGGTATAACAGCTAACTGCTCACAACTACATCCTTTTTGCCAGGGTTTTCCAGGGTTTCCTAAAAATCTAAAGCCATCACTCTTTAAACTGTCAGCATCAGTGAAGGCTCCTGCACCTGACATTTAAATAGCAGTTCGTTACCCATTTCCCTGCACACAGTAGACAGAGTAACAGGATTTTTCATATTTCATCATTTCAGCTTCACAACACACAACCTTCACAATGTTAATTTCAAGATTTGTAACAGTGGCAGAAGATTTCACGGAATTATTCTTTGACAAGTGACTTACGACCTTTCAGAAAACAGGCCAGTGAAATTTGAAAGTGAGAAAACCCTAGGCTGTGTCCCAAGAAACCTGATCTGAACAAACGCATACCAATATCTATGACTTTAAATTGCCTCCAGAACCCAATGAATATCAGAACACTAACTGTCAAATAAGTCACATGCAGTTTTCAACCTACCTTTCTACTGTGTGATTTTACTCTAATCTGAAAACAGATTGGTATTTGGATGAGAAGGGGAAATAAAATCATCTAATTTGGAATCACAATGTTCAGGAAGTCAGTTTTAAAATACCAGGATTTTTGAAAGTGAGTATACATCTTCATTAGTAATTTTAGGGGGTTGGTTTTGCTCATTTCTTTTTAGGATGTCTTTTCTTTTGATTCCCTTTAAATACTAACATGCAAACAGAATTTAGTCTAAATTGTAATAGAAAAATCTTTGACAATAAAGCAAATTATTTTTGTATTAGATTACTGGTAACATTGATTCTCTTCAGAAACGTACGGAAATAGGCGTTATATTTGTTGAGCTGATTTTAATGATGTGGATAACACAGAATAGCAATGTTAACAGGTAAAGATCCAGTTACGTGAATTATTTTACTAAATTTAAGCTGCAAATCTATGAAGTTTTATTATTTTTTTCCTCCTGTATGGAGCAACATACCAGCATTCCTATGGATACCCACAGTGTTCCTATACTTGCCTTTCCAACTCTTTATACTCCTCCTAACAAAGACTGAAAAGCCCTACTACACGTCAATCTTTTCAACTTCACATACACCGTTCCATCAGCAGGGTAGTTGTACTTGGTCATCATTAAGCCACAGAGCACTGCTACCTTGCTGCTGACAACCCCTGCAACAAGAAATCTGTGTCACTCTATAAAACATTACATACACATAGGAGTCAGTAGAATTCACTTGTGTACCTAAGAGATCAGACCCTCTTTCCTCTGACAGCACAAAGGAAAGAGCTAAAGGTTTCACTCCAGCCCTCTCAGAGAAACTGGGGCTTCCCCAAATAAAAATCAGTGACAGCAATGACAACATATTCACTAGGAATAGTTTCATTGAATACCACCAACTACAGGAAAGGCAGGAAAATCTGTAGGAGCATTTAGTTTAGCTTCCTTGCTTTAGAGATGTGATTTTACTTAATACAGCATTCTGGAAAGACTCAAGAAAGCAAACCACATTAAACCTTTAATATATGTATTTTTGGACAGTGTCCTCAGGCTTTCCCAAACAAATGTTTCTTTAAAAACCTGGTTATTATTTAAATAGTGATAGATCTCCAGGCCGGCAGCAGAGTCTCTCTTTTGCCAACAAGAAGGATGCTCTGCACTTCCAGTTACGAAGTGTCCTTCCCTTTGCTACTCTTAATTGCTGTGGAAAAGAGATTGTAGTCATGTGCTCAGCGGTTTGTAGCAGTAACAAGGACAGTCAGATACGGCACAGTGCCTGTCCTAAGATCTTAGCTAGGTCACAGCGACAAACCTAACTCTGCGAGTCAGGGCTTTTGCTTTGCCGTGGCCCTCCCGCCCTCAGCGCTGGAGTTCTCACCTTGTGAAGCTGCTCCACCTGGCGCCCTCCGCACCACACAGGGCTCAAACCCGGACTCTGCTTCTCAAGTCCCAACACCTCCCAGATCTAGGTGAGCTTTCCACCCCCCCTACAGCTAACCAGCCCAGCATGGAAGCCCCCAGTTAACAGTGTTCTTCACTCAACTCACCTCAGCCAGTTTTTCAGCTCTGCAAAGACAACTGGTTTCCTTGTTAGTCCCAGCATTTTTCAGATGCTGAAATTTAAGCTACATTTGAAGAGTACAAAGGTAGCCTACATTGGCTGGGAAGTATGACAAATCATCCAGAGCACCATCAGGATGCTCAAGCCATTATTAATTATTATTAATGTGTGATCAAAACTAGAAACAACCCATTTTAAAAACGTGCTTTTCCCCCAGAGGGCTCACTCAAAAACCTGCCAATTTATCAGAGATTTTGAACACAAATGCCACTTCCAGTCTGCTCCTGAGGACACCAACACTTTGCACCGAAGATGGCTACGTCTGGAGACAAGCAGGCAGGGGTATCCCTTCCTTACCCCGTGCAGAAGCACACATGGAACTAAGCAGGCATCACCCAGCTCCAAAGCAGGGACACTCCTTCAGGATCCAAGCCATATTGACAGATACACTGCTCCGGCTTTTCCAACAAACCCAGGAAGGCCCCACTTGCATCTGCCTGCCTAAGGTCACGCAGATACCTCCTAATAAATGTGTGAATTTTGAGTTTGAATATACTGATCTTTAAAGAGATAGGGGGACACAAGACTTAATTGCTAAAGACTTTGTACTCTGATGAGGTTTCCAGTGGGCAAAACAGAACTACTAGCAATTCTCAGCCACCTGGTCAGTCAATCAAGCAAGGCACAGACCCATCTGCTACATCCTCTAAGTTACTACAGAGATAATAAATGCTTATATTGATATTATACACAGATGCATATGATATGCAGCATATATTTGCCAATTATATATAAAATTCAGTATCTCAACTTTATGTTTAGTATCTTTAATTAGGTGATGATTACAGGGCTTTATTACCCAGAGGAACTACAATATTCTGTTTAGGTTTCCAAGTTACTCAAAGGAGTACTGCAGTAGAGCAGCATACAAAATATTTTAAGTAAGGTTAGCTGAAGGTAGACTGCAGCATCTCACATTACATACAACTGTATAAACCTCTTTCCCCAAGAATCCTAAGGTAAAGTGCAGCACCTTACAGTAAGCACAAATGTATTAGTACCACATGTATTTTCAATGCCAGACAATTTTTACCCCCAAAAGAAGTCCATTTAGATTTCTAAAAAAAAAAATAAAATTTCAGTACACATCAAATTAGCTTACTATCTATACACTGCATTTCCCTGAAGAAAACTTGTACTAAAGAGTTACAAGTATTTTGATTACCCAAAGTCCTGTCTCAACTATTCTTATCATATGCCAAAGTAAAAATAGCCGCCTGCCTTACACAAACATTACTGTATATATTATATGCTCTAAACTATTTCTTCTCTTCCTGAGAAAAGAAAGGAACAGGAACTTCCAGAATACAGGAAGTAATCTTCATACTAGTCCACATATGAAAAGAAGTCTGACATAATTGGGGCTGAAATTGTATATGTGGTTTTCAAGCCAGTTATATAGCATTCCACAGACCCAAACTCCTTCTTGCTTCAAAGTTAATAGCATTCTAATATCTGAAGAATAAACTGACTCAGTCAATGACACATGCAAGAGGGGTAGCAGGTGAATCAGCCTGCTATCATGCTCCCTGACTAAAATCCCAATTTAGGGCTCAAACATGGTTTTACTATAAGCTTCTTTTGTGTCTTTTACACTACCGATTCATATAACTGACTCCTGCTGACGTTTGAGGAGGAAGTCCTGACGTACTGTCACATTCCTGACTTTTCTTGTAATATCACCTAACAGCAGTCAGGAATATCATGGCTAGCATTCCCCAGATTCCATTTTACTTGATACTCACTAACTCTCCAAGTCTTTCCGATATAAAAAAATAAAGCAGTCTAACATTTTAGATGGTGTAAAACTTACACTACTGCAAAGCTTTGTGTAGCATCGCTCTTTAAGGGTCATCATCAGACTAATGTGTCACAGGGTTTTGATGGGCCCAAAGAAACTTGAGCTGGAAATTCACAAACACAACTAATACATAAGGTGTTTTAAGGAGGAACTTCTTTAGAAATGTTGTAGTAACCCACTGAAAGTTGAAACCATTGCTCAAAGCCCTATGATTAACATTTTCATCACTGACCAAGTCAAACTAAATCCCCTTTACTTCCAAGAACAATTTCAGGTTTTTAATTACCTCCGAAGTCCAGTGTGGTTTGCAGTCTGTCAAGCATTGTCCCAGCATGCTGAGAAGAAAAGCCAGTGGTTCTGCAGACACTAACTCCTGTACTCCATCTAAAGATGGTACTCTATCGAAAGAGTTTCTAATCTGACAAAGGGGCGTAACAACCTTCAGGAAATCATAGAGGCTTTCTTTCAAGAGGAAAAGAATTAAATACAGTGATTTTGTACATAAGATGGCTGAGAGCTCCTCAGAGTTGCAAAAGAAAGTACTGACCCACTACAGTAAAAACCTTTACCGGAGAACTTCCTTTGTTCTCTTAGACCTCGGACTGCAAAACGTCTTTGCATTTGAGGCTCAGCATGCCAAATGACACACACATAGACTTGAAGGGCCATTCCCTTGGCTAACAAAACAGAGGGAAGAATCAGGTTAATCAGCTAAAATAAAGAACAACTGCAAAGTTGGTTTGTTTATGCACTAGATTGGAAGATTTAGGTTTTGTTTTTTTCTTTTCAGTAAAATGCAACTCAATCATTTCACTAGAGTTCAAGTATCATGAGGCATTTACAAAAGAGTAACACGTTCTGAAGGTTGCATGTTTATAATTAAAGCTCCTTTCTACAGATTTTACTTTCCTACTCATTCCCCAAAGCCTACCTTGCTTAATGCTGCTTTTAGCCAACTCTCTCTTGGAAAGTTGCCAGCGCTAGCATCTACACTACATTAGGACAAAAATACATAAAAGTACACAAATGCAGTTAAACCCACTAAAAGCTTTAGGTCCATATTCCAGAAGTAAAAAACAACTGAGTCATATTTTTAAGTGTTCATTAAGCCTTATTTAAAACAAAAGTTTTTAGCTCAAGTCTTTGTTTAAAAAGTATACAAAACTTACAAGGAATTAAATTGCTAAGTTCAAAAGGATCCACTGTCTGACACATGAAGACATACCATTCCACACAACTTCAGATATTATGTACCAGCAGCTCAAGTATTTTCTAGGTCTAGTTCTCCTTGGTTATAGAGATTATATAAACTTATGCCACAATCTGCAAGTTAGAACCAAAATGCTCATCTTTCATTTACCAAATTGTGCACAGTTCCTTTTCCAAAGGGATGTATGAAATGAGATTTGATGGAGATGCCAAAGAACATAAGCACGACCCTTATGCAATATGGTGACACTTAAAACTTTATTAATTACTTTAAAAACCCCCACATGACTGATGAGAACCCACTTCAGGATATTACTCTTCTTTCTTTTAAATGATAGCTAGAAGTCCAAATTTCTACCAGTTCCACTCAAACTCAAAAGAGTAAAACAGTTTCTAAATGACTGAATGACAACAACCTTTTCTTGTGAACTGCAGCTCATTGTAACCTGCAGCTGTTGACAGCCAACAAGAAATGAAAAGTGAAGATTTTAATGGTGGGAAGCATAACCAATTCAGAAGGAAAGTTGTCCAAGCTATCCAGTAAACAGAGCAGATATAAACACAGCTGCATTCATCAATAGTCAATTCTTTTACCACAATCCACACCAACATTCATAGTCTTGCAGTAATATTTCATTTTGCCCACTAATTTTCTTAGCATAGCCATAACTTGTCTTCACAAGTGCTTACAGTGTCACTTGAAACAAGTGTATTTTTGTGGCTATGAAAGGGTCTTCCTTCATTCTATTCAAGTAACAGTGCTCCTGCAGCCTTCTATGAGCACAGCACTTAGAAATCTAATTTTCCTTAGATATTCAATAAAGAAAATGGAAATGGCTCTTCACAGAAATATATATCTGCTCACTGTCAAAGAAGTTAGTTATTTTCTGATTAGCTGGCCACTGACTTTGGCACCTGCATTTAGAAGTAAGAGCCTATTTACTTCTTTTAAATGGTCTATTAAGGGAAAAATGCAAGGAAGATCAATGAAACAGATGATTTTTAAGTGTCAGTCTAACACCAAAATCCCAAGCCCCTTTTAACATAATGTGTCTTACTGTGGAAATTTAACTTGTTTTTGTGATTTTGTCTTTAGAAAGACCAATGGCAATTCTTTTTCCAAAGAGCTGAGAAATACAAAGGCCTCAGCCAAACCTATAAAGTTTCACCAGTAATACATTCCAATGGAGAAAAAAAATACTCTGCATAATGCATATTGCTCTGCTACTTCAGACAGCATGGAAGCTGGAATTTCCTTTTACTATGCCTGAAAGTAGTACACTGTTTGAACTACATCTAATCAAGACGAACACGTGAAAAATGAGATGTAAAACTAACTTCTATACAATGCCACTCTATACAGTTATGTGGACATGTTCACAATCCCAGGTTTTGGCTAGCTCCTAATCTTTTTACACCCATTTTAAGTGACATTTGACAGTTTTAACTTTCTGTAAGAAAAATAACAGTAAGCTCTTCTGACATGCTCTTAGCTGCTAGTGTATGGTTAACTTATGGCAACAACAATCCGCTACTGAAAAACTGGCCCCACCTGTCAGCCTGATGAAACCAAAGAAAAAATACATAATTAATACAGTACCATCACAATATAATTACTTTCTTTAAATTTAAAAAAGCATCAAGAATATGTTATGATGTCATCAAACAGGTATTTAATGCTATGCTAAGAATCACCAAGATTTAGTCATGACAGGGTGTAAGAAAACTCAGGAGTTGGGAAGTTCAACAGCTTACCATTAGCAGAACACACTATAATAACCTATTACCAAAATACTAAATTAGTGTTTTTCTGTTTTTAAAGGACTAAACTGTGGAAATAAAGGCAGTACAGGTCAGGCAAGAGGACAGACTTCAGTAACATAGCCCAGGTAAAGTTTGTTCAGACAAAAGAACGTATTTGGTGATGGCTTTTATCTGCTTTCCAAGTTGGAAATTAATACAAAAAGGTTCAGTGTCCACAGTCATTCTGTCACATGGCCTTACTTCTTGTCCAGAATAAAGACCAACCCCAGCACTGTCCTTCAACCTCAAATATGCAACTGCCTGCCTCGCTGGGACTGGGAGGGATTACTTCTGCAGACAATTAGCAAACAAAGTTGACAGTCACGCACCCTGAAATAAGACAAGGGCCACAGCATCATCCCTGTCATCATGACTGAAGGGAGGTCCTTCATTGCCCTGTAGCAGGCTCAATGCTTCCCAGGCTCTCCCCAAAACGTCACTTCATGCCTAAACTCAATAGTTTCCAGAGTTCACAAGAAGTAGGCAGCATTAGGAGTAATTGTGGAAAAGCCACAATTCAGTAAATCGCTTCTCTGCCACCTTTAAGAATAGTTTCTGTGTACACACACACAACAAAACCACATCACAACTCCATTCAGAATGAGCAAAGCAAGAGCAGAGGCCCTGCACTATAACCAACCAACTATCCACTTGGTGCAATCATCACTTACTAGAGAAGGAAAGGATGCACTGCAATCCACAGACACTTAGGCAGAGACGACTGCCATGAAAAACAGTAACCCCCAACTTAAAGGAATGAAAACCTTGCCTACAGATGATGTTTGTTGTTACAAATAGAAAGGACACAAGGCTCTAATTCAGCATGGTATCTAGAAGGTTGAGTGACACAAGAACTTCAGAGAATATATCTAACAATTCAAAATTAAATACTCCGATAATATTTACTATTTGCCTTTTTTTAACTATAACTATTTTAACTTGGTGTGGAAAAAAATTAATTAAGAGACTGTAATCAAGGCAAGTATAGGTTAGTTTAGAAAACAACATTCATAATCTTAGGGTTTGCTTTCATTATTGTTTCTCTTCTTGGACCACCAGAAAAGACTTTTTCTTTTAAGCTATGCATTTCACACTTAAAATTATATCCAAAATACTAAATTCTACTGTGTCTCTTCCTTAAGCATTAGAATTTCTTTTTTCTACAAGGAAACAACCCAGGAAGAGTAAGAAAACATAAACATAATCTTAAGTATGCATAGCCCCAACCCAGCTGTTTCCCCCCTCCTAAATTGTCGTATCAGAACCTTTAATTAGCAAGGTAAACATTTTTGTTTTCCAAAATTCACCGACAAAGGACTTGTCCTCCCATTTTTATTACCTCTATTTACTATCAATCCTATCCAGAGAACAAACTGACAGTAAGTGTTTAGGCATGTCACTTTCTCCATCCCTTTTTCTTCCATAAATTTAGAAAGGCTTTTCTCCCATCTCTTCCTTTCCATTAACACCATTTCAACCACTCTACTCTCCAACCACCTCCTGCTTGCGTGTTCAACACCAATTAAACAAGTCTACAGAAAGCAAACATTTGGAGGGCAACTGGGGGGGGGGGGCGGGGGGGAAGGAAGCAACAACAAAAAACCCAACCAACATTACCAAACCAAAAAAATCCAAGCCACCAGCTGTAGCTCAGGAAATCTTTAAGCCTCAACCTGCAGGGGTCTAGGAAGAGATACAGGGAGGAAGTAGGGCTGTTCTGTTAAAGCTTTTTTCCTCCCAACATCTGTTCCTCTTTGAGGTACTGCTGGGCAGGATGGACATTCAGTGACAATCACTACAGCTGCTCTCATCCTACTTTATCAGATTCAGGCAATGCTGATTCATAATACCGAGTGCTTTCCTCTTGATCATGCCCCTCTTTCCCTGGCTGTCTCTATTTCCTCTCCTAATCCTTATTTGAAAAAGAACTCATAGCTATGTATTTCAAAATATGCCTCAAATCTCTATAAGCATAAATAGAGAACTGTACAATCATGATCAAAGCTGACACCACCGCACACTGAAGAAAGGGAAGAGAAATAAACAGGCACATTTATACAAAACACTAACACTCTCTACCAGTAAACCAAACAAGATCCAGCTACCATCTTCTTTAGGCATGTGAAGTAAAGCAAATTTAAAAAAAAAAAAAATCGAATTTTTTGACAAATGCTTTTGGAGGTAAGTAAAACATATTGAATATTATCCCCTCTTCTCTGCAAGAATTTGTCTCTTTTCTGCATCTTTTTCATGCGATCTTTGGAGAAGATAAAGTTGTCCAAGACTGATGTGGCATGCTATGTTTTGATATAGGCAATATTAATGGTAGATAAAATTGGAGATTGAAAATGGTATAAACCAAATTCTGGATTGCCATGAAATCGCTCTGATTATCAATGCTGACAATTAGCAGGCATTACACGGAACCACTGCAAAATGGCACTAAAAACTACAGCTGTAACGTATAACAAGTAGCCAGACCAACAGTATCGACTTTTTACCCTCATTATATAACCACGTTCATGCAGATGCAGCAGGAGGTAGCAGACTTCCGAAGCAGCATTTGAAAACCCTCTCTCAGGAATGACAGACGGCCGGGCTGCCGGTCCGGCGTCCCTCCCGCAGCCAGCGCAGCGCCGGCGCCGTGCAGGCAGCGCCGCCGGAGCCTCCCTCCCTCCATCCCTGGGGGCACGCCCCGCCGGCCCCGGCCCGGGCAGGGCCGCGCAGCGCGGCCTC
>JAWWMP010000005.1:16686629-16708603 GCA_035047865.1 Dendrocincla tyrannina
GGCGGTGGGGCGGCGGTGCCGGCGCTGCCAGGGCGGGCTTTGGTGGCTCCGGGGCGGGGGCTGCGGGGACTGGCGCTGGACCGCCACAGGAGCCACCGGCCGGGCGGCAGTGACAGCAACCGACCCGGGCACTGCGCCCCTCCGTGCAGACGGAGCCCCGCTTAGCAAATAGACACTGTTCGGTTTTCTCCTGGAACTGAAGTTACGGGGATAAGTGTGCGTTAGTTCCTAAGGGAGGGGTAGAATTTATGGGGCTTGATGTGTTTTGGTGGGGTTTTTTCCCCCATTTATTTTTTACGTTGCCTTTTTTATCCAAATGTATAAGAAAACCTGTTTTATTACTGATTGCACCACGGTTTTATTCATGGCATGTTTAGTTAGAATGGGCTTGGCTTACATGGTTATATGTTAATAACATCTAGTTATATTTCTTATCCAAGGGGTTTGTGAAAGTTGTCAAGAATAAGGCGTACTTCAAGAGGTACCAAGTGAAATTCAGGAGAAGGAGAGGTATTATTAAATTCCCTGTAACATGTAATTAAATGTCATTGATGAATATTCTCACTTTGTTCACACATTTTTCCACACTGCAACTCTTGCTTTTTCAGAGGGAAAAACTGATTACTATGCTCGCAAACGTTTGGTAATTCAAGATAAAAACAAGTACAACACTCCTAAATACAGGATGATTGTGCGTGTTACCAACAGAGACATCATTTGCCAGGTAAGGCCTCAGTGCTTGCTGCTCGCTCACCAGCCTTCCCAGGGTGCAGTGAACAGGAAGGGGGGTGGTTGGAGCAGCTGGGGATGGATCTGAGCAGTTCTTGTGTTGTAAAATAGTTCCTTAGAGAAGAACAATCTTTAGTGTTGTCAGAACTTCAGTAGTAAACCATGCTGATCATAGAAAAGAAGTTTTCCTAGTGTTAACCTGGTTCTATGAGGTTATTTGCAATGTAAGATTGTACTGGTTTAATGATGCTGGGATAAGTAGGAAGTTTTAGGGAGAGGGAAGATTTCTTGGTTTTGGTTTTTTTTTCTACTATATAAAGGGCTTCAAAAAGAGGCTGTTTTGCTTGGCTGAAGACAACCAAGTTGACAGTGTGACTTGTCAGCTTTCATTGGCTAATGGGTTGTATCTAAAGTTGCCCTCTCTTTTGAGAGTTTTACTTCTGTGATGTTATGTGGGTCATGTGAAACAGCAAGGCTTTAGGATGGCTTTCCTGTGTGACTGAAGGAGACTGGCAAATAAGAACTGTAGGTGGTTTTTTGTGTTTATTAAGTATGTGGTTGTGTCTTGCATCATATGCAGTTTCTCACCATGGCAGCCTTTCTTGTTTTATTTTCAGAATGCTTTGACTAATTTTGAAGTTAAAAACTTCAGCATTTTTGTTGAATTATAAATACATGTTGTTAAGCTCAAAAAAAAAGCTGCTGGAAAGGTTTAAAAGTTGTTCCTTCATAGAGTAATTATCTGTTGAGAACAGTCAGTTCAGTCATTGACAAGGGTATTTTATCTTTGAAACTCAAAAATCAGTGGTAGCAGGTGCTTTCATCCAACTGATAATGCCTTTCCAGTATGTAGGAATCCTGCCAAAAGGGGACAACTTTTGGATGTAGAAAGGAGGTGTGGGAGTCAGAAGGCTCCATACATGAACAGCAGAAACATATCTGATAGCACTGCTGTCTCACAGGAGACCCATGAGATAATGATAGTCTCAGACCCATTAATAATTCTACAAGGTTAGTAACAGTGTTGTCACAAACTGTATCACATGCTTTTTGCAGTTTCCTGAGGTGTGCCAGAAAGGCAACATCCATAATGATTCTTTGAAAGGTTGATTTTGTAGGCAGTTTCCTGGCCTCTTGATCTGTGTGGAAAGGTAATAACAAGTTGTTGCTGACGTACACTTTCGCTGGCCTAATACACAGTTGATGATTCAGTTAATGAAAACCCAAAAAATCACCCAGAAAAAACAAAAGGTGGGAAAAAAATGCCAAACAAATCTCCAGCAGACCAAAACACACCCCCTTGAGCTTGCATGCAGGGGTTGGCAGTTTGCTGCACACTTCCATACAGTATTCCCGTTGGCTTAAGTAGATGTCAGAAGAAAACGAATGGAGCCTAGAACTGAGATCAGTAACGCTTGTTTTGTTGCCAGATTGCCTATGCCAGGATTGAAGGCGACATGATTGTCTGTGCTGCTTATGCCCACGAGCTGCCAAAGTATGGCGTGAAGGTTGGCCTGACCAACTACGCGGCCGCGTACTGCACGGGCCTGCTGCTGGCGCGCAGGGTACGTATCTGTCATGGTGCCTGCAGCTGGCTGCTCCTGCTTTTCTGGTTCCCTTACGAAAGGGAAGGCCCACTTCCTGTAATGCTGTGTCAGCCCACCTCAGACTATGGGTTTCCCAACATAATAACTTTTGCTCTTTACCGTATAGATTTGAGGGCCTCTTGTGACTGTCACGTCACAGAAGTATGACAGCATGCACTTTCAGCTCCACCAGCTCACTTTTAAGTCTCAGCCCTTGAGGTTGGTGGAGGGAGGGAGTCAGGATGAAAATGTCAGAAATGTACCTTGAAGAGTCTGAAAACGTATAAACAGCATCCATCCATTTTCTACATGAATAAGTCTTAAGTACCAGTTGGAACTGAAGGTTGAAACTTAACAGACATGCTTACAGTAGTGGTTATTAAAAAGCTTTGTTACTAGCATAGGGTGCGTAATTTCTATAAAGAAATTAGTTAAAAACATTATTCTACTGGAAATTCACATTTTAAGGTGGTGGTGATTCTGCATTTTGTCAGTAAATGGAAAGAATTTCAGAGATGTGTTTGCTTTCCCCACAGCTTCTGAATAAATTTGGCCTCGATAAGATCTATGAAGGCCAGGTTGAAGTCACTGGTGATGAATACAACGTGGAAAGCGTGGATGGCAAGCCTGGAGCTTTTACATGCTACCTGGATGCAGGTCTTGCCAGAACTACCACTGGAAACAAAGTCTTTGGTGCTCTGAAGGGTGCAGTGGATGGGGGTCTGTCCATCCCTCACAGGTAATCTATGTTTGGAAGAATTTCTTCAGGGTTAACCTGAGATGTTTCTGTATGTGACAGTCTGCTTATACTAATCACTTAATTTTGTTCTGACCTGGTGAGGATTATGTAATCACGGTTGGTCAGTTTTTGGTTAGTTGTTTTTTTTTAATCCACGAGTGCAATTTTGATAGTGCTGCTGGGAACCTTAAAACTGTTGAGATGGAATGAAACTTGCACACTTGGTTTTACTAAAAATCAAGTTGATTGAATGCACTCAAATACCTTTTTAGAGTTCTGTTAAGTCTTTACCAAATTGTGTACTAATTAATGGTATTGATTTCACCATGAAGACCTGTACATACCAGGTATGAACCCACTGATATTTGCTGCAATTGTCAGTACCATAGTAAGTCCGAGCAGTTCACCTGCATTTAAAATTTCCACATGGAAGTTTTGGTAGTTCTCATCGAAGGATATGAATTCCTGAATTAAGATTTTGGCAGTGTTATCTAACACTGATATTACAGCTGACTGCTGCTTTCTGCTGGTAGCAGTGGAGGAAAGAAAATCTTGAGATCTGTTGTGTATTTTCCTACCTTCTCCCATGCTGTCCAGTTTTTCTGACTTGGCTGCTACATGATGACACTCGGAATGACTGAACACTCTGTAGTTGGTCCATGGTGTGTATGTGATGTACTGCAGTGTTTCAAGACGGGACTGATGGCAGCTGAGATGAACTTAAAACTTCTTATTTTTAATTAGAGAGTCCTATCCCTCCATTATCTGAGAATCTTACGTATCAGTGACTTCTGTGTGGATCTTGGCCTCTGAATTAGAGCATTTGGCAGTATGGCTGAATTTGACTGTAATTGCTGTTCCCCAGTACCAAACGTTTCCCTGGCTATGACTCGGAAAGCAAGGAATTCAATGCAGAGGTTCACCGCAAGCATATCATGGGGCAGAACGTTGCAGATTATATGCGTTACCTGATGGAGGAGGATGAAGATGCTTACAAAAAACAGTTCTCCCAGTACATAAAGAACAATGTAACACCTGATGGGGTAAGATTTATCTGGCTGGACCTTGTGCATTAACAGAGATGCTGCTAAGTCTTGCATAGGGACTTCTAGAAGTTTGATAATGTAGAATTTGTGATTCGTGTTGTATGCTATCCATTCTGTTTCCCTTCATGAAGCGCTCTGTGGTATACCATAGAGTTTTCAGAAGTGGTACCTTTTTTCCTGCTGTGAAGCTTAACATTCTGCCTGTAACTCCAAGCTTACAGGACCACATTGTGTGCTGGACCACTTCCCCTCCTCCCCGATAAAGAAATTCACTTGGAAGTTTATCTATACATGCTATCCTCTCAGACCTTATGCTGCACCACAGCCTGGCATTTCTGCAGCTGTAGCAGTTGCACCTGTGAGCATGTGGTTCTGTGTCAAATCTGTGTTACAATTTGTGTGACCCTATAGGTAGTTACTCATTCCAGGTGAACACAGAATAGCCCAAGCTGTTCTATTGTAAAAGGTAGCATTTCATGAAACTACAGAGCATGATACATTTTATTTTAGCACTGCTTTAAATTTTAGTGTTTTGTGCAAAGCACTAGAAGATACGGAAGAATACAGAGCTTCTTCCAGTTTTTCCAAGTATTAAACTCCTTTCAGATGATTGTCCTGCTGCCTCTAATACTCTTGCTTAGTTTTCCTAGTAAGTGGTCCTTGAGATTTAAAACATACATTCCTAAAAAGTTTTTCACAGCTGAGATCTAGTGGTCTTACTTAACCACCAGCAAAGGTTTCTTAAAACTTGTGCCATCATGGAGCCAGAGTTATCTCTGGGACAGAGCAGCATTATTGCATCCCTGGGGACGATGCAGACGCTGCCGTGGTTCTGGCAAAACTCGTAAAAACAGCTACAGGTTCACAACTTCTGCCTTTTCCTCTTACTAAGCAGCTTCATAATGTGTACTGCAGTAGGGTCTGAAAAGGGGTTAGATTACATGTCTGATGCCAGAGTTTGTGTGAAATATTTTTTGTTTAATAAGTAAACGTGAAATGTTTTATTCTAGGTAGAATAACTTTCTGGATTGCCTTGCAATTGAAATCTAGGGAAGCCACAGCATTGAAAGAAAGCAGGCTACCACAAGTGCAAGATGCCAGTCCGTAGTTACGAGACTTCTAAGTAGTCTGTAGGGAGCTAAGGCCCAGAGTAACTAACTGTAAAATAAAGATAAAATTACTTTCCCTATGTAGTGCCTGAAGTTGGGGGGTTGGATATTTAACATGATGACAGTAGGAATTTGTTAATGCTGTGGCGGTTCTTTTCTGTATGAAGGAAGTGTTTTAAAGGCACCCGTGTGAAATTACTAGCTGTGTTGTGATGAAACTGGTTCCTAGTGCGTGCTCAGATAAGGGTATCTTGGATTTTTGATGTCCTACACCTGGACCAGTATGGTGACTTCAAATTTTAATTTTTTTAGATGGAAGAAATGTATAAAAAAGCCCATGCTGCTATACGGGATAATCCAGTCCATGAGAAGAAACCCAAGAGAGAAGTCAAGAAAAAGAGGTAAAATGCTCATTCTCTTCAACATCCGTTTGTCTATTAAAGATATTTTAGTTACAGTAAAACAAGTAATGCAGTTCAGATTGCAGTTGTGTCAAAGTTCACGTGCTTTAGATCAGATTAAGATACAAGCAGTTCTCTGTAACTTGAGAGTTAACTTTCACAGTGAGAATCTGAAATTCAAGAGCTTTTAACTACAGAAAAAAAAACCTCAAGTGAAACTGTTTGTGGCCTGAATAGCTGGAACTGAGGCGTGTGTATCTTCAGGCCTTAGTGTTCTCAGTGGGAAAGCTGCTTCTCTTCAGCTGTGAGAGCATGCTCACTACTTTACTGGTACTTAACTGATCTTTAAAGAGTGGGAGGAAAGAAATCAAGGCACAGCTATTGCACAGGGCTGGATAATGTCTATACAAAAGAGTACAGAGTTTGCCTCTTTAGAAATTAAATTGTCCAAGTTTTTGTGGCGCCCCAACTCTTTAAGTCATTATGAGGAAATAAAGCACATTACAGAAATGGAAATACATTCTTCCATCACACCCAATCACGGCTGGGGTGCACTGCAGGCTTCTTGACTACCTTTTTGCTTATTTTGGCCTTGGATATATTGTATGCTGTGCTTCCATTGCAGATGGAACTGTCCCAAGATGTCCCTCGCCCAAAAGAAAGATCGTGTTGCTCAGAAGAAGGCCAGCTTTCTCAGGGCCCAGGAGCGCAGAACGGAGAGTTAAGACAACTTCCACAGTTTTCTGTGAAGCTTTGGAAAAAGTGGCAATAAATTTATTGAGGAAGCAATGGTGTAAAACTGGCTTATTTATAGAGTTTATAAAATTTAGAGACTAGTTTTTTTATGATCCAGGTATTTTGTACCTGAAAAGTTTTTTTTTCCCCTTTCAAGGTACTGTGTGAATTGAACTTTCACACTGAAGAGAGGTGGTAAAACTTTAAAGACCAAGGGTGCTGCATTAGAATTACTGCTGTAAGAAGGGGAAACCAATTTCAGTTTTTGGCATGGCAAATATCGAAGACAAGGAGCCTGCTGCTTCTAACTAGAAAAAGATTTTCAATTTTTTAAAAGGGCTTTTCATGTCCCTCACCATTTTTCTTTCAGCATGGTAGGGGGCAGTATGGATCTAGCTTTGGAAAAGGAGTCAGAATAGGTTCTAAAGCTTTCACCCAAAGATACCCTTAGGCTTTCAGGCACTTCACACACTCACCTCCAAGCTCTGGCTTCTGCTGAAACAGGTACTGTCTTAAGCTGAACACTTCACATGATGTAGTGATGGGTAAGAAAATTCACTTCTGAGTTGCATATACATACTTCGTTACAGAGGCCTTGGTAAGGAAACTTCCCATTCGGACCCTTCACAGATTCCCTGGCAGTCACAACACCAGAGACTGTCACTGCTGGGACCGACAGCCCTTCCCTGGGGCAGCTCCCCTGAGAGGAGGGGTGCCCTACTTGCCTCCCCACAGCACAGCCACACTGGGTTTCCTTACCCTTTCGACCCCAGCTTTCCGTTAGCAGGGTCCAAGACAACTTATCCTCGTGCAGTAACACAACACCACACAGTCCCTCCAAGGAGCCCCCAGTTCCTCCTACATCTCAATTTCAGAGATGCTGCTTTATTTGTGCAGTTAAAACACCAGTCCAGCAGGCTACAGGAGGAATGTTTTGCTTTAAGAAACGGTGTAAATACTGCTCTTGAAATAGGAAAGGAGGCCTGTGATTTATTGTAAACAAAAGTGTATTTTTTTTCCAACAAAAGCTTCAACTTGATGCAACAGCAGTAAAAATGAAGGTTCTGTACAACAAACTGCACTATTAAACATGTTTTCCAGTTGTTTATGGCAGGAATCTCTGCCCAAAACCTCTTAGTCACTCAGATTTTCTCACCAAGCACATGACCACTTTACACTTGAGTGCATTGCTGGTTACAAGTACTTACTCGTTTGTGGTTGAAGCACAGTAGCAAGTTTGAGACAAGAATTAGCATGAGCACAGTATTTCTTAAATTAAAAAGCTGCTGTTCACAAAACGGTACCCTCTTAACCCAAGCTCCATATTAATAGGGTATAGAGATGTAACTTTATTGTGGCCCTGTAATTTAGTTTAATCATTCAAGGAATGCATTTAAGACAAGATACCTAAAGCAATTGACCTTTCAAATACTTAAATAAAGCTTTTTCTTCTTACCTATGCTGAGAATTAATTAAGGGGCCAGGTAGTCAGAAGTATACTAATGACTAGCTTTGGAATTGCTAAGGTTGAACAACTTTATACCTAAAGCATGTATAAATTAAACATTTAAACATTAACAGAATTGAGAACAGTAGTAAGGTGTTCTATGGACATGCAATTCTGCAGAATTATGAACAGAGATGTAAGTCTGAAAAGCAATAAAGGCATATTACAGGTGGTACAGTGGTCATGCCGTGTGAGTGCCAGGATCAGGTGGCGTTTATTGAGATTTAACAAGGACTCATAGATGCTACTAGGAAAAAAAAAAGTTAACACTCTGCAGCTCACTTACTTTCCACCTCTAGCTGTTCCATGTTCCTAGCTGTTACTATCTGGTAGGCTCCCAATATTCCATGGTCCTGAACAATCCAGCTTCTGTCCTGCAGTTCAGGTCTAGCTCTTGCTTACATACTTCCTGCAATAGTTCAAGAAGATTTAAGTACAAGTGTGTAGCTAAATGTGGACGGACAGTAAAGAGCCGAGACTATCCACAAATACTAACTTGTTTCTCTTGCCACACAGCAGATTCCTACACTATGCAAGCTTCCTTTTTTAACTGGTAGGACACTTCTGCTATCAGTATTTTTGAAAATTAATTAACTTCAGTTTTCATAAAATAGCTTAGTCCACAAATTCCTCACTTTTGGGTATTTGCTACACCTTAATTTGGGTTAAAGATTTCAACTGAAGTACAATAATTTACAGATTTTGAAACAGATGCTGCTATTGCTGCTAGACCACATAGGTGATTTTAAGTAGTAACATTCTAAAGTTCTTGGCTGCCATCTGGTTCACCATAAAATGACTTAATTAAAAAGTGTTGAACTACTTAAACATTCAAGATGTAAGCATGAGGTAACAAATGTGTAAACAGAATCTGATTTTAGTCTCATAACCTAATTTTCCACAGTTATAAAATTAATGTGCAAATTCTGCCATGCCAAGATATTAGTAAACTTCAATCTCACAGTTCAGTTTATTCATAACAGCAGCTTGGACTTGGGCACATTATTTGCAGTAGTGGTGATTCTTCATAAAACTACTTAGGATAAAAATCCTTCACAGGTGAGGAATGATTTTCACAGAACTGTAAGATGTTCCATCAGCTGATGAGGTGGCACAGTGAATACTCTCATCCTGTTCAAGGTCTGACAAAGTGCACAGAACAGTCAAGCATGCAGAGTTTTTGTTTCCATAACACAGCACTGAACACCAGAAGTACTTCTGGCCTCTGCCCAATCATTCAGTGGCATGTTCATTCTTTGAGAAGCCCTGTCATAAGGTACTTACTGAAGGGCAGGAGTGAAAGAACCATTAATAAAATCTGAGCAAAGAAATAATCTTTTTAAAAAGGTGCAGATTGTTTTTATCAAATGTGGCAGGCCACCTCTAACAGCAGGCATCAGTGTCCCCCTCTGCTGGTGGAGAAGCTAAGAATCATTTGTATGAGAAATTTTCTTCCACAGTAGAGTTTTTAAGTTATTGAGTATTAAAGAATGCTCCATTTCCATCTGATTTGCTGTGACTTTAAGGGCAATACACAAGTACAGCTGTTTTTCTAATTCTTCATGGATATCAGACGGAGCACCACGAAGCAGATAGTCTTTAAGTAGCTGACAGGCTTTTGCCAAGTTTGGCTGAATTACTTCTGTGGTACACCTCATTTTGCTTTGGTCACACAGTGTTCTACAGTCTGTACCATAAATGCAGTCCAAATCTGAGTCACACTGACGATCTTTAATTATTTCTTTCAAATTCATTTCTGGCACAATTTTTCTCATGTCCATCATTTTCAAATCATATTTATCATTATATCCCAAGGTTTTGGCACTTGTATCACACATAAGAAAGTTTCCATAAGGTCCATGGAAAATGTCTTCCACAAATTCTAAAAGCCCTATGGCTATTTTTGCCTTTCTTGGCCATGATGGAGTGAACCATTGGTCCATGCTTCTTCTGAAGCCAGAGGGAATGAAAAGTTCTATAATCCATGGAAGGCTGATTCCATAGAGAGAGGTATATTCAACTCTTTCTGTCACATAGAGATCCCCACAAAAACCCATCAGCTTGGGAGTGTGTTCTTTATCCTGCAAGATCACCATTAACAGAAACTCCTCTAGCTGCAGAAGTGCCCATGCAGATTTTGCCTCTGGCAAAGAGACTCTACCATCTTTGTTTCCATCAGCAAAGGACAGGATGATATTCACCAGTTCTGAAAGATTTCCTTGTTCACCCAATTTTGCCTAAAAGCAACAAACAAAAAAGATTGTGACTTCATTAACTACCACCAAGCCATCTGTCATTCTACCTCCTGTTAATCTTGTATGAATAATATGGTATTGTATGTTCTAGTTTTAATGGGTTATGGATATTACAGCACCTGCTATCTGATGCCTTAAGAGCTTCCTTTTTGTTCCATTTTCATAGGCACCAAGCATAAGATCTTCTGAAAGTACTAGTGTTCTCTACATTTCAAAATGCAAACATTAAAATTCAAGCATTATTCTTGGTCAGATCAGTCTTTAGAAAAACGACATCAAGTAGCTTGTTCAATATTCTCTTAGAAAGAGTATGCAGAATTCAAATGTTTAGATTAGGTTTAGTTTTCAGCTACTCAGACCTTACACGTGTAGAGAAGTTACATTATCAACTACATTTTGGCCAACAATAAAAAGTACCAAGACACACTGGGTACAAATCCCATAAGAAAAGTGTACTGAAATAATTAATTTTGTTATTTGATATACTACCTCAGTTGTGTTGATACAAAGAAGCCACTGCTGGAGTCAGAACTGTTCCATTTTTAACTTCCATGAATGCACACACAAAGGCAGATAAACTTTCTCCAAATTCTCCTAAAAACTACCCTAACACACTGGCTCCTCACTCCTTCTTAGAGACAAAGCTGCTGTAATGTGTGACAACTGACATCAGCTTTGATCACTGTTACCTGTGTGTGCATGTGTACACATTCACTCAGCTACAACAGCACTGTTTCCCTCACTGGAGACATCAGAACTATGACAATAGCAAGACAATTTTAAGAAAGAAAACACAAAATCAGAATTAAGAGAGCATCAAAGTGATTATATTATGAAAATTTTGGGGTAGCATTAAGGCAATATAAATAAGCATCACATTAATGTAATACAGAAAGGACAAGTATGACTGGTCACTCTGGACGGAGAGATTCCCTCAGCTCAGGTAACACAGGAAGTCTTCCCAAGCATGAACAATAACCTCAAAAGCACCAAAAAATAAGTGGGTTTACCATATTTTCTATACAAATGCAAGTAAAAGCAGTAAATATGCAAGATGAATGCCAGTTTCCATCATTTAAAAAGTAAGGAAAAAACCTGGTAATTAGTTACTTTAAACTTCAAGATAAGCACCTCTCGGAAACACTGGTTTTGTGCTGATTATTTTTGTAATACGTACTTGAACAAGGCTCATACAATAGGGTATTCTCTTCAGCTTCAGGAAAATAAGCCTTTCAGTCAAAATAGAATAAATAAGCATATACTTACTTTAAAGAGACCATATACCATTTCTTTGAATTTCTCAACAGTGGTTCCCCGTGTTGGTTTATCAAATAGGACTGTTTCCTTCCTTGGTTCAGGGTCAGCACCAAAATCAAGTCGAGAAGCTTCCTCCATCTGGCATTTTATAACACTTTGCAGATTTCCCCAGATTCCTAAATACATCTATGCAGAAAAAGAGGGAAAAGGGTAAAAAAACACTGTAAAAATCCATCTGAAGGCTGCCTGTCCTCCAACCACTGCTTCAGGAGTCAGGTAGCAGCAGAGATCAGAAAACAAAGTCCTGTGCACAGACAACGCATAGAGCAATTCAAACAACAGCAACTTCAAACCCAACACACTGCTGTGGGTCCTCAGACACTACACTGGCAAAACACAGAGAGCTTCACGAACAGCATATTGGCATTACTACCACCTTGGCATAGGTTGTTACGAGGCTGCTGCTTCCATTTGTGAAGCAGGACAGCAGAGGAACAGTATGCTGTACAAAGATATGATTATTCTATAACAATGTGGAAGGATCCAGTATATATTTTATATATATCTTATTATGTAAATATGTTCCCAAAATACATGTATTATAATTATATACCTCTCTACATACAGGAATAATACATACTATTACATATAGGAGCACATTGTATAATCAATAGTATGTATTATATCCTCTCTATATAGGTATATTTATGTATGTATGTATATACACACACATAAACATGCTCTGCATGTCACACCAAATGAAGTTTGAAATAATCTGTATTAAACAGATACAACTTGCTGACACGAAGGTCTACTTGATGTTCCACACAATGACATTTCAGTGGGAAATAACGAAATTAGGTTGGATGAGTAAAGCCATACCTGGTTGTTGGGTTTCGTCGACAAACATTTTCCAAAATACAATGTTTCTTTAGCACAAAGACTACTACATGCTGACCCATCAATCACTCCAGTCTTGTATTTATCACACTGAAAGAAACAAGGAGAAAAATATTTAATAAATTGCCTAAGAAAAAAGGCAACAACTGTATCTCTTCCAACACCTGACTTCTGAAAGAAAAATCTAAGGAAACAATTTTAATAACCCTATACCAAAATAATGTTAAGAGTCACAACTGGTTTTATCTGTAACTGAAGTTGTAATCTTACTTCATCATGATGGAATATGAGAATTTGATTAAATTACACGTAGCACTGACTGAAGTGGCTGTGGAATTAGTCAAACACTTGAGCAAACTATGCTAAATATACTTACTATTATTTTCCTACAGTCATGTCCTCTGCATAGCTCTGTGTAGGTGGAGTACTGAACATACATAACCCAGCTGCCAATGAACACAACTAACCAAGAGATGAAGAGGTATTTCATCCGCACGTAGGACAACCGCACCTAGAGGACACAAAGAGAAGATATTATTTGCAATTCACTGAGCAGCAGTAAACATGATTTACTATTTCACCTTTAAGGAATTTGACTTCCACAGTGATAAAATAAGCAGACTGCATTACATGGAACATTCACTTCCTTCAGTGAGCAAAACTGACAGGGGAGGTCAGTTTGACTTATGTAAGTGGAAGGAAAATAGAGATATAAATAAACAGAAGAAAAGGTGTCAGACCCTCACAGGGCAAGCCAGGCTGCAGGAACCAATTTGATCAAAATCATAAACTGCCAGAGCTCAATTCCATGCATTTCTCTCTAAGGCCAGTTACTTATGTTCCACTCATGGTAAATCAAATCTAACAGAGCAGGACATCGGTCAAAAAATAATCTGTGTTAATGTGTAAATTTGCAAGACAGATATACGAAGAGCATGGTGGATATCAGGGTCAGGTTCCATGTGCTGAAGTCTCCCACTCCTTCCTTGAAATTACACCATTTTATTACGCAAATAAAATTCCTCTGTACTAGCCTTCAATGGCCTTTCCCACAACTGTATGCAAGACTTTCCTGTTGTTTTTGTGGCCTCACATTTACAATTCTCACTAGAGACAGAGGAAAAAATTATTTAAAAATTAAGAATTGAGGGGGAACTTTCCTGCAAAGTAGGAGGGATGTTTTGATCTTTTTCTTTTTTTTTTTCCCCCTCCTCAGAGTCTGGTGTGCTAACAGTTTGATTTTTTTCCCTCACATCAGGATTAGAAAATAATTAGAAAGTCAGCATCAGCTTTAGCACCAGGATATAAGGAAAGCGCGTGAGAGCAGCCATATTGGGTCAGTATGAGATCTCTTTTTATGAGTATCCTGACCTTCAGCAATAGCTATAAGAAGATGCTATCAAAGACTGAGAACATACTATATTTCCCAAATGTGCTTGCAGTTTCCGCTAGAAGAACTTGCTAAGCCAGATATGATATTCTATATTTAGTAAATCATTTATTTTTCATAAACTTACCCAGACTCCCTTAAAAATCCACATAAGCTTTTAATATGTACATGACGCTTAAGCAATTAGTGCCACAGGTGTACTACCCACTGTACCAAAGCAAGAGACTAGACTTTATTTTGCTTAAATCTGATTCATATTAGCTTTGCTTGAGATCCCCCAGTTCATTTATTGGAAGAGATGATTAGCAATTTCTGTCCACTCTCTCCCCATCTGACATGACTTTGTAAGCCTCCATCACGTGCCTCCCTGCCATGTCATCAACTGACAGGTCCTAACTTAGCTGTTCCTCATAGAGAAATTATTCCACATGGTTAGAATGGTAGTGATGATCAGCAGTTTTGCTGTAACAAATATCCATAGAACGGCAGCAGACATAAGTAAGTCAGTTATTTTTAACTAGGAAGACTGCAATAACTTACTAGTATTTATTAAAATATGACAGACAACCAGCATGCATTACACCTTTTCCTCCTGGGAAGAAATGATCCAATAAAAGGCAATTACAAAATACAGAGAGGATTCCAATCCATACTGCTGTGGTCCTGCCACGTTCCTCAGCAGTGCATCCCTATTCCTTCATGCCTTCACACACACGCACTTGACAATCTTAAAACTGCCTATTAAAAAAAGAAAGAGAAAACTAACTGGTTTTATTCCAGTGATAAATGTTGACGAAGGAGATCCTTCAACCAGTTCTTCTTTTACAATATTTTATTGCGAGTGTTGTAAAGACACTGCTATTTTGTCTCAGAGCCAGAAAGACCTCAGTTGGAGTAACATGTAATTTCCTCTAATGCGTGGTATCCACAATAGGGATATACATTGGATGGAGTACAAAAGGAGACCAACAGTTACACTGTGTGGTTTACAGCACGTTTAGAAACAGCTCAGAAAACGTACAAGCAAGCTGGGTGTAGAATACTCAAGAACACAAATCGGATAGTAAGGGGCTGGGCAGCACCAAAACTCCCCCAGCTTACACAAGCCTTTCCCACCGCAAGAACACTATGAAAGTGACAGAACTGCAAGCCTTTTATGCAATTTTCTAGCTTAAAAAAAAGAGACAAAAATATCACACCTACATGCTTACAACATGAAGCATCACAAACTTTCTTGTAAACCACACTACTTGAACAGACTGATGAAAATCAGAAGTCGTTCTACATGTGAACCAGCAGTAAATGAGAACTTACGGGTTCAGAAATACTCATCCCACCCCCTACAGAAGAGAACTGAAATCTTAGTTCCAGCACAGGTGGACTCAGTCTCATCTGTTCTTTCTTTCAGATAATTTTCTGTATTTAGTAATTTACAATTCTCACTTACTAATATTTTTCTTTCCAGTACTCATCTCAAACCATTTGTTTAGACAGTTTTAGTGTCCCCCTTTGGAACCACACATCATCTGCTATTCTTTGTCTTCCAGTTATTTCCAGTCTGTTTTCCTGTGACTCTGTAACACTGGCCTCAGTTCCCATCTTCCACTTTCTGTCATCCATTCTCAAGTAAGTTTCCAGCTCAGTGCCTCATCCCTTTCTTCAGTTTCTCCAGCAGAACGTTCCTACTTCAGAATCCTTGTCCTCTGAACTACTGCCCCTGTACAAAATGGGCTTACCATCCACAAGCATCCTTCTTTCACAGCTTTGGGAAGCCAGCAGAGGTGGTACAGCAAAGCATCAGGAGGGTGTCTCTCTCCCTGCTCTCACTTCCAAAGGAAAGCTGTAAGCAGGGCAGATGGATTCTTTCCCTAGCTTAGTTCTTACATCCACACTACACAAAATCAAGCAAAACAAACCTAGAGATCTATTGTTCCCCATCAGATCGGTCCGGGAAGCCCAGGATACCAGCCCAGAGGCAGCCCCCCAGCAGGGGTCTCTTGAAACAGTTTTGAACTGAGAGGTGAACCAAAGCAGTAGAACTGGACCAGTTGCAAGCATACAATCAGTTTTTTCTCAGTCCATCTACAGGGCACAATGGGCTTTTCCTTTGCTCCCTTCATACTTTCTGTTGGTTGAATTACAAATGGTACATAATAATTTTAGCACTTACAAACAAGAACTACTGCAGCATTGTCATGAAGGTTCAATGACCTCTGTAGTAATTTCTCATTTTTTTGTTCTTATATCACAAAAAAGCTCATGGTTCCATAAACATTTTTTTGAATTACTAGGTTTCAACCTAGTAATAATACCAATGAGTGTTCTGTAGTTCAGTGCCTGGATTATCTAACTAGGTGAGTCATTCATCTATTTTTACCTCAGCTTAAGACTTCTGTAACTAGATACATGAAACAGAAAGAATGACCCTTTGCCTTTGCAAGCACCAAGAACATCTGAAAAAAAGTACAAAAGCTATTTGTAATTAAAGCCCAGTATTTTGATAAAATCAGATCGTATTCAATTATTGATAACTATGCAAGGAAGGCATGTTCAATCCTTAGGTTTCTTGTGCTCATCTTTTTATGAGGACTGATGCCTAGTCAACTAGGCAATCAGCTGCCCCTTATTTCCACTTCCATTCCCTTGCCCAAATCCTCTGTCAAAGGTTACCACCACACACAGACTCTACAGAGCCACACACAGTTAGGTCTCATACTCAGCATCATCATCTGCAGGAAAAAAAAATTATTTTCACTGGAAGTTTCCAGTAGTCAAATAACAAGCTACAGCAGTTAAGGTATGGGCACACTCTCACTCTGCCACTTCAGCTGGAGGTACAGTAAACTAAGAGAGAGTGGGATCAGAGGGGCACCTTGGACTGCCCAGCCATCTCCACAATTTTTATTTTATTTCTCCCAGGAGAGAAATGATTTGTCAGAAATTATCACAATTTGAAATACATTCTACATTTGGATACCCAGCACTGCATAAAAATAATCCATGACAAAAACTGCACCAGTACAGAGTTTCTGGCTACATTGACTTCAACATACCAGCATGTCTTTCAGGACTTTCTAGCTCCAGAAGCCAAATCTGCATCTCCAACTCCATCACACATACCTTCAGAGATATAAAGTAATGTGAGAACTTCTTTTATTATGTGAAATTCTACCCACCAAGAAGAAAGGAAATCAAACAGTGGCAGGCAGTTCTCAGAAATTCAAGCAACATCTGTGTGAAACAGAAGCAAATGAAACTTAAAAAACCTCAAGCTTGGGTCACACATTATTAAGAACATGCAACCTCAAGAAGCACACAAATGTGATCTGTAGATACTAAAGGCAAATATATGAAGGATTATTGTTTCACAGCTGCAGTCAGTCTGGAAAATAAGTCTAGAGAGAACGGTATGCTTGTGGCAGAGTTTGAATGGGAAAGATAAAGTATTTGTGTTTTCTCACTTTGCTTTTTGTTTTTACATGTCAAGCTTTCATAACTATTTAAATACCCAAGACTTAATGAAATATTTCAGAACGCCCATAGAGAGAACTAAAAATTATTTTATTACATCCTAATTTCTACAGAAGATTCTGACAATGGTCTTCCTAAAGCTTCTCACAAGACTCTTCTCTACAAATGTCTTAATAGGATTACTGAAAATCCTAATAAATTAACTTTCTTCAGTATTTCCCCTGCACATAAATAAGAGGAATCTTCTATGAATCAGGAATTATAGTGAATAAGCACTAATTATTATCTTTGATTATTTGAAAGATAAGATACAGTGATTTCCTTTAGAGACGGGTTTTGTTATTTTGGGGTTTTCAAAAACTACTTCTAATAACCCTATTGTACAACATAAAGCACAGAAAACTACTGATAAAATCTGAGAAAGATCAAAAGAAATACATCTGACAATTTTAGGCAAAGCTGTTTCATTGTAAAAACTCCTTGGGAACCCAAGCTTCTGGGACAACAAACCCTCTACACTCCTCTGTGTTTCTTGCTGAAACCTTCCACAAACCTTTTGAATACTAAACTTCAAACCAAAATGCTATTTAATGCAATTTTGTATTAACTGCATACTATTTAGAGTACAACTTCAGAAACCAGCAGTGGCCTGCAGGCTTCAGGACCACTACAGAATATTGATTATAATCATAGTATAGAATACCATATATAGGGACTTATCCAAATTTGTCCTCCTCCTCAGGCAGAAAGAGAATGTGCTTGAGACAGAAAATCCTTCCCAAATGCCATCTGACTACCTCATATTTGGCAGGAAGTTCCAGAGAAGCCAGGTTTATTTTGAGCTCAGCACTGTGCCAAAGCAGTTGCGTAGCTTTTGACTTGCAAGCACCATCCTGCCAGTTCAGAGCATGTACAACAGCACCCATCTGCTTACAGACAACTACAAGGTCCCACTCTCTGATTCAAAGGGAATTACTTTTCTAAGGACTTCCTTATCACATTAAGCAAAAGGCCTGCTCATTATTTGGTTTCTTCCCATACATTCCCCCTATCCAGTTCCTATTTCCTTGCCACCATCAGTCTATGAGTGTAGACACACCTGGTCCACTTCATCCAGCACATGCAGGTGCTGTAGTAATGCAGCAGGGACAGGGATTGACTGAGCCTGGTTTGGTCACATGTGCACTAATACACCCACAGTACAGAGGGCTCACTGCACATATGTCATGCAGATCACTTGAACACATTCCTGGGCAAGAAGTCCCAGATAGCCTTTAGGGAGCAACACATATGGACAGATTTCATTTGAAATTGTGACAAACTACTAGGAAACTTGTAATAAGAACATATTCAGGGCAACAGGAGGACTGAGAGTCCCAAAATTATCACAAAAGGAAGAAAGTGTTCAAAACCAGGAAATAATTTCTCTTTTCAACTCCACTCTTCCATCAAGACGCTGAAATATGAGCCAGGAAATGCAAGAATGAGGGAAAGCACTTGTAATGCTTGATGTTACAGAGTCAATTTCTTCCATCACTTGTATATTCTGCTAAGTCATGTGCATTGAATAATAATTAGACATTCATCCCCTGAAATAGAACTGGAAAATCACTTCTGGCAAAACTCAAGCCTGGATGCGCTCCAAAGCATATGGAGAGTAATGAATCAACATGCAACACAACTTGACAGTTTTTTGGTAAGTGTACTTTTTATTTGAAACACTTTTATGGTTAAAGAGTATGAAAGCATTTCTTTGTCGGGTAGTACAGAGACCTTAATTCTGTAAAGTATTCCACACAACCCTAGGGCACTAATCTCCTCCAACTCAGAGCTGCTTACTCCATTTGTTTTATATGCTAGCAATAGGAAAGGACAGATAAAATGTAGGCCAGTCATGTTAAAAATCCTGTTTTGTTCTTTGTTCGGATTGATTTGTGGATCATAGGATGCACTTCAGGTATGCTGACATGATGTCTAAGAGCATTAGCCCGTACTGTCATGTCCATGTACTGGACATGTTCACATCTTTAAGAGCAGAAGTGAATTCCTAAGATTATGACAGCATCTTGAATTATTTTGTATCCCAAGTAACCAAACTGAGTAAACAGACCTGAGGTATCTTTTGAAATAAAATAATGACCAAGATGGAAAATGGGATATCTCTCCTTAAAAGGTTAAACAAAATAAATGGGATTGAAATCTTAAAGCAAAGAGATGACAGAGGAAATTTGTGTTATGTAGGGCTTTAAACTTGCTTATTCCTTGCCCCTTCAAAGACAGTTTCTTGTACATTACTGAAGTTCATGGAGCACTTCTAAAGAGCCTGTAAAGTTGGTCCAGAACCTCTAGAGGCCAGAAGGCTTCCAAACATGCAAGTGCCCTTTACATAATTAATGTCCTAAGCAACCCTTTGCTTGGCCTTAGCCTCACAACACAACTGTTAACTACAGGTATCAGAAAGAAGTTCGGGTCAATGTCTCCTAGATTTGGGACCTCTCTTTATAAAACAAAATCTCAATGTTAATCACCCAACTGTAAAATCCTATAAATACAATGAGATAACTTTTTTTTTTGTGGTCTTTAGTAGCATTCTAAAGTTTGTCATGTTTGAAGTTATTTTTGTTGCTTTGTTAACTATTATTACATGACTTGCAATAGCAAACTTTTCTACTTCAGAGTTCCTATTCTGTGACTGAACTTTAACATTGTCTCAGGGAGTCCCTAACCACTAAGTTTTGGGCTAAGATACCTAAAGAGTTTGTGCTGCCTTTCTGCTCGTGTAAAAGGAGCAGGGCAAAGATCATCAACTGATTACCTGTGGATCTAGCATTTTGCATAAAAGCTGAAGAGCACGTAAATTTGCCACAGACTATCTGTGGCAAACCAGCTCATAACACCCTGCTCCTATTACAGCAGGAAAGCTGGAACAGGTATTAAATTTTGTCTTGCAGAACCTGATGTTCAGTCAACTAATTTCACAACAGTTTTCAAGAAGTCTGGAACACCAGTCATCAAAAGCTGGAATTCACTCAGTGATAACCTTCCACTGTACAAACACCCTCCCAGGATGGTATTTGAAATGCTGCACAGAAAAACTACACAAATCTTTTCATGTTGCTCATAGCCCTCAGTGAGCTAAGTCTAACATTTTCTTACAGAGCACTGGCTTCTTTGGAGACAGTCTCCATAAAGCACTCAGCAATTACCGTAGTTAAACCATGGCTACATTTATCCTGTACCAAGAGTAATGCGCAGTGACAAGAAAAGCCAATATGTTGATAGCTTGCTGCCACTGTATGGATACATCAAATACCAACATACATTTGCTGTTTAACACAGAAAAATATGTTTATGTTCATAAAACACTATTAGATATCCTAAAACAAATCTGTAGAATATCCAAAAGCAGCTTCCAGTATAAGAAAGCACAGTCAGAAACACTTTTTTAGTCTTCAAGAGAAAAAAAAAATTAACTTCTTTGGCTTTTCTAATATATAATTTTGCTGTCTTCCTGTTTCTCAGCAGATTTTAAAATCACATATTTTGCTTGGAAGGCCTTCAATTAAATTTTGAGAAGAAGCAAGAAGAATGTTTTCAGACATCACCATGTAATAATCTCAGAGAGGTTAACAAGGCAAAGGAGGCAAACAATTTGGAGATCCCTAATTGAAATGCAGTGTATAGATTATGAATTCCTTTTTATCTGTATTGAAGGCTTTCTCCTATAGGAATCCAAATGCCGTACAAGCATTTACTTCAGTAAGTAGATCTACAGTAATCATTTCTGGTCTAAACCCCAAGTGATACTGACCCAGATTGGCAGATACATACCATAAAACAAACTCTAAAGAGGGTAAGATTATAGTATATTTGTATGCTTCTCCTTAAACATTATATCCTGCTCTGGGTACTTCCAAAACCAGAATAAGATTGGAAAAGTTCCAGATGATGAGAAATTAAAACATTCAAGATTCAAAAATGCATCAAAACCAGGTTTGCACTTTTTTAATCCAATGATCACAAAGCATATCAACAGATGACAGACACATAAACAGCATATATAAGTAAATATTATTTATCTCCTCCAACTCGACAAACGGTCATTTTAGTTACAATTTAATTAAAAAAAAACAAAACCAACCGAGTAGGAAACCCAGAGGATAACTGCCAAGAAACCACAGGGTCATATCTGACTGACATTTCACAGCAGAACTTCCCACTACACCACAGCCACAGCACTTCCAACCAGAACATCGTTACTCGGGTAACTTCAGTAAGGCAAACGTGTACCTGTACACGTAAATACAAAAGCGCGTTTGCGAACACACACACACACAAACGCACGGGGCAACCAACAGCTGGGCAGCAGCAGCAGCAGCGTGCCCGACGCTAATTCCTTCAGAACACACGGAGCAGCGAGGCTGCCCCGGGCAGGGCGGCGGTGCCGGTGCCGCAGGTGCGGCCGCCCCGGCCCGCCAGTAACAGGTAGCCGGTGCCGCGCCTCCCGCGCTCGGCGGCGGACACAGGCCCGGCCCGCCCGGCGGGGGCGCCGCCACAGGCACCGCCGACACCTGCTCCGGTGCCCCGGTGCCCCCGCCGAGCCCCGTCCCGCCAGGCACGGGCCAGGGGAGCGGCGGGAGCCCTGCGGGGCCGCCCGCCCCGGAGGGAACTCGGCGGGGAGCGCCGGGCGGCGTGCCCCGGCCGGCCTACCTGCGCGGAGTGGGGCTTCCTCAGCCAGGCCCCCGCGAAGAGCCGCCTCGCCATGGCAGTCACACATCCCCGCAGCGGGCGGCGGGCGGAGGCGGAGCGGCGAGCAGCGGCGAGCAGCGCTCCCCCCCTGCCGCTGCCG
>JAWWMP010000005.1:16708703-16726617 GCA_035047865.1 Dendrocincla tyrannina
GCTGGCAGGCGGGCGGGCGGGCGGCCGCCCCCGCAGAGCCCGCTCCCGCCGCTGCCTGACGGGGCCGAGCGCTGCAGCTGTGAGGGGGCGAGGCGAGGCACGGGCAGCCCCCGCCCCGGCCGGCCAGCCCCGCTCGGAGCCTCGCCCTCACCCCGATCTCGCCGCCGGTCCCGGCCGCGCTGCCCGCTCCGCGGCTCCGGCTGCCACGGCCGCCCCCGCGTTCCGCTCCCGCCGGGCCGGGACTGGGGGCAGCGATGGAGGAGCCGGTTAATCAATAACGTGTGTCGTTGAGTGCGAACAGGCTCCTGTCATTACTGGGCAGGGTATTAGAAACAGCTGCAGGCTTGTTGCAGTCTGAGAAAAAAAAGAGAAGTATTTCCTTCAAAATAAGGAAGGAGCGTTTGCCCGAGCCCACATGAGGACAGACGAGGGAATTCTTTACTGTGAGGGTGGTGAGGCACCCTGAACCCTGACACAGGTTCCCCGGAGAAGCGGTGGGTGCCCCATCCCCGGAGGTGTGCAAGGCCAGGCTGGACGGGGCTCTGGGCAGCCTGGGACAGTGGAAGGGGATTGGAACACCATGATCTTTAAGGTCCCTCCCAACCCAAACCATTCTGTGATTCTACACCAGTGCCATGAAACAGGGAAAGACTTACCAATTTCTTCACCAGAGGATGTCTCAGTCCTTCATGTGCTGTGAGAAGTCTCAGTCCAATAGAAATTTCTGGGAACGCCATTAACTTCAGGTAGAATCACCCTTTCTTATGTAAAGTTTGATTTTTGTCCAGCCTTCTTGTGTTTATGACTTGATTGTGACTTCTTTTATTGCAGGGATTATGGGGCTTATAGGGCCTATGGAGTCCTTGAGCCCTCGGAAGCCTTTGGGGTCCAGGGCCTGTGACACCTATGGGGCCTTTTGGGTCCTAAGGGGCCATTGGGTCCTGGGAGGCCTTTGGACCCTAAAGGGCCCGTGAGGTGTATGGAGTCTATTGGGCTGGTAAGTCCCATGAGACCTGTGGGGCCCACAGGGAGTCAAAGTCGGAGGCTGGGCGTCTCCAGCTCCGATGCTTTTTGACTGTGAAGACTTTGGGCACAAAGATTATGCCACAGGGTGGGCATGAAAACGAGACGAGCATATTATGGCTTTGGGTGTACAGTGCTCTTACCAAAGAAGGCAGCTTTGATGAAAAGATGGGTCACAAAAATACCATTGTAACGATAAGCTGCCATTTTTTGACAGGGCTTACTCTTAAAGAAAGATTTGTCTGTGGCTAGTTTTTGAATAAGATAATCACTGACAGAGTCATCCTGAAGTATAAATCTGAAAATTAACTAGTAAGATTTGGCACTCCTGTAAAAGCAATCTTGGTTTTAATACAGCCAGCGACGCTCACAGTACAGGGGGTTTCTTCTCTTCCTATTCAGCAGGCCCAGATGGCTGTGCTTTCTGCGTCACCTCCCTCCACAGTTCAGTGGTTGGCACAAGTTTAGTGGGATTGTGAGCATGCAACAGACCAGCAACACAAGAGGAGGCCACAGAGCAAACATCTTAACATTTTGCTGAATAATCTCAAGCCCTTACTTCATCCAGCGCTCTATGCCAACCCTTGGAATGACAGGCTGGAAGTAATTGTGAAATGTGGGTCTCCCATATGGCTGGCAAGGATCTAAATGTCTCCTTCCTGTTACATCTAGATCCAAACAGTTCCTGGCATATGTTCATTAGGGGATATATTTTTCACTTAGTACATGAGATCTTCATCATCTGTGAGATGCTTTATTCCAGCAGTGGAGTACTCTGTGCTCAGGCTTTGTCAAATGCTAAAAAATAAGGCCGTTTCAGCCTTTTTTCAGTTACCTGTTAAATTCCCAGTTAAGCCTCAGGAGAGGCAACTCCCATAAAAAGCTAAGGCCGTGTAAGCGAGAACAGTAACAGAAAAGGTGTAACATGCACTGACTTGGCATTCACTGGATGAGCAAAACCAAAGGAATATTCTAAAGACTGGGACAGCAGATGCAGAAAAACCACATGGGTAGAATATAAGTCATGGTGATGTATTATTTACTGTACAGCCTTTCAGTTCTGAAGTTCACACATTATCCATTTTTGTATGCCAATGCCAAAACTTTGGTATATCTTAACATCCAAGCAGTAGAAGTTATGTTGATTTATTGCTACCTATTAATATTTAAGTTTCCTATCCAGCTATAACAACACTGAATGTTGTTATTCTAGTGATGTAGGGTTTGTGTATAAGACAGAAATCATCTGCAATTTAAACAACAGCAGTGGTTGTCACTCACAATGTCAAAAGGTAAATGTAGTTTTATAATATCTTCTTACCTTCATCTACAGTTCTATGACAGCTTGGAGGTTATTGCACATTAAGAATAACTCAGAAAAGTCAAAGAGTGGTTGCAGATGCTGAAGTGTCCAGGAATTCTGGACATATAAGGAATGAAAATATGAGACAAATGAGAATACTGAAAAACTACAGGGAAGAATCTGAATTCTTCAAGACAGTATAAGGTGCACCATTGAAAATATAATAAAGAATTTTATCCAATTTCTTTAGAACGAAAGTTTCTTTTACTTGAGCAAGTAATACAGGTTTTAACATTAAATGAATTAACATCAACTTATTGCCATGGTGCTTCTTTCACTTACTTGAAGCAGCTGCACCCACATACCAATTTCACTTGGACACTATCATGAGAGACTCCATGGGGAATCTTCAGGCTTCACACATTCTCACCACCATCATACTACATGCAGGAAGCCTCTGGCTAATGTTAATAATCACAAGACTTCTAATGTTGATAATCACAAGACTTCCAATGTTGATAATCACATGACTTCTCTTTCTCACAGCAGCTTTACTAACTTCCAGTCTGCCTACCTAGCATGGCTTCCTAGATTAGTGCTCTTTTTCTTTGGATATGCCTAAGCAATATTCTGTGATCCTGCGCAGTTGCCACAGTTTTAAAATATTACAGCACTAGTAGGAATGAAATGCCTTAGCATTTGCCAGTTGCCTTGGTTTGTTGCTACATTTAATAAGTGTATTTACACAATACATAATGACAATGATTTAAAAGAAAATGACCTGCGCTTCCTAAAATGAAGTCCAGAAAAAATTAGATCTTTCTCTCCTTTCATATTACTCAGCTATCTCCTTGCTCAGATATCTCTCTAGGAGTGTGTTTTTATACAGACCCTACTTCCTTAGACCTGTCTTTGTGGATGAGAATGGGGACGCATCCAACCCTTAGACCTAAAACTTTCCCTTATGTTCCCTTTGTAGTGAGATTCTGTTTCCTTCCCCTTTGCAAATTTCTGGGAACTCTGACTTAATCAGTGTATTAACTTTAATTTTATCCTAAGAAATTGTTTCCTGTCACGTTCAGATTATTCTAAATGCTAATGCTTCTATTGCCTGAATAGGTGGAGCCATCTTTTACCCAGAAAGCAGACAGAGCCTGCTGAGGATTCCCTTGTGGCTTAACTTGGTATAAACAAATCATTAATCTATTTGAGGAAACACGCTCTTCCAGCCAGCAGGTTTCATTTCTAAGGCTGTATTTATATGGTCACTTTAATCTCACATAAATCCACCCTGCTGCAGAAGCTGTTGGTACCTACCTTCTCCCTTGGGTTGGCACAAATATTTCAGTTGTTGTATAAAAAACTAGATCAATGATCTGATCTAAAAACTATTCTTGATTCTTTTTTTCTCTGAGTTGGCTTAGAGGCAGTCCAATTCCTTTCATCAGTGGCTTGAACTTAACACTAGAGTAAACTGGCTGTTTGTAACCACTGAAACTTTTATCTTATTTAAACACATATCTTCATAAAAAATCATGTTTTAATACAGTCAGATAAATTATATACATGTATGTGACTCATTGGTAACTCTTGACTGAGATTAGATACAACCACTATTAACATTCAGAGATACTTATTAATTTGAGGTACAAGGCTTTGCTTCAGGAGACACAGTGTCTACCGTTTTATTTCGGTAAATTTTTTAAAATTCAAAATGTACTAGAAAACATTACAGTAAATAGCTCTTAATAACATAACATGTTTAGAGTAAATAGGTCTTCATAAATCCAGAAAAGAAAGCTTTTCATGTTACAGTCCTGTACACATTAGAGTACTGAAAAAACTCCAGGAATATTGTGCTCAGAAGAAAAGATTTGAAGGTGGTCATTATTTCATTAATGGTCAATTGTAAGCAAATGCTAAACAACAGTTCACATTTGTGTTTGTATTGTTTCAAAGCCTACAAAGGCAACACAGTTCAGATTCAATCAACTAATAACATTAAGGTTCATTTGTAAATACTTGTCCTTTCAAGGCTATTTCCTCTATAATTACTGCAGTTGTGAGGTTCAAGAATTTTACTCAAGATTAATTGAGGTTATATGTTAAAATGCATGGTCAAAGTACACTTGCTAACATTAATCTATTTCTGGTTTGCAAAGACTTTTATCATTTTCAGAGAACTTATTTTTGTTATGATTTTTAAAATGTACCCAGCTTTCAACATGGTTATTTTGACTAATTATCCAGGCTACTTCCTTCTTTGAATTAGGGGGAAAATAAAGTTATGATCGACTGAACTTCTATTCACACTATTTGAAGTAAAAGACTTCTTTGTTCTGTTTATTTTATGCTCGTGGTAGTAATCTGTTCAAAAACACAAACACTTTTATAATAGAAATGTTAGTCTTAATTCCTGTTTATGGACTTTCCCATAAACTGTCTAGTTGGCATTTTCTTATTGCCCTACTCCCATTTCCCAAAAATTCTTCCCCTTTCACCTTCCTGCTTACTTTATAAGGAAGCTCAGAGAGCTAGAAAACATTCAGGTTCTAACTCACACTCTTTCAAAAATCCTCTTAGGTCCTAAATGTAGGATTCCAGTACTGAAGCTAGCACATGCTGATACAAGAAGGTCAGTGATGGTGGGGAGATGTCAACAGAATTCAGTTAGAAAGAAGATGATAGTTTTTAACTCCTAAGGAAGTTTAGCATTGGAACAAATTACCTGGCAGGGTAGGACCTTTGTCAACACGTGGCGTACTTCATTAAGAGCTCTGACTGAGAGGCAAAGGGGAAAACAGCTGCAATGGTTTAATGCATTGCTAGCCCCAGCTGTCCTGCCATCCCCTCTGCTGGAGGACATTTCCACTACAGAACTGTGTCAGTTCACAGTCAAGCACATTTGCTTTAATTGCCTGAGAAGTCAGTTCACACTAAAATGCTAGACTGTGAACCTCAGCTAGTGAGTTACAGCTCTGCCCTGCCTTCTGCCTGCTATAGTATGGAGGAGGAAAATGGGCAGAAGAGCAACTACAGACAACAGAGCTGCTGTGTGAAGCCCTTTTCTCACTGTCCTCTACTACTTACACCTACTCCCGTGCTGTTCTCTCACTTCTGCTGTGCAACTCTGTGTAGCTGAATGGTGAACTGTTTGCTGAACTCCAATTAAAACAACACTGAAAAAGAAAAAAGGCACATCGGTTCTCCGTTTTCATTCTGCATGCCACTTCAGTCTGTCATATTTATGCAGGAATAGCTTGACATTTGGAAGAAGTGGCAGAGATAGGAACTGCTCAAAATGGGATGAGAAGAAAAGCACTTCAAGTCTGCCCTAAAACTGATGTCTCCTTAAAATATAAACTCCAACCCGGTGATCTGTTGGGCAGAGTGAATGAATCATGTGTTATGTAGGAATTTGAAGGGAACTAATCATTGCGTCAGGCCTTAAATCTTACATAAGTAAATCTGCTTCAGTTCACAGGCTTTAATGAAGCTGGAAATCTGGCCTCATATGCAAGAATTAGTACAATGTAGTGGCATGTCTTATAAGTCTTCATGACATGGAAGCAATTGAAGCAATTACTCAGAACATAACACTTTGTCTTACTTGTTTTGCTACATTCAAAAACTCTAAAAGTGAAATGTAGAAATTTTGTACTGAATTGTTAGAAGATTCTGACAGCACCCCGGAAAGCGGTAATGATTAACAGAAATCTTTAGGAAAGAAATGTTTCCTTTCAGAAAACTTCTAATTGTAAGAATTATCAAATTCTTAGGTCCAAATCCTTTTTTTAAAATGTATTTTTGGTATAGTCTTATTGAAGTTGGGAATCTTGAGGTAATTTGCAGTACATGAACTTCTTTAAGAAGCTTATCACCTCTTGTGAAAGAAGCAGCTATGTTACTAAAATTCCGAGCTGTTAACTAACTATATATACAGTTGATCTACTTAACTATTTATCTTTTTTTCCCACATAAAACAGTTTTCACTTCCCTTTAAATAAACAAAACAACAAACAGTCAAGCACATTGTTGGCACAGAGCACATGCCTTTTTCAGTCCCCAGAGTAGGCAGTGTATTGATTGTATATGAATTGATTCCTGTAGCCTACTTTATAAAAGTGCTGTGGGATTGCTGATCAAAAATGCCAGTAGGCATAAGGTATTAATTGAATTATTTTAAATTTGTCAACACCTACATTTCTACAGTACTTAGCAGGAATTCCTACTGTAAATATAATTACTAAAGTAAAACTATTTTAGACTTTTTTTTTTTTTAAGAAAAAATGCTGTTTTAAGCAAAGTAAGGAACTGCATTCAGGCACAAATTTTCCTACATCATTAAAAATAACTCAGCAGAATAAATTTAGTAGTCTAAAATACATTCTTTGAGTTCTTTTCTGTTTAATAGTACACAGTTCAGAACAAGGGATGCTTTTGATCCATCTATACAAAATAATAAAAGAATGACAATACAATAACTACCAGGTTACAGCACTCCTAAAAGTGGGGTTTTCCCCCAATGGAATGATAAAAAGCAATTTGGAGCCGTAACAGCTTAAAACTCTATAAGTAAATAAACAAGCTTACACTAATATAGTACGCAGTATTATTTTTATCTATATGCTTCATTTAATTTTGGCGAGTTAAATACCATTACAGTCACAGATTGACTGCAACATACCAATATGCTAGAAAAGTATCTTGTCAAATTAGGCTTATGCCCAGTTCCTAAAAGGCTCTGCAAACCTGGCACTGCAGCTCTCACTGACCAGTTCTGCCACATGCTCTTCCAGCAATAGAGGAATAACAGAAGTTATTTTTCCCCTGCCCTCTCCCAGCTCATTTTATTTCTGAACCATGGACATTCCATTCCCCTCCCTCCTTCCTTGCCTCCCTCTCTGCCCAATATTATTCAACTGGTTTTAATTAGACATTATTTTTAATCCAGATTAGTTCTTTAATGAAATTTACAGCACAGCTGAACAAAGTTTTTGCTTGTACTAGAGGTGTGCAAAGAGCACCCAAGAAGCAGGTTGTGGTCAGAACTTCTTAAACTAGCCCAGCTGCTAAAGAAAACGCATAATAGAACTGCAACTGAAGTAATTTTATTAATTGGCGATATGGTATCTGTAAGAACATAGGCCTCAAAGATGTATTTGAAGATTGCTCTGTATGAATCTACATCAGGAATCATGCTATTTGATTCACTGTCTTTTGTTTAAAAGAAACCAAGGCTGCATTTTACATACAATTGTCTATTAAAAATTGCTATAATTTGTCTAAATATATAAAGAATGAACTATTGCAGTTAATTAAATCTTTTATTATCTCAGAGGAAATGCACCAAATGTATATCTTTTGTGATAAACTGAACATATTCAGTATCATTATGGTGAACAGTGCAAGTGTTGTGCATGCCCTGAGTTCTCACTGTATGCAGGTTTAGAGCCCTCTTCCCAAACACAGCATTCAAATGACACCACTGTCACTCTCAGACAGAAGCTACAGGGCATAAAGCTTTTTCTTTTGATCAAGCAGGCAATCAGACCGTTTCCACATGTTTTATATTGCAATGTAGCTGCTCAAAAGGAAACTTAGTTCACAAACCCACATTTCCAACCCACAACACCAATTTTGGTTTGGGATTTGGGAGTATACTTAAAAAAAAAAATGTAGTGGGTGAGGTAAACTGAACAGTTCTCTGAAGACACAGAGAGTCTTTGTTAGACTTTTACACCTCTTAGTTATGGGTTAACTATTAGCTGGCCAATGCAGTCATTGTGTTGTATCACACAGATAGTGTGATTTCTTTGAAAATGTTTCTGTTTTGCCTGAATGCGTACTAAATAACTTGTTACAGCCTAGGACAACTTTGATGTGAGATTTGCAGAGTTTTCAACTAACTTACTTTGTAACTGCTTCTTTATACACAAACAAAGATTTCCTGTGTGTTGACATCCCAGCTGCCTTCCTTTTACCTATGTTTTATCCCAGCTTCTTGTTTACATCCTGCAACTGTCCACATAAAAACCCCTTCTGCACAGTATTGTTTGAATCTGGACTCATTTACACAACTGAGGATATAGGTTTATGTGCAGTTTTACTTCAAGTCAAACGATTTCCCCATCAGAAATTGATGGTTACAATTTGTTTTAATTTTAAACGAGAACAGAGTGAAAACTACACAATTTTTCCATCTCTTTTTTTTCCATCCCTCTTCTCAGCCATCTTGTATGATTCAAACTGCATTCTAAACAAAAGAAAATTACATATTCAATTGCATATTTAAAATTTTCTGTTTCTGACAAAAAAAATACTTTAAATAAGACCTGGATCTACAGGTCTAGCAAGTAAGGATGCTCTTTTCACCACAGGCTATGCGTTGGTAATTAAATCACACCAGTAATCTGATACAGTATTATATCTTTACTAGTATGATAGCACTGTCATAGGCATTTTACATCCTAGAATCTGCAGTAAATTAAAAAGTCCTTGGAGGCCACCACTACTTGACCTCTTGGACTGCTGAATTCCAGGCAGGGTAAAAGAAAATCAGTTCTACTTTTAGCACTCCTACACATTATGTTGGGTGTCTTGTCAATGCTTGCCTGCATTTCTTCCTATCCTTGGCAGGTACAGCTCTAGGATCGATCCTACCTGAGAAATTTGAGACAGCTGGTAGGGTTCCTGGGAGAGGCAAGCTGACAGCAGTCTGTTGTAATTTGAAAGAGAATTAAAACATAACAAACTGACTTCTGAATTACATAATCCTCACACATGCTTATTAGGCTTTCCCTTTTGTGCATTGTCTTTAATTTGTCTCAGCTTTTTAGGGTATCTTCCTATTGACAAGCCCTTTGAATATGGCCTTTCTCATCTGCTTATGGCAGGTCTCAGTATTCCCCTTTGCATTCCTCATGGGTGGATGGGTGGACTTTGATTAGCTGTAACAGAGCACAGCAGAGCAGAGCCATCCAGACCCCTGTATGGCCATCGGGGCTGCCCAGGGGAGGAAAGCACATGGTCCTTGATTCCTGTCAGGCTGAGGCTATCACATGATGCTTTTCAGTAGCAGTGAATTCACAGGGCCAGTGTGCTTACTTGGAAGTACTGCTTGACAGACTTCTGCTTTCCTGATTCAAGAAGCAGCTCATTTGTCCCATAGTCAGAAATACTTCAGTAGTTTGCTTCATAAGCTGCCCCCAACTATGGAACATGCATTTGGCCATTTGAAAGAGATGGCAGCCCATGGGATCAAACTGAAGGTCAGTTTATGTTTCAATTTGGCTTGTTGTAGATCTTTCATCCTATAACTGGAACAGAGGAAGAAATAAGCCTTTTGTCTCTGCATTTCCATTTTTATATGACTATTTTTATCACCACTTCTGCTACATTGGTTCTGTACTCCTTCTTCAATGTATACGTACTCTCAGCTCCTGCACCCATGAAGTTACTGCAAGTTGACCTGTCTGCAAACAAACCCATTTTTACATATGTGTATGTGTTATACACATATATATGCATAAATGTCTTTCAGCTAGAGCAGTTCACGGACCTGCCACAGCTGCATGGCTCCTGGCATAGGGAACAGTCAACACGTCAGATGGCACTAGCAGCCCCTGAGCAGAAGTGAGTGCAACCTTGGATGGCAGCAGCTGTCGGACAAGTGTGGCTGAGTCAGGTAACTGTACCCTCAGCTACAACTGCGGGGAAGAGACACACTCACAGTCCCTTGCTGGGGCTCTCCTCCCCACCCCCTTCTTCAGCCCAGGCCTCTCCTGCCTCTGTGAGCAGTAGGCTCAGGGGACTGAAGCAGCAGACAGCATTTTAGCGCTGGTGTGGGCTGAGTTTACACTGCTGAGGCTGCGGAGCAGGTCAGAGGAGCACCCCGGTCGGCTCACTGGAGCCATGGCAGCACACCAGGAGGGAAGCAGTGAGACTGCCAGCTCTCAGCTCACATTAGCTGCTTTGCAAAATTCACACTTCCACCTGGCTGCGAAGGCTGGGCAGGGGATGACTCGGCTGGCTGTGCATGTGTGCCACGTTCCCCTAGGTCTCCCAAACCCATCTTTCATTTTAGCTGTCTGGTAGCTACATCCATGCTATGACAACTTCAGATTGTACTACTTTAACTACCTAATCTAATAGAAATACACCTCTTCTGTGTTGATAATACCATTTTTTTCTACTATTTTGGTGATACATTAGGAGAATTTCACTAGTTTACTGAGACACAATCTGGTTTATGGTATGCTTTTGCAGCCTGATGATGCTGCAAGTGAAAGTACTATTACTTTGGTTTTATGTTGATATTTAACTAATGTTTGTAGACTCATCACAAAAACACATACTTTGAAGGGAAAAAAAATTAGAAAAAAATTGTCTGTCCCAGCAGCCCCAAATTTTAGGGATAGAGTCAGGGCTGTATAGATGGGGATGTCAGTGCCGGTGTGAAACATGTCAAAATAGATAATGAATGACTGATGTAATAAGAACTGATTTTGACCCTGTTTCTGTATACTTTTTTTTAGCTGAATGCAGATAAGCTATGCTGTGTTAGAACAGAATCTTGGCTTTCAGGCTGAGACAACAGGACATCAGTGTGGAGTGTTCAAAATATATGTCTGACTGACAATAGCTATTACATTTGGATTAGCTAAAACAATGATGCTTAGATTGCACCTTTTAAGTAAGCATATCAAAGTTAACAAATGTAACAGTATCATTATTTCATAAGCAGTGCAAGAATGAAGTATGGAATTGATGAGCTGGCGAGTGTGCTGGCCTGGGACCAGTTATGGTTCTCTCTGCACAGCCCCCTTGGACTGGCAGCAGCTACAGAAAGAGCTGCTGCCTTATCTTCAGCCCCTGCAGCTGAATTTCCAGGCTGCAAACAGTTCTTCAGTGTTAAGTGAAACAGCTCTAAGTGTTAGCAGGGTCCTATCATGCTGCACTGTTCAAAAGTATTGTGTCTCCATCTTCATAGATAAAGAGATGTTATCAGGAAGGAGAAAAAAAAAGAAGAAAATAATAAGAGAAGTGAGGAATTTTCCATCAGAGCGGGACTTGGCAGACATGCTGAAAGCTTGTGAGAAGGCCCATACTGCATTCCAGGTGGTGGGAGAGCAGAAGGAATGCTGTACTAATTCTCCCTCCAGCCACACTGATGTCCAGAACAGATTTTTCACTGCAGATGAAATGGCAATGTTCTGCTATGTAACTGTGTCCTGGGGGGATGTTAAATATATTTTAACTTCAGTTTAGAGTTAAGAGGTAAGTCTAGTCTGTACTGCTACAAAATTTAACCACAGAAGAGCTGGAAATTCTGCTCTAGCAGACATTTTTACAGTTCACAAAGGAGTATAGATGCTGACAGACAAAACCTTACCATAAAACTGTATAATGCCACAGTCTTCAAGAAGTTATGATACAACCCATCACAATGTAAAATATTTGACACTGCAATTACTTTTGCAAATCAGCAGAGCGGAGCTAAAGTGAATGAATAAAACACTTGCTTAGGCTTTAACTCTGAAATGCTGACTCTGCATTTTAACTTTAGTCACTAACTAGAGCTTCAGTAACTGCTTTCAGATCTCTGCCTAGAGAGTAGGGGAAGGAATGCATCACACTGGTGCACAGCTGAATTCTCGGAGACTTTGAGAACTGGAATCTCTTTCCAATCCAAGCAATTAACCAAAATTTCAAGTCTTGGCACCTGTTTGTTTTCTGAAAGGAATCAATTACATGACAACAGCAGCAGAATGACAGTGCAGGGAGAGCAGTAAAACTCTCTTAAATTCCATCTCTGAGTAATGAGCACGCAATTTTATGAACTGGTCTCATAAGAAAAAAAGACTACTCAGGACTATGTTTGCATAGCCTTGCAAAATTTCCACTATTTAGAATAGTAGGAAGTTGCAGTTCTCTCACAACTGTTTTCTGAAGCTAAAACACTCCTACATATCCTCATGAGTCTTCAGTACAGAAAAGACAGTATTAGCAGTAAGAACACAGTAACTCACACATCAGCACCATCAGCAAGGCCAAATCTAGTCAAGTACTTATTTTTTTCTCCTTCAGACCCCACTCACCATCCTTAGGTACAAAAGAAGTGTTAGTGTAACTAAAATAGATGCGAGAAATAATCTGTTACAAGAAAAGCCTTTCCTGCTCTTTAGCTGGCATATTCAAAGATGCTGTAAATAACGTAGAAACACTATGTCTCAAGCTCTTACTATTTTGGTTCTTGAGTATCTCAGTCTACAGTAAGCTGGTTTTTTTCTCCACTGTTAAACATACATGAATGGAAGGATTGCTTCTTGTTCAGCCACTCTGAGCAAACAGAGAAGGCCTTGTTGACAGAGCTTTAAAGCTTGGAAGGGGGAAAGGGAGACAAAACCAGGCTTGCCAGTGATGAGCGATGGGATGGTGTGCCAAAACTTGAGAAAACAAGCACTCATGAGATCCCTCAATCTGTCTCACAAGGTGTTGGCTACAATGTCCCGCACCTGAAATGCTTCCACGCTAAGGCTCGCAGCATGAGGAATAAAGAGGAGCTCAAAGCATTGGCCCAGCCCCAGAGACTGGACATCATTGGCATAAGTGAAAACTGGTGGGATGAGTCCTGAGACTGGAGTGCCCCATTGGATGGTTACAGGCTCTTCAGAAAAGGCAGAGGGCTGGCACTGTATGTAGTAGAAGGGTTAGAATGTATGGAGCTCACCGCTGGCAATGACAGAGTTGAGAAACTCTGGGGAAGAATCAAAGGGTGAACAAATGATGCCAATGGCATCGTGGGAGTCTGCTAAAGACCTCCCAGCCAGAATGATGACGCCGAGGAATTATTCTTTGAGGAACTAAGGGACACTTCCAAGTCAACTGCCCTTGTCCTTATGTGGGACTTCAGCTTGTCAGAAATTAACTGGGAGCATCACACAGCTGATACAACCCAGGCCAGCAGATTCCTGAAAAACCTGGGTGACAACATTATGGAACAGGTCCTAAGTGAGCCAATTTGGAAAGATGCCCTCCTTGATCTGCTGCTTGTCAACAGGGCACAGTGGGTATTGGTGGCCATCTTGGCCTTAGCAACCACAAAGGGATTGAGTCTAAAATCTCTGTTGACAGGAGGAAAAGTACCAGCAAACCCTCAACTCTGGACATAAGAGCAGACTTCAGGCTTCTCAGGGAATTAATAAGTAAGGTCCCCTGGAAAAATGCTTTTGCAGGTGCTGGGGTCCATCAGAGCTGGGCACTTTTTAAGTATCTCCTCCTAAGGGCACAGGAGCAGCAATTCCCACGTGTCAGAAGTCAAGCAAGCGAGGCAGAAGGCTGGCTTAGCTGGGCAGGGATCTTCTCTTGGAAACAATGCAAAAAAGGAAGGTGTCTGCCCAGTGGAAGCAAGGTCAAGTGACATGGGTAGAATACAGAGATTCTGCTTGCTGCTGTGGGGAGAAAATTCATGCAGACAAAGCTCAACTGGAGTTGCAGCTGGCCAGAAATGTGGGAAACAATAGAGTTTTTTTCAAATACATTAATGGCAATAGTATAGAAATATCATTAGCCCATTACAGGATGAGGATGGTCACCTCATAAGCAGGCACACAGGCAAGCCAGAGGTGTTTTTCTGTACATGTAGTTTAACAGAAAAAAACACAGCTTTGACTGGCTAAATTGGATCAACAATGACCACAATAGTGAACATATTTAAAAGGATATTTGTAATTTAAGATTTATCAAGCAAGATCATGACTTTCACAGGATGAAGATAAAGTACAGGACACTTTTTTTCATAATTTTCTGACCCCTAAGAAAGTAAAGAAGATGGAAATAGCAAAGTGCTTGTACGAGAAAGAATGTGGTTTTATGTGAAGACCAATATAAGGGTGCCCTACCACCAGTAATATTAATTTGCTTTCCTCTGTATTGTTGTTATGTGGGGATGAAAAATTATTCATATTCTTATCTATCTAGGAAAATGTTTAAATATGTCTATTTTAAAATGCTTTCACTGCTATTTTTGTCTTTAGTATAAAGCAAGAATACTGCAATTTTTTGAGAACAATTGTTTGCTAGTTGTAAGACAATACAAAATTCTTTATATTGTATAACATCACTTGCCTATTATTTAAATTTTAAAATTGAAGATTCTTTTCTGAGCTGAGTCCTAATAAATGCAGCACATGTGTACTGTCTCACTAATTATTATGTTTATGTAAAAATGGATGTACCATATTTGTCTTGGTTTAAGATAGGAAGATCCCAGGTGAGCTTTCTCGCTGTTCCCATGCTTAAACAATGCAGAGAAAATGTCCTGGGATCTAATTTTCCCTACTTGCTGAATTGTGGTCATGACAACCATCTGTACAAGGATAAGCTTTACAGTATTGTCTAGTTCAAGGGTATCATTTTGACTTTATGTTGTGTGATACAATAAGGTAATGGAAAATAATACTGTGGAGCAGTTGGTGCTCTCATCTACTTACACTGCTGCCTTTTACTTTTGTTTTTTGTGTATTTTGGTTTGCTTGTTTAATATTTATATGGACGTTGTGGCAATGAAAACATAACATAACATATAAACAAATAAACATAACAAAACATATAAACAAAACATAACATATTTTAAAAAATACATTAATATTTGAGAGAAGGGCCTCAAAGGGCTGAAGGAAATGCCATTGTTCCAACTCTTCAAATTTATTCATTTCTACTGGGTACCAGGGAATTTATATGTTGAACGTGAAATTTATTTTTTCTCTGCTGTGCCAGCAAGGCAAGATGCAATTTTAAAAATCCAAGACTTTGCATGTCTTTATGGCAAGAGATTGCCTAACAATATGTGGACAAATACAAACAGAGGTAAAGACAGTACCAGGTTGTTATTATTTAGCTCCTTTCTGAAAAACAGCTGTTTATAAGATGGTGTGAAATAAAGCTGAACATATCATTATTAAGCAAAATCTGATAACCAAAGACTATTTGTTTCCCCAAAACTTCTACACAAGAAAGCTCTTCCTGACATTGGGGGTAAAGTAATTTAATTTGGCTTGGGTCACTCTGTGCCTTTCAGTACATACATAATATGTCTGGAATTGAAAACACACCGGGAGAGATTGCTTATATTGTATTTTCAAATACTTTTGAGATATTAGCAGAAAACAAAAAAGAATGTAAGTCAAGAAAGTTCCTTCTAAAGCCATGACATACAGTCTTGCCAAATATTAACAGAAGAAATAACTGGTTGTTTTATTACTAGCTCTGAATAGAAAACAGACCAAGATTTTAGCTTGTTCCAAATCAGATTAATCCTACATGTCTCATAGTATAGTAATGGGAAGGGTGGAAAGAGTAATTTAAACACTCTAAATTGTTAAAAATAGCAATTTTTACTATTGCTGTTGATTTCTTTGCCCCACATATGCCAGTGGACAAAGGTCCTCCTTCTGGCAATATAGGTTTGTCAATTTGAGCATTTTAACTCAAAAACCATTTGTAAAGGATCATGTGCACATTTCCAGTAAGATCCCCAACCCTATAATAATCTGGTCAGATTGGGCAGAGGAATAACGAATGTTACTCTTTCAGTAACATTCAAATTTCTTGTGCTTGAGTACAAGCTGTTGATCTTCAGTGATCTGTGTTTGTGTATCCCTCAGCCACTCGAGTTACTTGGTCTAGTAGATGGATCAGATGGGTTGGAGTCATACAGTCTCTGCTCTAGAAAGAGTTTTCCTGCCAGATGGAGATTCAGTGACTTGCTAAAGTGACCAAAGAGGATGTTATAGTATGAGTTACTAAATTATGGTGGTGGGAGATGAGGTGTCTATGTGGCAGGTATGCAGCTTGGAATTTTTCTAACTAATAGCTGGTCTTAGAGGAAACAGAGTTTAAATTTATTGTATTTGGTGTTTTGCTATGAGCTCATCCTGTACTTCTTGGATGTTACAGGGGAATTACGTGGAATCAGGTTTGTGGCAAAACACTCACACTGTCTGCTGTTTGTAGTAATAAAGCTAATGGTAACAAGCTTTGGGGATACATTCTGGCCTGACTAATGCAATCCCTGTCATAGTAAGCTAATCAGTTTATCAAACCCCAATTATTCTTATGTAATGTAGGGATTCCTAGTTCCTTTTTGTGCTGCCCTCAGATAATGCTATTTTGGCAGCAACTCCCAGCTTTGTGACAAATGATGCTTTATGGATAGGATGGGGCCATGCAGCTCTGCAATGCTGCAGTGAGGTTCTAAAAACCTCTTCTGGGAACAGTATTTTAAGGACAAGGAGGCTAGAGCTACCATGTGTCTAGGGGATTTTGGTGCTGGTGGTGCAACAATTCACATTATAGGTGAGTGATTCTACTTTGACAAATTTTGATCAAAGATACAGCAGGACAACAGGCTTGTAAGACCCTCCAAGTATGACTGGAAAAGGAAGTTGTGAGGTAGCCAGTTTATTCTGTTGCTTACTACAAATATTGCTTTTTAACTTAGATAACCACTAGTTCTTACACCACTGTTCTGATTTAAAAGTAAGAATTTGTATGCAGATATACTTCACATTGAGTGCAGTTTTTTTCCTCTGGTGACCTTTTACCTTTAGCACTAGCAGTATCTGACTGCTGCTCAAAGTACATGAAAATCTGTGAAGAGCAGCCTGTCCAAGTCTGTTTTTAGCATATCATCACAATTCTTGAACACTGTTTAGTTAGTGCATCCAGGGAAGAATGGTCCCCTAAAACTTGTATTTAAAACAACTGTGAAAAGGAGATTTTGATAATAAATATTGTTCTATTCTGATGTAACTAGGCATTGGCCAGACTAAAGTGTATCCCAGTGTTTTATCCAAGATTCCCTTTTGTGTCCCTTTCCAGGGATAGCAAACTGATGCAGTATCTTATTTTCGGTGGCTTATCTCAGGAGGGGGAAGGTGGCTTTGGGAACTTGGGCATTTTGAGCAGCAGAGGCCGGAATCAGAGACTCCCTGTCCCTCGGGCGGAGCTGACCCGTTCCCGGGTGCGTGTGGGCCCAGCCGCTGAGCCCCGAGCCCGGGGGCCCTTCTGCACCTCCTGCGGCAGGGCCGGAGCCGCCTCCGGAGACCAGGGCAGGGTGACCGCAGCAGCAGGCGGCACAGGAACGCCGCCAGCGGGGTTGGAACGCCTCCGAAGGGCACTCCACGGTCTCCCTGGGCACCCTGTTCCATCAGCCCAGCCAGTACAGCTGCCGCTGAACAGCTCAGGCCGAGGTTCAGCGCATTTCCTAAAATGGCAGCCGCCCGCTGTCCCTGCAGAGGAGCGCCCTGTCCGGTCTGCAACCCCAAGCCCTGTCGCGGCACGCCGGTACCCGGGCCAGGCCTCGCCAGCCCCCTGGGCCAGCGGGCGGGCCCTGGCTCGGTTCGTGCAGGGGGCGGGCCCCGAGCCGGGTTGCCGCCCTCCGGCCGGGGAGCTGCCGCGGGAACAATGGCCGGCACGGCCACGGCGAGCGCCGGCGGCGCGCACGGATCCGCGGCTCCCCACGCACAAAGTAGTCCCTCTTTGTTCGGCGGCGGGCGGCGCGTCCCCGCTGGCGCCCGTGTCCCT
>JAWWMP010000005.1:16727406-16793794 GCA_035047865.1 Dendrocincla tyrannina
TTCGTCAAGGGAGGCGCCCCGAGGCCTCGGGGCAGGGGGAGGCAGAGGAGCTCCCTCGGAGCGGCCCTGGCAGCGGGCGGGGGTGAGCGGTGCCCGGTGACCACAACAAAGGCGCGGGGCAGGGCCGGCCGGGGCGCCGCGGGCAGAGGGGCCATCAGCCTCGCGCCAGCTGTATGTTCGCCGTCCCCTTTAAGGATATTGTCCGAGCAGGCTGCGGCTGCTCCAGTGCGGAGAGAGCAGCACAAAGAGGTGGTGGGGCTCGCTGGTAACTTTGTTTTTTGTTTCTTTTTGTTTGATTATTTTTGTTTGTTTCTTTGGTCCATTAGTTGCAACGCTTCACCTCTTAGTCTCTGTCAGGTTTGACGATTTGAATGTGCACAGTAGGTTTTTAGTCCGCTAAAATGTGGTAGCGGTTGCTGGGTGAAAGGATGTGCAGTAATGCATTTTCTTTTCTTGGTATTGAATTCTGTAGAAAGAATGGGCTCATGCTCCTCTTAGTCAATGAGAACAAAATGGTTCTGTGGTGGATGCTCTGGACACTGATATTAGTGTTGAAATACAAGGGGTTGTCGTTCATCCATGAAGTATCAAGGTGCTGTTAAAAGGAGAGGGTCTGCATAATGAAATGAAAGAGTCTACCAGGAAAGCAGTGTAGCATTATGGCTCTTTCTGGAATCTGTGGTAGGTAGGCCCAGCTCATAACTTTAAAAGGTCAAACCTAATAATGGATAATGGCATGATTTTCTCTGGACTTAGTGTAAGAAAATGTGATCAATGTTGTACAACTAACCTGGCAAAAGTGTGGGATAATAACAAAACAGTTTCCCTGTTTTTTTTTTTCTTTTGATCTGTAATCAGGTTAGTAAAAGTTAACATGTTAATATTTGTCCCTTTTTTGAGAGCTCAAATTACATTTAGTTTGAAAGTGTTTGAGGTTAAAAGAGATGAAGAAGTTTAATTCCTGTATTATTAGGCTACAGGTTAATGAGTTCATAGCTTTTCAGTGAAAGGGGAATAAGGGAAAACAAAGATTGAAAATATGGAAGAAGGTGCATAATATAGTGAAAATGAGAAGAATCTTTGCAAGGAGCTACAAGCTGTGAAATGTAGATCTGTACTGAGAGTTTAATGTAGTAATGTTTTCCTCAGTTAACCCTTATTTTGTCAAATATAGATGTGCGGCTTCTCAACAACTTGCCTTTTCTGTTCTTGGAGGAAGTTTAAATCAGTTGTAGATGCTTCTCAAAAGTTAACTTAATATAGCCAATCAGCAGTTATTGAGGTGTATATATTTTTTTAATAGGTGAAAGACATATGTATTGGTAGTATCAAGTTATGTTTGTCCTTCCCTGCATTAGGAGATCAGGTAAAATTTACGAGAAGAGCAGCTGTAACAAATAAGTTACAGTTCATTTCCTAGTAGAGAGTGGACTTCTGTGTTCCTTGTAGATAGATGTGAATTAATATAGTACTAGAGGCAATAAAGCATATTTTTTGCTCCCCTTGCGAGTTGTGGAGAAGGAAGGTTGGAGAGAAGGAGCACATGTGACTAGGAGCCAATATGAATCTTCTCTTAGTTTGTGAATTAACGGCACTTTTTGTGTGACTGGCCTCTGAGTTTGCTGCAGAGTTGGTTTCACCTTCTTTGGAGGCCTTCCTTGCAGGAAATGGAGGGGAAGTGTGTCTTTGAGCAAAACACAACAGAAGAAGAATTATAAAACCACAGTATTGCTGGAGGTATAATCTCCATGGAGGAGTGAAATCAAGAAGCTTAACTTTCTTTGACGGGAGGGTAGCTAGTGATGAGAGCATTCTTGATAAGTCTGAACATACTTCATTCACTAAATGGGGAATAATAGTGGATAATACTACTCTATTTATGTTTTAGATCTTTTTTTTTCAATTCTGTAGAGTGCCTCTGAAAGTTGCAGCTCTTGTAGATTAGCCTTAAAGAAGGAAACCTATCTTTATGGAGTTTTATTCATCTCTGAAAGCCTTTTTCTTCCTCACTTCCTCTCAGTGCAAGAGGTCAACATGTTGTCTGTTGTCTCTCATTCCTTCGGTTCATGCTCGTACTCCCTTAGGTATGTTGCTGCACGTTCTGGATTTGGGTGGAAACCGAAAAGGCAGTTGCTGTACTTAAGGAGGTACTATACATGCAATTAAAGGGAATTCTGATCTGAAAAGTTGTATTGTGACCTGATACCGTTGTTTTCTCCCCTCTACTACCTTCTGCTTCTTCACTTTGTGTACAAACACATGATCGATCCTAGACAAATGTCTATGGCAGTACAGAACTGCCCTATCCTATGTCGCTACATACTAAATATTTAGGGAAGTACGTTAATCGGTAATGGTCTTTTAAAGTATAATACTTTCACTATGCATATCAAATAGAATTAAAACACTTCTTCTATTTAAGATTTCTTGAGGGGCAGTGTGAGCAAATAAAAAAATCACAAATTATTGTAGTATTATGGACATGAGAGTCACTTATCCTGGTGACTGTATCCTTTTAATAGTGTGAATCAATCTTACTAAAGACAGTTGCACTTCAAAAGATGTCAAAAGATGACTTGGGTTAGAAGGGGTCTCAGAAGGGGTCTCAGGAGTTCTGTAGTCCTGCTCAGCTCAGCATGAGCCATGAGGTCAAACCAGGTGGCTTTATTCAGTCAGCCCTTGAAAGCCTCCAGTAATGGAAGCTACACACCCACCCCCTACCCCTGTTCCTCTGCTGAACTGACCCTATAGGGAGGAGGGTGTTCCCTACCCCATCAGAATCTCTCTTATTCCAACATATGTGTGTTACCTCTTGTCCTCCTGACATGCACTGCTGTCAAGAGACTAGCTGCATCTCACTGATCTTCTCACAGGAGCTGGAAGGCTGCTGTTAGGTCTCCCTGAAGCCTTTTCTTCTCCAGGCTGAATGAACCTGGTTCCCTCAGCCCCCTCTCACAGGGCAAGTGCTCCAGTCCCTGACTGTCTTGGTGGCCCTCCACCATGCTCATCTACTTGGATGTCTCTCTTGCACTGGGAGAATGAAAACACAGTATTCTAGCTAGGTGCCATCTAACAGGTTTTGTGTAGAAGGAAATAATCAGCTCCCCTCAGTCTTCTGCTTTTGTTTCTGCTCGTGCAGCCCAGGATACAACTTGCCTCAGCTCACAGGATACAGTGCTGCCTCATGTTCTGCTTTCTGGCTGTCAGACCCCCAGCCAATCTTGCCAAGCTGCCCTCCAGCTAGTCTTAGCCTGTGGTTCTTCCTTCGGGTACAGGACTTTGTATATGTTGAATTTCATTAAGATCACGTTCCGTCTCTTCCTTCAGCCTTGTTGAAGCTGAGCTTGCACAAGGTTCTCCCCTTGTGCAAAAATATTGCCTTTTTAACACAGAGGTGGTCAGGTTGCTCAGGCCATGGTTTATCTTTGGTGACTGTTACTAATCACCACCTTTCCATGTGTCCAGAAACATCCTTCAGGAAGACTTAGTCCATTAGTTTCCTGGAGATCAAAGTGAAGCTAACCAGCCTGTGATTCCCTGATTTGAACTCTTGGCCTGTTCTGAAGATGGGTGTAACATTTGCCATTCTCTAATCATTATGGATTAGCCCTGTTCTCCACAAGTCCTGCAAGAACATCACACAGTTACCTTGGTGCTCTTGAAAGCAGCCTGGTCCCATGGGTCTGTATGAGTCAAGTTCACGTTTGATCAAACAGATGCAGCAAGCCAATTCACAGGCCACTCGAGCAAAGCTTAAGAAATCCACTATGTTAAAGTAGTGTTAAAGAAGTTAAAGTATCATTTAAGGCAGAACAACTTTGTCCTATCAATAATTTCACAGCAACCACTCTTATAAGCTGGTACTTGTCAACAAGATGAGAAATTTTAAGTTCTCAGCTTTACCCAGTCAATCCTAACACTACCTATGATGATCAGGTGTGATTTTCATGCAAATACATTATTGTCCCAATAGGGTGGTTGGCTTTGGTGGGGTTTATAATCCTTTGAAATAGACTTACATTTTGGCTATGATTTTTTTCCTCCAAATTATTCTGCCTGGTGTGACACTTCAAAAAACTCCTTAGTATCCACAGAACATCTATACTTTCAAAAGTATGTACATCACATTACTTGACAAAAAGTAATACATTCTGCTTCTAAAAAATAAAAATTGGTAATAAAAGCTGAGTCCTTGCAGCCCATTCATGTGATTAACAGTTAAGTCTGTGAATCTGTTGCCTATCAGAAAGAAGTTTAGCTGGAAAACTGAGGGGAGCTGATTATTTCCTTCTACACAAAACCTGTTAGATGGCATCTAGCTAGAATACTGTGTTTTCATTCTCCCAGTGCAAGAGAGACATCCAAGTAGACGAGCATGGTGGAGGGCCACCAAGACAGTTCAGCAGAGGAACAGGGGTAGGGGGTGGGTGTGTAGCCTTCAAGGGCTGACTGGGTAAAGCCACCTGGTTTGACCTCATGGCTGATGCTGAGCAGGGCTACAGAACTCCTGAGATCCTTTCTATCCTGAATTTTTCTATTGTCCCAAACAACTGTAAAAACTGAAAATAATTTGGATAATGTTTTTCTTATCTCTGTCATTGCTCTCTACTTTTCTAGCCTGAGGGGTACTTAGATCAGAGTCCCTTTATCCTTCTTTAGTACAGTTGGCTTTTGACTGTACCAGCATGTAAAATAGTGTAAAGGTAAGGAGCTCCAAGTATGTTTTGTAGGTATTCTATGATACAGCACATTTGAAACTCAATATTCATTTGGGTCTATGCAGTAGCGTAAAAGGGTAGACTGTAATCTGGATTTGTACTTGATCCTCTCCTTAATGGAAGTTTATGGCAATGCACTAATATGTCCTGTTCATGTATAATTGAACAGTGCTGTTGCGATAAAGTTGGCATTATGAAAAGCAAAGTGATTTTTTTCTTTTTTGTTGTCAGTTGAATCAGCCTGGGCTGGGGTGGAGGAAGTATCCTCCTTAACAGTTTGCCTGTCTTCTTGGCTCAGCAGAATCTTTATTTGGGGAAGGAAGGTGTGTTTGACATAGTGAACAGAAAATGTTTGGCATGAAAGCTCATAAATGGCGGAGAAGCTGGAAGAAAGATGGGAAGAAATGTGGCTAGGATCCATCATCTCTCCAGCTGCTGACATAGGTACTGGATCCCAGTCCCAGGTTCACAACAATATTGGAAGCATGATTTTAGTCTGGTTATGTGGGACTGGATAAACAAGTGGGGATTGTGGCTCTCAGAAAAGATTAATTTTGCTTTTCTGCTGCCTTCTGGCTGTGGGCACTTACTGCTTTACCTGGCTTATCTAGTCATCAGATATTTCTGTGAGGTACTTTAATTTGTTTTAATATAGATTCCCTTATTGATATTTAGGAGAAAGAAAACTGAATAGAAAGCTTATGGAGAAGTCAGCATGTCATTCCAGAGCTGCTGGGAGGGAAGCAAGCTGCTGCATTGGATAACCGATGTGTGAAACTGCCATCACCTCTGTGTGTTCTGAGCCCTTGCTAGACCTTCACTCTTCTCATTCGCTATGAGGTGTTAACTCGCCCGTTTTAAGGAGAGGAGAGCAAACTGCTGGTACTTTACAACCTCCTTTACAACTTCTTCATAGTTCAGTTTTCCTTAAAGTTTGATTAAAGTTTAGTTTGCAACTTTGGACAAAGAAATTATGATTAATTAATCAGGAGTTTGAACTGATTAGTTAGCAGAAGTTCTTTCACTAGGTCTTTCTCTCCTGTGTGATACCACATTTTCCAGTTTTGAGATACATCCTAAACCTATGTGAGTTGTCTTAGTAGGATGCTCTATGTGTGATTTCTTATCTGAATTCCCTTCTGATAAATCCTTAAACTCATCTTCCCTTCAGTGTGATTTGTATTTACTAGGAATAAATAAGTTGTCTGTCCCATTTTGAGTTTTCTTAGTGGATTAAAATTTTCCCTTAATGTTCTTTAGGCACTTTGTTTAAACTTAATATCTTTAAATGAGCTTCCAAGAACTGTCTGCACTCAGGGGTTAGCTGTTACCTGTTCCTGTTGCAGCATTTGTGAATCAGGCAGCCCTTCTGGAAGAAGTTTCCTGCAATTATGTGCATTGTCAGTGAACCTCTGACTATAGTTCAGTCATGCAGTCTGGCAGTGACAGCTGAGGGAGTTTGTGTCCCAAGTTGCTTGTTTGCATTTATTCAGTTGTGCTTACAAAACATTCTGTGAAACAAAACAGTGAACTGAGATGGTTGGGGGAAAAAAAAGACTGTCAAGGGAGTTTCTCTTAACAGAAGTTGTTTCACGGCAGTTGTTGCAACTGAAGGAGTACAGGAGTTCAAATATCTGAAGGAACAAACACTTGGAAACAAGAGTGTTCAGTCTTTTTAATCCTCCAGCCTCTTCACATCTTTTCCCTTGGCTTTTCTGCTTCCATCTGTAGGATTGCTGTGGGGGTACAGGAGTCAGAGGCACCAAATGAACATCAAAATTTTCTAACTGCTAATAAAAAGGTTACAAGCAAGTCAAAACTAACAAATCTAATTTTGATAAATACACTGCCCTGTATAGTAACTGCTCATGGTTCACAAATCAGGCTGATTTAGGTAGTTTACCTTCAGAGAGAGTTTGCCATTCTTGTTGATGGCAGTTATCTCCTGTTTATGCAGCATATTATAAACTAGTTCATTAAGTAGATGAATAGAAGGTATTCTAGATATTCTGCCTATCTTGCTTGAGAATATCTATGGTTATAATCTAGACTCCCAAGATGAGAAATCAGTGGGCATTTGCAGTATTTCATGGAGTGAACGTCTCAAGAAATGGTGAAAGTGCATTTCTGTTTTCAGACATATTTTAGTGTGCTGGCAATTTTACTGACTTCCACCACTGACTTATGAAGTATTGTATGGATGTGTAAGTACCTTTTTTTTTTTTTTTTAATTTTAAGTGCCTGAGAAAGAATACAGAACAACATACTTTGTATTAAGTAATGGATGTAAAGCCATACATGGTGTATGACATGCAGTGTAGCCAGATTTTTATATAAGATAAGTTTTTCTGAAAAGCAAGGCATCTGTTGGATATTACGTGACTATCAGGTCTTGGAGAAAAGTTCTTTTAAGATGGGAAAATTGTTACTTAAAGGTTACTAATTTTGTTGATAACTATATGTACTGTGGTATGAAGGTGCTATGAAGCTAACATTAGGAAAAACTTGAGAGCAAGTTTCTGGAAAATGTGAACCTTTAAATTAATTTCAAAATCGACAAGAAGTTAAAATCCAAATGGAAGTTAACTTCCAACAAAAGTTTTATTTTAATGATAGGTGTGACTTTTCAGTACTCCACTACGGCCCAGGGCTGTGGCAAGACAGATGAGCAAGTTAGCAATGTTTTATGCATGTAGCTCTTACACTGGTGTGCACTGCATTTCTTGTGCAGTGGTTCCAGGAGATACTTCAGAGACACCTACTTTTAAGTCCAGTTCATTAAAGGCAACTTGTTAAAAACAGTAGTTCTTCCTGCTTAATCTCCATCAAAAGCATTGAGGGAATGTTTCCCTGAAGGGAAACTTCCTATCCATGTGGAAAGAGACTGTTAAGCTACTGTCAAGCTACTGTCAGCCTATTGTGATAACTAACCCTATTTTCAGTCTGCATGAGATAAACCATAAACTGCCACAGCAGGAGCTGCTGCACGAGCTGCTTAGTCGTCACTTCGGCGCTGCCATCACTCACAAAGAGAGTAGTGTGGACAATGGAGAAGTGTCTGCTTTTTTGGCTCACATCTTTACTATGTATCAAGACTTTTTTGTGTCTGAAGCTGTTATTGTGAATTTACACTGTTGTATAAGTCAATGTATAGATAGATTCATATAAGTGCTTTGGGCCAGAAAATGATGCACACTTTTTTGTTATCATTTCAATGGAGTTGTGGGACAAACTTCTGTACTTAAAAGAACAATTTTGAAGACTTCCTAATGTAGAGCTAATATTTTTTTTCCCCGATGGAAATTTGTATTATTTATAGAACAATTTTGAAGACTTCCTAATGTAGAGCTAATATTTTTTTTTCCCCGATGGAAATTTGTATTATTTATAAGAAATTAATTTATTGTGTCTATTTGCATATTCTGTATGAGATCTTTCACACCTTTTTTTCAAGTACTGGAAAAGAAGAGCAAACATTGCTGCCTTGTAGCTGCTTTCTCTAGGCTCTTAAGCCAGATGAAAATCTGGAAAGAAAATCTCTGAACCTCTGTAGGAGACTAGTTCTGTCAAAACACTTGTAAACCAGATATTACTGTTGAGAAACCAGCCAAAAATAATTGTCCTGGGCTGCCACACTTTTACTCCATTATTGTAAACTTACTTTGAACGCTGCATGTATCCTGTTCCATTTGTCAGAGGTTAGAGTAGAACGGGGGAAAACCAGCAATAACTTGAAACAGCTTTTGCATAAGAAGCAACAGAATTGGTAGTATTCTTTAGCTGGGAAATCTGGCTGGATGGGGGTCTAAACACTGTTACTGGGCCATGAAAAGAGAAGATGGACAATGACAGTTTAGTTTTCTGATGCAGTGATGAAGGGTGTCAGGTGCTAAGTGACAAGGTACCAGCTGTGAAACATGCCAAAAGATCTTCCTGCTCCTCTGGTCTTCCCTAGTCACCTGTCTGAATATTTTTTGATTTGGGATTAAGCAGGACTTAAATTGGTGACCCATTTTTACATGAGGATGCCAGAGATCCATTATGGCTGCTCTTACTGCTTTGTCATTGCTTAGAGTCACACTGATTATAAATATGCTTAAAGCAGCTGTCTTTCTTGTGCCTAACTTCCTTGGTTTAAACTGTTCAATATGATGTTTGAAGCCATGACCTTTCCAGTTTCATTGTCATGTTGAATGTGAATAGTAAACTCTTTAGGGAGAAGACTCCCTCTCTTTGAAGCTGTAGAGCAACTTGTCTAACATTTCTATAGCAATTCTCAAACTATACAGGACCCTGGTTAATTTACTGCTTGTGTTGGTACTTTGAGATGAATTCAGGTGTTTCTGTGTTGATGATGGTACCTAAGCTGTCTTGGGTGAGGTGAAACTGCTCTTTCAATTGACTGTATCCTATTTCATTCCCTTATCTGTCTTAGTGTTTGCATCTTAGTTATACATATGTTTAGTTTCTAGAGAAAATAGATGTGAATATACAGATGGTAACTTTGTTACAAATTCTGCCTATTACTTATGAAGATTCTTCCTTGTGCACTATTTGGTCCTGTTTTATAATTCTTTATATTTTACTCTTTTACTTGGAGTGTAGTCTAGTCTGACAAAAGCATATTCACACATATATAAGAAGGCTCTATATTGTGGAATTTTATGAGGAAAAATGATTGATTCAAGTAACTTATACTTTTGGGTTTTGTGTATGAAGAAAGGTTGTGAGATCTTTTGTTTTTCCTTCTGTATTATTTTCCACTCTTATTCTAACAGAGAAGGTAACTTATTTTACATAAGAAGTTTAACATGTAGAAATTCTTTCTGAGCTGGGAACCTCTACAGTTATGCCTAGTGACCAAGCCTGATGCTGTGTTGGAAGTTACCTCCATTAATATTTACCTTGAGTCAACACAGTGCTCAACCTGCTTTCTCCACACCTCAGCCCCTCATTTTTGTTCTGTTTTGATTCTGAGTAATTGCTGAGCACCACATTAATTGTCAACTGCTACTCCCCCTACCAAGAGAATCCAGTTAGAATTGGCTTAGGAACTTTTTAGCTTTCTCAGAATTTTAGAAAACTGTCAGTGATTTGAGTGACTGAAGTTTTGCGTAAGTAATCCTGTACGGAATGTTTTTGATGTGTTCTTCAATGCTCCTGGTGATTTTATGATGAGTCTCTGAGCTGGAAAGTTTGTGTTTCCCCATCCTCATTTATATGAGTTGATTTCATAGAACATTTTTCTTTCTATAAACTTGTTCCTTTCAAATTTTGTAGAGTTGTGTAGTAGCAGAGGCCCCGCTACAAAAAGTGGCAAAATTTTGAAAACATGAGCAGGTTCTTCAGTTACCTGAAGTTCTAGTTAGTCGTATTGATGTTTAAAATAAATGATTTCTTTAACCTAATTGTGATTACTTTTCCTCTTGCTTCCCTTTCTTTAGAGACTCTACAGCGGTGGGTAATTCACTGGTCCATAAGCGCTCTCCTTTACATCGCAGCCATAAGACCTCAGCATCTCTGACCAAACCGTCGTTACGTGATGGACAGAAAGCCAAAAAACCGCTTTGTAAATTTGAGGAAGGTCAGGATGTCCTAGCTAGGTGGTCAGATGGCTTGTTTTATCTTGGAACTATCAAAAAGGTAAACAATTTCTTAACTTCACTGGAGTCTTAAAGTATCATAGATTTTTGAAAATTGCAGTATTATTGTCTTGCTTATGTAGGATTGAGTACATTTTTCTGTTTAGTCTTTTTACTCATGACTTCCACTGTATTTTTGTTTTCCAGATAAATAAACTGAAACAGAACTGCTTCATTATATTTGAAGACAGTTCCAAATCCTGGGTTCTCTGGAAGGACATACAAACAGGCAAGAACTTCAATGAAGTAGTTATTGTTTGGTATCTTGTTTGGATTACTATATCTGTTGAAATAAATGCTTACATTATATTCTTGTATCCTAAAAAATGATAAAATTTAATGTGATCCAGGATCACAAGTTAGAGTTGTTTGAAGATATTTTTTTTCATTTGCCTATCACTGAAGTTATTGTTTTGTTCTGGAAGTTTTTTTGTTGCTTTGGTTTTTTTGTTTTCACATAACTATGTGCAGGGAGCAGAAAAGACTTCTAAAAATATGAGTTTGTTTGGATGGGGAGAGAGTCTCCTCTCTATCTTAATAGAAAACTCTGGGCCCTAATTTACAGCAAGGTTGTCCTCCTACTGTTTTCAGCTGAAACCACATGATGTGGAAAGAAACTAAAACCTGGAAAATCTTAAATGGAGTTCTGACACTTACAAGTAACACTGTAAGTGTTGCACATAAGAAACCATTATGGGTTTTGGAGTATTTTTGTAATATAAAGAAATGTGCAGTTATCAAGTGAAACACCTATTGCATAGTACCCTTTTGGTTTTCAGATATTTGGAGAGTAGTTAACATTTTTATAATCTAATGTTAATGAAGCATGGATGACAGTTTTATCTGAAAATCTGTTATGATTTCCCCATCATATAAAAAAAAATCTGATACGGCTCTCAGTGATTCTTGATGTTTGAACTAAATACTGTCTGCTAAAAGGAGAAGCTTTGTATTTGTAGTAGCAAAAAAATCGACTGCTTTATTTCTGAGGACCTTGTTAAAAAAAAAGCTGGTTTGCTTCTGTATAGTACAGATATATAATCTTTGATTCATTTATCATAACTGTCAACATTTAACGAATACATATGAGGACATTTCAACTCAGAATATTCTGTAGTTAAGAAGCTTGTATTTTAACCCAGATTTTTACACTGATAGATGGTATAAAAGGACCAAGATGTAGTTTTGTTTCCAGTTTGCAAGCATACTTTTTTCCCTTACCTGTACTGTAACTGTGTGCTTTTGTATGGTTGCAGATACGTATAAGTAGTAACAACACCTAAGAATGTTGGAGTTTAGTATTAAAGCATCTTGGTCAGATCTGTCAAAAAGACATGCACCAAATTGTGTATGTATTTACATGAAAAGAAACACCAAATAATATAAATATGAAAGATATTTATTAGTTGTCCAGATAAGATTTATTTATATATATTTTAACCTGGATTTACATTCTTTATGCAGTTATGAATATATTATAGCATATGATAAGTGATATAAATATTTGTAACAGTCTGTACAAAATATCTGAATATATTCTTGTTAAGAAGTTTGGCTCTGTAACAAAGTGTTTTTACAATGCATGCGTGCATCTGTAACTGAAATTATAAAAAAATTCTACATGTGGTGACTGTTCTAACTGCAGATGTAATCTGAAAAAAAATCACACTCTCATCTTTGTCTAGGAGCCACTGAAAGTGGGGAAATGGTCTGTACAATATGTCAGGAAGAGTATTCAGAAGCACCGAATGAAATGGTTATATGTGATAAATGTGGGCAAGGTAACTAGATTTTTTTTTTCCTATTTACTGCATTTTAAAAGATGTTTTGATTTGTTTCACAAAGGAGGATATTTGCCTGGCAATGACTGACTGCTCAACTGATCTTAAGTTTTGTAGCCCTTAGTGGCTATTAACAGCTCAGTGAATGATGAGAATCCATGTTAAAGTGGCTAACATCCGTTCTGTAAGTCAAGATTATTTTTTTCTACTAAGAAAATTTAAAATACCATTTTGAATTTGTTACTAATCTTTTTGATCAGGCTTTTGGCACTTAATGATGGATAATGCCTTATAGTTGCATTAAAATTATATGCAGTTAATTCTTTGTAAGCTTCTTTTGCCACTTTACTAACAGTTTGACTGCTCATTTTTTATGCAGGTTATCATCAGCTGTGTCACACACCAAATATTGATTCCAGCGTGATTGATTCAGATGATAAATGGCTCTGTCGACAGTGTGTTTTTGCAACAACAACAAAGGTGTGTTTCTAGAAAAAGTTTAATACGTTTCATATTGCATGCATCTTTGTTTTTGAAATTGAAACAAAAAAAAGAGGCAGCATTTTTTTCAGTGACTCCTTTTTTGTCTTTGCTCTGAGTGCAAGTTTTGTGTATCGAGAAGTAGTATTTTAGAAATAGATGATGTTTTGCATTTAAACAAACATGCTAGTATTAAAACATAAATGCAGGTGAAAGTATTTGACTTGATTATAGACAAATTTTCATAATGTTCAAATTAAAAAGCTTTGAAAGTTTCAGAAATGTATTATTGTTTTTGTCAACTAATGTATTTGTTTTGGCCCAGAGGGGTGGTGCGCTTAAGAAAGGACCAAATGCCAAAGCACTGCAAGTCATGAAACAAACGTTACCATATAATGCAACAGACCTTGAGTGGGATGCAGGCCATAAAACCAATGTGCAGCAGTGTTACTGCTATTGTGGAGGACCTGGAGAGTAAGTAAACGGATAATATATAAGAACTTTGCTGTGTAATGCAGCTGCGAACTTGCCCTCTTTTCTTGTAGACTTTCTTGTGAACTTGTTAGTTTCTGTTTCTATTGTATGTAGGTGTTAAAAACCGGATGCAAAGTGGGCTTTTGAATTGTACATACATTTTTAAATGTCTCATGGGAAACACATTATTTCTTTTCTTCTCCCATAAAATATTTAGTTTTGTTTTTATTTTGTCATGTGACCATCACATACCATCACAATACATTCTACAATGAGAGAGTATTTTTCTGATGTCATAAAAATAGAGATTAGTTTATTAAGCTTTGTTGGAATACACAGCTGTCTGATTCTGCCATAATATCATACCCTGGTTTTCAATCACTGGCAGGGGAAAGATTCTTTCTCCTCTTAAGGCATTACAGAGTCTTCTGCTGGTTCTTTTTACAAGAAAGGCAAGAAGAGGACTTCTTAAGCAGGTAGAGATAAGTACTCTGCTGTTGCATGAATGAATGAATAAGATAGCACTGAAGATTTGATGTCGAGGCAGGTAAAGAGTCAAAAAGTCAAGAAGCAACATTTTTGAGTTTACATGCACAAGACAGAGCTCTGGTTTGAGAATTCTGGAGACTTGCACAAACATTGCCTTCAGTCTTACATGATTCCTTTTCTCAAGGGAGAGGCTGAAGAAAGAAGAGAAAAACCCCTGTAAACTATAAGGTTTCTTTTGAGGATTCAAGTAGTTGAATCCCCAGAACAAATGTTTGTGACTTAGTGCAGCTGTGTTGTGCTTTGGAAAATAACAAAGAACTTCAATGGAGTTAGTAAATTCTTATTAACAAGAATTAAAAGGTGGTTGCCAGAATTAATTAAATATCTATTTTCTTTATATAATAACTTAGTTTACTCTTTTACTAGACTTTTATTATTTCTGGTCTCTCCTTTCTAGTAGTATTCATTATGGAAGTAAACATTCCTGAAATATCCCTAGAGAGGACTGCTTTATAAACTGTGAAAATGAGTTTGGGTCAAGAGATCTCTTGCTATTTAATTTAAACATAATGAACAATTTTCAGTAAGTTTTTTAACACATCTTGTTTTTCTTTCTGTTTATGAAGCTGGTATCTAAAGATGTTGCAGTGCTGCAAATGTAAGCAGTGGTTTCATGAGGCTTGTGTGCAATGCCTCCAAAAGCCAATGCTTTTTGGTGACAGGTAAGAAAATTAAGCTGTACTTTTATGGCTGCCTCTGTTTAAAATGTGAAGGAAATCTCATGTATGAGCTTTTATTAGGGCATCCATAATACAACAGCATTTTTCAAAACCAGGTTGCACTTTGAGTAGATTATAGAAAAATAAAGCATGTGTTCAGGTGCCAGTAAAATGCAGTTCTTCATCTGTTGGATGAAGGAGGGTGTGGTGGTGGGTGGTGGAGTCATAACCAAGGGTTAGTTGAATTCCAGTTGTTACTGACTTCACTTTGTGTGACAGTCCTTTAATACTACCACAGGTGCTGACAACTGGGAGATGGGAAGCTTTAAAGCAGGCCCCTTTAGTGGGCCTGAGTTAGGAGAAAGGCTTACAAGTTCACATTGTGTAGGTGACTCACATCTTTTACACAATAGACACGTGCTTGCAGATGGACTATCATATCATATGGCTGGGTTTCTGCCTTGCTTAACTTTCATTTTTTCATAACCAGAGTGTTAAAACATTAATAGTGTGTGTGTATATAGATACCCATCACCCAGACACATGTACATATACATATGTGTATATTTTCAGGTTTTATACGTTCATTTGCTCAGTTTGCAGTTCTGGACCAGAATACCTCAAACGTTTACCCTTGAGATGGTAAGTATGAATTTAAAAAAAGGAAAAGGGGTGAGTTGAATACATGCTCTGCTTTTCTTTTTGGTGTTCTGGTTCGCCTTGCTAAAAAGGAAATCCACTTGTTAGCTTGAGTTGTTTCCTGAGTTGTTCTTGCTGTTTATGTGACCAGGGATAAATTTCCTTCAAAGTTTATCCTTAAGTGTAGAGATATATTGTTATTGCATGCTCTTGGGGTTTATTCCTGGGATTGTTCAGTGAAGTAGCAAGCAACTACTCTCTGGTTGTATATGTGAAGATTGAGATACCTGAGTGTAGTAATTTTTGCAGGCTTAGGATCCTGCTATTACATAAGTCAGATGTAGTGAGAACAAGTGTACACATTATTGACACATTTTATAATAGTGTCTTTGAGTCTTAATGGTTAGTTGTAGTTTGGAATCTTTCACCTGTGTTAGAAATGAGATCCAATTCAGTGGAAATATGCCTAGTGCTAAATATGTGGTGGAAATGAGGTTGTTAAATGTGAGTTCAGCAAAATACTGCATGAATTCAGAATTGATACAATCAGGTGGGAATTCAGACTTGCTTAAATATCCCATGGTTCACACCAGTTTTGGAGTTTAAAAGATCAGGACAATGTGATGAGGCAGAAATGAAAGTAAAATGTAAAACAGAAGGAATCATGTTAAGAGAAATTACAGGAGGTTTCATGATGTTGTCTGGGCTGAGTGTTTTAAGTTGTGCTTTGTGTTCCTCCAGCTGTATCATGCTAATATCTTTTCTACTAAATTATTTCAAAGGAAGGCAATTGGAAGAAAAATATTTGTGTGTTTTTTTTGTTTGTCTGTTTTTTTAAATTTAAATATTCTAGGGTAGATATAGCACATCTATGCCTTTACAACCTAAGTGTTATTCATAAGAAGAAATATTTTGATTCAGAGCTTGAACTTATGGCCTACATTAATGAAAACTGGGATAGATTGCATCCTGGTGAGGTAAGTAATTGGAATACCCTTTCTTGTGTTTCCTCACAGTGCATATGTATGTCCCGAAAGTTCATAACCTATGAATTGGTTTACTCTGGATGTTAAATTCTTTAGTACCTTAAAATCTGATAATCCTAAATAATGAGATAATGAATTTTGTTGTAGAAATAGAATGCTTTTTAAGTGGTGTATGTTTTTCTAAGGTGTAAAATTTCAAGTTATCCATGTAACTAATTATTTGCATGGCAACTTAATTATTTATACTCAATCATTTATTCTGTTGCATATTTCTATTTTCCTTTCACTTTATAATTCTCCTACTACTTTGATATTTTCATGTGCCCTGACCAGAAAATCTAAATGTAGAACTGAACGCAGAGTATATTGCACATGAAGATATATCCAAAGTCTCTAAGATATAACACATAACAAAATATTGTACACAGACATTTCTTCTTTCCTTCCTCTTTCAAACAATGGGGGTGATTGGTTTGTGCCCCAGTCTGAAAGTTTTGATCTTTTCCAGTCTGATTCAGCTACTTGTCAAGGCATCTTGTTTTTAGTTCATTACTGTACTAGTTATCTTTCCAGATATTTGGTTAGTGGGCACTTAACCTCAAAGGAAATCCATTTAACTCAAGCAGATTGACTTTATATTTAATGAAGAGGACCAGTGTTGATCTGTTTCTGCATGTAATGTTAGATGCAAAAAATTTGTCTTAAGTTCAAGTTGACATATTACTAATTGAGTATGCACTTTTTTGTGCATGAAGATTGTTTAGGGTTTTGAAGTTTTTTTTTAAATACAGGTGGCATATAACGAGTTTGGAATTTCCTTATCATGAGTACATCCTACTTTTATACTCCTTTTCAGTAAATTTGTACATCTGTAATCCATTTTTACTAGCAGACACAATTTGAGAATCAAATGTATGTTCTTGGTTTAAATGAGTAACTATTTGTGGTAAATAATGAAAAATAAGTTTGAATTAAATATGTTTAGAGCATCAGTGTCCATAGTTTGTTAGAAAGACAAGCAAACACTAATGCATTATTAAAACATTAGTGTCATTATGAACAGATATCTGGTTTGCTTTGATATGTATGGCATCTCTACCTGAGTCATACCAAATCAATAATTCTGTCATATCAAGTCTTGATCTTTAATTAAAAAAAAAAAAGCTGGCCAAAATGTAATTCTCACATCATCTTTTCAACAGAATGAATGTTCTAGCTATCTTACTGCATAGTTTAACAAATATATAAACTGTGTTTAATTTTGACTTTTGTTTCTCTTCATATTGAGAGAAATGTAGAAGAAATTTGTTTGTTCTTAAGTATGCAATTTTTCAGAGAGCAGATTCCATGTTTTAAAAGCTTGATAGGGACTAGCTACTTCAGGTGAGGAGCGAGGTTAGACTGGGTCTTAGCAAAAGGGACATGAAAATGGCTTTACTGTTCTCCTTGTTTTTTAAAAAAAAAATTCTAATAACTTTTCTGGGTGTGGTTTTTGGTGGGTTTTCTTTTTTTTTTTGTTTGTTTGTTTGCTTGGTTTGGTTTGGTTTTTCTTTGTGGTTTTTTTTTTGTTTTTTTTTTTTTTTTGTATCCTGTTGAGTAATGTTGGAAAAAATGGGAATTGGGTCCTGTGGCAGAACTTTGGTTAAAATTATTTTAACTAGGTTCTTTTGTTAGCAGTCTTGGAAGGGCAAGCTAGTGTTATGTTCCTTCAGTATACTAAAATGAGATATTTTATTTATACTTCATCAAAGTGAAACTCTTAATTCTTTGGCCTGAGCTTGATCCTGGCATTAATTTTGTGGATATGAATCATAGTATATATGTGGGATAATAATTAATATGCAACCACAGGTAGTACTTCATTAATGTACTTCACTTTCAAAGCTGTAGTTACAATGACTCAAATTAACTGGAATTTTTCTATTACTGAAGATTCATGATTTCTTACTACTTTACAGCTGGCAGATACACCAAAATCTGAAAGATATGAGCATGTCCTGGAGGCATTAAATGATTACAAGACCATGTAAGTTATTGGTACTTTTTCTTTAATGTTGTTTGCCTTTTTAAGATGACCTAGATTATGGTTTGAGTCTATGTGATAATTGCTTTGGCTGCAGATAACATTTAAATTTTAATACTGCTTCTATTTCAAGTGATAACATTTTGTAACTATCTGAGTGGAACCCAGAGCATGAGAAAAAAATTTTAACTTGCATCTTCGTTCCATTTCACATTTTTTATTTGAGAGTGAGGGTTGTGTAAAGTAGCATTAAAATGAATATTCTATTTGTATAGTTTTGTTTTGCATGCACACTGTTATTTTAAAATTTGCTTTCCCTGTGATCAGAATCTTAACAATTAATTTAAAATCATCTAGGTTTATGTCTGGAAAAGAAATAAAGAAAAAGAAACATTTGTTTGGCTTGAGAATTCGTGTTCCTCCTGTGCCACCGAATGCTGCTTTCAGGGCTGAGAAAGAACCAGAAGGAACTTCCCATGAGTTCAAAATTAAAGGCAGAAAGTCATCTAAACCAATCCCTGATGTGAGGTAAAATAATCCAGTCATTCTAGCAATGGGGCTACATTTTTTGGTGCCCTACAAAAAGGCTTTTCATTGCAGAATGTATTTTTTTAAAATAACTGTAAAGGTGGGTTATTAGTGAGAACAATGTGTTAGAACAAATGTAGTTAACTTTCTGTTAGGATTCTTCAAAAAAACCACAACAGGATATTTAGCAGTAAGGACAATAGAAAATATCCCAACTTTGCTCCCATTTGGGAGACAAAATCTCTTGCCTTTCTGGATCTCTTAGGCAATAATCTAACTAGAATTCTGAATAGGAAGTATGTTGTGAAATTGTAACTTGTACTGGTAAATGTGCCATCATTTGACCAAGTATTATATGGATAAACAACATTTTGACACTTGTTCATTCCTCTTCAACATTTGGGAATCAGTATGTCCCTAGAAATATCTTGTTTCTGTTAATGCTATTATACAGACAAAAATGTGTAGCTTTGAACCTGACAATGTTAATTTGCCAGAATAATCTAATTTAGTACAGTGTTTCAGTAACAGACAACTTAATTGTGTATTCATTGCCAAAGGAAAACATGTATTCAATGAAATTTATTGTCAGTAATACAGAACAAAATACAAATTTTTTTCTAGGGAATTAAGTAATGGTATAGAAAAAAAGGGGAAAAAAAAATCAGTAGGTCGTCCACCTGGTCCCTATACAAGAAAAATGATTCACAAAACTCCAGAGTCGTCTCCTCTGGTAAGGATATTTCTTCCCCCTTCCCTTCTTCCTTCTAACTGCATCACAATTGTTGAAGAAAAACATAACAAGTTAATATGAATTATAGTATTTCCCTATTTAATCTGAAACAAAATTGATGCAACAATCAAAACTGAAACTGAGGTGGTACTTTTTTTTTTTTTCTTCCCTTTAGGATAATGAACCAGTTCCGATGACAGAAAACCCAGCCTTGGAATTACCCTGCACTGTTGGGTAAATTAAAACAAAATTCCCATAAAACATTAAAATACCATCAGTTATCTGTTTGCCTCTGAAATGCCAGCTCAGTTTTTAATATATGATTATTTTCATTGCATGGCAATCCTGTTATCTTGAAAAACAGGAAATCTGATGGAACTGCACATTCATCCAATACCTCAGATGTGGAATCCACAGGTGCTGCCAGTATGAAAGAAACTACCTCATCTAGCATTTCCAGACATTATAGGTAACTATTCATTTACTGCATCTGCTATAAAAATTGAGATTTTCAGTATATTTACTTTGATAGAATTTTCTCAGAGTGGAGCTGTAAATTGCATGAGGAAGTCTAGAGAAATAGGACAAATAAAAACTAGTCTTGATTAGCTCTACTTACAACTCAAGAGGGTGAGGATTTTTTGGTGCTCACCAGCTGTTGTTCTTTGATGTAAAATGTGTATCTAAATTATGTTTGCTGAAAAGAGTTAAACTCCATAAACACTGTCTGGGCTTAGTTTTCTAATAGAGACCACAAAAGAACTGATGCGTACCATGAATTACTTTTAGAAGCTTTTGTTTTTGTAGGTTTGTATATTCTTGTAAAAGAATACTAAGTATGCTGTGATCTTTCTACAGTCAATAGAGCATGAAAAAATTCTGGCACAGTTTTTATAAATAAATTATTAACTACAGTCTACTTTCCTGCAAATAAGTTGTTACTTGAACTTTTCCCTCTCTCAAGTTTAGCAAACATAAATTTCTCCTTCATTGAGGTACCTGTATTCTACTATTTTGTCTCCTCTTCCTGGTTAATGCTATCAAGTGCTTTCATGAGTCATTTTGTGTGCATTATTGCTATAAATAGCCTGTGTTCAGATCGCTCATGTTTAACTTAAAAGTTCTGAAATTGTTGCCTAAGTACCATACTTACCTGTTTATAGGCAATAAGTATTTTTACGAGTGAAAAGTAGAACAAAAGTTATTATGTGGGTGGCATGGAAATAGCTGAGGATGAAGCATACATTTTGAATAGATTCCCTGGAGTTAATGCTGTGGGGTTTTATTTTCACTAGTTTATCTGACGCGAGAAAAAGGACTCGTACAGGAAGAACATGGCCTGCTGCAATACCACATTTGAGGAGGAGAGGCCGCTTTCCACGAAAAGCACTCCAGACTCAAAATTCAGAAATTGTAAAAGATGATGAGAGCAAGGAAGATTACCAGTATGATGAACTCAATACAGAGATACTTAACAACTTAGCAGATCAGGAGTTACAGCTCAATCATCTAAAGAACTCGATTACTAGTTATTTTGGTGCAGCAGGTAGGATAGCTTGTGGGGAAAAATACCGTGTGTTGGCTCGTCGGGTGACACTTGATGGAAAGGTGCAGTATCTTGTGGAGTGGGAAGGAGCAACTGCATCCTGACTGTAGGACTGAACATTATGTTCACTGCACTGTCATCTGTAAGTACAGTTCATAATGCAGAGCCACGAGAGAAATGGTCTTTAAATGTGTTTCTAAAAAAAACAACAAAAAACAACAAAAAAAATCAAAACCAGTTTAGCCTTAACATGTAATTGTTATCATTACAGCTCTTGTGATAAAGACTTATCTTTTTGAAATCTGATCTGAGACTTAAATTTTTTAATCTGAACATTGTTAGATTGTTTTAGGTTGGGATATTTTGGGTTACAATTGCTTAAAAATGTGCATGGTGTTTTAAAAAAATGACATTTTCTAGAGAACATTCCATGGATACAGTTATTGTGATTTAGAGAAAATATTATGTAGATAGCACAAATATTTGAAAAATCTTGGTTTGTTTTCTTACCCAAATGTTTGCAGAAATGTATTTCTATTTCAATACTTTCTAGATTTCATAAGTGCAGTGTATATAATGCCTACTGAAGACTGTAAAATACTGAAGTTTTCTTTCAAACGAAGTGTAAAAAAAAAAAAAGAAAAAAAAAAAGAAAAAATATATTGAGCCTGTAAATTGCTCTGTGACCAGACTTCATTGTCTTCTTAATATATTCTGTGTGTGTGCGTGTGCGCGCGTGTGTGTATATACATATGTGTATGTGCACACACAGTCCTGTGCGTGTGTATATATGTGTGATTGTGACCTATGCAATACAAATTATGGGATTGGGCAGCTTCTGAGAATTCATCCCATAATTCTTTTTTCAGGAATAGTTGCCAGTATTTACACAGCAGCATTTCTTCTCAGGCTTTTTGGGTGCTGTTGCTTTTTATGTCCTAAGGAAAAGTGTCCAACCAGTGCAGTGAGTTCTGGCAATGGGTGCAGTCATTGATGTTCACCTGCTCTATATTCCATTATTTTCTATTTGAATTGACTGTTAAAAAGTAATTCAGGATCTGAACATTTTGAAATTAACTCTACTGGAAATAACAATTTGCAGTTCTTGTGGCACTCTGATTGTAAATTTTGTGTCCCGGTTACAACGTAAGTTGACAGGAGTCACATGCCGAATTTCTACATATATGTAGAAACAGTCATACTTTGATAAATGTAGTATGAACTAAGTGTATTATTGCACAGGGTCAACAAATGTTGCCATTTGAAGTAACATTACTGATTTTATTACAACATTACCTCTTTTGTGTTTATAAAATGTACCAAGTTTTAAATCAAGGAGTTTATTTTACTTGTTAAAAAGTCAAGAAAGTCTCTTGTCAGTATTAGGTGTTTTTTCTTTGTCTGCAACTTTTGAGGGGGTTTTAGCCAAAGAGTAAACAGAAGAATATTTTTACTTTGGTGGTTATTCACTGTACTGTATAAGGTTAGTTTTCTTACATGCTTACAGTTTACCACCAAAATAAAATTGTGTAACATTAACAAATGACAGAGTGGTTTAAAGTGTACTACCTTGGTTAGTACCTATTTATCCCATTATTTGGTTATTTGACTTTTTCTGCTCATCTTCAACATATTAGAAAGGTGATTTGGGTTTTTTTCCTGGATTTTTTTTCTGTCACCTTATAGCCAAAGGAAGCAGAGAAAGCTTTTTATCCTGTGCTTGGCTTATTGCTGGCTGGGTTAGATGAGCTTTATAAAAATGCTACTTAAAAACTGCCACTTCTGTTTACCTTCACTAAAATGTGTGGGGTTTTTTCTCACACCCTCAGCTATTAATTTAATGTTGCCTTGCCTATAGCTGCAATATTTTGATAACACAGCAACTTCATGTTAATTTTTGAATGTTTATATCTTGAGATAATGCAAAATGTTAAGCCTTTGTAACCTTACTTACACCATCTGTATTTGTCTTTTTTTCACTTTATCCAAGTCCTTTAATTCTAACTGAACACCAGCAGTATTTTTCATAAAGCTTCATTTAAAGATAAATATTGGAATGTACTTGGGGACTTTAGTGGGTGGGGGTATGGGGAGAAAATATTTGTCAAACTTAAGCTGTCCGTAGACTTAACTATTGTGAATGTCATTTCATTTTATTATGGTGGTTGATTTAACTCTGATGTTCAGTTTGTATTTTTGGAATTGCTTTTTTCATAGAATTAAAAGACCAACATTAAATGTGTGTATTTTTTGAGAGAGAAGAATGAGTTTTGATTCTTGTGAAGCACATACTTGGTGGCATCCTCCCATCTGTTATTTCCCTATCTCTAGCTTTCTGTTCCTGTCCTGGAGACACTTGCCCTGCACATAGACACTAACTGGTGTTCCAGCTCTGGTTGAGGGATGCTTTGTTACAAGGTGTCGTGTACTGGAAAATGCTGCAATAGTGCTGCTGAAGGTAGAGCTAGAGTAGTAGTTAAAGCACATCTACAAATGCCTTCTCATTTTATGTGAATTTCATTGTATGTAGTAGTGGTGTGTCTAAAGGAGAAAGACAAATGTTGCTGTATGGAATGATTTCATTTGTATGTATGCATGTATGTAAATATATGTAATTCAGCTTTGTTGTTGTCACTGATTTACAACCATTTCTATGTGTATGAGATTTAATATTTTTCCATTCTATATTATTTGTATTACAGTAGTATTTAGGTAGGAGAAGTCTCTTGTGACTGTTCTAAAAATATAGGTATTGCATGAACAAGACAGCAAAGAGATAATGGCACAATACTGGTCAGAATTGTAAAAGAAGCATCATAGCAAACTATTTGTCAAATCATTGTCCTCAACAAAAACTTCAACAGAAATTTTAAATAAAACTATGCTTTTCTATGCGTAACAGGCAGTTGGAGTGAGATTACAAAGGAATTTTGAAAAAACTGTGATGTGTGAAATGAAGGTCAATATTTTGATTTAATATGAAGGCAAATAAAAAAAAGGCATTGAAGATGAAGACAAGCACTTTATTGTCTAGGGAGTGGGGGGAAAGATAATTTAATAAAAAGAAAAATGGTTTTGTCTTTGGAATACCCTACTAAAGTGATCTTTAGTATTGTATTTTAAAAGGAAGTTGGTGAATTGAGATGGAACTTGCAAAGGCTGAAGAAGGAGCAATTGTCAGAACACAGTGATAAGGATGAGCTGGACAGGAGCATCAGTTCTGTGCACAGAGGGAAGAGGATGTATCTTGCAAATGCTATGCAGGTAAAATTTTCAGACATGTCTCTAGTTCCCTCTCATCTGTCTGAATGAACAGTAACACTGCAGTTAAGGGTATCATGGCAGAAAAATACATTCTGTAGAAATGGAGAAAAAGATGCTGAGTTGTTTGGTCATGCTGAACTTAAACTGATGGCTAAACACCCATATGGGGGTGTCAGATCTGTTGATATCCTGGTTTGGTCAGAAAAATGTGCATGTGGAAAAAATATTTGTAGAAAAGTTAGTTTCTTTTTTTATAGGTGAGGTGTAAAGAAGAGAAAGACATGGAGTCTCCTTTGGAGCCCCTGAAGAAAGGTGAACATGAAATGGCTGTCTTCTAGAAAAGAGAGTGCAGGACAATAGAAAGGAAAAGCAAAAAATGAGCACCAGTACAAGCTGTACACAGTCTGAGAATAAGCTTGGAATTCGATGCTTTTGCTGTCTCACTTTTATCATTTAGCAACAAGTTTTTTATTGTATTAATGTTCTAGTATTTTGCGTTTTTGTATCCCTTAATGTTCCACTCATCTCTCATCTCTGCTGTTTTTTAATCAGATTTATACATATTCCAGCATTGAGATACATATGCCATAACATCAACAGTTGTTCTAGTTTTCATGGGTACCAATGCAATATTTTGCCTGCAGATACTGGTTTTTCAAATACAGCTGTAGCTCATGCAGTTCTTCTCATATGATCTTTCCTCTCTTCACTGACACTATTTCACCCGTGTGTGTTTCTCTTTTGCTTTTTCTAGTTTATGTTTCCAGCTTCTGAATTTGACAATATTCTGTTTGTTTCACATTGTTAGCTGTTTTGTGTTTGTATCGATTGACTTCCATGTAGTTTTGGTTTCCTAGTCTTCTGTTCACTTAATGATTACTGTGGTAGCATTAACTTCCAATCTTGACATCTGCATTTTTACTGGAATAAGCACATATGCTTCAAAACCTGCTTTAAAAGCAGGAAGCTAATTAATGATTCTATCTTGCTCTAAATAGAGTTCGTTTTTTGTAAGCACCACTTCCAAGACCTTCATTTGTGCTTTGCCATTCCCCAGTGAATACTCACAAAAGTTGCTATTGTTGCATTCACTTGTCACTCTCTGATGGGATAGTTAGTGCTCTGCTATGTACGTGTTTCTCTCATTCATGAACATTACTGAGCTTGCCTACTTTGTGTTTTTTGGTTGCTGTAATTTGGTATTCATAACTTCAAAAATTGGTTGCATGATAACAGAGATGAGAAAAGCACTAAGTAAAATTCTAGAATTCATCAACAATCGTTGGAAATTCTGGGAAAGGGAATTAATGAACTAATGAAATGTTTTCAAGCTGTAGGATGCTGAAATATACTTGTAGTCATAGCAGGAGGAAAAGGGAGCCTAAGAAGGGGAAGAATATAAGGTATAGCAAAGAATTAATCAAGATAACGATGCAGAATTCCTTGTTTAGGGAAAGTAGCGATACTTTTCATTCAAAATCTACACTCAGAATTGTCCTTTCTGACAAACTGACTAGCAAGACTAACTGCCTTCTTGCAGGAAAGCGTGTTTGTGCATGTAATATGTACATTTATGTGTAGAAATAACACAAGTCAGGAATACAATGAGAAACAACTTGAATGTATTCAATTACAATGATAATTTATTCTTTTTAAAGAAGTTTTTAAGTGGCCTATGAAATACATATTATGAAGACATCCTTCCTGGACTGTAAAAAACCAAAACAGAACAAAAACAACCCACAATAAAAATTGTTGATTCAGTCCTTTTTCCCTCCCATGGCTTTTCTTCTCTGTGGTAATGAGCCCCCGGTATTGTAGGTGCTCACCTGCCCCACAGTCATTGAGGGGTAAGTGCTGAAGCTTCAGAGGGGGAGCTCCTGTTTGTTGGACATCTAGCACCTCACCATGCTTCCTTCTTCCCAGGCTTGTGATGTCATGCTGTGGGAGAGAAGCCACTGGGAAGAATGATTTCAGGAGAGGCAGCACAAGTGAATAATGGCTAGCGCATGTACAGGGCTTTGAGAGGGAGTAGTGGGGTCTGGTTCTGCCTTTTTCAGTCTCTCCAGAGAATGTAATTAAACATCTCATTAACTGGAACTGGGATTGAGTGAACCCTCAGCAGCTTTTGGTATGGACAGTCACAGGTATCTGTGACTGATTTTTACCACTCCATGAAATCCTTCAGCATAATAGAAAAATGACTTGAATTAGATGGTTAATGTCAGGTCCCCTTAACATAAGGTGGAAATCTATAGGTATATGCTTCTAGAACTTTTCTTTTGGCAACTCTGTGCCTTCCTTATGCACCAATTTGGCAGGTAGCAGATGGAGAGTGAAGAAGGATATTTTATCCAGAAACTTGGTATGCACCAAGGGAAGAAAGGGATTTGTGAACTGTATGTGTTCCAAGTCTCATTAACTGTTGTCAATTATAGCACTAGATAGCATGAGATGCAATTCAGAAACGTCTGGTGAAACTTCAGCATTGTAGGTGTGTTTACTGTATTTTTAATTTTTTCATCCTTATTTTTTTACTCTTTTATTATCTTTAGCTTTGATAAACATCAACAGTTATCTTACATGAATTGTTGGGTTTGAAAACCAAATCATACGATAAGGCACATGCAGCTATTGATCTGTAGTTTGCAAAAATCATACTGCCTCACCTCTATATCTCATCATTCATACAGCATTCCTCCTCTAGGAATAGTGCATTTCTGTGACAGGGTACTTGCTGGAGCACCGAGAAAACATGGAAAGGAAGGGCTTAATACCAGCCATTTCTCAGCAATAACTAAGAGTTCTGTGTTTCCTCTCTACACCACAAGTTGCTAAGTTTTAAAGTGAAAGAGTCTCGAATTTTCTTTGAAGCAGTGCCGAATGAGAAGCAATGGACTGAGGTACAAGGGTATTGTGTTGTACTTGAAAAGTGAAGGCAAAAGGTGTAATTTCTCATGGGCATACTTCTAGAGAGCAGGAAAAGGAACTTCTGCATGCAATTCTGATGTCTATGCCCAAAATGGCTCTTCATAATTTTTACTGTGCATGTACCTTTCCAAGTCAAACCACTGTTCCTTCTACCATTAATTGCCTGATCTGACAACACCCCATTGTACTTACTATTTTACGGTATTTACTGCATTGATTCGAAACCCAGCAGACAAAGAAGTTCCTGTTTCATTATGTGAACAATGTGGTTAGCAGGCTTCCGGTCAGGCCCAGGGTTCCCAGGAGTCTTATGAAATGGTAAACAAGCTCAGATTTGTCATGTGTATTACTTGATTAACCTGAAAAAAAATGCTTCAAAATGTTGAGCTTTATTCTTGGGATCTTAAGAGTAATGTGAAATTACTATGTAAGTAGTAGTAATTTATATTATGAGATTCTTAATGTGAGTTTGCTATTGTTACTGTTTTCCTTCTGTTTTTCCCTAGGTGTTTATTTTTAATATGTTGACTATACCTAATCAGAAATTAAAACACTTATATTGTAGAATAAAATATTTATTTAGAGGAGAGAAATAACAGGAATTGATGGGAGTACTCAACAGGTCATCAGATGATGTCAGTTGATGTTTGCTGCTGAGAAAGACACTTATACAATTCTTACTGTTTCAGGTGATTTAGCCATTGTTATTAATTGGAAACACAAACATGCACACAAGTTTGAAAATGTATCAAAACAAAGTACCTTCTGTAAAATCCTTTATAAAAAGGGCTTATGAGGACAGATGGCTATTTGGTTAGAGCAGTGAAGTGTTTTTTGAGCTGAAGTGCCAATGTGCTGCTTTCTGTGGTATCACAAGCTCACAAATTTCCATGTGTTCCTTAGGGTGTATTTCCTCTCACTTTCTGAGGTGAGAAACTTGGTTCAGTTACTAACAAAACCCACTCAACTAGACAGTTTTCAGAAGTTCACAGGTGCTTATTTAAACCAAGCTGTCTTGACTTAGACTGGCATGGGGGTCTTACTGTCTCTGGCTTTGAACACAGAACTCTACTAGTCCCAGTACTGTTACTGACTTCTGCTATAATTTTGAACAAGATATTACTTAATATTTGTCCTGGAATTGCTCCTGATTTACCACCCACATAAGTGGAAGTTATGCTGTTCTCTGTGTGTGTAATAAACTGCTGGTGCAATATGGAATATAAGCATTACGGTGCAAATATTGAAAAAAAAAATAAAAAATGAAGGACTTATATGTATCTGGTAACTTAATATATTTTCTGTTACAAAGACCAGCAGTTGATGTCATTCTGATCTGACACTTGTGTAGATCTTAAGTTATTTGCATTGATAAAAGCTGATTTTTGTTACAGTGACTGTGAACAGAATTGGAACACTGCATGAGGAAGAAATGAAAAAGCTGCATTAACAAAACCAAAGTTCTTGTTAGCTTAGCATCCTTGATCTTTTGCAGCATTCACAGGTAAAGCATTCTTCCTTCATTATAAAACAAAAACCACAAAACCAGGTTTAAACTTGATTTATTGAAAATCTCGGTTTTGCATAATTATTCAACATCTGCAATTCTTAAAACATTTAATTCTGAACAAAAAGTCCATTAAGAAAAAAGTAGACATATTCTCTTTGTAAATTTTATACAATCAAAAGCAATCTACTCTTCAGAATCCAAACGAAATGTTACTTAATTGTGAGTTAAATGCCAAATCCTTCACATATAGTAAACATTCCAGCTGCCAAAGTCCATGCAGTTACCTTTCGAGTTATTCCCTCTTTCATTTTCTATAATTGATTTTGAACGAGGACAAAATACAGTCAGAGCTCTTAGTTGCAAAACAGTAATTTCTTCCAGATGAACTCTGCTGACAATTGTTGCATTATTTTCCTTCTACCAGGGACTGTTATTTGTAATGGGAGAAACTGAACTGCAGCACTTGTGTGTCTCTGATCAGAGCAGTCTGCATTTATTGGCAGGTTAAACTAACACACCAAACTGTTTCACCACTGGCTGTACAACCACTGTCAGAGAGGCACAGCAGAACAGCTGGGGGACCTGATCTCTTAAGGTGCCCTTGGAAAACTTGGCAGAGCTTATCTGCTGGAGTTCTAAGATGAAATCTATACTCTAGTAGCTTTGATAGAAGAGGTAGATGTCTTAGTTGCAGCTTCCCAGAGCTGGTTCAGCATTTTGCAGATGGTTTGGAGCATCACACTCACAGTGATGCAAACAAAGATAACTTTGTGGTATGTTGGTACTGGGTGAGGGACAGGGAAATGGCAGGAAAACGTTATTTGCCACTCTAGCTGAAAGAATTTTTTCCTAGGCTTTGTCCTGATCACAGAACTTAACTTTCTAATTCCAGTTTAGAATACAGAGCATCATATGGAAATAAGATATGCAAATCCTTAAGGGGGTACAGTCCTATTTTGTATGGAGTTTTGCAGAAAGATGAAGTAGCCTTTGTAGCCCTCTATAAGTTCTGTAATAATACTTTCACTTATAAAAACTATTTAGAAATATTATTGCTATGTCCTGTTGTCTGCATTTGAAACTGAAGTGCTGTTTTTATGTTCTGTAGCCCTTGCTAGCATCTGCTTCATTTGAACAAAATGTTTCTTCATGCACCTATTGACCCTGTTTTATCTCCATAAAATAATTCTTAAATCACAGAAAGACCCAAAGTTGCAATTCTGCCATTCATACCCAGATGACCCCACAAGAGGCACAACACTACTACATCCACTTTCTTTTTAAAACACCTTTGAAAAAAGTGTTTATAATAAAGTTTTTAAAAAATTTCTAGTGATTAAACATAGTTAACCCATTTATACAACAAATGTCAATGACTTGGCACATTGTAAAAATGGCTAACTTGGCTCTATTAAAAAAAGTTAATTCTCATGCCCCAGGGGTTTTGCCAAAAATCTATATCCTCACTACACTGTTAAAAGCCACTTCATCCAGAAATTATAAGTTTCTCATTTGCTACTAGCTTTGCCCTAGTTAAGAGATAGTACATATTCAGCTGATCATAAAACTTGAAGCCTGTACTTACTGCTTCTGTAATTCATGCCTTATTCATATGAACAGCTAGATATAGAAAGACTGGTTATATGAACAGAGTGTGCTTACAGAGCTAAAAGACTTATGAGAGTGAGCAAAAAGGGAAAGTTTAGGTGAACAGCTTTGGTTTTATATGCCTAAGGAAGTCACCCTATTAATTGTTACATTAGTCACAGCTGTAACAGACGAGAACAAATAAAAATAAATTGGCAAACAAGGGATTTTGAGACTATAAAAATCAATGTTTATGTAATGTTTTGGCATACAGTGATACCCCCTACCTTTATCAAAAGGAAAAAACATGAGAAATTACTTTTTTAAAAATTATCTATTACATGAGTTTACAGCAACAAAGAATTTGCAAACCATACTTCAAGGTGTGTATTTGTGTGTATAACATGTAGTCACTTGTCTCATGTAACAGCCAAAAAGGAAAATAAGGGTTGTGCAATTACAGGACAGAAAGATTTATGAACAGGACTTGTACTGATTTTCTCCAATTCTTTTCAACACTGACTCAATTTCACATTGATGGTGCTTTTTTAAAGTGCTGATATTAGTCATTAGTATATAAAGAGTTCTCATGTTCTTACAATGTGAGCCAGTGTTTCTCCTTGATGCCATAGAACAAAAGCTGAGGATTTTCAAAGACATGTAATTTTGAAGATAGATGTCAGTAATTAAAACTATCCCTGTGGGCCCCAATCTTGTAAACACTTAGGCACATATGTAAATTCACTCACTATTTAACGGCAAATAAACCAATGTCTAAGTCACTACTTTTTATGTGAAAATGAAAAAAATGACAGTATTAACATTACTTTGCAAATGCACCATATGTGCTATGCACAAGGTAGTCATTAACAAATTCTACAAGTACAAAAAGTATTGTTAGTAGCATTTGGAAAGATGGGAGAGCTTCAGGTGAGGCATTCTTTTCACGTTTAAAAATATCCAAGCACCACAAAAACCAACAGAAAACCCCCAAACACAAACAAGATGACCACCATCACAACCAAAAAGCCCAAGATGAATTGAAAACCTGATTTTTACTGTTTGTTCAAAAGAATCTCAAAGGGGTCTTTTCTTTTTACTGTAGTTTATTGCTCCCCCTCTCCTCCATACCTGTTACTATTGGCATGATCATACTGAATATTAAGTTCTACTTTTCCTCTTATCTTCAAAGAGACTTTTCAACATGTAAACCTGCACGGCTGACACCACCACCATGACTCCCAAGTTGACCATGGACCAGAAGTTCACTCTGTCAAAGTTGCTTTCTTGTATATTGCGGTCACGAGCCTCAAATGCTCTGAGCAGGGTCTGAATCTGGACACTTTTGCTTAATCTGGCTTTGACACTGTTGATGGATTCCTGGTAAGTAACAAAAGAGTGTTTTTAGAAGAAAAACACCTGAATTAAATATATAGCTTGCAGCACATACAAAAATATTAATACATTACTAGTTGTAATTTCATTTCTTGGCAAGTATATCACCTAAAAAGGCTTAATTAACAAAGCATTAAGGTTGTGTAGGAATTTATTTTTTCCCTTTGATGGGCTAGGGAGACGAGAGAAATCAAACTTATTTGGACAAGTAAAAAGTAGTGAATTCTGCAGAACTAGTCTCAAAACAAGTTATATAGTGGCAGATTAACATAGGGTTTTTTCTGCTGAATAATAAAATTAATGCACTTTTCAATGCAAACCACCATCACGGCTGTAGCTGTAGCTAAAGAAAAGTACAATAATGTTATATTCCCATCTGCTTCTCATGCTTCCACCGCAGTCACTATAAACTCTTGTTTCAGCTTTGATACAAAAGCAGAATTTTGACAATTGTGAATAGGACAACTGGAGGTCCCACAAAGGCCATGCAGTGTGTCCGTGGGAACCAGAGAAAGCACATGACAACAGCAGCTCAAGAGCTGCACCTCATTCTGCACTTGCAAAGTAAACACCTGGTCCTACGATGTGTGAAATTTCATCCACCACATTAGCAGACAGTAACAACATAAAAGCTAATCTCACGAAGTGCTGGTTTGTGTTCTTCATATAATTATGGCACCCTGAAGTAACTCCTAGTGAGAAGAGTAATGTGTGCAGCAACAGGAGGCTATACATTAAAAAAAACCCACAAGGTTAAACCCAACAGTAATATTTTCTCCTTGGACATTTCTCTGTTCCATAGTTAATAAAAATATTTCAAAATTGCTATTTTGAGGAGCCAAATAGTTTTATGTTGATAAAGTTCACTGTTACACAATAAGGAACATCAACACTATAAAAAGCTTTAAAAATAAGACACAGTTCCTTGTTTTCCCCAGAAAATGTGATTGTTAAAAAGTTAAACTATTAAGTGTTTATGTAAATCCTCATAAGAGCTTGCAAGTAAAGTAATGCCTTGACTAAGCAAACAATGGCACCAAATACTAACGCTAACTTTACAACCATTACCTACTTTATAAGATTTTCAAGTTCTTTCTGCATTTCTTTTTCTTTTGGAAGATTTACCAGTATGTAAACAAGTATCTGTCAAATATATTCAAGTACTGTGATTAGTGTGAGTGGGATCTTCCTCACAACTTCCCTTGTTAACTTATTTTTTTTTTCTAATTGACTGCCAATTTTAATGATCTAGCCAGGTTTTCAGATTCTGTATAGTTTTATTACTATTTAAAAGTGCATCATATACCTATAAAACATTGTTTTGTTGTTTAAAAATCTGAATTTTGTTTATGGTAATAAATAATACAAACAATGCAACTTTTTACACAGTAAATTCAGTAAGTGTGTGTGGATGGTAGTTTGGGGTTTTGGGTTGTTTTTTTTTTAAAGATACCAGCTGTAGCTATGATCAAACAAACAATAGCTCACTGCATCCTACCAAGCACCAAGAACAGTGGGACACCAAAAAATCTTTGCTTCTAGAGCAATCTCAACATTTAGTGACCATAAAGGGAATGAAAGCTTTGACTCAGCAGTACTCTGAACCTTACATCAAACAGGATGAGCATACAGTTTAAGGAAACATAATCATCCAAAGAATGGCTGCAAAGGTGAATCAGCAGTATGATGCAAATTAACTCCTGTTTATTAGTTTGAAAAGATGTAACAAAATTTGGAGGCAAAAAACCTAACATAGTAGTATCTAAGTTACTGAAGATAGAAATATTAATCTGTATTACTTCATTTTCAAACACTGATAAAAATCTATGCAGTGGTTCCAACCACATCACTGAGATTAAGTAATACTTGAATGCCATAAATACTCATTTCATTGCTGCTAGGGAAAAAGCCCCATTTCAGCAGTAGGAAAAAAGGAATTGGAAACAGAGTGACTTTGAGATCTAGGGAGTTTCTTCTTGCTGATGAAGGGCCTGTTCTGAAAATAACTTCAAATTTCTGTTTGTAACCAATAGATCCATTGTGCTAGGCTTCCTCTATTAGTAACTAGAATAGTTTCTATGGAACTAGGATAGTTTCCAGGAGAACACACCAGACCTAGGCAGAATGGCTACGTGACAATGAGGTTTTTTCCAAATGTTCTTACTTTGAAAAGTATTAAAGATCAATACTAACCAGAATATCTTCCAATTTCATATCTAGGAGATCTGTGCCTGTAACATACTTCTTCCAGTCTTCCTGATCTTGTCCATCTTCTCCCATATTGTCCAGGATCAGTTCAAAGAAAATTACCTTTTCAGAAATGGTACTGAAGGTGTTGTCAAAGCAGAACATGTAATCTCCATCTTCTGTTTCCACCCTGTGTATATAAGCAGAAAGAGATTAAATTAACTACACTTTCTGTTCTGTTCCCAAAAAGTTGGTTTTTATAAGCAAACTTTCCCCTTTAAGATGGACAATCATGCACTTAGAAATAACCAAATACGCTTTTTGTATAGAAATAACTCTAAAGTCATGTTACAGATTGCACAGTCACAGCAAAACAATTCCACTGTCTCTAAAGGCTCAAAATGATGAAAACAGCATGCTTTCAATTTTCTTATTTTGGATTTTGAATCATTGTTAATCTTCACAAAAATCCTCCACTGAGTAGAAATCTTGTACTCTAAAATTACAACAATTATTACATATTTTGATAAAAGGAACGGAAAAATGGGGGACATGAACTTCTTATTTATATGACTGACAAGACCTTTCAATATTAGATGTGGAGACCTTTTTCAACTCCACAATAATTATTTTTGTCCACTGACCCTTAACAGCTATCATTAAAACAAAAATACCCTTTGCTTCATGGTACAGTCCATGTAAAAAGCATTTGGTATCTATAAAAAGAAAACTGGTATTCTCAAACTGTGCTATTAGAAAGTCTTTTGTAATACTAAGGAATAAAAAGTCCTCAACCTTTATTTTAGTTATATTTGTTAAAGAAACCAGAAAAGTACTTCATGTAACGCTTCTGAGTTTGAATATTTTAAACTTACGTATGAACTCCATCTGATTTTCTTTCATCAAAAACTAGAGTTTCACCTTTTGGAGACAGCAGATGAAAATCAACATCTAATCCTGCTCCATCTAGAACCTGTGAAACAAACAAAAAAGCAATCTCCAACCAGTGGAATTCCTGTTTACATTGCTGATGGCAACATTTTTAGGGAAGGCAAAGGTTTTTAGGTAAGGAAACTGACACAAAGAATCTGAAACATTAATCTGTCTGTATGAGTTCACATCAAGTTAACTAGAAACAGATTAAAAACTGGTTTGATGCAAAAGTATTTTAGCAATTTCAAAATCTTAAACTAAATATGATCTAATTCTACTAGGGTGGGCTTATATTGAACCTCTTCCTAAATACTTTTAAGAATGCATACAGTTTTATCAATGGGCAACCTGTAAAAGTACCAACAACAGATGACTAAGTCTGGCCTTTCTGTGGCAATGGCATTGAGTGGTCAGTGCCAGCACTAGTTCAGTGGCAGAAATTTCGTAACAAAATTCACTTGTATGTATAAACACATATTTATTTGTACAAGAACAGCATGCACTGTGATCTCCAAGTCTCTTTGCTGGGTGAAATAACAGTGCAGAAGACAGGACCAGACTTTTTACACCAATCAAAGGTGTACCACTGACCTCACCTTTTGATGCAGATTTAAGGTCTGAACTCTGCCAGAGCATTCTTTTTTTCCCAGAGGCAGGGGAAATTGAAGGCATTCCTAAACTCATCCGAAGTGTATTACAAAGCTATGCTGTTTTAACTGTATAACATGGCTACATCTGTTGTGCTGTAGAAATTCTCTTAACTGCATAAAGGGGCAGAGGGAACATTTTTATGATATTATGTAGGTCCACGTAGGGGACCCGCGGGGCGGCACGGCCTAGAGGGGGGGTCAGCACGGCCTAGAGGGGGGGTCAGCACGGCCTAGAGGGGGGGTCAGCACGGCCTGGGGGGGGCGGCACCGCGGGAGGAGAGACCCCCTGCCCCGGCACACCCCCCCTCCCCCGCTCCGCCAGACCTGGTACTCGAGCTCCAGCGAGGCCTCCCTGCGCATGGGCTGGTAGAAGCACTCCTTGCGGCCGGCGGGCAGCGTGAAGGTGAAGTCGCTGTCGAGGGAGGGGCTGAACTCGGCGCTGCGTGGCGGCGGCAGCAGCAGCAGCGGCAGCAGCGGGAGCCACCCGAGCGGCACCGGCAGCAGCAGCGGCCGCGGCCCCATCCCCATCGTGGACCGACCCGGCCCCGCAGCAGGGCGGGCCGGCCCGCGCCGCCCACACTGCCCCGCGCCGCGCCTGCGCACCGCGCCTGCGCACGGCGGGACCGCGGTGACACCGGGCCGGGCATCGCGGCCTGCGCAGGCACCGCCTGTTCTCACAACAGACTGTTTAAAATATTAGTTAGAACAGTTACTTCTATCTAGCGAACACGGGAAGAGGTAGTGTGTGAAATGTACCTTTGCATTTGGAAACTTGTAGTTTTTCTTGGAGAGAAAAAAAATTAAGTTTTTCGTATTTTTTTCTTCTTTTTTTTTTCCTATTCGCCTTATTTTGTGGTCTTTAAAAGTATCTTGCATATATTTTTCACATTTGTTTAACAGTGTTTTGATATTAAATGTTATTTTAGCTATATGTGAGGTACCAATGGAATGTAGTATGTGGACTTGCTCTAAAAGTGGTGCTGAAGAAGACCTGCTTGCAGACGTACAGTCCTTACAGAATCAGCTGAGGAGAACTGAGAAAAGCCTGCAAACAGTAGAGAAAGAGCTTTCCAGGTACGAGTCTGTTTGGGAGTGAGAACCACCTGTCTCTTGCAGTGTGACATTACCTTATTCAGTGTATTGGATTTCTGCAGTTAGCTCCTTTTGTGCTTTTTGTTTGAATAGTGTTTGATAAACAACTCTAATAAGCATCTTAGTAAAGAATAAATGGAGTAGTAACTTTTTTCTCTCCCTCCTAACACTAGTACAAGTGAGCATTACGGCCACTGCTTCACTGAGGCGATTGACTTTGCTCTGGAGGACCTTGTACACCCTCATTACAACCGTGAAGGCTTTTCCAGCTCTAAGAAGAATTCTGGTAAAACACCTCACCAGGATTTTCAAAGAAAATACAAAGTAAATATTGATCTTTTTTACTTACTTTTATTACTTTGGTTTTCTAATCCTTGCCATGTTTTTGGACTTTTTTTGGCTGATAGGGCTTTGGAGTGGATACACTGTAGCATTGGACAGTGACATCAATGGAGCACTCTTAAACGCAATATTGTTTGAATATTGTTTTTCTGCAGATTTTTCCATTAAGATTTATAAGAATGATGGGGACAAACTTTTTAGCAAGGCCTGTTGAGACAGGACAAGGGGTAATGGTTTTAAACTGAAAGGGGGTCAAGTAAGTTTTTTACTATGAGGATGGTAAAACACTGGCACAGGTTGCCCAGAGCAGTGGTAGATTCCCCCATCCCTTGAAATACTCAAGGACTCTAAGCAAGTTGATCTAGCTGAGATTATCCCTGATCATTGCATGGTGGTTGGACTCGATGACCTTTAAAGGTCTCTTTCAACCCAAACAATTTATGATTCTTTGATGTATATATTACTTATGTACGCCTATATAAATGTGTGTGTGTGTGTATATATATAAAAATGTATTTTTTTGTCTAGTCTTGCTTGATATCCACAACTTTGAATAAAAAAGTGGAAGAAAATGAACATCTTCAGGAGAAGCTGGATGCCCTTCATAAGCAAAATGCATCTTTGACTTCTCAGAACCACTACCTGAAGAACAGAGTGGAAGCAATGAACTTTGAATTGATGCAGTCCAAAACAAAAGTATGTATCTTTAGTGTATTCATAAAAAAGAAAAACAAACCCCAGACTTCCCAAATATCCCAGTGACCATGATTTTTGAGTTCATCATTCCAAGCAGAGTATGCTATGTTTTTGGTCTTATCTTTATCTATGTTTAATATTTAATATATATTTAATATTCAGTATTAATCTTGAACGGAATCTTATTTCTCCATGGGCAAAACAACTGTATTATTTATGAATTCTGTCTATTTATGTTTCAAACCCAGTAAGCCATAGAATGAAAAATAAGTTACGAAAGAAAATAGTTCAGTATATATATTTAGTACTGTACGTTCATGTGTTTGATCTATATTGAGATTAATGTGAATAATAATATCACAGCAGTAATTTTTCTAGGAAGAGTTGACCTCATTAATCCAAATTAATAAATTAGAAGGTGAAGATGGGTTAGAAGGAAATATATCTAATAAATCATTACTGAGCTAGTATACTCTTATCTGTAGAAGTTTGTTTGATGACAGCTATATTCATGTATTTGGTTTCAATATAATATTAATAAAACATAGCTATGCTTAGTGCTTTTTGTTTGAGAAATGTTATCTCCAGTACAAATAAATAGATAAACAAAACATTTGACTGCCTGGCAGTGAAAAAAGAAATAGTTGAATGTAAACTTTTTGGGAAAAGGAAGAGACAAGATTGACATATGAAGAGATCACTTTTCTACACAGCAGATCACTCTGGAACTGGCAGGGGTCTTAAATGAGCAGAAAATCAGAGGTCAGTTGGTGTAGATGTACAAAGGTAATTTACAATGAGGTTAAGAGCACTGTCTTTCAGTAAGCAGAGTGTTCTTATGTGTCTCACCCAAAGTTACATATACAAATGTTAATGAAACCCCGATTATGTTTGTATTTCAGATCTCGTGTCTGGAATCTGCTTTAGGGACACGTTTAGTCAGCATTCCGAAGTTGAAAGAACAGATTGTAAACTTGGAAGCAGAAGTTTCAGCTCAAGATAAAATTCTGAAGTAATAAGTGTACTTTCAAATCAACATTTTGTTGTCTGCTTGCTAGTCTGATCTCTTTTTTGGGATGACATAATTACTGGTACTGTAGGGGTCATGTAATCTGGGGTCTGAAACTTTCATTTTAGAGCCAAATATAGGAGGGAGGTGATCTGTTTTGTGCTGAATGTACTTCGAGACATTGAGAAAAAATAATAAAGGCTGGTGGAAGAAACCAGTTTAGAATGTGTGCTGAACACAAGTGTGCCCTGATGAGTGGATAGAGTGATTGTGTGCTACATGACTGCATTCGTTCTGGTGTAACAAGCATTTGTATTTTCAAACATGATGGTGCATTTTGTAATATAAAGGGTCAGTCACCTGGGTCCTTGGCAGCTGTGACACCTGATGCCCACTGAGGTTTAGACACACTCCAGACTGCAGACATACTCCTGGAGAGTCTGGAGATTTTGGGTGTTCCAAACCTAGTTTTGAGAATTGCAGTGTGTTTGACTATTGCTTCTCAAACATCATGTGCAGGAAAGAACAACAGAAATACCTTTTCTTTACAAAGAAGTTCTTATTTTTCTATTATGTTTTGTTTATTTGCTAGAGATGCAGAAGATAGACTAGATCAAAACCAGAAAACAGCAATGCAAAGAGAAAACATTTTGCAAAGATACCAAAAGGGCTATAAAAAGCTGAAAATGGAGTTAATTGAACGAAGCAAACAAGGAAAAAGGTACTAAGTAATTTTAATAAATGGAATGCAAAATAATAAGTATGTGTTTATTTCCACTGATAGTTGTTTATTTTGTGGAATCAAATTACTTTTCTGCTTTAAGTATGTTACTTTAAAAAAAGAAAATTCTATGTGAAGGTACGGATTATTTAAATAGACACATTTGAAATCTTAAAATTAGCTGGTAGTTGCAGGCTGATACGGTGCACTAATACACAGTTTATCAGCTGTTTTTTTCCCTTCAGAACAGATGTACTGCAGTGGAAAATGGAAAAGTGTCCATAATATGTTTTTCTTGAATTCTTTTTGTCTTTGTCTTGCGAGAACCTGCAATGTATGCTCAGTATTCAGTATTCAGCAGTACTGAGTGCTGTGTTTTTGGAGTTGGTGCAAGGAAAGTGATAAAAGCACAACTTAATCTAGAGACCGTTTTTGTTATCCTTAATCTTGCCTGTCTATAGGTAGTGTTGAAAAGGGTGCTGTAATTCCATCTCAATCCCCATTTTCCTTTCCTACTGCCTCCTTTAGCCTGGTGCCTCTGTGGCTGCTGGGAGGGTTAGCTAATTTCTTTTTACTGTTGGAAGTTACCAAATACAGTCCTATCACCTCCAAAATGTCATTTGAAAAAAGTGAGAGGAATAAATAAAAAGATTCCTACCTGCTCTATTCATTTAACTCCATTACATGAGATGAAAACTGAATTAATTACTTGGGAAAGCATTTTTTCAACCTTTTGAATGCAGACTCTTTGTTTGGCTTCTGTATCTACCCATGAAATTACCTCTAAGCTTCTTACAGCAAGACAAATGGAAATACTTTGAGGCTTGCACTGCTGGTTGAAGAAACGTGTTGCTTTAGAACATGTGGGGTTGGAACTGGCTTGTACTTAGTTACTAGCTGGAACCGTAAATATTCCAGTGCTTCTGAAAAGCTGAGCTTCTGCCAGATGTTAAAGACAACATATGATGTTATGGCTTGTGTTAACAATTATTGCAGTTTTCTTTTAATCATTAATTGCCACAATTTACTAGTCTTTGGCCAAGCAAACTGAGCAGCAGTAATTATTTGTGTGCATGTGTCCCGAACAGACTGCATACTTGAGGTTACTGTTCCAACTTCTTCCTTAGTGACAACAGGGGAAGGGGCAGGGGCGGGGAGTGATAGAGGGAAATAGTAGGGAGTCTGGGTTGTTGCTTTGAGCAGTTTCTCATGGTGATATCTCTGCCTTGGAAAGTTGGAAGAAGAAAGGAAGTACCTGGAGCAATTACTTTAGTTGCTGTTTTTAGTAACTGGAGGAGATAGTTACATAATGGCTGGAATTTGTGGTTTTTAAAATTGGTTTGCTTCTTTTGCTTTGCAGAGCAGAGCAGCAAAGAAATGAAGCTTTGTTGAATGTAGAGGAGCTGACAAGAGCTTTCAAAAAGTATAAAGCAGAAATAATGGAAAAATTAGAAAAGGTGAGAGTTTTTTGTTCATTAGTTTTTGCCATTGCTATTAAGATTTTTCTTCTTCCAGTAAACTAGGCAGCAACAGGTTCACCAGTGAGTCGATTGTTTCTCCTTGTTGGTGGCAAAGTCCTAAGCGAGATGGGACAGGGTTAGCAACTGTTTGTGGTGATAAATTGAGTTATACAGTTTTACACTGTCTTTGCACAGTCTGGACAGTCTGTGTCTTTGGAGTATCCTAGTAGTGCTGCTGTTTCTTCTGTCCCCTGCTTGCCAGCTGTGAATTTCACATTTTAAAAGTATAAGGTCCTTGTAAAAGAACTCTTACTGCATATGTATAACCTGTTCAATGATGCATGAGCTAGAGAAGAACTAAGATAAAGTCACCACCCAAAGTTCCAGTGATCAAAATTGTTAATGCTTCCTGCATTAACATGCTTCCCCTTCCTGGGAAGAGAATTTTTTTTATTAGATTTCAGTTTGTGTGGAAGGAGATTGCCAACCACAAATATGCCCTAAAATGTTAAATTAATTTTTTTCCAAATGCCAGAAGAAGAAAACTTCTTTGTTCCTCTCCTTTTCTTCACAACAGTGAGCTATAGAATTATCTACAGACTTACCAGAAGGAAAAGAAAGAAGGAGCATAGTGTTCATAGTATTCTTTTAAAAGTAGCCTGTGTGCCATGTAAGCTTAGTTTATTGTTGTACAGTAATGAGATAAAATTACTTTTTAAGGTTAAAGGTGAAGAAGTAGTCTTGGGAAAACGTTTAATTAATTGTGAAAAAGAAAAAGAGAAGCTGAATGAAAAGTGTCTCAGCTACAGAAAGGATCTAAACATCCTAGAAGAGCAACTGAGGTAATGCAAAGGCTTTTAAAAATCTCTGTACAGTTATTTCAGAAGAAATTGCATGGTACAGTTGTCACTGTTAGTGTGCTGCTCCATTCATGTAGTTCAAACTAAAACATTTTTCTGTATTATTTTCTGTAACTAATTGTTAAATGTTTTCATCCCACACGCTGCCACACATTCACAGTAAGTCACCCCCCGCCCCACAAGCCTTCTGGGGACACTGGTTGCCTTGGCCACTCGCTGCTGCTGCGGGCACTCTGGTTTCACGTGTCCCTGCTCTCCTGCCTGTGCTCTGCTAACGCACCTGCCCATGAGAGGCACCCTGTGAGTTCCCTTACACTGCCAGGGACCAGTCCCTGCTCGTTGCACACCATGGTGTCCATCCCTGGCTGCAGGGAAGGATACCCTTGTTATCCCATGGGAGGCTGTGCTCGGGCTGCAGTGGAGGTTGTGGTGCAGCTTCTGGAATGGTCCAACCTGGTTTGACTGCTCTCCTCCCAGCTACAAGGTCCGTTCCCACCGTTACAATTTTTTGTGCTCCTTGAATGTTTTGTTTCAAGCTGAGCCCCCCCTTTTTTTTAGAAGTCCTTTGGTAGTTCCCTCATTACTGTAATTAGGGAAGACAACCATCAGCTAGCTGTCTTTAGAGTTGTTACATTTGGACAAACACCTGCCCAGTCGTTTTGGGGTGTTCCATTTACGTGTATTGTCCATGCTCACATTCCTGTGTAAAGAGTTGTTCTTTAGGCCATTTTGGCAAGAGTGGACAGTGTGTGAACACCCTTCCACTAGTCTGAGCCTGCCTAATAGGTCTCTGCTGCTGATGGTTTTTGTTCCTCTCAACTGTTCTCTTCTTCCTGCTAAGACACTGGGTTTGGCATTTTGCTAAGCTAATTTAGTTTGGTAAACCAACAAGTACCTAAAAAATTAAATAATATTTGCTGAGCTAAAAATACAATTGTCTCAGTGTACAAGCAGATATGAAGGGAGAAATGGGACCCCTCCCTCTTGTTAGTAACAGAATGATAGACTCGCTCAGTCCTAGTATCTTCATCCATTTTGGTTTTACGTATCATTATATAGTTATTTTACCCTGTTCTTAAATTGCCCTGGCTTCAGCACTGTTAGAGCCATTTGGTCTATTTCCTGCTAGTGACTGTCCTGGCAGTGCTCAAAGCTTAATGAAGTTGCTTAAGAATGGGAAGTAGTTGACTCTCTCCTTTTGTTTGCTGGTAGCACATTGCATCTTGGTCCTTAAAAACAGTGAAAGCTTAGTAAAGCAGTGAAAACTTTTCTGTCCTTTGCACAGAGCTAAGCCTAGGTTTTGAGAGGGAGGAAACTAGTAAAACTGTAGTTATGGTGTGTTCTGGTACTCCTAGTAATGAAAATCCTCACTTTTGAGCTGTACCTTTTAAATGCCTTTTTAGACAATTAAAGGAAGAGAATTATAACACGAAAGAAGAAATTAAGACTCTAGAGGCAAAGAACACTGAAATGACATCAATGCTGAGTCAGTCTGATCAGAAGATCATCAAGCTTGAGAGTGAACTTTCTGAAAAAGAAATAGTCCTTAAAGAGAAAAATGCTCTGATAAGTGAAAATGCAGAGCTGAGAGCACTTACTGCACAGCAACATAACCACTTGAAATTATATCGTCAAGAAATTGAGGATTCAAGGGAAGAGCTCAACATACTGGAAACCATTATTTCTCAGTTGTCTTCAAGTACATCTGAAGAGGTACAGTAAGTGATACAGCCTTAGAAGTGTATTATGTATTGAATAATTTTAAAGATCACATTATCCAAACTTCTGTCATCCTGGTACATCTGTCTTAAAATTCATATACAGGTGCTATGAAGCAATGAAAAAGTGATTTTTCATTGATTTTTGGTTTCCCTTAATTTTTAGTTTAGATGGCACCATTTCAAACACCAGCTTTTGAGTTCTTCAAAAAAAGAAGCTGTCTCTGAATCAGGTGGTGAATCAAGTAAACCTTTGATTCCAGACTTAAGGTATAACTTTCTGATTACTGAATTATGGCAAGAATAGGTAGATAATAAGGTGGTATTAGAACTAGCACGTAGAAAGAATGTTAAATAGTTGTCTCCTTTATAATAGCATTAAACTGTCAGTGAAAGAAGCAGAAATTCAAAAGCCTTATGCAAACTCAACTATCTACACTGGAGCTGAGCATCTTACTAATGGTAACGAAGGACAAGAAAATGGCAGGTTATGTGGCCTGGAAACAGAGCCTGTCAAATTGATCAGAAGTCAAGGAGGTAAGCTTTCTGAAATAGTTGTGCAGTTCTGTCTAATTAATGCACAGCACGGATATATTCTGTGGTGGGGTTTATATTGTTTTTATAGTTTTATTTTTAAATGTATCTCTGTGATCTATCGAGTATGGTTTGGTGGCATTTTGCCACCTTGGAAACTGTCATGTTCTCCAGGCCCAATATTCCTCTTTCTTTTGCTAGTTACTTGGTCAGCAACAGCCAAACTAGGAGTTGTGTTGAAATGGAACCAAATATTGTTTTATTTATGCAGATTATGCTAAGGTCTCCATATTTTTGTTGATACTTTTCTCTCTATCCTGCTGTTGCAGTATTTCTGCAGTTGCTTCTTTGATTGCTATTAGGACTGCTCCAAAAAATTATTTCAAGGCATCTATATATAATGATGTCTTCATTTCTTCTTGTTTGTTTGTTGGTTTTTTGTTGGGGACTTTTTGGTTTGTTTTCATGAGTCATAGCTTTCAGTTACATTATAGGTTTGTATGTTCTTTTATAAATTAAACTTCTTTTTTCTGTTTTGAGAGAGGAGAAAGTGTCAACAGTTGGAACTTATAAGCAAGCAATTTGAAAAGATGAGGCAAAGATTCCAGAAAGAGATAGAAGAGTTACGCACTAAACTGACAAAAGCAAATGATGAGAATTCTTCTTTGAAGACCAGCATGACTCAAAGAACCAGGCAGTTTCAAGTCATACAGGAAGACCTATTGAAGAAGGCTTCAAAAACCAGTAGCTTAGAGAGAGAAGTAAGTGTTTAGCAGCACTGAGGAAAATATGTCACTTTTTCTTTAGTTCAGTAATCAAAGATAGTGAAGACAATAGTTATGGGAAAACTGCAATTGCCATATTAATTTTGAAATCTGATTTATTTGAGAAAAATTTGAACTAAACTTTTCAGCAAGCAGAAAAACTTAAAGATAGCAGCCTTAATTTGTTGTTAGAAATTCAGTTTTAAAGCTGATAGAGTTAGTGGGCTTTTCTCCTACTACTTTGATTTCTTATGTGGAAAATATGCTCAGTCTTGTTGCTTTTGTATGGTTGAATTAATGTGTAATTTTAGGAAATAGATGTTGAAATACCCTTATATTTTCCTCATTAAATGTTAGTACAGTTGCCAGAGATAAACACTGTTAGCAGAAATTCACAAAAGAAAGAAGCTAAGCTTCAGCTCTTCTCAGGTTGAATAGGTTAAAATGCTAATGTTTACATTCCGGGGGTGATTTGTTTATAGAGTTCAGCATAATGGGATTTGCAGTATTTCCTAATAAAGGACATAAACGTTATAAATCCAGAATAGCTATTTCACTGATAATTATTAATTGGGTGAATTTTAGGTAAATAGTCCTGAATCTTTCTCTGTAAATAATAAAATTTAATAGATAACAAAAGCAAACAATTAATTAAAGATACTATGGTAGTAGCTAAAATGGAATTGGTGATAAGAAAGTATATACAAATACTTGAATAAACCTGTACCAGTTGTCTGTATGCTGTTTTGTGCCATATTTAATTTCAGATAAGAAAGAAATCTTCTCAACTTTCTGCACTTGAGAAACAGTTAGAAGAAAAGACTATTGCTTATTCCAGTGTTGCAGCAAGAAATGCTGAGTTGGAACAGGAACTCACGGTAAAATGTTCTTAGTGAGAAACTACATTTATGTAAAAAGACATAAGTGGAGCTTAACCTTTAACAGTAGTATTCCACATATTCAAAATGGATGGACTTTCAGATCTGCTAAATAATATGTGCAATTTTTAGGTATCAGTTTTTAAAAACCAAATCTTTTTTCAAATAATCCTTTTTTCTTGCCTTTGAATGTGGTAAGTTATTAATGGACATGTTACTTTTTCCTTATGATATGTGCAATGAATATCAGGTCCTTTTGAAGTCAACTGGAGCATTTTCATTTGTTTCAGTGAAATACATGTAGACCTGTGAATAAAACAATCTTCAAAATGGAATTTTAAGGATGCCATCTCTTCATGTGAGCACAGAATTTCTTTTTGTCTTTGTCAGGAGTTACTGTGCCGTAGTCCACCTTGGCACACACCTTGTCTCTAGTGGCTGCATTTACTGACCCTCTATACCCACATTACAGGTGTGACATCCTTTGAGACGACATGGTGTGTGCAACTTCAGTATTTTCAGTGTTGTTACTTTACAAGATCTATAAACTTGATGATCAAATGCTAAATACTTTTATTAAGTCCTTTTTGTTGTTGCCATTTCCCAGGGAAAAAGCAGACGTATTCATGAGTTGGAAGCAACTATCAGTGAGGAACATGAGAAAATAAATTCTGCTTTTGAAAATGCAGAGTTGGCTCACCTTGAGCAGCACAAAGAGATGAAAAAGCAGATTGAACTAGTAAGCCTTCCTTGTGTGCTAATACATATGAGTGTTATATTTGATAACTTTATCCTGTTAATTTCTTTGTCTTGTAATTCTGAGACACATTTAAAAAGTTACATTAAAAAGTTCTTTCTTCTCCCTACGTTTCCTGATTTTACTACATTTTCCATGTATACAACTTTCCCTCTGAAATATTCATATCCTCTTTTCTGTTCATCTAAAGAGAAATTAGGACTTAGGAAGAGTACTGCTGTTCTTTGCTCCAAAGAATTAGCAAAAAAAAGTATAGCTTTATTGCCTACTGGGTTTAAACCATGACAGCCCCTAACAATGTTCTCTTGTTGGCTGAACCTCTGCCAGCCTGAGCTTTATGAGCATCTGTGTTCAGGGAGAACTGTTGGTAGATTTTTCAGTCTTTGAAGAAGAATTCTCTTGCTTCATGCAATTAGAAAAATAACTGTGGCTATTTCTAGCTGTTCAAGAAGCTTATCATCTTTTACTAAAGAATGTATGCATGTCTTACTGTCTTGGCTGATGATACAGTGACACTCTGTCTGCCCTCATTCTCTTGATTCTCCTCTTGATTTGAGACATTATGTTTTTGGGATTTCTTGATAATTTTAAGACTGCAATACTGCTGATGGAGGGATGTATTTACTTTTCATTAGAAAAGTGATGGGTGAATAGAACTGAATGACATTTAGATGCGCAAATTCTTATTAAAATAACAAATGATTTACTTACGGACAGCTTCAGGCACAGATGGAGAAGAAACATCAACAATTCATTGAACAAGAGAAAATAATATCTATTTTACAAGAAGAGGTTATACATAAACAGCATCACATTGAATCATTGGATGGGCTGCTGAAAGGAAGCAGAGAGGTGAGGTTGGCTCTTGACTTTAAATGCAAATTGAACAAGTGACTAATAATAATGAAAAGCATATCCATAAATACATGGAAAAATTGGAGAAAATTAAAGATGCTTATGATTTTGCTTCTTAATTCTTGTTTGAGTAATTGACTGAATCTAGTGTGGTCACCATTTACTGCTACTATGACATATATTTTAGAAACCGTAGTGACCTTTCATTATTTTCTATCTCTCTATGTCTCTGGTTTGCCCCTTGGCCTTCTTGCGCTAATCAAACAAAATAGATCTGGATAAAGAACAATTGCATCTCTTATGCATTAGGTGAAAAACCAAGAATGTTCTAGTCTGATAATGCCTGCTGCTACAGAATATGAAGGGGCATCTGTCAGGAACCAAGTGCACTTCAGAGTGTCATATACACAAATACATTATACAAGCAATTGTGTTTTAAATACACTGGCCTGGGGTTTTTTTCCTAATTCTTAATATGAGTTTTTATTAAATTACTGTTACTATATTTCCATTTTGTTCTCTTGAATAAAAATATGTGTACAAACAGGAAATGGAAAATCAAAATGTTGAGAAAGATCAAGGATTGAAGATGCTGGAAAGTCAGTTAATGGAAGAAACAATCAAAGTGAGTAAGCTCTTTGGATAAAAATGGAGCTGTTTGAACATTTTACACAAAGATGTCTTTTAACATCATTTTTAGACTAGTTAATACAAACTATGCCATGCAATTTTAAGTAATTTATTGCGTTCAACTAGGTACAACAACTTGAGGCAGCACTAAATGCATGTAAGGAAGAAGTTGCACTGTACTTGTGTCAGTCGCAAGAAAATAAGGAGATGTTTGAAAATCAGCTCAAGGACAGGTCTGAAAAGGTAATAGATAGCTTGTTTTACAACTCTTCTGTATAGCAGAGAACACTTGTTATGATTGATTTAATCTGAAAGTTTGTGAAGTAACAGCCAAAACATTTGCAACAGGAACTGTGAACAGGAAGTAAGTTGAGAAAAGATGATGCATTTTATGAGGGCAAATGGGAAAATCATAACTAAGAAACACTGGATAAGCTTAGGGAAAAGAAGCACCAAGATAAATGAATTGTTGAAAGAAGTAACAAAATCAGAACTATGTGAAACAAAGCATTATCTTGGGGGAAAAAATGGAGGGAGCACTCTTGCAATAGAAATTTAGGTGCACATAAGTGATTTGTTTTTCAACTGTCTTAATGGGGAAGAAGTCGTGGGCATAAGAAAATGTTTACTTCAAGCCCATGAGTTTTATCATACTTTCCACTACTACATGAAAGCAAGAAAGAATTGAGTTTAAATATCAGCCTGAATTTTTATTTGTGGGTATGCCTAATGACATGAAGTAATTATACAGTAGGCTCAAAATTCTTGTTTCTATTGAAATTACTATTGTCATAGAGGTAGGAAGAAATAAAGGGGAAGACTGAGAACAAAATCTTAAGAGGAAAACAAGGACTTCCTGAGAAATAAAGAAGACACAGAAAGAAAAGTAGTTCAATAATTTAGAATTAAAAATCTGTCATGTGTGTTTTTAAAATATTGACAAGTTATATTTAGAAAACAAGAATCAGAAACTGGGACTGATAAGTTCCCACTATCCTCACTTTATAAAGCACAGCTCAGTGATGAATTATGAGGTTATGTGTTGTTGAAACTGTAATGCAAGTAAATTCAGACCCAGAAGTTGTATTGAATCGTAGGTGTGATTCTGTGCTTATTAAAAGAGAATAGCTAATGCAAGTACAAAAAAAAATGTTTTATTGTAATGGAAAATAAATGTCTTTTCAGCTTTGTTACTTACAGAAGGAAATAAAAATAAAAGATCAGAATATTCAGGACATAAGTGAACAAAATATTCTCCTACAGCAAACTTTGCATCATCATCAGCAAATGTTACAGCAAGAAACTATTAGAAATGGGGAGCTGGAAGATAATCAAATTAAACTTGAACAACAGGTACAGGATGGTGACAAGTGTCTACATAAAGACAGAAAATTAAATGCCTTTTTGTAATACCTTTAAAATCTGAATGTTTCTTTGATAACTGAGTTGATAATTATTATTTTAGATATATCTAAAATAAAGAGTTTAGTTTTATCTTAATCCAGGTTCTATGCTATCAGGAAATCTAGCTCACATTAGAGTGGCTAGATACTTGGAAAATCAAACCCTGGACTGCAATTCAATTCAGAAAGTTGTGTCTTGTTATATTTAGGAGAAACTACTTGTCTTTCAAGTATGCAAAGTTCTAGTCTTAAATTATATACAGATTATAAAGACATCTGTTGTGTTAAAATCCTCATTATGTAATGTGAGTTGCAAGACAAGGATGTGTGTTTGTTTGGTATGCAATTTAAAAGTACTCTCTGATGCCATTTGCCAGGTATCCACTCTGGAAAAAGAGCTTCAGAAGCAGAAAGCATGTGCAGAAGATGAGTTGAGAAAGGTAGAGGAGAAACTTCATCTAGCTGCTCAGGAAGCAGATCTAAACAGACAGAAGGTGGATGAAGTTAATTGTACAATCAGGTGGGTTAGTATAACATATATCTATATTCTGCAGTTAGACATGTGGATCAGAAGGATTGCTGTCTGAAATGGTGTTCAGCTCTGTAATTACACACTTCAGCCTCTATATGAGCATTGACTGGAAATCAGAAGGGAAGCTTCTAACTAGCAGAGGCATGAGTTTCCAAACCAGTTTTCCAATGGAATTAAGGCATGTCTTGGCAACTTACTAGCCTTAAGATGGCACTTCATAGTGCAGTTCAATTCATAAATGTATCAGCTTGCTTGTAATTGTAGGTAATGTATTCTAGGGCAGTTTGCTAGTCTCACAGAACATGGGTTTGATTGCAAGAAAAGCCTACTTAACGTGAGTTTTTTCTTTCTGTTTTATTCACAAACGCTTGTCTTAAAGCATGTAAGGACATACATTTGTTGTTTTTGTTATTACATGGTTCATTTTTTTCTGGCTGCTTCTATTAGGCAGATTAAATTGGAGATGGATCAGTGCAAGAATGAACTTACTGATATGGAGAAAGAAGTAGTGCAATTAAAACAAGATAGTGAAAACAAAGCAGTGCAGATAAATCAGTTGGATATCACTTTGGAAGAAGCAAGATCAGAGCTCAATAAAAAGGCAAATGAGGGTAATTTGGCTATTTTGTTTCTCAGGTTTCCTTTCATTATGCTCTTTCTCTATATGTATTAGACGTTTTTCCTTTTCTGTTTCATTTCAAGTACATGAGAGTCAAAAAATTATAATTTTCTTTTAATGTATTGGTAATTCCATAGTTTAAAAAACACCCAAACAAACAAAGCCACAACCAAACAACACTGTCACAAGCTTTTTTTAACATACCTTTGCAAATTCTCACTTCTCTGGTATAAACCTTTATACCAGGTGAAATGAATAAGTAGTTTCCCTGTAAACTGATAATGCAGATTCTTAATGTGATAATCAAATGAGACACATACATTTAATAAAGGCATATGCTGTTCACAAAAATTCATCTCTTTAAAAGAAACAGAAAACCTCACAAGGGAGTCTTTTGAAATAAACTTTCCAATCCATTCTTTTCCATTTAATTTAATTGTACCATTGTTTTAAACCAGAGGAATACCAGCAATTCTGCTTCCATTATTCGTAGCGCTACATATTCAATTACTATATTGTCCTTGTATTTACTATACTTTCTCCTTGGCCAGGTGTTTTTAGATACATCCTTCTATTTCAAATCGATTGTGCGTTATGAATTGAATAAAACCTGCAAAGACTTAGGTGCAATAAAAAGGTTTTTGTATAAGAAGTCACTGTTTTTGTAGATTGTCCTAAAAAGTACTGATACTGAAAATTCATTACAACCACAAATGCTATTACGTAGTGGTGTTGCATAAAGACCCTTATGTACTGATGATTAAACATTTTGTCTTTTGTGGTGGGTGTGTGTGTGTGTGTGTATGTGTGTAAAATAGTGAATGATTTAGAAGATAAGCTGCTTCAAAGTGAAACTTGCCACAGGGAAGCCTTACAGAAAATAGCAGAACTAGAATCTGCATTACAGAGTGCTCGTGGAGAATTAAAAATTGCTTTAACACAGCTTCAGGAATTGCAAGATGCATTACAGAATGCACAGTCCTCTCTGGAGGAAAAGCACATTGCTGTCATGGAGTTAACGACTGAGCTCCGGTAAGCTGGTATATTTTCCAAAACTTACTGTGTTAGTTTTTCCTTAGGAATAGCAAGTAGTTTGGATGATTATTTAATGTTCTTAGCAGCTCTCTATAATTTTTAGGTGGTTGTTGCTGTAAGATAACTTGATACTTGAGCTCCTCAGCTCAGCTCACTTTAATTTCTAAAAGCGGTGCTGAATTCTTTTTTGGGAATTCTATTTTAAAATCTGCTGAAATTATTTTCTGAATCCCAAAGCTGTGAAGTAATTGTAGGAAGAATAGTGAAATGTCCAGTTTACATTCTGACCATAAATCAATCATACTTTCTTCTGTACTATTCTTTTTTAAGAACATGTTGTCCTAATGTAGCCCATTAAATAACATAAATAATGAAGGTATTGGGAAATCTCCACCTGGCATATAGTAAACAGAATTATTCTGTTTGGGTTTGTTTCTTTGCAATCAATTAGTTGATTCATGTTTAGGATAATATGGCTTTAAGTAATAGATCTCATGATTTTCAAGCTGCATGCATGAAGCTAAGCAACTGAATATGCATTAAGCAATTAAACATATGAGAATTTCAGGTATTGCAAGGGTGAAATTGAAGACAAAAAGCAAGAACTCCTTGAAATGAACCAAGCACTGAAAGAAAGGAATTGGGAACTGAAACAAAGAGCAGCTCAGGTCAGATTATTTTAAGTATGTTACTGACAATTGTCCCTGTTATGTAGTAGATAACTTATGAAAAGCCTGCTAGGCTTGATTGCTTTGACGTGTTGCCTCCAAGTGTACTGTTACTATAGCCACAGTGTCAGCCTCAGAACCAGCCCTGAGTCACTGAAGCCTTATGGTACCAGGGAAATCAGGTTGTGCTCCCCCAGGGGACCACAGACTACTGTTTGGAGGGAACAGAAGCCTCCTGCTGACCTGTCTCATAGTTCTCCATTAGGGCTAAAGTTGTAAGACAACTGTTCTCATCTTGATGTTTGCTAAGAGGAAGGAAAGAGCTGTGCTGAAGGGTGCTTGGAGGTGATTGACTCCCTTCCTTGTTTGCCCTGGAGCATGTTTGATTAGCTCTAAAGCAGCCTCTAAATATGAAATGGTATTTTTGTTGGGAATAATTTCTGTAGCTCACTTGAAATATTTTCAGTCTTTTGGTCTGGTTTCAGGATTTGATGCCCATCATGGGAAAAGTCTTCTGTCACTCATAGTTAGCCTCTTCCTGCATGAGTTAGAAGCTTTCACATTCAAGAATATTTGAGGTTCAGAGAGAAGGAGTGGGGATTTGAATAAATCTGTTTAAACAACTGGCACTGTAAGGAGACCAGATCTAGCAATACATTTTTGCTCCAGTACCCTGCAAGCTGCTCCAGGAATTTATCAAAGCATTTGATGATTTTTTTTTTTTTTGACAAAATTTGGCACTTTCTAACAAAGTGGATTAGTATAATAAACTACTCATCGTATTTCTTTTAAAATGAGAAATAGGCTTATATTCTATGTATATGAGGACCTAACGTATTCAGTTATGGACTTTTTCCCAGTTTTCTCCTTTTCTTTTTATCTTTGGCCACTATATTTTAAACAAGATAGATCCAAGGTGCAGTTTTATATTGACTGCTTGAGAGAATACTATTGAGGCTACAAAGGATTAATTTCATCCGTGTTGCTGTCATAGTTTGTAATATTACTTCTTAAAATCTGCATACTAGTTAAAAATAAAATATTTCCTTTTCTTCCTTTCTTTACCTCTAGATTACACAGCTGGATATGACAGTTTGTGAACATAGGGGAGAAATGGAACAACAAATAATTCAATTACAGTGCAATTTAGAAAAGTCAGAGTTGGAAATTAAGGAATGCAATAAACAGGTAATTCTTAATTAAAAACAGTTTCCCTAACAAAGGGCAGCTAATTTGATGAGAAAGTCTGGTCCTGGGACACAGTAGCTGACCAGGTTTAATCTAGAAGATGAAAACTGGTTTCTTATTGTAGGGAAAGAGAAGGGAGTACCTTAATAATGTGCCAGCAAAACACCTCATTTGTCAATTGAAACTATAATTTTTTTCAGGCATATAACAGTGCAAAAACAAAAACATTTTTTTTCACTTGATATAGTTCCCAAACTGCTCTTTTAGTAAACGGAAATGTTGACAAACTAAAAACTTGACAAGGGAATCCAAAGTCAGAGGTAATACTGATGGTATTTGTGAGTTTTGTTTGTTTTGTGTTTTTCCTTTTTTTTGAAATCGTTCAGACTTTGGTAAAATATTGGTTCTGATTTCATTGTATTTTCTGTTCAGATTGAGAGCTTAGAGAAGAAACTCCAGCATTCTAAAGATGAGCTTCGTAAGAAAGAGTTTGTATTGCTCCAAAGAGATCAAGAAATAAATCAGCTGAAGAAAAAAAAATGAAAGAAAACAACATGGCCTAGAAGCTCTTGTAAAGGTAAAATGTACCTTGGGTACCCAACAAATTATCAATTTTTAATGCCATTACTGTACTTGCCTAGAAGGAACAATACAGTGTCTCTCTAGCATAAGTGTCATTACTTCTCCTGGAATCATTTTATATTGGTGTTTGCTGAATCTTAATCTCCAAAAATTAAACCAGTTTAATTATTTAAAAATTACAGTTTTAATGGCACACTCTGCTTTCTGTGGAGACATTTGAATACTGATTATCTTTAGTAACCCCATTTTCTGTCTGTGGTCTTCCACGGTCTTCCTTGGAATGAAACAAAACAGTATGCTGCGTGATGAGAGCTTCTTAGAACTTAGGTACTATCTATCATTGCAAAAGAGCACTGAGGGGTAGCATGTTTATAGGAATAAGAAGTGAGCATTTTTTTGGCAGAGTGAGTGGGAGCGAATGGATAGAATAAAGAAGATAGATAGCTTCATGCTGCATATGAATCTTTGGCTTGGTGCATGAATCAGTTACTACAAATACAAATGTGATCTGAAATAAGTAGGCTTTGTGGAGAAATAAGTTCAGTCACAGATGATTGCCAGCTAGAGGTAAACTCCAAAGGCAGAACGGCTCCTGCCACTTTGATTGTGCTGCATTTGTGTTTCTTTTCCCTAGGGTGAGATACTGGAGAAGCCTTATTTCTGTGTGGTCACCAAAGGCATTTGATCTGTATTCTAGATCATTGGGGCTTGGCTGTGAAACAGCTGAATTTGAAGGTTGTTCCACTGCAAATTAAGGCACTGTCAAGCTCTCCCATCTTGGTTTCTGTTAGGTTGTTTATGACACTCAGAGACGGGACAGTGACCGCTGCTACTATTCACACATATCATTAATGTATTTCCAACTTCTCCTAAGAGATGGTCCTGAAGGAAAGAATTTCCTTGATAGCCCCTGTACAACTGCTGACTATACTCTTTCTTTCTAGACAAATTGCCTTGTTACTGTTTTTGCTAAGGCATACCTGGTAGGGAGGAGCCTAAGAATGATATAAGAAAGGCTTTGAAAATAGACCTACTTCAGTCTTGTTCCTTTAGAGACTTGGGATGAAGGAAATGAAATTTTATTTTCATTGTAGTATTGCCTTATGGTTATGGAAAACTTTCCAAGACAGTATTATTTGGGTAAAGTAGAGAAGAGTTCTTTTACTTACAGGGTTTTCAGGGTACAGAGTATAAAGCAGTATGAAAAGAGTATAAAGAGTATAAAAAGAGTGTATGGAAGACATATGTTAATAATGAAAGTAACATTTTGGTACAAATTGATTTAGATACAGTAATTTGAATGCAGAAGTTTAAAGGAAAGTTCTGACCACAGATACTTTGTTTCAGGGGCAAGAATTGGGAAGAAATAAATGTTGCCCATTGGACAAGCAGCAACCCAGGAATGCTATTGCTGGCACCATAATGGGCATTCAAAGAGGAAATCTTAACGCTGTATTTCCAAATAAGGAATGTAGTTATTTTTACTGAAGCAAATTACAACCTTTTTATTTTTCCAACTGTTTTTGAGATTATTGCCTTGATATAATAACATATAAATTTATTTTTTTATACTTAAAAAATAAAATTAATTTATTGTAAGTTGTAGGAATTAATTTCAGCTGTCATGTTTTCCGAAGGATTTTGAATGGTGTACTTGTTTCATATCTGACTTTTAATTAAAAGCGCAATGGTATTATTAACAATTTTTGTTTGGGAATATTTTATCTTCTTTTTTGTACATGTGCAGTGTTGTAGACACAACATCTTATTAAAATTGGCCTCTTTGTAAAATGTTTTAGGACACTGATTTGATCACAGACACTGGTGAAACCCATGTGCTTTACTCCAAGCAGTACCCTTAAGATGCAGAGGGATGTGGGACAAGGCCATAAAGCATTCTGAGCTTCGAGCTTTTTTATTTTTTTTAAACAAAATCTGTACAAAAATTGTCATAGATTAAAAGGGCATCATAACTATGCATTGTAAACCACATTTATTTCCATTTTTCCAAAAGTACCACACAATTCAGCGAGTACGAATGGCTAACGGCCCCACTTTTATTTTCACATAAGCATCAGAAACTGCAAACACGGCTATGAAGCCTCTATCTGAGTCTGATTAATGCACACATGATTTCTGTGCATTGAGACATGTGACTCATATTTCAGAAAATCAAGTTAGTAAGGCTGCTTAAAGAACTGAATGTGTTGCAATTTAAATATTAGGCCTCAGTAAAGTGTTTCGCATATTAAAAGTGTATCTTGGCCAACAAATGTATTTGTTGTATTTCTGCAGCTCTGCAAGTCGTCCTGTGCTAAAGTCCTTGGGCAGTTGCAGCCCTTTCATTGTTTATGTAAACACATTCCACAAATGCCACACTTCAAGTGGTTTCACAAAACCAGCCACACATTCTGCTACCAATGACAAGGTCAAGATACACTTATTTGAAGTATTTCTGCAGTTTCAGATTATTTATTTTGCTATTATGATCTACGAAAAATACTGTATTTTTTGTGTGTTTTAGATCAAGCTATATGTTTCTCTACATAACAGTAAAGGAAAAACATTAGAATTAGGTTGACCAGTATTATAATTGCAAATTAAACTATCATTTTTTTCCTCTTTTTAGGCGCATGACTTTGCCTTCAGGCTAGAAATCTATGCATCAAATTTCAGACAGATTTTTAAAGCAGTGGAACATGTAAGCCCTTCAAACCAGGATTTCAAGTGGAAAACACAACCAATCTGTAATTACAGTTGCATCACAACACTAGTGGAATTCCACTAACTAGCATTGCATAAAGCCTTGCTTGCTCCTCCCTCATGCACTAAATATAAATGTGCATGAGCAGCAAAAGCAATTTGCCTAATCTCTGAATCAGCTAAATAGCATTTGCACTAAAATTTTGTCTGTATACTAATTTACCTGGTTAAACTGTGGGTCAAACCTGATAAATAAGCAGAATCATAATTACATTTTCTCTTTGACTTAGATGTTTTGCAGTTTTGTTGCTTGTCTGAGAAGTTATATGATTCCACTTATACTGTTCAAGTCAATTTATTTCTTTTGGAAAGGAAGGAGGGGTTTTTTTACATAATTTCAGTTAAATGTTTCTATAGGATACTACTTTTCTTCAATTACTAACCAATTTACATCTGTGCCATGGAACCCTAAATTCATTCTTCTGAAGTGCATTGCATCAACGTGGGGTTGTTGAGTCTTGGAAAATATTTTACTGGGTATAATGGCATTGCAATTAGCTGAATACTGCTCATAAGGCTAATTGCTTATTAAGGTCTTTCTTTTTTCTGCCACTCAGGACAGAAACAACAGACTGAGTTTCTTTCTGTAGTGTACCTACAGTTACTGTATGTCAAGCATGAATTGCACCGAAGTGCCAGTCCAAATGTCCCCGTTTAATCCACAGTTTATATGCAAAATTGGTGGAATATTTTCTCAGAAACTAGAACAGTCCAAAACTCAGCCATCGTGCTAGTTCTGATTTTTTTAATATTTCCAACTTATCAATTGCACAATCAAAAGTGTTGAAAGAGATTCCAGTCTTAGCAAGAACGTAGTGAGGCTGGCCCGCTCAACATCTTTGTGTCAGTTCTCTCCTGCCACTGTACTTGCTTGCTTTCCCTGTTCTGGGTTGGGAACACTGCCAAAAGGAAATGGGAGGAATCCCTCTAACAACTTGCCTCTTTCAAAATCCACATCCCATTTTTCAATTTTATTTATTTTTCCGTAATATCTCTTAGGACTCATAATAATAAGGCATCAGGGAAGAAATCCATTCCTCCTGTTGCAAAAGAAGCAGGAGGGTGCAGTAGGTGTAGGAAATCTGAGCAGCTTTAGCAGAGGGATCCCACTTTTGGTGTGGTTTACTTTCTATACATGTGAGTGGAGGACTTGATACTACAGACTGATTGTAACTGTGGCAAGGCTTTTCCTGCCAGTACTGTGCAAGCTGGTTTTTCTATTAAAAAGAATCCATGTAGTTTACAATTGTTTTATTTTTAGGTTTAATCAAACCTTGTATTAAATATAATCTGTGTTGATAATGCAGATTATAAGCACATGCAGGAGCATCTGCTTCTGGTTTTGTCTACTTGGAGATTATCCCTTAATCATGCAAGGTCCAGGTGTGCATTTTCAGATTTGTTGACTCAGGGAATTTAGAGATAACATTAAAGGCCAGTCACATTATACTGTAGTTACATTTAGGTTGTTGCTCCTCTGAAGAAGAGCTCTTGCTTGAACCACTCAGTGAAAACAATGGCAAGAAGGAATGTCCTCATTACAGGTTGCTCCTCAGGAATTGGACTGGCATTAGCTGTAAAAATGGCAAAAGATGAACAGAAAAGATTTAAAGGTAACAATGTATCTGTTTTTTATCTTTTTAAAAATATACTATTCAAGATGGTGCTGGTTTTTTCTCTGTGATTTTACAGGCAGTTGTATTCAGTTTGGTGACTTTTTTCTTGTTAGTTTTCCTCTTCTACTGACAAGAAAATACAATACAGTGGAAAATACACTGTTTTCTGTAAGCAGTTTATATTTCTGTACCTGTATTGAAACTGGACAACTACTGGAAGCGAATAGTTTGCACAGACACACAAGGGAAAAAGAGAGGAGCACAGAGCCGACCAGCTGCAGGTGTCGTGTGCCCCTCGGATATGCCTTCACACCTGGGCTCAGCTTTGCTTCGGGCTACTAAACTCTGTTCAGTGAAACATACATGCCTGTGCCCATCTGAGGAGCAAAGAAAGGGATTTGGGTAAACGGTTCCTAAATTTGCAATTTTTTCCTTAAACCACGTTTCATTATTTAAACCCTGTGTGGGCATAACTGGGTGAACAAAGGGGCTGGGATTTGTCTTACTGCTGCAAAAGAGAGTATTTGCAGTAATTGAAAATAAACAGCAAAGTGAACACAGCAATCTGTGGTAATTCAGTTTCTCATACTTACAGTATTTTACTACTAACTGACTGGATGCAGATTCAGAGCTTTCTGTGTAATTGGATCACAATAATATTAAAACTAATTTCTATTTTGAGAAGTAGCTTGCAAAAAATAGACATTTTTTTTAACCTAAGGAAGTATTTGTCTTCCAGTTTTCTAATAAAATTATGGTGGTTCTACTAAACATGTTGATGGTGATTTAAAAAAAAGAAAAAAAAAAAAAGGGATATCTGGAATCCAAAATTAGGTTTTGGGTACCTTACAACAATTTAGCTGCATAACCTGATACCCATTAATTAAAGTTTTGGTAATAGTATTATCTTTATACACTGCATGTTTGTCATTGTGTATAGTTCATATTCAAAATTCTTCTTTTGAATCTCTTGAAGATTTCAGAACCAGACTCCAGGAAGGCAGTGACAATATATGTTGAAAATAGTCTTTTTACTTTTAGTTTTTATCTGGTTTCTATCACTGATATTTAAGATCTGGATATAAAAGCAATGTTCTTTAATACTTCTCAGTAAGACTGACACAGTAATGATTTTATTTCTGATAATTATTGCTTCTGGTGTATTGCAGTTTATGCCACAATGAGGAACCTGGCCAAGAAAGAGCCACTGGAGGAAGCTGCAGGTCACAGGCTGGGCAAAACCCTTGAAATTAAACAACTGGATGTCTGTGATGAACAGTCTATTAAAACTTGTGTGAATAGTATCCCTGACAGAAGGATTGATGTCCTAGGCAAGTACAGGATGTGTGTGCTGTGAACAGATACCAGATTTCTATGTAATATCATCTCAATTACCCTTAAGAAGTTTAATTAGTGTATTTTTTAAATTATCAAACTAACAGTAATTACATAGTGTATTCTGTTCAAAATCTTAAGACTTCATGCAGTCATGAGTGGATTAAATCTCACCCTGCTTCCATGAAGTAGGGAAGCCCGTTTTCCTTGCTTACAAAGGAGAAACTTGATCACAGGGAAGTGTCTGGGATAAGATGATACAGTTTTTAGTAAATGTGAGAACTTCTATCTAAACTGGCACCTTTATGAGCGAGACATTTTACCCTATTGATGAAGCACAGTCCTATTTACAGTGAAGGCAACAACTCTTTGCACTAAGAAAGCGACAGCATTTGGGAATTAGGAAGTAAAAGAACAAATGCTAAGAAAGTAAGGATATTTGGTATTGAGAATTTAAGTTGTACTTCACAAATCATTCAACAAGAAGTGTTTTCATACTGTTTTGCTAAAAATAAATATAATCTTAGTAAGATGAAAACTGCTTACACCATCAGCTATTAAATCTTCTCTAACAGAAAATTATGGATCTGCATTTATTTTGATTAATTATTAAAGTAGTGCTTAACAAGCTGTTTCTGCAAAATGTATTATACTCCAATTTGACATACTAGTTGTAGTGCAGAATGTCAGTCCTATCATCATTCTGCACTTATAAATATCCAGTTGGCAAATAAAAATCAGTGGAAGTGTGTGTTTTGGTTTGTTTGTTTTGTTGGGGTTTCATTTAATCTTGAAGATATGAATGTTAAAACACAGACCAAAATGTGACCTGGTCTATCACATTTTGAAGACTTCTGTTCATTTCTATGGGTATGGTAACTTCTAAATCTTAATACTGAATTATAAACAAATACAGGTAATTCTTTTCTCATTTTCCTGTAATCCTTTAATGCTTCTTTTTAAAAAAGGACTAATCAGAAATAAATTAGTTAAAATGCAAAGTATCTGATAATTTAAATTGGATTGAAAGCATAATTACAAATAAATAAATATGGACATGCCAAGTATATTTGCAAAGCTTGATTTCTTTAATTCTTTCTTTAAGGATTGTTTAAGGATCATTTAACTCTTAATCCTCATTTTGCTTTCAAATGCTTTCCAGTAAAGATTACAAGTTTATGTTTATGGAGATTGTCGCTCACTATTATCTCCTGTTTTGCCCAGTGAGCAATGCTGGAATGGGGCTCATTGGACCTATTGAATGTCAGACCATAGATGAAATGAAAACTGTGATGGATACCAATTTCTTCGGACTGGTTCGACTCCTGAAGGAGATTTTGCCTGACATGAAGAGGAGAAAAAGTGGGCATATAGTTATAATAAGCAGTGTTATGGGAATACAAGGTAAAGTTTGTTTTTTGTTTGAACAAAGAGTTCAGTATTCAAAATCTAAACCTTTCCTCTTTTTATCTGAAAAAAAAAAAGTGGGAGCTGGCATATCTAACTGTTGTGTTTTGTAATGCTGAAGTTCCAACTATAAAAAGCACCTGATGGTTTTATACATCTGGGTGGTATGTTGCTACACAGCTACTCTCAAGACATTTTAGCAACAAAACCTTTTCTTTTTCCTATTGGAGAAAATTATGGAAACAGACAAACATACTCACTACATCTGCACAATAATCGTAGAGTAAAATCCAATCCTGAACAACAAGTTTCTCATCTTACAAAACTCGAGAGTCAAATTTTAGTGACAGATTATGATAATCTCGTGTCCCATCCTGTGTAGCTGTATTTGTTTCAAATATTACAACTTACCTGGATTATTGTGGTGAGCAAGGGTCCTCCATCAAACGGCAAGAGTTGTTATAGTAATACAATACTTACCCTCCACTTAACTGGATTGATGTAGTGTTTTTTCTAATTCACTCAGATGCAAGCCGGCTCTCTTGCATAATTGGACCTGATGCATTGCACTCAGCTTCTGTGTTCATCTATTAAAGACTTGCTGATAAATAATGCAGATGGTATTATATGTGCAGACACTTTCATATCTTAGACTACAAAATAACATCATCCAAAGAGATCACAGCATTGGCTAGGACGAGGAAAAGTATTAGTCAAGTATCCTTTCCTAGAGTAAGCAATTTTGAGAACTTAGGCAAAAATAAGTATTTAGACTCAGTATACGCAAGGATTTTTCTAATGTAGACTGTAGAAATTTTGGGAAAACACCTGAGTTTTAAAAATAAAACTATTCTAAGGGGTGTTTTGTTTGTACCATCAGGTATTTTATTTAATGATGTTTATGCTGCATCTAAGTTTGCTGTGGAAGGATTCTGCGAAAGTTTAGCTATACAAGCACTCAAGTTCAAACTGCAGTAAGTATTGATCCATGGGTGTAATTTATATTTTAGATAGTCTTAAATACATTCAGACCTATTAAACAAATCTTCAAAGCTTGCTGCTAAACAGATTGAGAAGCCATTGAAAACTGTGTGTCACAAAAGGCATGGAAATGTCCACACTTCACACTACATAAGCAGATAAAAAGATCTACATGTTAAAATAAACATGTTCTCTTGAATAGTTAAAGGCTGTTTAGCTGTGGATAAAATACAGTCTATGTAACACTTCTGAAAACAGATTCTTGCATACAACATCACAGGAATAAAATTGTAACATTAGCCTATGATCTTTTCCTTTAGAAAGGATAATGGCCTTCTTAGGCAATTCACAGATGAAAAAGTTCAAGGGCTTACCAAAGAGAGTGAGCAAGGGCAAATCCATCAGACTGGAACACAGGGTGAGATCCCTGTAATGACAGGAGGTGGGAATAAAGTGATAAAAGTGTGGTGTACTATTTCTAATGTTTTAGACAGTATTTAAGAGTCTGGTCCTGTTCATCATCTGTGAACTTTGGGATCTGATTTGTCACATGTACATTCACACTCATGTAATTCTGCTACTGTTCTTTGTGTGAAGTCCAACAACTGGTAAATATCCAGTGCATCTCTGTGTGCCTAAGCATTTAGGCCTTGTGCTGTGGAAGAAGACACCTGCTGTTGTGCGATTTCATAGACAAAAACATGATTCTACATACTGCTCTGCAAAGTTTGGAGGGATTTAAAATAAATGTATTGTAATGATACACAGGATATATCACAATCCATAATTAGATTTCAAGAGTGTAAGACACAGCAAAAAGGAGGTTAAAAAAAGGAAGTGTAATGGGAAAAGTTCCGCAGGGAAGAGTGACGCAAGAGAATTGGCTTTAATTCCAGCAGTAGCTGGAATTCTGCTATGAAGGTTAATAGCTGATTTAGTTCTAAAGAACAGCTCTTAGAATATCCCCTAAAGAACTCAAGTCTAGAAAGAGGTCCTGTCCCAAAGAGTGTTTTGATAAAAGCAGTGGCTGGGAGTTATTACTGCCTGAGAAAAGAACTGGGAAAAAACCTGAACAGTAACTGTATTTCACTGAAATACAGTGATTTGCTATAATATGGTACTGAGCAAAATAAAATTTTTCAGATTTGGCAGCAGCCAAAATCTGGCCCCCCACAGCAAAAGTCTCCATATTGTATTTTATTATTATACAGTGGAGGGATCTTGAGGGATCTTTGCTTTTTGAACAGGTTAAGTTTGATTGAACCAGGCCCAGTGGTTACAGAATTTGAAAGAAAAGTGTTTGAAGATGGAATGAAAATGGATCTTTCGGCTGCAGATCAAGAAACAGCTGAGATGTTTACTAATATTTACCTTAAAAATTACAAACAGATTTTCCAGAGCCTGGGACAAAGTGCTGAAGATGTTGCAGAGGTAACTCACCAACAAGTCTCCTTCTTTTTGTTCCCATTTTCCTTTGTAATTTATGAATGCAGTGGTTGGTTCTTGGGGTTTTCCGATAGAAGCATTAGATTTAATTAAATATAATACACACAATTAAAAGGGGTTTTTAATAACTCAAGAGAATCTTAAGAACCTTTAGAATATTAAGGGAATGTTCATTTTGAAGTATTGAAGACAGACAATTTAAATACCCCTGAGGTATTAGATGCCCTGTACATCATCTGGTGAAGGCTGCACTTCCTGCAGTGTTACCATACATGTGCACAGCCGCTGTCCTCCACCTCCTGGTAATGCCTCCCCTAACAGGGGAAGCTCCCTCAGCCACCCCAGATCACCAAGGCACAATAGAAGAAACATGGACATGGTTTCTGGCACTTGGGGCTTCTTGCAGGAAGACAAGTTTAGGCAAGCTGGGAAAGGGGACAATCATTTCAGGGGTTTGCTGGTAAGGAATAGCTTCAGTGTCAACTGAAGGTTCCCAGATCTTGCTGCAAAATACACTGTCCTGATCCATTCCCTGTGAACTGTAAAAGAAAGGATCTACCAGTGTGGGCATATTTTGGAAGACTATTCAGGGTATTTTGGTGTAAGGTGCTATCCACCATGTTATAGAGGAACAGAAATAGGACTATGAATAAATAAGAAGTACTTCTTATGGCCTTAAAATATTTTAAGAAAAATTTTGAATGAAATTCTAATAAAACTATATACAGGGGTTTACATAATTCTAGGACTTTATTCTTTCACTTTTCCACTACTTACCTGGAGACTGGGGGTTTGCTGTACTATTTTGGTAAAGGTTCTTTAAAAATTCTATTTCTCCTCTACAGCATACAGTAAAGATAATTCTTGCAGAAAATCCACCTTTCCGTCATCAGACCAACACCTTGTATACTCCAATGACAACTCTGAAGTATGCAGATCCAAATGGAGATCTACCCATTGATATATTCTACAAAATGGTTTTTCAGCATGACAAAATCTTCAGTGCAAGTCTTAACTTCATCAAATTGCTTCGGTGGAGAAGTAGAAAAAGCTTTGACCTGGGAAAACCCTCAGAGTAAGTCTGAGATTATATAGTGCAAATTGGAAATACTTGTAGCTACTGATGACTCAGTATGTTGTTATTCAAATGCTTTTGCTCTGTAATTGTGAAAAGACATTCGTTTATTTGACCTGAGCTAAGATATTCAGCTCAGCGTGTATATCTTGAATCTTAGTTTGCAGAATATTGCAATTAAAATCCTCTAACTATAGTTTTATTCGGTTTAGTGTTTGCTTTTTACAGTGATCTGTTTTCATGGGAACATGAACATTGACTGACACTTGTGAATTCAATATTAGGCCAGTCTCCTTGGTAGAATATAATACATGCTGAGATGTGTACAGTATATAAATTAGTTAGATTCTTAATATCATAAAAATAAGTAAAAAGATACAATATTAGAATAGGATGGAAGCAGTAATCCTTCAATCACAGTTTAATTATTATTTTTCAGAAGGCAAATTGTTTATCAGCAGCATAAGAAATAGTTTCATCAATCTTAAAAGGTCAGAAGTGGAATATTTATTATTCATATCTATTTATAAGATTCTGAATGCTTCCTTTATGCGCAATGGTTACTAGTGTATTATACTTAGTAAACAATAAAATGTTTTTAAAAGCAACTTAAAATATCTTCTTACTGTCTTGGTACTATTTCTTGAAACACATAGTATTGTCAGTAATAAGTAATTTCAATCCATTAAATGTTTTCAGTGCCTTGAGTGTCTGAAGCAGAGCCAGAGGCTTTCCTGTTCTGAGGTATCCTAATAAGCAGGTGTTAAGCTAAAATTCTAGCAAAATTTTCCTCTCTTTCTCTCACCGTAGTCCAGCAGGTCATCTGAGGCCAAGCTGAGGGCCTGGGTTTAAGTGCAGTTCTTGTATGGCATTCCTATTCCCTGACCTCCAGGCTGCTGTTTCTCAGCACATTCCAGCAGCTGTCCCTGGAGCTCACTGGGGATATAGGAACTGCCTTGCCTTCAATTCGAGCTAAGCCAAAATCTAACTCCGTGCTGGGACTTGCCCAGTCCTGCCCTGCCTCTCCCCAGGGGAGCTGGAAGGAGCCAGGCAGCAGCACCGGCGTGGGCAGCGCCTGTGGTTACCAAGCACTGCAGGGAACGCACGGCTTGCTCTGCAGTCCTGGCCCTTCTGGGGGGGCCGTCCCCAGCCCGCACAGAGGCGAGCGAGGGGAACGCGGCACCCCTGCAGCCCCTGTGCACTGCTGCGGCCCCAGCTGACCGTGTCCCGCGCCCAGCTCAAACCTCCTGCACAACAGCGGGCTGCTGCCTGCACCGGCATCAGCGCGGGCACGACACAGGGCGGGGAACAGCAGCTGCCCCCTTCGGAAAGGAGGCAGGAGCTACAGGACAGCAGTGCTGCCGGGGCCGAGCACAGCACGGCCGCTCGCTCTCCCAGCGCCGCAGACAGCTCGGACAGGGACAGCCAGGGAAGGGCAGGGGCTGCCCGGAGCACCGCGGTACGGCTCAGCCGGGGCTGCGCCTGGCCCAAGGGCTGGGCTGGGCTGGGCTGCATTCCCCTGCGGCTTTCCCGGGCAGCACCGAGCAAGGCGCGGCCGTGGGCTGCAATGGTCCACTGTGCCTCACACAGCCCTCCCGCTGCTGGGCTGGATGGAAGCAGAGAACGCGGCTTCGCAGATGGGTTGCCGAGCAAATCCACCCACGGCTGTGAGTCGCGGATAAACCGCGGCTGAAGAGCCGAGCGCCACCCGCGCGTCCTGCTCTGGGAACCGGCCTGCCGGGGGTGCCAGACCCCCTGCAGCCACCGGGACCGAGAGCAGCGGGCTGGGCCCGCGGGGGAGCACACGGTGCGGAGGGCACGGGGCAGTGGCCGGGGGTCAGAGGGCCCAAAGGGCCCGCCCGCCCTCGCTGTCGCTGCCACCGCCGGTCCCGCCGCACGTGGCGCCGCGGTCCTTCCGGCGGTGCCGGTTTCCGGCGGAAGCTGCCCGGTTTCCGGCGGAAGCGCGGAGCGGCGCAGGCTGAGCGGAGCGGCAGCGTTTCCGCGGAGGGGCCGCGGAGAGCGCGCCGGGCACGGCCCCAGAGCCCGACGGCCTCGAGCCCCGCCGAGCACAGCCCCGGGCACAGCCGCGCCGCCCGCCGGACATTTGGCCGCTCGCCCCCCTCAGCTCGGTCATAAGGCGGCGGCGCGGGCGCCCGAAGGATGTGGCGGAGGCGGCATGGGCAGGCGCCGCGGCCGAGGGAGCCCTG
>JAWWMP010000005.1:16793894-16947586 GCA_035047865.1 Dendrocincla tyrannina
GCTGCCGGGCCCTAATCCCGGCCGTACTCCCGGGCCCTAATCCCGGCCGTACTCCCGGGCCCTAATCCCCGCCGTACTCCCGGGCCCTAATCCCAGCCGCGCTGCCGGGCCCTAATCCCCGCCGTACTCCCGGGCCGGGTCCGGCGCCGCCCGGGCAGCGGCCGCGCCCCACACCGCCACCCGCGGGGCGGCTTCGCCCCGGGAACCGCCGGGCCGCGCAGACGAGCAAAGCGCTTTGAGCTGTCGGCCCTAATTAGAAGCAGCTATTGTATAGCTTTGTCTCCAAAAGTACCCTCGAACGCAGGCTGGCGCTTCGCTGTGTTTGTTTTAAACGCGGAGGGCGGGCAGTGCGCGGCTGCCTCGCGTTGGGGCGGCCGTGATGGAGCAGCCTCGCCCTCGGCGAGGTTTGGGCCGTGCCGGGGCAGGAGGGGTTTTTGTTCCCCGGGGATGTGCCCGCAGTGTGGGGTGCGGGGTCTGTCTGACTGCAGCGGCACCGATCGTGGGAAAGCTGGGAGTAAAAAACGAGGGTGCCCAGGAGGGTTTTACCTCCCCGCGTTAAACGCTGCCTGCCCTTCGTTGATTTGCTTTCAGAGACCGTGAAGCACAGATACTTGTGCTAAAGAAAAAAGAAATCGTGCAAAGCCAAACATTGCAGCTTGAAGTGTGTTCAGGGACTCTTAACGAGGACCTCGCATTATAGTTTTGGGGTATTTTTCAAAGAGGAATGCAGTACCTTTCCCAGCAGTTTGCGGGACAGGGCTGGTGGTGTCTGGAGGAGCAGAGCTCTGCTCCAGGCCGAGGCAAGGGGCTGCCCCAGGAGCCGCCTGGGCAATCGTGTCTGACTGTGCACAGTCAGGAGGTGTGATAACATGGCATCGAGTGTACTGCCTCGAGAAGCCTGATTTAAAGGGATTTAGGGTTGCTTTGGTGTTTTGTATAGTACCTTGTACTTAGCTAGGATTTATAGGCACGATGAAAATTCGGATAAAATACACTTGTGACGTACTGACAGCACTGCTGTAACAAGCTTGAAATATAAAACTCTTGTAACGTTGATGGTAGGGAGTAAGAAAAAGGTATGATTTGTGTTGGCTGCACGAGAATGTGTGTAGTAAAGAATACTTGTGTATTCTTTAGGTGAGTGGCTGTAGGTCAGTGTCGCTTCAGAAGAATGGGGTTTGTCATTTTACACTGAATTTTCTTCTGTAAGCACCCACATATGTATTGCTTTAGAAAACAGTTTTAGCTTACTCTATCTGCTCATTTTTGTAGTCTCTTAGTTGTACTTTTCTTTGTTCACTTTTGTTCATCCTGTAAGGGACAGTTAAGGGTTTTGTAGGGTCTTGTGTTCAGTTTTGTAATAAAGTGCATTTCTTTCTCACACACTCCGGAAATATATACAAAAAGATGGATTTTGACCTCAGACTTCCTTTTAATGTCAGGCGTTTCATTCACAGCGTCCTGACCCTAGCTGAAGTTTATCTTGATCTGTTACATTTTTTTTGGTCCAAAGTCACTAATTCTTATGTGCTAGTTTGAAGAAATAATGCCAACATTTTAAGCTAAAAGTTTTACTGCAAAACTTTTATTTCAGCAAAATTTAATTTATTTTTTCCTTGCTATCAGGAGATGACGTGCAACTCTACACTAATGAGGTAACTATGTATAAAATGGCCAGTGTGTAACTACACAACTAGACTGCCAATGCAAGTTTTTACGTTACAGTGTACCTTTTAAATGTTTGGGGGTTTTTTCTCTGTTGAATCTAATCATACTTAAAAAATCTATTAGGGCTGTAAAGCACTCTGGTTTCTTAGTTGAAAAAATGTTCGGTGCTTCTCCTACTGACTGTAAAGAGTATCAAATATTAATTGTGTTAACAATTTGTGCTGGGCAAGTAAAGAATACTTTTTCAAGATCTGACACAAAATTTAAGAAAATAGCTTTAATCTAGGTTAAAAACACAAGGAAAACCAGTATTTGTGGATCTTCAAAGACAGGGCTCTGAACAAGGAATAAATAAACTATCAGACATATTTGTGTTCTGCCGTGGCTGTTCCTCCATCGTTTTCTGTTGCTGCAGCAGTAGAGCTTCAGGAGGAGCCAGAGCTGCCCTGGGTTTGCTCTTCTGGAGACCTCATTGGGCCTAAAGCTCTCCTTCATTAGTGCTTTCACCTGTCACCATCAAGGGGAAATTTTCAGGATTAAGACTGGTATCTAGTTGAGTTTTTCAGAACATTTGCAGATAGGTATGTATGCATTGCTGATTCACTGAAGCAATTTTGAGGCTGTGTATGAGGTGTTTTAATATATCCTTAACTCTGCCTTCTTAAATTGTATCTTGCTGTGCTGTTTTATTGGTATGTATTATTTTCATTCTTTTGGAGTCTTTATACTATGCTAGTTCTGATAAAGTAAAAAGTGGGCATGAATGAATATAGAAGCAAATAAGGAGCCGGAAGAAAGATAAGGTGATCAGGTAAGCAACTCATGTCTGGTATTTACGAGTTACTTGTTTAATGCAGCCATTCTGGTATTGAAATGATGCATATGATAATTAAACGGCTACATCAGGGACAGGACAAGGGAAAGATATTCTTTGATTGGCCAGTATTTTCTAATTATTGAAGTTTGGTAGCTGCTCTTTCTGTTTGTGGATTTTGTTGTTGGGTTTTTTTTTTCAGGCAGCTTTTTTTAAGAACACCACCATGCTCTGAAGTGGGTGTACATTGTACAAAACATGTATGTCTTGAGTAGGCTAAAGTAGGGACTTGCTACTTTTCAGCGTGTCTCGACTGAACAGCATGCTCCCCGTTGTGTTTCTTTTGATAGCATGGTATAAAATAATGTAAACTAGTAAAATAAATGTTGAATCCTACAAGCTATTCTGTCATTAGAATTGTTTCAGTTCACAACATTTTCTGTGCTGTGGGAAATAGCTTCCCTTTTCTGCTTTCTCATTACAACAGACAATTCTGATTTGAAAGCAGTTTTCCACAAATAGTTTTATTCTCATCAGTGTATATATCTTTGTGGTCACTTTGCATGTATGACCACACAAAACCTCAGATACTTCAGTGAACTGCTTTGCATAATATTCTCTTAATGGTTAGAACAGAGTAGTGAGAACTGGGAAGTCGTGTCTTCTGTAATGCAGTTGAAATTATATTTTCTGAGAATTTGAATGTTGTGTGTCAGGTTTTTCTATCTGTAATATTTAACTTCTTCCTAGGTAGCATTTGTAAAGCAGTAATCATCTCATAAAAGAGGGCACATAATCACAAAGGAGCATTGCTGCACTTCATTAGTGATAGAAAATTGTTTTTGTTTCTTTAGATACACTTTTCAGAGTGCACTCTTTGTTTTTTTTTCCTGCTTTCTTCAAATGCAACACATTTGAGTTCACCTAATGAGCAGTAAGAAGGTTTACATATTGAAGTTGTGATCAGACTTGCATATTTGCCTTATGAGGTGCCCCGTATGACTTCTATCAAATAATACTGCAATATACAAGTCAAGAATAGATGAATGGAACTAAAATTGTGGGTTTTTTTTATTTAGTAACTTTAAATATTTGGAAATAAAAATGATGGATTATGATATGTTTAAGAATCTGCTCAGCATGAGCATCTGTTCAGTGTGTATGTTTCTGTACATCTGGAGTTCTTTTTGTGATGAGCATGAAGTGTACAAATAGCATTAACATAGAATATTTAACAAAATGTGTCTGGCTATTGTCATCTTGGCTTATTGTGCTGTTAACTTGAATATGTAGTGCATTTGCTTTGATGCTAAAGGCTCACTGAGCTTCGGAGACTTGAGTTGATAATGAAGTTCTTTCCTTAATGGGTGGAGACACTCTGTGATTGGCACTCTGAAGTGGCTTCTTTGGAAATTAATTAAAGAGTTTGTGCTGTCTCTTTAAAAAACCCAAAAAACAAAGAACCAGGAAGGATTTTTTTTGACTTTGGATGCACTTTCTGTCTTTCGAACCTCTGTGAACCCCTTAATAGCAGTTGGCAGAAAAAAGAGTTTGAATACCATGTCAGAACACTTTCAGTCTGTAGAACCAGTCTAGCCATCTGTTTCTCACCTCTTGATAAATATTTAAAGGAGAAATTTTGCTGAGGGCTTTTGTGCTAAGATTTCATGATTAAAAAAAAAAGGCTATAGAAGATTTAATGATACTATTGTTGTGAGCTCCTTGGGGCCAGAAGCGCATCATCTTTTATAATTAAGAAACCACTGGCACTGTAGAATAGTATTTTAGAAATTAGTTGTGTTGGACCAAAGAGAGATCAAAGTGTATTTGGTGATGTGCTCTTCTTAATCTTTTCTTAAACAAAATTTATTCTGTGCTTAAACCCAAGTTCTATTTATAAAAATATTAAATAACTCTTAGTTGCATAAGTAATCTTTCAAAAACTTAAAAAATTTCTTATGCTTTTAATGCCTGTTTCAGATATTGTTTCCTTCTTGTTTTAAAATCATAGTATCTTTTTCTAGAAGAAGAGAAATTGTGTGATAATGTCTAATCTGAAAAGTTGTCAAGTGTAGTTATGTATAGAAACATCCACAGAATGTAAATATGTAAAAGTTAGCTTCAAAAAGCAGCTAAGTGTTACGTAGCATATTTCTGGTGTAATTATTCATTGTATTTTTGTTCACTAGATTAGAAAGTTTGGTTACTTTTCATCTAAAGTTTTTTTCCAAGTGGTTTGAAGCTGAGAAACCTTTATCTACAATTAATGTGACTTAATGAATGTGATTTAATTAATGTGGTTATGTAGTCACTAGCATTGTAAATGATTCTAAATATCAAACCATTTCCCATGTGGAAGTTCTCCTGTGCTTTTGAATCTTAATATTTTGTAAACTTACTTTTCTGTGTGCTAACATATTTGGTAAAGGCAATATTCTGTTTAATGTGTAGATGTTTGAGAGGTGGAACATGGATTTCCACCCCCCTCCCCCAGATTTGTCCTCCAACTTAACCCACAGTTTGCAAGCAGTACCCTGTATGGATTCTCCTTTCATTCAGTGCTCTTGCTGTTGTGGTCTGCAAATGTCTGCAAGGAATGTGTCTTGTGGCTCAAGTATAAAATTACAGAGTTCTCCAGATGCATGGGACAGCTATACATTTCCTCTGTCTTGAGTAACATGCTGGGTAAAATGCCTTTGTGAGGTTCCAGTCTTTCACAAGGAGTATGGTGTGGCTTGTCTCATCCTTGTGAAGACTTCTGAGGTTCCCAAATAGAAAGTTATGTAAGAATCAAATACTTGATTATTGAAAGTGTAGTTACTTTAGGCTTTGCAGTGAAAACAATTATGTGGGGCTTTGGTTGGAAATAATGTTTGTCCACATTTTTCCAGCAATTGTCTAGTTCATAAACATTTGACCTTTTTACTGATTTTTGCAGGAAAGGGTGTGTCATTGTCATGAGACTTTATCAGTTTGGGTTTGATGTTGAACATAATTTGATTTAAGAATGCATACCTGTGTCCTTGACCTGTCCTTGATCTGTTAAGAAAGTATTTTTTTTTCAGTTTTGAAAATTTTATCACCTGATATCTACTAAAATGGCATCTGTTTTTATTTATGGTCCCACTTGTTTATGTATGGGGAAATGCATGTGCTTTTCAATGAAGTTTGCACAGACATAGGTGGAACTTTGCTAGTCTGTAAATTCTGAACACTGGAAAAATATGCTTTTTTAAAAATGTGTGTAGTATCCTTATTCATAATACAAAATTTGAGAGGTGCCTATATCAAGATTCTAAATGCTACAGCTGTCATTTGATTTCCTGAGTGAGAATAGCTGGAGGTTGTTGGAGATTGCAGGATCTTTTATCTCAACCAAGCAGAAGATTTCTTTTAAGAGTGTATCTGTCAAAATAACGATCCATTGGAATGGCAAATGCAGCAGGATTCAGGATGGAATAAAACATGTCTAGAGAAAAGTCTGTTGTCAATGTGTTCCTGTGGGGAGGGGTGCCCAAGTAGGTATGATTTTTGCTTTTAACAGTTGGCAAGAAAATACTGGAAGACAGCTTTGTGTTAATGCTTGTGTAGAGTTCTCACTGATGCTGCAGACTTACTGAACTAACTCTAAAATGTCTAAAAGTTAATTAGTGCTGCATTTAAATTAGTTCTTACTCTGGATTGATCTGAGACCCTCTATTATTAATACAGTTATTAAATACTTCAGTCATTAAATTTGCAGAACACTTTTTAGTGTACTTGGTAAAGCCAGTATTGAGTAACACAAGGTGTTGGGGGTTTTTTGTGTCTTTCTGGTGTTTTTTTTTTTATGGAGGGGAAGTACTTAAAAACATTTCAGATTAAGTTTTCATTCTTCATAGCACACGTGTGCATACTTTTTAAGCAACTTGAATTCTTTTTGGTAGAGGAATTCCCCAAAGTCAGATGTGTTCAGCTTTTTCCTTGTAATGGTGAACAAACTGTTCAGTGAAAGCTGAAATTCCAATCAGCTTGTTTCATTTTGCCCCTAGTGAGTTTACGTATCCCAGTCCCAGTGCTCTCTTGGCAGAAAGTTTAGAGGTTTGTCTTCAGATGTATGTCAGTGTTTCAGCTGGATGGGAAAAGAAGGAAGAAGAAGTATTATACTAATAAAAGCCTTCTGGTTTTCATTAAAATGCAGACCCTCTACACTGACTTTGTTTATGGAATTATCTGCAATAAATTTGAGTTGCTGTTTTTTTTCTCATCTGCAAGTTCTAGTCCAAGAGGAGAGTGGTAGGACTATTGTATTTCCTGCTAGGTGGCAAGAAAAAGAAAGGGCTTAATTTTAGGTGTACTAAATTTTCTGATAATTCCTACTGTATGGAAATTTGATATAGTTACATGTGAGATTCACAAATACTTTTGATTATTTTTTTTATTTTAGTCGTAACTCTGATTCTGCTTTGTCATTTACAATGCAAAATGCACTAGACTGCTGAAACGGCTCTTTGGCATTGTGGTTTGTACATTTGTCCATAGTTTTGTTACTTTTTACATACAAAGGAGAAGTGCAGTCTTACTATGAGCTGAAATGCTAATATTGCAGTACCTGAATTTTTCTTGGGCATCACTGTTATCTTAGGCAAGTAAACTTTTTGTCTCAGGTTGTAAAATTGGAATAAAGTTTGTTTATTTGTTTTAAACAAATTGAGATTGTAACAATACCTGTATTTGTAAAATACTTCAACATTCCTTAATGTGTAAGGGCAGAGCAATAGAATGTTTTGAAATGTTAAAAGCAAAACACAAAAAGCAACAAATTGTAATGACTTAACCTGATAATCTTTGATTGGATCGTCTGCTTGGAGTAACCATTTAAAACTTCTCACTTGAGTGGGTAAAATCAGCTGTGTGCTGGTGAGAAAGTTCACCAGTTCTTTCATAGTATCCATATAACCCTTGTTTATATCCTGATTTTGGCTGGGGTAGAGTTAAGTTACTCCTTAGTAGCTGGTACAGTTGTTGTGTTTTGGATGTTAGTGGCCCAAGTACCCTGCAAATCACTTCTCCCTGGCTGGTACATAAGAAATAGGAAACTATTTAGAACTATTTTAGGAACTACTAAGAAATTTGTAGTTCTATATTAAGTAGAGGATATTTTTTTCAGCATTGTGCAATGAAATGACATGCACTAGATTTGGTCCTGCAATTTTTATTCCTATCTATATGAAGTTAGTCACAATTACAGGAGTATTTAGGTATTTGTCATCTGTAATCAATAGTGGGAGTGTATTTTATGTTTGTATTTATGTAGTACCTAGTACTATTAGTCACAGCCTTGTGTTGTGCTGTGTTCTACACAAACTCAGAGTATAAAGAGCATCCCCAATCCAATTAACTTTGAATTCCAGCAGGGGCTGGGCCATTTAGGGATCATGCCAAATGGGAGTTGTGCAAAACTCAGTATTGCTTAGCGTGATGGGCACTGATCTCAACTGCAACATCTTAGCTCTCTTTTGGTAAGCCTTGCAAGCAAAGGGTAGCAATAGCGGGGGCCTTCCTTGTGTCTGCAGGGCAGGAACACAGGCAGCCTAAGAGAATGCAGGAAGTACTCCTTGAAGTGTGCAAGGGATTGTTGGAGTCTGAAGGAAAGCAAACAGTAATCCTTTGGTATAATGAGGTAATAAGCTGGAATCAGCCAGCAGTGCCCTGGAAAGTGAGGTTAAGAAGCTCATGTTTGATGCGATAGAAAAGGATGCAAACAGACAGGAACAGATAATGCTTAAGAAACATGTGCGTGAAATGGTAATCTCTCAATCCCAGAGAAAAGAATGTGCTATAATTGAGAAGTGAGATGGCTGGAGGATGGGTACACATCAGAGATATTGAAGTGGTTAGAAAGAGATCGATTTTCAGAAAAGAAAAAGAAGTAGAAATTATAAAAAAGTTTTAGGGTAGGACATAAATTTGAGATTCAGGAAAGGAGTCAAATGCTGAAGTGAAAGAAAGCTTAAGATCCTAGTTTATAAAAGGCACAAACCAATAAAGTGCAGTAGCTGCAAAGATATGATGTATATCATATGCATTTTAGTGAAAAATGTTTTATCTTAGCTTTTCTTTGAAAAGAAGTTTGAATTTTTGATTAACAAATGGAAAATTTTTTAAAGGTTCATTAGTTAGAACTGATAAAACAATTTTGTTCTGAAGAGTCAAATATGGGTTCCCTCATCCCCCTAAGATCTACTTTTATTTAGACTTCAGTAGTGCAGATATTCATCTACATATTTAATTTTATCAATATTTGTTCATTTTATGAGCAAAGATCTTATAGGATCAGTGAAACTCATTAATGTGCTTGAGAATAAGTATTGCATACCAGGAAATTTTCAGAGCAAATTTTTTCTTTCAGAAGGGGATATTTTCAAACTCATTCTACCTGTGGCTTGTATTTGCTGCACTGTGTTATTTAAATCAGCAACAATTACTGATGTTTTATTATTTTCTTTAATTATTTAATGGATCTCTTTTCACGCTTATGAACCTTGACTGCTGTGAACTGTGATTTAGGAGAACAAGGATATGGACTTGCATTTGTGAATTGTGAAAATTTTACTTTCAAAGGTTTTCTAATTAATCTATTTAATTAAACATTTTATCCTAATAACTGTGGGTTTTATTATCTGGGAAATTTGCTAAACAGTGGATGATGACTTGTGAGATCTGTGCAGTATGATCAAGATGTTACATATTTGTTTGGAGGAGGGGAGGAAGAGGTTGAACTTGTCTTGAAAGGTTCTTCAGCATGTTGTAATAAGATGGTAAAAAACAGACTGGAATATCGGGATAGGTCTCATATCTGAGAAGATGGCATTTTTAAAAGAGGAAAAATTAATTTCTTGAGAATAAATAGAAACTTATCAGGAAAATCCAAATGCTTGGGATTTTTCTACATCTTAAGTAATGCGAGGGGAATGTAGCCTGTACAGCTCTCTGAAACTTAAATAGAAATGTCACCACAGGAGGCAAGTTGTGCAGTTCTGTGAAGTATCCTGACTGCATGATACTCAAATATTTGCTCCTCTAGCAAGAGGTGTGGTGGTCTGATTAAGTCTTTAGGTTGGGACTGAGGAGATAGGAGTTGTGGGTTATTTGTTTTGGTTTATCTTAATTACTTTTTTGTTTTGCAAGAGATGTTAGGCATTTTGTGTTATTTCTGCTGAGGTTTTGCATTCGCTTAACCAAGATCTTTTAACCTGTCTCCCCAAGTCTGAGGCCCTGTTAATATTAAGATTTCTCTCTAGTAACAAGAGCAATTTCTTTCTAAAGTGGCTTTCTAAGAAACATTTTCATTTTGGTACTGGTGCTGGGGACTGAAATTACTAACTTTCCGGGAAAAATGTAGCAGTTCCTCCTGGGCTAGTCTAGCACTTGAGAGATCAGTGTGATTCCCTGAGTTTCAGCTTTATGTTCTGCATTCCTGAAACAGCAAGGAAGGAGTAGTTAGTTGTTCTCAACAAGAATGAGTGGATTGGAATCAGAGTTTTGTAAAACTGAGGGCTAGTTTTGCATGTTAAAACCATAATAAGGGCAAACAAAAGCAATGTGAGGCTGAGCGTGCTTGCTGTTCTTCATGCTTTGGTGTCTTAACACCACAGCTTCCAGCTGTTTTGGTTCTGGGGGTTGTCATTTCATTTCACTGAAATTTCAATAGTTGAACTGAAGTAATTTATTTAGAGCTTTAAAATAAATTCTTAAAGATGAGTTGCCAGTGGTATTTGTGCTTCGTGATTCTGAGATAAAATGTTTTTCCAAGTTCTCTCTGGTTTGTACTTTAAGGCTGTAATTGTGGGCTGTGTGCATTTTGACATCATTTGTATAAAATGCCTTGCAATTTTTGAGGCAGTATGTAATCGTCTGAAGGTGATAGTGCTGAATGGCCAGGATTCATGCTTCTCTCAGTGATGAGGTACCGTGGAATATCAGGACTCATGCTTCTCTCAGTGATGAGCTACCGTGGAATATCAGGACTCATGCTTCTCTCAGTGATGAGCTACCATGGAATATCAGAGTTTCAAACACAAGTTTTGACCTTGAGTTTTAGTTCTGAAGGGAGGGAGGGCTGTTTCATCTTTATAAAGATCTTAGGTGTGAGTACTGCTTTTAGTTTAAATATCATGGATACTGGGAAACTGGGAATAGGGAATTTCTAAGACCTTATATGTAAATGTTTCTTATGATACAAGAAAGACTATTTGTAGTACTTTGTACTTAGCATTTCAGACTTTTATCGTGCAGGTGTAATAAGACTGTAAGTCAAACCTGAAACTTTTGGCTTTCCTGACTGTTTTTCTTCATGATGTCACTGGAAAAGAGGTTTGATTTTTTTTCTGACTTGTGTTCATTTGTGTGAAAAAGATCATGCTCGCCTATCTCCCAAGTTAATGTAACAGTTGTTTGTTTGGCTGTGATGCTTTTAGGACTGTTGCAGTTCTCTCTTAGGAAGACACCATAACTTTTCATAATATTGGTTCTTCCTATCCTTTCTCAATCAAGGTAAAAAAATCTTTCATGTGGTATAACAGGGTTTTTGTTCTTTAAGGAAGGTGGTGAGTTTTAAAGCGTTTCTTCAAGAGCACTGCAAGTTTTTCATTTATTTCTAGTTGATTTTAGTTATCTCAGAGTACCACAGTATGCAGTTTAACCTCATTGTGAGAAATGTTTTTTTAAGATGTTACTATATTTTGTAAAGAGCTGATGAGGGCACTTAAAAAATATAAGTAAAAATTTGTATATTCTTGTCATAAGTAAAGGGGTTTTAGGCTTTGCTTATGGCTGGATCCTTTACCCCTCAATAGTCTCTGCCATTACAGCTAATCCAATAGCAAGCTGATAGCAGGAAATGGCACTCTAACATCTCAAGCAATTTTTTTTGCCATCAGATCTTCTTCCTGAAAGCAGTTTCTTTTGATCTTAATTTGCTAGAAGCTCCTAAAGATTTGCTTGTGCCATTTTTAGTTTGTTTAGACTATCTTCTTATGTTATTTTTATTCATAGTCTTTTAATTCTTTGGCATTACAATTCATTCACTTGTTTCAGTAGCATTAGTTCCTGTATTCTGTGTAGTATTAACTTCTATTTTATGAGGACAAGAGAAGAGCAAAGAACATGCCAAGCTAATGGTGAAGAAGAACGAGTTACATGAAGTTACTTGCAAGGCTGTCTTTTGGGGTGCAGCATGCGTTCCGATGTATGCAGCTTCCTGCCGGGCTTTGTATGATCTGTGTTGGTCATCTCTGTAATACGGGATAAAACACCTATAGGATGTTACTGAAGGCCTTCATGGTAGAATGTCTGAAGGCTTTCAGAATGAGTATTTCCGTATGAGGAACACTTTTCAGCAGCTGTCATTGTTTTAACTTTTTTGAGTGGAAACAATAGTAGATAGGTTTAAGGTAGTGTTTAAATGTGCAGTTTATGTGTTTATCTTTTTAGGACAGTATATGAAGAGACATTTCCAGTAAAGCAGTGAAGTATTTAATACCAGCTGACACAGCAGGTAGTATTTCTCATCCAATTACATTAATCTGACTGGAAAGAGTTTACTGTTTCAGCTGCAGGTAGTTTATTTGAATTACATTTGGTGTGCTGTTACCCTACACGAATATCAGGAAACCCAAGTTACATCTTGGAAAAACACCTATATTCAGTGTTTTCTCCTTGATTTTACACACATGATTTTGCCTCAGTATTTATCTACTAGTAGTGCAGTTGTTGGTGTTGTGGCCCAGTTTTATTGCTATTTTCTGCTGTAGTAACTGGGAATCTACCGGTTTCCATTTGAGTTCTTTACCTTTTAAATCTGTTTTATTGCAAAGAAGCTGTTACTAGTTTATGCATTATGGTTGTAAAAGTTAATAGAATTGTTTCCAAGATACACAGATTCAGAAATCAGACATGACTATGCAGATGTGGTGATAAGTGTATTGTGTAATATCTCCGGTTGTTTGTTGAAATGGGGAAAAGCATGGGTGAAAATTTTAATTAGCTTTTCAGTTTATTGTTGAGTTTGGAATTCTTGATGTGAAATCTTTGCAAAATCTTGAGCAACAAAGTTCTGTATCAGTCAAAACACTTCATATCAGCTTAGTTAAAAGTATTATTATTAAGATATTAGCGCATTGTATCTCAGCAAGTAGAACAAATGACACTAATGTTTGTGACAACCATTAAGATGAATGCTGAGAACCATAAAAGTTTAGAGAGCATTAAATTATTTTTAAATCACTCTCTTGTTAAATTACTGTTGATTATCTCTGTGAAGTTAACTAGTTGATACATTTGTTTGTCTGAATGAGCTGATTTGTGGAATGCTAGCAATTCAAGTATTTATTTTGTGCCAGTCTATATTCTTGAGAGGCATAAAAATTTTTGATTGTATGTTACCAAAAAAAAGAAAAGAAACATTTATTTTACTATTAGGAGTCATTGTAGCAGGTTGATGTCAAATTGAGTATTTCCAGCCTAATGGACTAATGCAAAATATGTAAGTATTAATGCTGGGCATATCTCATCTGAGTTGGTTCCTGCTTATATATAAAATCTAATCTAAAACCTGAGTTTTTAAGAATTACAATAAAACCAAGTCCAATATAACTTTGGGAACTGAAGAGAAATGTATTAATCTATTACAATATAGACTTTCTTTTTGCAGTTTAAGAAATGCCAAGACTTTTATCTATGTTTCAGGCCATTTACATCAGGGTCACATTTATTTAAATGATTTGGCCTAAAATCTAGTTCTTGGGATGACTCTTTCAGATGGGAAGGTCAAGTTGTAAGCAATAATCTTTCTCTTCTGTATTTCTCTTTCTGTATAACTCCTTTTAGATTGTAGAAGGTTTTTTTCAATTCACAGAAGAGAGAAGTTGCTTCAGAGCAAAGAAATAGAAGAAATCTAGCATTCTGAAAAAACTTTGTGTTGAGGATTTACTTGCTGCAGAGATGTTTCAGGATACTGCTGACAGGTTAAGCTGAAAATATATTCTTGACTGCTACTTTATCCAGTTGTGCTACCTTTGTTTCATTTAATTAATTTGCTTGAAGTTGGATAGTGAATGTACTTAATCGTGGTGCAAAGTATTATTTGATGTATTTCAGTTTATCAGTTAAATACTTTGTTTATGCTTTTTATTATATGAAAATAAATATTGCCTTCACAATTAACCTTGTGATTTTTTAATGGAAATTGTGCATTCTGCTCTCGTAGAAGTGTAATAATTTTGCTTATTCTTATGAAGCATTTTAAAGCATCTGGGAAATTAATCCTTCACGTGACTGTGTTGTGATATCATATGTGATACAGAAGAACACTAAAAATTTAGGGAAATATATTTTGATAAAGGGTCTTTTGAACATTTTAAATATTTAGTATTTATGACACTCACAGGGACAATAATAGTTTCCTTCTCAAGTAATTATCTTCAGAAAAAAAAATTATTGGTGAGTCTTTTATTTCCCATTATATGCTAAAGATGCATTGAATTCAGATACTGGCACAGATTAATTAATAACATTTAATTTTTAAAATTTCTTTCTAAAAGATATGCAAGGTGTTACATATTGATATGTGATGACTTATAAAACAAACAAAAAAAAGAGATATTTGTGAAAAGGCACTTGGGTTTTTTTCTATCACAAAATCATGCTGTGGTTTTGATTGCAAATTGCCACACTTTAATCACTGATTTATAAATGTTTTTGCTAGGATATAAAGTGTTAAGGCTCCCCAGATATGAAATGTCAGTTTTCAGTGTTTTTTTTAATCAAGCTCGTAATGGTAAAAACGAAATCGGAAATACCATGTGCAAATAGATGGTTTCAGTTTTATAGTCAATGTAATAAAAGACATAACAGTTTTATTCAGTATGAAAGAAATGGTTTTGTTGTTTTGTCATTGCCATGTTTTATTCAATATTTGAGGCTGTTTGTCAGAATTTCTTTAGTATTTTTTGACAATTCCTAGAGCATGGATTATTTACAGAGATTTATCACTTATTGTTTAATACTTTGCTATTTTAATTCCATGAAGACTTAGTAAAATGAGTGCTTAGTAAAGACATGAGTAGAATTGCATGTTGAAGAGTGAAATTGCAAATAATTAGGTTTTCCATATGGGGCATAATGACTGATGTGACAATGGCATAAAATACAGGAAAGGTGTTGCCTTTAGGTGAGAAAAAGACCATGCTGCTTTCTTCTGCTTACAGGTCAATGTGTGATTAGGATTGTTATTTTTTTAGAGTTCTTTGGTTAGAAGTGGATTCTGAAAGGAAAGTACACGTACAAAGCCTTGGTTGAGTTTCAGACAGTTCTTCTCTGCCCAACCTCCAACCTGTCAAGGTCATTCTGAAGGGTGCAGCACTCTGGGGTGTCGGCCACTCCTCCAGCTTTGTGTCATCAGTGAACTTACTGAGGAGGCCTCTGCCCCTTCCCCCAACTCACTGATGAATAAGTTCAGCAATACTGGGCCCAGTTTTGTACGTTGAGGTTCAGTGACAGATCAAGTATATTGATTTGATGCTTGTTTATCTATACCTTTCAGATCTCCACTGTGTATGTTAATGTGAATACCCTTGTATTTGTAGTAGTTTAGTCAAGAAGGAAGGAACTGCAGAAGGTAGGCTTCTGCTGAAGTACCTTTGAATTTCTACACTGGCTGTTTGTTTGACTCTCAAAGAGTAATTGGCTCTCCAAAAAGAAATGGATGCAGTCTGGTGTGAGTATTGCCAGATGTGACCCTGTTATTCGTGTTTACCTCTGCCCTGAATGTGAGTACCATTTGTCTTGCTTCAGAAATACTTGCACTGATCATGCTATAAATTTCCTTGCTTTCACTGTTGAACTTCTAGAGTGGCGTTTTCTTATGAAACCCATTCTCTTTTTAATATGGTGGATTACAGAAACAGTATGAAATTGAGCTGGTTTGAGCTTGGGCTTTGTATATGCTTTGGAAAGAATGAGGAACCCAGCTATGACAGTTTAAAAATGTGAAGTTTTCAGTGCACTGAAGTTTATTCTCAGCCTTTGTGCATACAACTTCTGTGTCCAAACATGCTGTAATAGGGTTGTTTTACCTTTTAAAAATTGTAACTGTTGTAAGGGAAGTGCATATGCTTATGGTTAAATTACATCACTCTTTTTGTTTCCTCTGTAATTGAAGGTATATGGCAAGGAAAAATACATTTCTAACATGGAGGAGAAACAGTGTGTGTTTGTATGATTTGATTTACAAAAAAAAAAAAAAGAAGGCACATTTCTACTGGAAAAAAGAAAGTTTTATGCCTAATTTTAATTTTATTCTTACAATACTGATTATGATTCCAAAGCCTGTAGTGAAATATAGGAAGACTTTACTGTACATTTCTAGGCTCATATATTGAAAACTGAGATAAACTAATACACAGCAGAATTGTGTTACATATTAAATGTTATCTGAATCACAAAACCTTGAAAAATTCCATTGTTTTGAATGTGCCAGTAGTAACATCTGGTTTTAGTTTAAATTCTTTATTCAGTTATGTTAATGTTACTATGAATTTTGCTTTAAAAACAATGAGTACAGTAGATTCCATTGCAAATAGAGGATATTTTTTGTGGGGGTGTTGGTTTTGTTTGGGTTTGGGGGAGGGGGTGTTGGGTGTTTGCTGTTTTTTTGTTGTTGGGGTTTTTGTGTGTGTTTGGTTTTTTACTTCCAGGGTGTTATTTGTATCTGAAATAATGTTCCAAAGAAGATAGGAAGGCTCTAATTTTTGCCATGGCTATTTCCTGTTAAGTGTATGGATCTGGTTTTATAATCATGTTTGAAAACTATTAACTATTGGAAGATATTTGTGAAGGGAAAAATATGTGGCTACTATAGTCTTTCTCTTGAACACAGAAATATTCACAGATGATACTGAAAAGAGAAGTTCATTTTACAGTAGGAATTTTTACAGAAAACCCCCCTAGTCTGTTGAGTTGAGAAAACCAAACAGCATCTGGCAAACCAGTTCACACCCTTCCAGCTCTGTGACTGTTTACCTAACTGGTCCCCCATGATCTCTGATCTTCTGAAATAGAGCAGTGTCTGCTCCCATTTAATGGGGAATGTGCTCAGATCAGTCAGTGGTGATTAACTCTCTTAGTATTTGCAGCCTTTGCCGCACTGTAAAAGTCTGTCGATTTAGTTCAGTGAGATTGAAGGGCTGATCAAAATGCCTGTGTATAGGTATCTTACTCTGGTTGTTTTAGAAGAGCAAATACCTATTGGCAAGCTATATAGTGTAGTTCTGTCTTTTGAATGCCAGTAGCAACAAATGCAAGGTATATGCCTTCATCTTAAATCTGTCTGATGGGAGCTGATGATAACATGAGGAAATACCTTCTGATATTCCAGTTGCGTTCACTGCAGGCTCCTACATATAGGAGTAGAAAGAGTAGTTGAAACAGTTTGTCAGAGCTATGCTAAATAAGAGATTTTGACTGTGTGTGCTTAAAGCTAAAAGATTCATGTTACCAGGAGGTCTACTATATAGTATTTTAGTACGAAGTTCTTGAAGGTTTACAGGGTATTGTAATTACACCTATTGTGAGAAATTAACTAAAAGTTAAGACCAGTATATGTTTATTTCTGTGCTCTAAGTTTTATGATATATAATGAGTTCATTGTTTGCTCCAGTTGCTGTTTAGAAATGTCATGAAATATATATTTTTTAAGGAACCACTGATAGGAGTTTTAAGATTCTAAACAGTGCACTCTTATTAAATTAATGTGAGGAAAGTTGTAAGGGATATATCAGGGATATATCTTGCTCTCTGTGTTGAAATGGTGAAGCTCTATAGCTTGTACTCAGTGCCTGGATTCTGTATAGATATTTTATACTGTATTCACCCTAATTGTCAGAATGATAAACAATATGGTTCAACCCATACCAAATAGGTTCTTTCTAATTATTCTATTGAGACCAGGCCTGAATATGCATCTTTTAATTGTGAAACACACTAAATTCACTTGTCTGCATGGGATTTGTGCATCATACCAGTTAAACTGTTTATAGTTTTTAGGTCAGTTTAAAATGGTATCCTCAGAATGGTCTACTTAATAGCTGAGCAGATAAATACAAGGAAGTGATATTTGGATGAGAGGGAAGTTGATACTCTCCCTTCTTTTTCGCTTCCCACAGCTGGCAGAAAGTATTTCCTTGTTTTAAATTTGAACTGCTTGCTAATCACAGGCATCTTGGCTTTTTGATGAGTTCAGAGCTACGACGCTCTTGTGGTTCTGAACTCTAGTGTAAGGCTATACTATAGCCTCAAAGTTGAATGCCAGCTAATAGTTATTTTAAATGTCATAGTTTAGTAAAGCTCACTAAATAGTGTAGGGTAAGATGGATTTCATGGTAATGTCTACTGTATTGCCATGTACATGTTGTAATACAGCTTGTACAGAGTTGTGCATGTACATTTAAGGGATGGAGCAATGACTGTCCTGCAAAGCAGAGGGTGCAGGCTCATTGCAACAGAATGAGCAGCAAAGCCAGAGGATCTTGTTTTCTGAGTTCGTGGTGTAGGGCATCTAGGTGTTCTGTAATAACATTCCATGTGTTAAACCTTTGTCTTTCCCCTATTATCTCTCTTTGTAACATCAATACCACTCCCTTCTTGTCTTGAGGGCACTGCTTGCTCTCTTAGGGTAGGGAGAGGACGATACCAGGGCATACTCTGCATGTTAGGTGCTTGCCAGACTGGCCACAGCAGGAACTTAACCATTTGCTGAAGAAGTTGGCAGTAAGAGCTCTTTCCCATTTCTACAAGTTTTTAGAAAACATTCTTCAAAATGCAAAAAGAGGTTAAGTGATCTCTGCAAGAACTGCAGAGTGTCAGGGTTGCTTGCTGAGTCAGAGTCCTATGGATGGATTTTTAATAATATGGAAGTTTCTGTAATTGGTAGAGAGACATTTAAAATTTTTTAAGTTTTCAGTAGTTTCACCATTGGGTTACTCAGTCATGCACTAAAATACTGACCTTGTACATTGAGTGTCGAGCCATGGAATAATATTTTCTAACTGAAGAATTAAATGATTCTTTACACAATTTTTCAAAAATAAAAGTCTTGCAGCATTGTTTCCTATCCTGATATTTTGTTCTTCAGATTTTCTGCAGGTTACTGTTAATCATGCAGTGAATGTGCTGGTTTTGTACAGAACTTCTGTTTCACATGAGGCTTCACATGGCTATCGATCGTACAGAAAATTCAGTATTTTGCTGCTTCATTGATAGATAACCCCACTGCTTTATACTCTGTTATTCCAGTGTTGCTGTAAAGATGGGATTTTCTCCAGCTATTTCTTATAAGGAGCAACAGGATCTCTAAACATTGTACGACGAGTAGTAGCATTTTTTACTGTGATGCATTATATCGCACTTACTTCAGTTAGGGTTAAACTTAGTCTTCCTGTCTCCTTTTCCAAGTGACATAACTAGGACTAAAATGCTTCAGTACTTCTGCTTCAGACTGTTTATTATCAGCACTCAGCCATTCCCAGGAGACTCAGGAAGTGCCTGTTTTCTGGCTTGGCTATGGTGAAAATAAGATTTCTTTGTGTTTGGGGGAATGGACATAATTTTGTCCTTTTTTGTTATACAAGGCAAGTGTAATGCTGTTCCTGTGTTAAGGTTGCAACTATTTTAATCCAATAATGCCTGAAAATATATTGTGTGGGTGTGCATTTATATTTTTCTCAAGTGGTGGTGGCAAGGAAGTCTGTTCTCTTTGCCTGGGACGCAGTATCTTACCTCCTTACTAATTTGTACGTAAAGATGTAAAAGCTGGTATGTCCCCACAATGAACAACCTGTTCCTTGACAAGCACAATGGGAAGAGTCTGTGATTGGTAGCAGAAGGAAGGAGACCTGTAACCATGTTCTGGCTATTTACACACTGTGTTAGTAGAACTTTCTGAGGAGGAGGAGATGGTGGGTTTAGGAAACTGCCCTCCTGCAGTCTGTAGCAGGCAGTGAGGCAGCCACGGAAGACAGTGGGGTCCCCTGAGAGAAACAAAAAGCAGACCCACTGGTGCACTTGCAAAGAATTGTAGTTTTCTTTACTTAGTTTTATATCGTGATTCAGTGAGGCAAGTGCACTGTTTTAGTTCTTATGAATGTGCCCATCTATTAGCGGAAGACTTCTGGAGGTGATTCATTAGTGGGACAAATAGGAGTTGAGATGCTGTCTGTGGCAGTGTATTCCTTTCCTTGCTTCTCTTAACGTGGGTGTTCAGTGTCCCAGCTGAGAATTATTTCAATCAGTTTGCTCTGCTGGTAGAAAGCTAGTGCTGTTAAAATCTAATCTTTAGTCCAGCTGGTCAGCTGTGGCGTGGGTGAACTGGAGTGCACAGCTGTAATTGCTAATGTCTTTCAGCTGATCTGCTAATCTCCAGAGGCAAACTTGATTCTGTTGTGATGCTAGCTGCTCATTCCAAAAGGAGTCACAGGTGTCTCCACTCATGTTCTGTCTGTGGTAGACTGCTGCCCTTTCCTGGAAAATAGATGTGTCTGTCACACCTGGGAAGTTGTTAACTGCCAAACAAGACATCTCCTCCTGCCAGACCTGACTTTCATCTGAAGTTTCCAAAGCAGTTCCTTTGCTACTGCTCTGAGAACATCTTTACAAAGAAAAACAGACTTTGTGTTTCTCTTCCTCAATTGCAGCTCTCCATTTTTAGCTTTGCTTTGGAAACTTGACTTGCTGTCTACTTCATCTTACAGCGTGGATACATCTCCAGTGGTTCAGTACTACTTTTGAGGTTTTTGCTCACTTTATCATGCAAACGTTTTTCTAGTCATAGAAATCGACTTTTTAAAATCAAAGTTGTCAGTGGTATTGCTTTTTAAGATTATATGCAAAAGCTTAACAGGCAAATGGATTTTTCATACTGTGTTTGTGCTATGAATTTATTAATTCTTTATGCCTTAGAGCTAAGTAGTCTTTTGTCCAGCTAAAAGTGATTTTTTAATTCATGTTGGTTTTGTTCTGCATGTCAAGTCCTGTGCACTTCTAGCAGCTTCTCACTTAAATATTTCAAGCTGTGACATAGTTTACTGTTAGCATCACTCTTAATTTTTGCAAGCAAAAGAGTTCCATGTCCTGGAGGTCAACCTACAAACTGTTTTCAGAAGTTCTTTTTAGCAGTTATTTTTCTTTTTCATGTCTCCAAAAGACTAGTAGATTTTCCTCATAGCATCCAGTACATGTAGCTGTACAGTCTGTAGTGAACTTTTGTTTTAACATGAAATTAAAATGTGAAGTTTAATTTATGTATATGGACCCATAACTCTTTTTTCTCATCTTAATCTGAGGGCCTCTGCTTTATTTCCAGTGTAGCTATGACTTTGATGTTGCTGCTCTGAAACTTCTCATTGATACTAATCTTTGAGTCTATAAAATGCTTAGCCTTTAAGTTTGCTCACAGCCGCATTTTTTCCACTCTCTTAACTGTAATACCTAGATTGTTTTCAGAGAGGAATGAGGTATAATTTGCAGATTAGTCTGGAAGCTACAATCCAGAACTTGTAAAAGCAGAAAAGCAAAACACTTTCTTTTTTGTTCTTGATACAGAAACAGCTCTTTGTTATTTTTTAGTCATAAAACTAACAGGGTGTTTTGAAAGAAATAAACCACTATTTAGCTGGAAGCAGCTTTTGTCTGCCTGTTAGGAAGAAGCACATTGCAGTTGCAAGGGAAAAAGAAAGACCAGAAGACGAAGTTGATAATTATAAAAACAAGCAGGCAGGAGTACAGAGAACTGATAATCAGTTCAGGCAGTAAAATAGAAGAACTATTGTCCTAGGATAGAAAAGGAACCAAGAATGCATAAAGATAGAGACAAAAGTAGAAACCAAAAACAGACAGTGAAGAGGTATCCAGATCAGAAAAAACTGAAATATATTGCCAGAAGTAGATTAGTGTAAAATGCTCTAATTAAAATACAGTTTTATAATTAACTTGTACTGAAGACTAATAGGGAAGGGTACACTACACTCATTAATATATTTATGTCTCATGGTTCCCACATCAGGTAGTTCTTGGTGGTACAAACACTGCAAGTGTGGTTTGTCTTTGGGACTTTTTGTTTCGTTTGGGGGGTTTTTAATTGTTTGGGTTTTTTTTGTTTCTTTTAAATAAGTGAATTTACCTGGAGATACCTCAGTCATGCATAATGTTGTATCATTTGGGCGTAATTCAAGGCCTTGATCTTTATTTGAAAAAAATGAAAATTAAAAAAAGCTGCATAGTGTTTTGTAGACACAATTCAGATATTTCATAAGTTTTATAAAATCTTCATATGTGAAGTAATCACTTTAAAATGTTGTGTAACTTAAAATAGTTAACTTCCTCAATAGAGTTGGGTCTCTTTTTCTTCTGCAGTAATGCTCCTGCAAAAGGGAAGGACATTATGCAGAATTTAACCTATCATTTAAGTTTATCCATAATTCAGGTTCATTTGATAAACCCTCGTGGGCTTTATTTAAGTAAACAAGAACTGCTGTGATCAGTGTTAAGTTATATAATCAGCCACATTTTCTCACATGGGTTACTGTGGACTTGCAGTTGTGTGGTTAACTAATTCATTGCTTTGCATAAAGTGATAATGAAGTACAACATTTCTATCCATAAATGTGGAGGGGCTTTTTTGATGCCAAATGTTTTGAGTTTTTTTCCCTGAACAAGACCTTATTCCTTCTTTTCCATACTCTGATCACTGGCATGGTATTTGGTTCCTTATATCAGACTGTGTAAATGTTAAGAATTCAGAGAGCAAAATAGGGGATTGAGTTTTTAATCTCCTACTCACTGACTTGGTAGTTTAGACTGGCTGGGCAACCTGGAGAGTGAAGAATTGGTAAAAGAGCTAATCTTGAGCCAGTGCTTCAAAAGTGCAAATAAGTTCACTTTGGTAACTGCTGCCTAAAATTGTGGTCAGATAAAAGTATGGAAATAGTGATGTACAGTTGAGTCAAGAGAGAATAAAATTACTGTAGAATAATTAATGAAAAGTATCATGATTTCAAATAAAATGTTTTATTAAGTAGATTTTAAAGGTACTGCAGGTGTAACTAATTGGGGTAGGTTTCTTAAACTTGTAAGTCAATGTTACTTCTGTGTTTAATGTGATTCTTAAAGCTTTCAGCTGTGTTGTGTGGAGGTGAGTGAAATGGGAGACTAAGCAGCAGTTGCATGTTGATTGAAACTAGTTTACTTAAAGTAAAGGAATAAGATAGTAAAACAGAAGGATTTCTTATGGAATGTGATACCACCATCCTAGCTTTAAATGCAAGTAGAATTGCTTTCCAAAGTTATGAAAACTGGGAACATTAACCCTTTAAAAATCTCAGTCTGGTTTAATGCCTTTTATTTGAACCTCCCACACTAGTCCGGTGTCTGGACTAGTTACTGGTAGCTTTAGGAAGACTAAATGTTAGGTATTTGTGCTGTAGCATTCCCTCCATGCTTGTACCTTTGAAGGGATCTTCATGTTTTTCTTTTTGTTGGTGCTTGAGGCTTGTTTGGGGAAAACACGAGTGTCTGTAAGAGTGGGAGAGTGTAACTTGGGAGAGCCTGTTATGTCTGTGTTGCAGATTTGATTCAGCTTGGCTTCTTGCTTTGGTGCTTCAGCTGCTATTATTGTAAATCTTCCTGGTATCTGCAAGTACATGATAACTTTAGAACTGCAAACTTGAAGTATTTGTAACATTGATCTGTGGTTCCAGTAAATAATCTGGAATTAAAATCTGGGGAGGTGACATTTGTTTTGGAATAGTCTGTACTGACCTACCACAAACTTCATGTCAAGTGTCAGATTTGTTTGTTTACAATGCAGAGAGTTTGGGCTGCACTGCAGCTTTTGAGTGGGCAGTCTCTGCTTAGGGCCACCATCCATTAGCTGACCTTAATCAGTTTAATAATAGTCAGCTGTAATTTTAATAAACTCTTTTACAAAAATTGTCTGCTCAGCTGCCAAGTGGTGTTGGGAGTTACTAGACAAACAGCAATATATATTTGCCTGGAAATATTGTTGAGAACGTACTTCACTATCAGCGTGTAGATTGCCAGATACCGTAGGATGTGCTCTGTTTTGTTTTTTCTTTTTAATTTGCCTTTTGCTGATCTCTAGTTAATGCAGTTTTCACATTTCTTATAAATGAGTTACCCAAATTAATACCCTGATATGTTTATTTTGAAATTACAGGCTTAAATTTTATTGCAACTATTTGGTCCATTTGTTCATCGGTACAGCCTGATTTTTTTGCTTGTTTTTTTTTTCCCCATTGAAGACAGCACTTGTCTTGTATCTCAGTGCATTGATTTGACTTCCTTTGTAGTAGTCTGGAAGATTTGTGCTTGTGTTCCTGTGTGAAAACTTTTTGCTTAATTGAGATCCAGAGTTCAAACCTAACGCTTCTGGAGGGAAGTTGAACGGACCATGAATAAATTTGTGACTCACCTCTAGAAGCCTTTAAAAAAGGCCATTCCTTTCTGCTTATTTGTTGCCTTTATCTTCTGCTCGTTTATCTCAGCGGTGGTTTTTGCTATTGCGCACTTTCATTCACTGGTTTATTGTTTATAGAGAATCTGAAAAATTGTGAAGCTGTGGGGTAATTTTACAAAGCTGTCTTTGCACAGAGCATACTGTTTCTAGAATCAGATGAAGAAGAATTGAGGGGGGAAAAAAGTCTCAATCAGTGATGAAATACTTCCAGTAAAGTGTGATAGCATGTCAAATGTTACTTTTTTCTATTCCAGTTTTGTATTAGTAGCAGATAATGAAGTCTGACCAGTAGAGTCCTTTTTTGTTCGAACAAAATATTTGGAAAGCCACCCTCTCTTGGTTGCATGTTTGGAAACATAAGTACTGTGGTGTTCGGTAATGCTAATGAAACCTTAGCAGCAAATGAGAGCCTTGTGGACTAAAGAGCCTAAGTAGGACAGCAAAGGCTTTGTTCTGCTGTGTGCTGAAGGAAGTCAGTTCTTAGCACTATTAAATGTTGACTCCATGCCAGAAGCACCTTTCAGAAAGTTCATTTGGATGCTAGGTTAATTTTGTAGAAGTACCTACAAAAATGAGTGGAATATAAAACAGAAATGCTTCTTGAGATTGGTGATGTATTTTTATGCATATCAGCATGGTAGCTGTCTCCCTCTTCACGCACTCAAACAATGCATATACAACTTCTTTGAAAACAGTACAAGGAACATCACTTTATGTGACAAAACAATAGAGTGGAAATGTCCAGTTGGTGTGAAGTGGGCACATACGAATAATATGAGATATAGGCCACGATTTCCCAAATACATTAAAATCTCAGTCTGTCTCCTGTCTCTTAGCTGTTTATGTGGTTCTCTGGTGAAACAGATCAGGGAAAGTGGTTGTGATTTCAGGGGTGAGAGTGCTGCAGACCCAAGCAGAGGCTGGCAGTGGGACAGGATGGATCCTTTTGGTGGCAGTACTTGCGTGCCATGGGACTCAAGTGGTCAAGGCACTAATGGCTGTGGTTATTAGTCTGGGGTGTAGGATACTGAGACCTGCAAGGTGAGATTTGAGAGCAATCTTAATCCTGTCACTTTCATTTTATTTTTACTCTTGTTGGTTGTATAGAGTTGTGTTGGTGTGGTATCTCTTTAAGTGAATATGTTTTCCTTGAGACTTAAGCCCTGCAGCATTTTATGTCACTTTTTGATTTAACTTTAGATCATCCTACTGTGTGTTGAAATTGAACTTTAGTTGCTCATGCTAAAGGTCGACATCGTTCATTAGGTTCAGGCAAGTTACTGAACCTGCAAGATACAGCCTTTGATAAACACCTCACAAGGTGTGTTTTTTTTTTTTTGGTGTAAGTTAAATACACTTTGAGCCATATTGCTTTCCAAGCTCCTTTTCTTTTTCTACTTTTTATTTTCTAAATTACCTGTGAAGTGTATTTGGATTCAGCATATATAGGACACAAACTTTGTTGCAGTTACTTGTCTTTTTGGCTTACTAAGTAACTGTTAAAAAAATTTATTGTAAATGCTGTTGTAAACTGAAAATCCTTGATTATTCCACTGTGGTGGATATTTTAGCATAAAATGTGATTGTGTGTTACACTGAAGTGTTTGCTAGGCTGTATTTGATACCTTTAGCCTAATTCTTAATCCCCATATTTCCACTTGTTTTTTCAATTTTCAACTTGTCCTAATTAGTGTATCTTCCACATGTTGATCAGTACAGAATACAGTGAAAGATTGGTCTTGAGGATGTTTAATATGTCAAAAATTCCCCAACTTTTTTTGAAAGTGTGATTTATTTTTTGACTGTTTCTCCTCTTTGTTTTGTGCCCTTGCTTTGCTGTAACTTTCTTAATAGCTAAGGACAGGTTTGCTTTCTTTGGAATCTCCCTCTAGAGCTGATACGATCTGTGTATATAGTTTTGATTTAATAAATGTTTTTGATATGTGGACTACACCCAATTTAATCATGCAGCTATAATTTATATTATTTTTCTTTCAGTGGGTAATTGTGAAAATAATTTTTTGTATCCAATGAAATGATAACTTCTTGTGTTTTAAAACTTCCGGATCTCTATTTACCTAATACTGATCTTTGGGTATGTGTGCTGTCTTGGTGAAAAAGATCTGCTTTATTTTGAGAGGAAAAAAAAGACATTTGCATTGTGAAAGTGATCAAAGTGTGCTTACAAGTTAAAATGCAAGCATTTAGAGCTGGTTTTGCACAAAGAGGTAGATCTGTGCCTCATGTGCAGCCTGGTGTGTGGCTGGTATATGTATATAGACGCATGACTGATTTATAACTTGAATAGCTTCTATCCAAGTAGCAAGCATTCCCTCACAGCACAACTCATAAATAAATTATGTGTCATTTTTGGTGCTGCTGTGATTCTTAACTAATTCTGGGTATTTTTGTTTCCTTTTGTTCTTACAGGATCAGTTTGATAACTTGGACAAGCATACACAGTGGGGCATTGACTTCTTGGAGAAATATGCAAAATTTGTAAAAGAAAGGATAGAAATTGAGCAGAACTATGCAAAACAACTGAGGTAAGGTTTTTTTCTTTTCAAAAGGGTCTTAATTACTTAAAATCTCTGTATTAGGTGATGAGCAAATACGTAATGTCATGATTAATGACTGTTTTTCGTTTGCAGAGTGAATTAGATCATTGGTTGTTTTCATGACAGAGTGGTCCAAAACAGAAAATTATCTTTGGGTGTGCGCTTACTTGTTTTTGCTTTCTCTCCCATTCTTCCCTCCCACCCTTCAGATCTTTGAACAAAAAAAGGTTTAAGACTTAAAATTAAAGATTCAGAACAAGGAAAGCCGTAGTAATTTTTTTCACTGATCGTCAACATGCTTGTTGTAAAGTGCGTTATTCTTATCTACCTTTTTGTGTGTGTGATCGCTCAACAATCTTCAAGTCTCTTCTGCTAATTAATTTCTCATGTTGAATTGGCAAGAGGTACACTGTGTTGTGTTAAGAAATCTCATTGAAATGATTGAGTAGAACTGGAGAAAGCTGCAGGTCTTCCTGGCCTTAATGTGCGCCCTTTCCATAGCTGGTCTTTTTCCTTTGGGTGAGGCTGTAACCCAGCCACCCTTTGTCATACCTCTGCAATGTACTTTGTATTGCTGCCAAAGGAAACACCTTTTAGGTCCAGTAGGAATTTCCCTTCAAGGATCATAAAGAAGAGTAGCAGCAATGAAATGACAGGGAAGCACTTTATTCAGAATAAAGTAGAATTGATTTTTACCAAAAGGTGCACTCAGTGCTTGAAGAACAAAATTTAAGGTAAGACACTCCTGTGAACTTGGCCTTCACCATAATCTTTGTTGTCTTGAATTCCTTTGGGGATTCAGCTGAAGCTGCTGCCTACCCCTTGTCAGACTGAAACTGATAGCAGCTTCTCTCCTGTGGTTTCTTCCACGGTCTCTTCATTGGCAAACTAGATTGTCACCAGATAGAGAGTTGAGGAATCCTTCCTCATAAATACAGTAATGAGGTTCACAGCTGAGGGTATGGGTGTTCTCTGCCTAGGCTGCTCATTTTCTTGCTGGTTTTCTTTTCAGTTTCTTTTGATCCAGTTGTTTATATTCACCTAACATAATAACCTGTTACTTGACTGAAGGAATTTTTTTCTTAAAAAGAGGGAAATAAATACCACTTTTCCAAAGCTGATGTAGAAGAACTGCAGGAGGTAAAGGAAATTTGGAAGCATGCACAGCACAGTTCACAGCCCAGTTTTGATTCGTTTTCAGTTGTCTATTTAAAAATAGAAATGTGTTTTACTTGCATGGATCTATTGAGATATTTTCATTAAATAGTATGAACAAATGCCGTTTTGCTTAATTGTATTTAAAGGTTCCTTCTACAGCTAGCAAGATGAGACACCACAGTATTACTTCACATTATTGACTAAAAATGGGAAATTTTCACTGTTCAGCATTTTACTCGGGGTAAAACTATTGATTTTTCTTGAAGTGTCTTTCAAAAATGAAAGAGTTTTGTCGAGTACCCCTTCTGTCAGATGCCTGGACTGACTGTCTGTGTGCAGTAAGTATGACAGTTTTGGGAAGCACAGGTCTTGCTGCACTCACGTTGTACAGTGCATGCATGCACTCCCTGCCTGATGCCAGCCAGGGTCTGGACAGCACTCACATGAGAGGGTGACTGATTTTCTGCCAGTAGACCAGTTCATGAAGCTACTCTGATATTTTTGCCCTATATATTCTTTGGGGGAGACTTGATTGTGTAGTAGTCAGGTGTCTCGTGACAACAAGTTGATTTCAGCCATCATTGCTCTTGAGGACACTCACCATTTTTAACCATGTAAAACAGCCATCAGGCCCAGGGTAGGTTGAGATGACGAAAAATTTTTACCTCCAGAAGCGTTAGCCATCTTGCAGCTTGCAATTCTGAGACGGAAGGTTTTGTGAGATGGACTGTGGTTCTGGTCAACTTTAATGCTGGCAGCATGTATAGCCTGTGAGATAGATATGAATATCTCTCATGGCTATTTCTAGTATACTACTGTTTTTTGCCTTTTGTAATGAAATACAATCTGAAAAACAGGGTGTTGAGAATCTCTTCACAATGAACTTTATAACTGAATTTAATTATGCTGTTGTTTAGTAGGTGTATAAACAGTATGGTGAGTGGTCATCTCTTGGTAGTTCTGTGGCTCTCAGTACTTGGGTGGGAGACCAAGAAAAAACAGTTTAATCAGAGAGATAACAGTAGTGACTTGTGGTGGTATTTTTTTCTGTCTCGGTTTCGGCGTGGCCATGTACATTCTGTTGAGATCATTGATGGATCCTATTCTCACAGACCTAAACCCAACGAGTTTGAAAAACTCGAGTGAATTTTTCGTAACAGTTTTCAGTTTGTGTCCTGGCAGAAATTCATATTCACTTTGCATATAGCCTTGCATTTTGATAACTTCTTTTCTTTATACTGTCACAACTTAGTGATGAGGCTTTCCCAGGTGCAGCAGCTGTTCCAAGTCTTCTGGGAGATGACAAGTGATGCATGCACAGCATATGAGGAGCTGTTTGAGTGAACTCACTATGTTCTTACTGTATGGGGTTATTGCAGTTTATGATTGCTGAGTAATTCCAGAAATGATAGCTTGTGAGAATCATTTCCAAATGCTGTTTTTAGATTGCAAGTAATTTCTTGCTATGCTTTGATACTGAGAAAAAGTGTAAGAAAAATTGAAATCTTCTCTCTAGAGAGCTTGTCCTGTCTTTGCAATATACTTTGCTCTGCAAAAAGGCAACTATAGTTTCATTTTCTTTGAGCTAAATTAAAGGAAAATTTGTAGTTTTGCATAGCATAGTTCTCAACTAATGTATTGTGTTAGCCCAAGGATTGCAAATGTTACTATAGGCTGTTACTGAGTTATAGGGATGTGAATCAGAACAAACGTTCCAGTAGATTGTGTAGTTTAACACATTTCATTTTAGTGGTATGGTTGTTTACTTTGTTTGTATTTTATAATTGGAAAAAATTAGATTAGGTATGTGCTGAATTACTGGACTCTTGGCTGAATTCTTAAATTGAATTCTCAGATGCTGTTTTTGGTCAGCATTGTTTGTTAAAAAGGTCAAGGTGCAAGTCTGCTTTGTTTACTTCCGCATCACACAAAACAGTTGTGGAGGTTCACTCCCTTTTTGTCCTGTCTGAAACATTATGACACTCAAGCAGACAGAGGAATTCTTTCTGTGACGTTAGGCAGTAATACAAGTTATACCTGCAGTGGTAGATGAAACTACCACGCAGAATAAAATTTCTGAATCTTGTCAGCTTCTCTATTGTCAGTTTAACGCAAATAGCAGTTATTGTTCTTGAGCTGTTTGTTGCCCATTAAAGTTGTACATTGTGATCCCTGGAGTTGTCTTCTTTGAGAAAACTGTTTATCATGTCCTTTCTGCATACTTCTGTGTATAAGTGGTGTTTTTCAAAGTACGGTACTAATATATACATATGCCTAGTTAAATTGAGACCTAGTTTCCATATTTTTATATGCAATATCTTGGAAACATCATTGAAAATGGGTGTAAGCTCACATGTAAAGTTGGGGACACAGATTATCACCATATATTCTCAAATCTCTTCCTTTGATTGGAGCTGAGAATTTACACTGTTGCTTATTATCCAAATATAGTTGTGGCAGGTTTTTTTGTAGTGATGTTTCTGCAAGCCTACACATACGAGTTCATGATGGTTTCAAGGATATGCAGCTTTGAAAACTCAAACTCCAGTTTACAATTTTTTAAGATTCATTGCTTCAGTTAAAACCTTTTCTGATGAGATGTTACAAAAAACAGCTAATTGTGATTGTTTTCACCCAGTCCATAATCGTGATACTCAATCACTGAAGCCTTCTGAGCCATATCGAAACTATTACTTTGCATATGAATTTGAAAAGTCTTTAAGTACTTAGTGCAATTTTAGTAACTTATGAAGGCAAAAAAGGGCTTGTTCCCGGTCTGTAGAAATTTAGTATAAGCAGATTCCACAGTACTTGAGCTGCTGCCTTAATAGAAATTATACCATACTGATGCTTCTGTTCTTTATGATCTATATTAACTTATGGAAGAACACTTAAAGTTTTGAGTTGATAAACACAATTTTTGTACACATCTGTAAAATATTGTGTAGGTGTTTTATGTACATGACTATAAATAATTTTAATTTATTAACTGGAGTGCTTTTTGAAACTTCTGTCTATTGTGACTGAGGTGGTAATTCTTTAAAAATCAGGTTCTTATCTCACTGGCGTTGACCTGAGACCAAGAAGAGACGTTGATAAAATGACAGGAGCAGCACAGTTGGGTATGGTTAGTCCTTTTTGAAGTCTGCTACCAAATGGCTGTAAGACAGTGTGATGGAAGTCATCTAAATTGCACTTCTGAACAGGATTAAAGTGTCATCAACTACACTTTTCTAAGGAAGCACAGAGCAATTAACCTTGTATATTTAGTTCAGTTCTAATGGTCTGCTATTACTTGTGCAGTTTTCTTATAAACTAGTCCAGATCCATATTTGAATGCTGAGGATTAGGCATGGATTTAGATAAAAATGTTAGAGAATGTTGTCCCCGTAAAAGTGTCAACTGGCTCCTCTTTGAAATAATGCTTCACTCTTCAGATCCACTGTCACACCAGCTGCTTGTCAACCTGAGCTCTTTCAAAGATTTAAATGTAGTTTCTCTGGTTTTGTTGTGTTGATACTCACTTCTTGGAAAAGCCATTTATGCTTAATTGTTCTCAAGAACACTGGCTTTTTCTTTGATCTTTAAAGTCTGCATTTGCTTCTTGTTTCGTATTTATTGCTTTTGATTATTGTACCTCATGCTGTTATTGAACTTTAAATCCTGATCACACAGTGCCTCAAAACTGTATGTTCCTTTGAACCCAAAGTAGACAGGATTGACTAATGAAACTGACTTCTAGTAGGAGATGGAATACTTTTCTTTCTGGAAGTAGTAAACAATTGCATTAAAGAATGAAACCAGAACAAAAATCAACATAATAGTCTATATTATAATCAGTAAATAATCTGTATTTGTGACCCTTCTCTCGTGTCTCTTTAAACTATATGGCTTTTAGTAAGTCACTGTTTTTCTCATGTTTAACAACTCTGAAAATCTTCTCATGAAGAGGTTTGTGTGTGGTTGCTTAGCTACAGCATTGTATGTGTGTTATGCATTTCACTTTCCGAATAATAATGTGGTGAATTTTAGGAGTTTCCTATTCATTAATAAGCACTTAGGAGCAAAGCAGAAATGTAAGGGAAAATGAAACACAGGCAAGTTATTTAGTGAATATTATTGGGATTTTTTTGTTACTCAGGTTTATGCATTTTGCTATCAAAATGTCTGCCTTCAATTCCTACCAAGTAGGATGTTACAATAGGCAGTGAGTTCTGGTGATAGCGAGAAGAGATTCTTGCTTGAACTTCAGTAAGCAAGTTACTATAAAATGTGTAGATAATTTTAAAAAATTCAGTGTTTATTCTGTTTCTTAGTACATTTTGATATGAAAAGGACTTGTATTGTAGTTGCTCTTTTAGTTGTAGTCTCAGAGGGTATGGAATCAGACAGAAGGTCTAAGCTTGCTATTTCCACACAACTCCCTGCTCCTATTTTGATATATACTTCATGGCTGGACTTAATCTCACTATGTGTACCCTTGTACTCTAGAGATGACTTCCAGATAAACGGATTTGTGAAATTGCACAAGATTATTTTAGTTGAAAGCAGAATTATCACCCTTGTTTTAATGGTAAGGTAGTTCATGGTTTGTAACAACTGAAGTTACATAGACACGGTGGGATGAGGTACACAGCATTACATGCAAGATTTTTTTCTCCTAGAATCTTCTCTTTCTCCTTCTTCCCTCTTTTTTTCTGCATTCTATGATGAGCAGATTATTTCATATCAGTGTTCTCAGGGACTGGACTGTGATACTTGTGTTAAATGCTGATCCTGTGGATTGTCGTGTAGTGATTTGCTTGGTTTCTAAAAACCTGATATTTGCAACGCTGGTGGTAGGGACAACTATAAAATCTTTTTTTTTTCCTGAAAGGAGGTGTTCCCTTTTCTGTTCTGGAAATGTCCTTATTGAAAAGATGGAGGCACTGTGGTTAAAACCTTCAACCTGAATCTACACTCAAAGCTTAATTCAGGCATGGAGTTTTGTGCTCATGGGTGCAGCATACAGTGTGCACTGTCTGTATGTTACACACTGATCATGCATTTGCTTTGTTCTCATCTGCAAGCTGCTTCTGCATGTATGAAAAGGTTGTTAAATAAAGAACTCATTATTTTATGTCTAGCCACTGTGCAATAGAGACTTTAAAATATTTACATACTGTTCTAGGTCAAAGTGACTTAAAATTTTGAAAATGCCATAGATTTCTGCCTTGTGTTATCTAAAGAACCCTTATAAGATGACAGAGGGAATAGATTTGTTCCTAGAAGTCATTAAAAAAAATAATTTGTTCATGCAGTTTTCTATGTCTGTGTTTTCTCAAAAGGGACTCTGAAATAGCATCTTTTATTTTTATTCTTCCCTAACAGGAATCTGGTTAAGAAGTACTGTCCTAAACGTTCACCAAAAGATGAGGAGCCCAGGTAAAAATGTGCATTTCAAGTTCTGTGTATAAAAAGTGGTATATGCTATCCTTTTATGGGTCTTTCTTTTTAAGATAAAGTATTTAGTTGTCTAGGACAACAGAAGAATTGTGCTTGGCTTACTCCTATTAGTAATTAAACATAGTAAACATGGCAGGTTGTACTTACTCCCTTCCAAATAAATCTTTAAGTAACTGAAAGCTGTGCACAGTCTAGTACTTTTTTTTTTAAATAAAAGCAATTGTGTATTCTTAGGCTTTGTTTTTTCTTGGTTTAATAGAGTTTCCCGGTCCATTTTTATGGCAATACAAATGTAGCTGTGCATCTGTATTCTGAGACTCGAGTGTACACTTGAGTGCTTTTAAAATGCTGACTTGCTTTGACTCTGGGATAAAATAAGTGAATGTCTAATGGTGGAGGAACAATTTGTGCTAAACAGCTTTATCAGAGACGTGCTTGTTTTGCTGTCCATGGCCGTAGCCATTTTTTAAATTTATTTAGAAAAGCACAATACTTTCTTTTCTTTAGTTGTAAGTGTTAGGAAATAAAAGAAGTAGGCAAGTTTCAGGGTGCAGCCAGAGCACATGCTGTGGAGAGTGCCTGAGAATTCATGGTAGGATTTCTTTTAACTATGTAAAGATCCTGGACCACAGGGAATATAGGCTTTTCAGTGCTAAGGTAGCATTTGAAATTCCCAAGAGCCAAGCCTATGGAGATGGCAATATTCCACAGTTAAGAAAGAAAGATGTATTTTTTAATGTGGTGCCTGTTTTTTTTTCCTTTCTTCCCTTCCACACACACTTTCTACCCTTTGCCCCTCCTCTTCCCCCCTTTTTAGTGCCAGCCATAGTGGCACCTTACTTCCAGCCAAGAGGTGGGCAGGCAAACAGGCAGCTGTCTCCAGAGCTGATAGCAAACTTGTTCTGTAGAACATCCATCGGGATGCATATGAGTGGTATGATTGGCATGTTCCACCCTCAAGACTACCAAGCACATCATCTCTGCAGCAAGTTCGGCCTCCGAGCCTAGGGACGTATGTATCCGTTCCCAAGCTCAGGCCTCTCACTTGGCAGCTTAGGAGATACCACTATACTACAGGGCTTTCCAGGTAGTATTCTTCTTCTTTCTTTTCCATCCACAAAACCCCATATTCTTATAAAATGTATTTGGAGAGACATTGCAACGTATAGTACATGCTAGGCTTAACGTAGGCTTTCCCAGCTTGTATCTCTGCTATAACTCAATTAGCATTAAGATAAGGTTTGTTGTAAACTCTCTATGGTGATTTTGGTTTTTTTTAATTTAGTCAGGAGTCGAGACTATCCTAAAAGAAGTCCATCTAAAAACACTGTCTAACTTTTTGTGTATGTTTGTGTGTGTGTGCTTTCTGTCAGGTTTACTTCGTGTATTGCCTTTTTTAACATCCTTAATGAGTTGAATGACTATGCAGGACAGCGAGAAGTAGTTGCAGAAGAAATGGGACACAGAGTGTATGGAGAATTGATGAGATATTCTCATGATCTAAAAACTGAGAGAAAAATGGTAATTTATTCTTTATTTGAAAGTAGAATATCAGAATGTATGTTTTTTTAATGAATTGATGTATTTGTTTACCCAGTTTAATGAACATGGCTATAAGTTTTGCAATACATTATAATATGTTTATAAAGCACATTTAAAGTTATTCTGTATGTTTATGTACTCATTTACTGCAGTTATTAAACCTAAAAATTGATATCTTGGGAGACAGTGCTTACTAGAAACCTTTTTTGGCCAGTGTAATTTTCACCTGTGGTACTGTTCTGTGTTCAGTAATGTCTTCCAAAGAGTATCAGTAGCTTGTGGGAGATACTGCCCTTCATAGGCTGTCATCCAGAGCAGGGACTAATTGTATTGTTTAATTTGCCTAACTTTTTATTATTATTTGTGGTGTTTTTAGCATCTTCAGGAAGGACGAAAGGCTCAGCAGTATCTGGACATGTGCTGGAAACAGATGGATAATGTGAGTTTGCTCTTGGGGTTTTTTTGCTGTTGAACTTAAATAATATACAATGTGTAAACAGAGCTGTTGTCAACTGTCTTGCTTCGATTTTAGTGTTTAGCTGTAGTACTGAATGTCCAAGTAACTTAGTAATATCCAGAATACAGTTCAATGTATTTATAGTTCCCTGGTTAAAAATATCTCCTGTGAACAGCTTCCGTGTGTATGTTTGAGTGAAGCCTTGGCTTTTATCCAGCATAACCAGCATAAAGGAATCTGTTTTTAACATGGGTACAGACTTTGATTGCTTCTCCTAGGGCTACTGATAATGACAATTTATTTATATGAAGATGAAATCTTAATTCAATATATTTGACTTGAGTTTGAGGGCTTGTTACATGAGGTTTATTCAAGAATACTACTATAGACTATTGTACTTACAGGAGGCAGAATTACTTTTTAACAGAGAAATGCAGAAATTGAATGTCTCTAGAACAGATTATAAGCTACTTTTTCTTGAAAGAAATGCTTTTAAAGATAAGAAAATATAAAATTCAACCAAGTCTATTCAAGGTGCATTCTGATACTCTGCTGGTTTTGTGTCTTAAAAATTTATTATACCTTTGATCCAGGTTATTGTAAAACAATACTGGAGAGGGGAATATCTGTTTTTGTTGTTGTAGTCCCAGATGAGCAGAGTCTTGCTTCATTGTCATGTCAGTTTAATTCATTGTCAGAGGAACAGAATAGAGGCAGATGAGGTAATTTTAGATGCTGTCACCCTTCAAGATAACGCCGAGTTCAGCTCAAACAATCAGTTGTGTTGTGTGCCCTGTATTCACCTGAGTGCAGAGTCAGTCTTTTACATGCATACAGCCCTGAAGGGACACACTAACCTCAGCTGCCTGACTTGGCACTGAAGCAGGAGAGCAGTGCTCACACAGTCTCTCTTGCAGTTTGTCAGGCTAGAAAGTGTACTTGGGTGTTTATTCTAAACTGTGGATCTTTGTAATGGGTTATTTTGTATTTTGTACTTTGTAGCATAATTGCAGTTTCCTTGCTAACACTTAAAGGAAATCAGTTTTAAATAGAAAAGTTGAAAAATTTTAAAATCTAGTTGCTGTGATAACCGTGTACTTATTTAAAGGTATGTGGTGAATTTAAGATACTTAAATGGAAGCTTTGATACTTAGAATTCAGAATGAATGGATGAAACCGAATGGGAATAGTGGCTTTTGAAACAGTAGGTTTGTGCCTTTTGTAGAGCAAAAAGAAATTTGAGAGAGAATGCAGAGAGGCAGAGAAGGCACAGCAGAGCTATGAACGACTGGACAATGACACTAATGCAACAAAGGCTGATGTGGAGAAGGTAAGGGCAGGGGCCTTTTTTTGTTATACATAATATTTTTTTGCATATTTATCATCACTACTGGAACAACATTCAGCAAATGTACAAAATTGTGTATAAAATATACTTGCTTATTATGTGCAAAATCAAAGTTACACTAAAATGTAAAACAGCATGGGAAGGGAGAATGCTTCATTAGTCTCAAGTCAATGCTGCTTAGAATCAGAACGGTTTGACTTGGAAGGGATCTTGAAGACCTCCATCCTACCTGGCCTTGAACACTGCCAGGGATGGGCCATTCACAGCTTCTCTGGGCAACCTGTGCCAGTGCCTCACCACCCTCATAGTGAAGAATTTTTTTATAATGTCTAATTTAAACCTGCCCTCTAGGATTTTGAAGCCATTCCACCTTGTCCTGTCAGCACATGTCCTTGTAAAAAGTCACTCCCCGGCTATCTTGTAGTTTCTTTAGGTACTGGGATGGGCACTGAGGTGTTCCCAAAGCTGCCTCTTCTCCAGACTGAACAATCCCAACTCTGAGCCTGTCTGTGTAGGAGGAATCCTCCAGCCCTCTGCTCTTTTTTGTGACCCTCTCTGGGCTCTTCCCAACAGGCCCATGTCGTTCCTGTGCTGGGGTCAGTCCAACTGGGGTCTCGTCAGGGTGGAGTAGAGGGGCAGAGTCACCTCCCTTGACCTGCTGCCTGGGCTACATTTGATGCAGTCCAGGACACAGTGGGCGTCCTGGGCTGTGGGTGCCATTGCAAGGACCCCCAGGTCCTTCTCCTCAGGGCTGCTCGCAATCCATTCTCTGCCCAGCCTGTGTTAGTGCTTGGGATTGTCCCAACCCCGGTGCAGGACATTGCACTTGGCCTTGTTGAACTTCATGACGGTCCCTCTGGATGGCTGTGATGACTGTCTTCCTTAAGCAGGCAGCTTTCTGATGTTTGATACCTTGTAGTATATATGTTCAGTCACTTCTGTGCTTTTTGAAATATGCATTTAAGCAGGGTGGTTAAGGTAGCTAAAATGACATTGCTGTCTCTGTATATAACAAATCAGGTGTGTAGGGTGTCAGTATATTGAAGTCTCACATTCTTTGTATTCCTGTTATAAGGATGTTGCTTTTGATGACTAGTCACTAGTGGTTTTGCATAGTTGATGAAATAAAATAACACTGTGTTGTTGAAAAACACAAGCCGTGTTTAACCTGATAATGTTTTCCTGTTAGGCCAAGCAACAGTTAAACCTGCGCACACATATGGCTGATGAAAACAAAAATGAATATGCTGCACAACTACAGAATTTTAATGGGGAACAGCACAAACACTACTACATTGTCATTCCTCAGATTTATAAGGTAAAATAATTAACAGATAAAGTATGTCTGATCTTCTAAATAAGAAGTAAATTTTAAAATTTTAAACCTTATTTTTAGGATTTTTAGTGGATAACTTTATCAAGATATTAGCATAATCTTGATACCACCTGTGTTTTATCATGAGATTTACTGCTTACCATATTTATGCTTAGATTTGTAACAAAAATGCTCAGGTGCTTTTTCTATAAGATCGTATATTTTATAGACTCTCTGTTTAAATATTGCTGAGGAGGTCTGGCAAAATAAACATTTGAGATGTGGGTGACAATAAGCATTTAAAACAATCATTCTGCTAAGGTTTGATCATTAGTTCTCCTGACATTTGTATGTGTGTGGATGCCTTGCCTGTGGCAGAGTTGAAGGAGAGCAGAAGTTCCAGCCCCCCGCTGGTCATGGCTTTGTCAATGTTACCAGCAATCCACACATCTCTCTAAAGCAATGAAAAAAGTTAATAATTTGCATCTAAAATGGGGATTTCTTGAGATGCTTTATGTAACTATTAAGATGTTTTTTAATGTTCTTTCAAAACCAGAGAGACTGCAAAACTAATTAAAGTACTTGGGGTGTCAGGTGAGAAGAGTTCAGAAGAGTGTTAGCATGTACATTCAGCCATTTGGGAGAACAGATGTGGGAAGTGATGCTGAGAGGGGGAGTGAGGAAAGGGAAAGTGAAGTACTGGCTTTATTTGAAGGTGCATTGACTTAAGTATGCTTGATATTTTCCAGAAGCACAAGTCAGTTCGTATCTTTTAAAAATATGTACTAGAAGGTCTAGGATTCGCAGGAGAAAATTGCCTTGGCTTGTTAAAGGATTTTCTAATACTTTAACTATTAAGCAGCACTGCAGTAGTGATGGAAGAATGAAAAATTGCAGTCAGCTCCCAGGAGAAACAGTTTGATCATCTTTGTAGCTTGGACCAGGGTTTTGCTTTACTGCCTTTGTTTCTGTAGGGTTAAAATCTATTATCCTTGTAAGATATTACTTATGTTTTTGAACTCTACAGTAAGAGCAAAAAGGCCTAGTCCTGGTTTCTCTTGGGATTACACTTTTATTATTTCCTTGCAAGTATTTGGTAACATTCTGTGGGAAAACCTTGGGAAAGTAGTTTAGCATGACTAGGTTGTTGTTTGGCTTGGAGAGATAAAATTGAATACTGTTTGAGACATCTACATTAATTACAGGAAAGATCCAACTTCTTACCCAGTTTTTGTCGACCTATTGTGTATGTGCTATTGGGTTTTGTTTTCTTTGGGGTTTTTTTTCCACGTTGCATTAGATGAAAGATCCAGGGCTATTACCCTAATAGTATTTCTCTTTAATTTGTTCTTTTTTGTTCTGTTCCAGTAAACTTTTATTGCAAATCTTATGTAATGGTATTCTTTTCTTTATTTTCTTGCACACTTCTAAAGGAAATGGTTTGTATTTCAAATCAGAGATCATGTCTAAATTGCAGATAATTTTATTTTTTTCCTATTTTTAAAATAATTGGTATTTATTGGAAAGTATAAAAATAAAAGCAAGTTGGAGATATTTATCACCAGAGAGAAATTACTTAGAACTAGAAGGAGAAAGTGAGGAGATGTAGAAATCAGTAAAATCTCTTCACTGTGGTTATCATTTCTGCATGAAACATTACTTTAAACTAAATAGTTTCCCACAGACACTGTACACGTGCTTTATAAAAGAAGGAGGGAAAGCAAGTCCAGTCCTTTATATGATTTTTAGAAATCAAAGAGTATAAACTCTTCAAAACTACTGTTTTGGGCATCTTAAGTCTATGTCTGAAAGGACTTTTAAGTTCTGTTTTGTTAAGTAAATAAAAATACTAGGAAAGCACAGGAATTCTGTACTACACTGTGGTGGCCACAATAACTGCATATATCAGGACTGAGGGGTGAAAATCTGCCAGTGCAAGCTTTTCTTAATCTTTTTTTGCACTTGCAGCAACTTCAAGAAATGGATGAAAGAAGGACTATCAAACTTAGTGAATGTTACAAAGGCTTTGCTGACTCTGAGCGCAAAGTGATTCCAATTATCTCTAAATGTTTAGAAGGGATGATCCTTGCAGCAAAATCAGTTGATGAACACAGAGTAAGTAGAACTGAGTAACTTTTAAAATGTGCATGAGCAGTTTAACTCTTACGAAGCTGTGGAGAGGGGAAAGGCTGACTCAACCCTGTGCATTTATCTTTCTGTTGTCAAGTACTTGTCTGCTTCAAAAGTGTTGTGCCTTCAGTTTAGCCGAAGGGATCACTTCTGCTTGCGGTGTCTGCTCTCTCCCTGTTTTATCGATTTCATGTGCTCTGAAGGTCTTTGACACTTTCTCACAGTTTGATTTTGGACACATTGTTTTGGTTATCCTGAAATATCCTAGAATGCCAGCAGCATTGCTATTTTCTCCCTTACGGGGCATTAAATCATATAAAGGGTGCTCAGTTAACAAAGCTCAGTTCCGTGTCCTGTTTGATTGCAGCTGTTGGCATTTCTTTCTTATTCCTTGTAAGACGGGTTCTTCCTGATTATACCTTACTCCATCCAGTTTCTTAGTGTTATCTTCATTTCAGTGCCACTGTGGAAAGATCAAAAGGTGGAGTAGTAGTTTGTCCCTTGAGCATGTCCTGTTTTGAATTTGTGATAACCCTGGGGGGGAAGTATTTGCTGGATTCTGAAGAGCAGAGTGTGCTTTGGTGAACACTGCGGAGATACAAGAACATCTCTTACCTTCGCTCTCTCCAACCAAAAGCATGCCGTTGGAGCTTGCTCTTACTTTCCTGTCTGCTTTCTGCAATTAAAGGAAAAATCTGTCTCCCTGTTTTTTCTCTGTCTGGTTCTTGATGGGTTTGCTTTCTAAACTCTTTGTGTCCTCTGTTTAGGACTCTCAACTAGTGATAGACTGCTTCAAATCTGGTTTTGAACCTCCTGGAGATTTTCCATTTGAAGACTACAGCCAGAATATTTACAGAACTATCTCTGATGGAACCATCAGTACACCAAAGCAGGAAGGAATGAGAATTGATTCAAAAACTACAGTCGGCAAGGCTAAAGGAAAGCTGTGGCTATTTGGAAAGAAACCAAAGGTAACAATTAAGAAATTACTATTTGGAAAATTAAAATGTGAACATCTAGAGTGCATGAAAGCAGCAGTTAATTTATTTTAAAATAGCCTTCCCCTTGCCTGCCATTGTCTTTTAAAATAGGTGTAAGGGGATCTCTAGCTTTGAGTAGGGTTGGATAAGTCACCACATTAAAAATCAAGTTCTCTCTGGGGGAATTTTTTCAGTTTTCCTGCTAGTGATTTGTGTCAGGGAATGTTTTTAATAGTTATTTGGTAAGAGTAGCTTCCCATTACTGTAATGTTTCTAAGATTCTGTAAAGACTTTCTGCAATTTCATAGAAAAGGTGTTAATTGCGAATGTAAAAAGAAGGGGGAGTAGGCTTTGGAATTGGGCACACTTCAGATATCTCTTTTATAATGCAAAAGCAACTCCCTTCTAAATGTCACACTTATATAGAGAAGTGTTGTATAGATTTTTATTATATCTGCTGCTTTTGAAAACTTCTGAGGTTTGTCTCCTTTCTTTGAGGAAAACATTAAAGTTTATAATACTGCGTTGGTAAAACATACTGTGGAAGCTCCATACTGGTAAATGTCCTAGAAAATATTTCTATGCTCAAAAAAAAAATTGAATATATTCATTAGTTATATAAAAATGAATAATGGAGCATATACATATTTCAGTGTTATGCTATGTCTTTATTTAGTATTGGAACATATCAGTGAGCCATTTTAATGATTCCCACAAATTTCTATGAGGTTATTTTAGTGTCCAAGCCAGTTTCTGTCATTTATTACAGTAAACTATTCCTAGAGCTTGTTAGTGGTAGGAATTATTTTCCACTTGATAGTATTCCAAGAAGGCAGATCTTTACAGAAAGGAAGGATACAGCTGATTTTTTTTCCATCCTCAGTATCTTATGTAACTGCAGTTGTGTGTTAAAGTGAAATCTGATTGTTTGTGTTTCATGCAGTATAATTAATGATAATAGGTTAAATGCATTAATATATGAGCATATTCATTGCATTTGTTGGATTTGTCTGCAGAGGCGGGTGGGATTCAGCCCATTCTAAAATTAGATCACAATTGCCAGGTTGGCCACAAGACATCCTTCTGAGAGTTTGTGAGTCTGTGCTGGTTTTCAGTCTGGGCCTTGGCATTTACTGTAGTTATAAAAAGTCCCTCAGCACAATGGCAGCTGAAGAAAGCTGTCAAGACTTTCTTCTCCCTGGTTTGTTCACTTTGTATGTAGCATTCATGAGAGTCAGCTTTACTGTTTCCTGTATGGAATCACAGGTACACATATGTGTATACATACTACATGTGTCTATTCCTTAAGGACCTGGACAAAATGAAAGATTTTTATTCCTTTTTTTTCACCTGTTTTTGGGGAGGATGGAGGAGTGCTCTACAAAACAGCACCTGGGAACAAAATACTTACCAGAAGATACATATTTAATTCCAAATACTATGCACAGGTTTTAAAATATATTCTTAAATTAACTAAAGACAGCTGATTTATTACAGCTAAGGTATTTGTGGTAGCCCTTGGACCTTCATTTAGCTGAAACTATGACTGGTCTTGACTTCCAGATCAGCATTTACCTATTTTTGATGTTGTCAAAGACACAGAAGTCTTTTTGAAAGGGAATGACTTGCACAGCAGTGGAAATAGTACAGAAAAATTGAACTGGGAAGGAGCAGCAGAGGTGAGAGACAAAAATTGAGAGAAGCAGTTTGAAAAAAAGAAAGTTCTCCTGATGGTATTAAGAATGCCAGGCAGGCTTGTGTCAGTCCAGCTTGACTACAGAGATTGAGAATACTTTTTGTTTTAGTCATTCTGCATAGGTACACCTAATATTTCTCTTCTGGCTAACCTAGTAGGGTACCTCAGTATGCAGAAGGAAGCAAGAGTGGGAATGCACAAGCTTCCAGAATGACTGTAACTAAATTGGCAATAGCAGAACTTTGTTTTGAGAAAAGAGACAGGGAACTTTGGCATTTGTGGCAGTGTTGAGTCCAAAGCTTTTTTGAATATTCCTTCATTCTCTGCAGCAACCTGTAACTGAAGACTAATTCATGACAAAAACCCCAATACAGTTATAGTATTAATGTTCTGGAACATTACAAGCTGTTTCTGTGTTGGATGGAAATTTTATTTTTGTAAGACAGAATTTTCATTTTAAAATCACTTTGAACATTTGGCTTATTTATTGCTTTCTTTATTTCCACATTAGCCACAATCCCCACCCCTAACCCCTACTAGTTTATACACATCCAGTACTCCTAATGGGTCCCAGTATCCCATATTCTCCATTGAACCAGTGCATTATTGCATGAGTGACATAAAAACAGGGAAGCCCAGAATTCCTTCTTTCAGAAGCCTCAAAAGAGGGGTAAGTTCAATAACAAGTTGAAATGCATGATGGGCTATGAACGGTGTGTTTGTGATGTGGCTTTTGGAATGCTCTTCACCCTCATTATAAGGCTTACTTGGTTAAAAGTAACTCTTCAGCTATAAGGGCACTTCTAGAATACTTTGTTTCATACTATGCAGAAGTTACCAACAGATTAAAAATAAAATGAAATAGAAATAGGCTTTATCACATTTGAAATGGTCATGCCTAAAAGAAAGGTGTTATAAAGAGGGTGCTCAGCATGTGTTTGATACCTTTCTTCATTGTTGTTCACATTCACAAATGTTTTCCTACCATCATGTGACATATTTTTGCAGTAATTTATCATTGGATATATAGTCACCACAAAAATCATCTGGCAGATCAGGTGTCTTATTTGCTGACTTTGAATTGAAATAGTAGTAGTTGATTATGAGATACTGAACTAAGAAGAGAGAATTTTATTTTCTTTTGTACATCAAATGTTGTAGCCCATGGTGCTTGCACATTTTGAAATACTGATTTTTAAAGTATTACAATTTAAATGCATTTTCTGATTAATTAATTGGTCTTGTCTGCCCTAGGTTCTTTTGGGTAAAAATATTGAAAAAATTCCTACCACATAACCCCTATTGACATTTACCAATTAATTTACTAATTTATAGTGGCATATTCTGCAAATAGAATTTATTTGGAAGTCAGTAGAGGGAACTAAGTGGTTTCCTAGCAACATTTGTAGTACTAGTGATAAATGCACTGGCACTTTCCTGTTATGTCAGAAAAGCATAAGCTGCCCAGTTTATGTATGTTTAATGATATTTATTGATCCAAATAATGAGATAATTGGATGTATTTGATGATATATAATTAAAAATTTTTTGATATTTCAAAACAATAATGATTTGCTGCCTCGTGCATCAAGAATGATTGAGTACTGTTGATGTAATGTGGAGATGAAGGTACAGCAGTGTTATATTGCAGCAAAGTTTTAATTTAGAGGCTCCCTTTTTATCATTCTGAAATAAAATGAGTTACAGTTAAAACTTACATTCTTTAATCATGTTGTGACACATAATTTCAAACCCCTGGGTAGCTTGGAAATACCCGTTCTACCACCACCATTTTATAGAAAGTTCATGTGGTCGTCTAAGTATATATGGAGGACAGTTTCTCCTTTCCCCTTCTGAGTCACTTATATAATAATTTGGTCTGGTCACGAAGGTAATGTTTCCTCTTTAGTACTTAGTGAGGAACTAGCTGGGTTAGATAGCACAGCTCTTGATTACACCTCGATTTTGTTGATCACTAAATGTGTTGACTCCAGGCTTACAAATCATCACTGTGTAGTATCAGCAGTTCTAAAACCTTTTACTCAAGCAAAAGATCATCTCCTAATAACTACAGAATGCTAACGGAAAACATATCTTTATTTGATTTTTTAAATACATTGTTCATATTGTAAAATTGAATTAACTGAATGTAGAATAGTATTCTTCAAAATTAGGATCGCTAGTATCCTACAGATCTAGATTAACTCAAATATGCCGCCAGATTAAATAATCCCTAAGATCTTCAAGATGAATGTTTAATTTTTATATTTTTTTAATTTCCTTGCAAGCATTTTAACAGACATCACGTTATTGCATATTCCTGAAGTCTTCTCAGCATGTGTACTGAATACTAAGAGATTTTTTTTTTTAACTTACTGATCAGTCTTTATCATATATCTTGTTTAAATTCCTAATAGTTGCTTGTACATGATGCTGTTTTCCACATTTTTGCCCCTGAAAAATTATGTCCAAGTGATATTGACACGCAGAACTACCAAACCATAGAATCACAGAATGGTTTGGTTTGGAAGGGACCCTAAAGACCATCTGGTTCCAACTCCCCTGCTGTGGGCAGCAATACCTTCCACTAGACCAGGTTGCTCAAAGCCCCATCCAATCTGGCATTGAACACTGCCAGGGATGGGGCAGCCACAACTTTCCTGGGCAGCCTGTGCCAGTGCCTCACCACCCTGTGAATAAAGAATTTCTTGTTAACATTAATCTAAATCTATCTTGTTCTAGTTTAAAACCATTCCCCTGTCTGCCTGTGTAAAATGGTATTTAATTAGCTCCTGTTTCTGCCGAGCTCTGTCCTTGAGCTGGCACACATCACACAGTAATAGTAAGCATACTGGTTATTGTGTTTAACGTGCCCTGTGCAGGATTTCTCTCCAGGCACTGGAGATCAAAAACCAGTCTTCCTTCATTCTGTGCTTCATGCCGTAGATTTTCTTACCATGATGTAGAGCAAAAGCAGCAAACAGTGGCTGTAGATTACTGAGAAAAGGTGTAAGCCGGTGTACCCTCCTGTATTAGTACTGCTGTTATGTGCTGCTGCTTCTCCTTTGAATCCTGACCGTTCCAGCTGGTGTTGGTGCTCCTGAGCACCTGCGCCCAGTGCCACTTGGGCCTGAATAGGTGCACTGTCAGTACTGATGTGCAAACCTTCATGGGGTTTGCTTCAAAGGTTCCTTCTGAAGGGAACAGGAAGTTTATTTATGCCATTTTGAATCCTTGGACTGTATTGAGTTTTCTACCAGAGTATCATTTGTGAAGATGCTTTACTTCCCTCATTGCTAGAAATTCTGATTTTGTGTGTGTGCCCCAATCGACAGCCTTAACGATTGTTGAAGGTAGTGAGGTTGAGGTATCTGTCTTCTAAACTGCTTGGTGTTTCTCTGGAAGGGGCTATCCAAAGTCATTGGAAGCACAGTAGGTCTTCAAAATGCTGTGAATGTTAAAGCCAAGATTCAATTCCTGGCACCCATGTTTTATTTGCTTCTTCTAAGGATAAAGTCTTAAATGTCTTTATTTGGACTAAAACATTTTTAGGTAACAATGACCCTAATGTTGTTTTCAGAAAGTAAAATTAATTACTTCTAAACTTGAAAAAACCCTTCATTTGTTCTAGATCTACTGTGGTAGTAAAGAAAATCCATTGTAAAAACTACCTTTATTAAAGTGGTGGTAGTGGATTTTGAGCTATGATTAATAAATTATTTGTTTATGGCTGATCAGTCCATCATCATCAAATTCTTCTGTTTTGTGCAATGTTGGCTCTGTGTGTGTTTCTTTCCCTGCAATAGAAGGTCTTCAGCCTATTATTCAAAACACTAAAATTCAAAAGTAGTTTAATGAAGTTGCTATTAGAATTTCTTAAGTTAAAGTACCCATTATTGCTAGTCATTTTTTTTAATCAGTAATTCTTAAAGCAATTCTTTTCTTGTGCTTATAATAAAATGTATTTTTATAAATGAAATTGTCAATCCTTAAGTCATATTTTAAAGATACATTTGTAGGCATTAATCATTTTGGTAACTGATCGTTGCATGTAAATAATTTCCCGTTTCTTTCTGTTTTCAAATGAACTGTGCAGTGGTCGGTGAAGATGGTAAGCCCGTGTGCTGATCTGTCTGCTATACTTCTGCTAAGATAGCATGAAAGTAACCTTTTGAAAGTGTTTCCATATCATAACTGCTTTAAGTCAGGTGCTGAAATACATCTTCAGATTTTCCACTCATATGCACAGTCTTCTTAATCATCCATGCTTAATGTAAGGCAATGAGACTTGTGATCTGGCTGCAACTAAATCTGTGATTTGGAGTGTTAAAGGTAACCAGGATTCACGCGTTGGTCACGATGGAAATACTTAGTTATTTCTCTTTGTCAGGAAAATTGTTCAAGTAGTATAGAATACTATATGAAAATATTACAAAATTTGTGTAAAGAAGAAGTATTGAATACTGCACTCCTTTGAATTTTGAAAAAAAAAAATCACAGGGGAGATGATCCTTTATGCTTAGAAATACAGAAAGCTGTTACATTAAACGAAAACCACATCTTAATCAATACTGTTGTTTTGCAGAGTAAGTGAAAATTCACGAAAAAGACCTCTGTTCTTCTGATTCTTCTTTTAGGATACTCTGATTTTAACTGAGCTGTAAGGAAGAATGATACAGAGGATGTGACTACATTTTTGTTTCTTTGTAGTGTGTAAAAGCAGCTGAAAGGATTTCATTTTGTTTTTTTCTTGTCCTCCAGAAAGGAACACTTCTGTTTTATTTTGGAAACGTTGTATCTCCATTTTCCTCCTCTTAGGGTGTCTTGTATTCCCTTCTTAAAAGCAAGGAGATTGACTTTACAAGTGCAAAGGATCCGAGAAGTTGAGGGGAGCAAGAAGATCTTAAGAGGGGGGTACTGGAAACTTGGTGCCCAAGCCTAAGGCTGCTTGTGTAAAAATCTCAATAGTCAAGTTTCTGTAAAGTCCCTTCTTGACAAAGGAAATGCTGGCCAGTTTGGTTTGCCTCCGTGGAGGGCTGCTGTAATGGCAAGTAGGTTTCTTGTGCTAAAACCAACTTCCTTAGGCAACTGGGAACACAAAAAGTGTCACTTAACCTTCTGTTATTATGACATGTACCATATTTCCTTCTTAACACTGTCACTGTCTGTCACCCTGAGGGGAAGGCTTTTCACAACAAACTCACAAGATAGCTAAACATCTCTTCCCATGCATTTCATACCCAGGTCCTTCCATCCTGCTTACAATCTTGGCACAAGTTTGCAATCAAGTTCGCAGGTTTGGGTTCATAGCAATAGGTGGTTTTAAGTTGGTTGGTTTGGGTTTTTTTTAAAGTTTTGGCAAGTAAGAGGTTTTTTCCCTCACTGAAGTTGTTTAGAGTGGAAAGGTGACCTGGAATATTTGAGCAAGTCTGGGTTCAGATTAACAAACTTAAGTCAAAATTTTGATCTTATAAAGGCTTCTTCTGTGCTTGATGAACTAGTTTTACTCAATGTAAAATCCATGAGAACATGTTTTCTAGGATTGCTGAACTTCTGGAAGAGAACTGTAGTAGTACTTTGGAATGAATCCAAAATACAGTATTTTATTTTTGATACCATCCAAATCACCACAGAACACACTCCAGAGAAAGAAACAATTATATACACATTCCATTATTATATACACATCTTAGATTTTTGCTTTAACTGAAATAAGTCTGTAGTGATGAATTCTGTCCCTTCTAAATCTTTTTTAAGTGCATTGGACGTAACAGAAGGTACCTGACTCAGCTTTTCAGAAAAAATATTACGTCTAGAAATTTTGAATTACTTCTTTGAGCCAACTGTTACAGGAGGCAGAAAGAACCTTGAATGAATGACTGCAATGGCAGCAAGAACATGCCTTTGTTCTGTTGCGGTTTTTTGTAGAGCTGTTTGTCGAGTAGAGTTTTTAAGAAGGTCCATCCTGCTTCCAGTGAACACTGTCCATGTGTGGATATGTCAGTTCATGCCCAGCTACCTGCATGTATTTTGTTTCATAGTGTTTCTGCTTGCAGGGCCCTGCACTAGAAGACTTCAGCCATCTCCCTCCAGAACAAAGACGCAAGAAACTGCAACAGAGAATCGATGAACTTAACCGAGAGCTACAGAAGGAAACAGACCAAAAGTGAGTGTGTTTTTCTGGAGCTCTGTCATGGTTCTCTCACTGTATGTTTCTTTGGAAGTCCTCTTTCTAAGCCAACAGTTCTCAGAAACTAGGAGACAATATACTAGCCCAAGCTATTACAAAACATTTTTAAATTCATAATTTGTTGTATGTAGGTTCTGTTAGCATTGCTTCCTCCTGCTTTATTATATTACTCATTTTGATCCTAATATTGCATAGGAAACATTGGCTTTAAAATCATGCCTTAAAAAAAAGTGTGTAGGTCTCTTAAACAAGATAATTGCAACTTCGTGCCTTGAGAGAAGAACATTATTAATATTTAGGAAATTGTGGATAACAAGCAATACGGGAAACAGTACTGAGACTGGAGACAGAAGAGTCAATAGCTGGAGTCCTTGTGTGCCTGTGCACAACACCAGAAAGGAAGGCAAAGTGCTAAGAAGGCAGAATGGGAGAAGGATTTAGGCAAGGTATGGGAACCAGTTGTTCTTCATCTCTCTGCTTAGAATCTAGTCATGGGTCAGGATCTCATACATGTTATTCTAGCTTTAATGAATCATTACTGACAGATGTAATTTTTATAATTATTGTCATGTTTTTAGAGATGCCCTCATCAAGATGAAGGATGTTTATGAGAAAAATCCCCAGATGGGTGATCCAAGCAGTTTGCAGCCAAAATTAACTGAGACTATGAGCAACATGGACCGTCTTCGAATGGAAATACACAAGAATGAGGTTAGACTCTAAAAGAGTTCCTTGCAAAATGTAGATGATTGGTACAACTGTACTTTGCCTTACAGCTTTTAAATATAGCACTCAGAAAAACTACTTGAGTTAAGAAAGCACTCCTGATACAATTTTTTGTGAGGTGCCATATTTTCAAGTGTGTTCATCTATCTACAATAAGGATGTATGTTATTAAAGATGTAAACTGTTCAGAAGAATGTATTATTTTTCACTTATTCTGAAATTCACATGTGATTAAAGATTGGTTTTTTTCCTTAAGACGGGTTATAGAGTATAGGCTAAGGATAAGTTTATGCTTCACGTGAAGTAATTATGAGACTTGACATCTGAATACAGTTGTTAAATTTGCTGGTTTAGAATCCAGTTTTCTTTTACACCAGTATCTGTATTTTCTTCCCCAAGGCCTGGCTCTCTGAAGTTGAAGGCAAAGTGGCAGCCAGAAGCGACAGGCGGCACAGCAGTGATATCAACCACCTCGTAACACAGGGCCGAGAGAGGTCACTATTCTGTCTCTACTGCCTTTATGTCTTATGCTAGAAATCAGTGCATCTCTCTGGTACTTAACAGCAGGTGATGGTTGTTACTTACCCTCTGAAAGTCTGTGTCCTTCTAAAGGAAAATATTACTGGTTCTGACTTCTAGAGGGCACTTCGTGCCATTATGGTAACATACAAAAATAGTCTAATTGAAACACCTGCTCCTTAAACAGCAGTGCCTTTTAAAGCTGTCCTGCTCCGTTGCTTAAGGCTCGCTGGTTTTCCATGTTCTGTGGAGACAGGTATGTCAAATTTATGTTTGTTTTTGTAGTGGAATTCAGTCTAAGCTTTTGCTAGATCAATCTTTTCAGAAAATCACCTCTGGCAGTAATATAAAACATGCTAACAGGAATTCCCAGAGTGATATGCATGGTCTGCCCTTTCTGTGGTGCACGTATGTTCTGAGTTTTAGAGCTGAGAACTGTTCAGAGTCCTCATGCTCCGATCATTGCATTGCAGCCCCGAAGGGAGTTACACGGATGATGCAAACCAGGAAGTTCGCAGCCCACCACAGCAACACACTCACCCAAATGAGTTCGATGATGAGTTTGAAGATGATGATCCATTACCAGCTATAGGACATTGCAAGGCTATATATCCATTTGATGGTAAGGTTAAGAACATGCACTATGATTCCCTGGCTATAAGGTATGGATTATTTGTGATAGAGAGGACAGGTAAGATGATGTAAAGTAAATTAACTGTATGAGCAACTGTTGCTTATAAAATCAGTGAAAAGACCTTATAAATTACTTTAACCTATGAGCAGTACTTTTGTGTTGTGTTATTAGCAGAGCTGTTTGGGAATATTCAGCTTTACAAAATGGACTAGTTTTTTTTTCTGTAAGTCTGTTTGGCCAAATGTTCTCTTGCACAGATTTTTCATTCTTCCTGTTTATATATGATTTGAAAACTGTGCCCTGGGAAAAAGATGACTTGAAATTCTGTGTGAACATTGAGACTGCTTTGCCTCTTGTTTTCCCCAGGTCATAATGAAGGCACTCTAGCAATGAAAGAAGGGGAAGTTTTGTACATTATTGAGGAGGACAAAGGAGATGGGTGGACAAGAGCTCGAAGACATAATGGAGAGGAAGGCTATGTGCCAACATCATATATAGATGTAACGCTAGAGAAAAACAGCAAAGGTGCAGTAACCTATATCTAACAGTAAACTGGCAGCTTTCAGTTGTACGTTCCCCAGGGAAAATAGTGGAAAAATAGTAAGTTACACAGGTGCATGGAAAGAATTACAGTATCAGAAGTCAGCAGTGATCTGTTGTTTGCATTGGGAGTTTGCTCTTGTTCTTTTCAGAAATGACCACGTTACATTATGCATCTTAGACTGGTCTGTAATTTTGACCAATGTCTTTTGCTTTGTTTAACTGATCTACAGTTCCTGCTTTACAAAGCATTAAATCCAATTCAGCTCTTAAACTGAAAAAGACTGGGATTCATGCTTGTTCTGTAGAATACTTTGTTTTTATAGAGAACTGAAAAAATACTTAAGTTTTGAAGTTCTCTAAGATTTACTGTTCCCACTTTTAAGACTTAAACTTTATGATGCTTAAAACAGAGGGCTTTTTCCTCTAGTAACTAACTGAACTCAGTTACTGAAAATTATTAATTTCCTTCCTTAGCAAATACTTGGCAGCTTTCACTTCTTAAACAGGAAAATGTTTTCTGATTCTGAAAGTTCAACAAAAATACTCAGGAAAAAACATTATGATTAAGAAGGACAGAAAGTTCGCTGACCTGCCTGTCTCCTTCCTTTTCAGTACTTGTAATGTAGAATGTTCTGTATTGGACACAACGTCATTGTTTTAACTCTAGACACCTTGAACAAACAAAAAGAGACCACTTGTAATGCTTGATGTCTTACTGAAACCTCTCTCTGCTCCTCATAAGGGAATGATTTCATATTCTTAATCTGTGCCTATAAGCTAAGTCTTTGAATTGTACCATGTTTAGTTTGAAATCAACATCTTAAATGTACAGTAATTCTCCTCATTGTTTAATTACTGAGGATTGGAAACTGCATTGCACTACTTGATTACTAGGGGGAGAAAAGAAGCTTGTCTGAAAACTGTAGCTCGTATTTCTACTGAGTTTGTGGGATTAAGTACAAGGCTGATGTGTAGCCAGTGAGAATGGCCTGTTAGAACTGAGCACGCTTCTCTGCCTTCTAAAGGCCTTCAGTAACTTTGTTCTTTTCTTTTTCCTCTTGGACTGCAGGTTCCTGAAGCGGGTTTCTGAGAAAATGGGCGAGATCTTGAAGGAGGTTACATGCAGCTGCTGGGGGGTGGGGGTGGGGAGGGAAGGGCTACTAGACTGGGAGGCCCAAGGGTAAAAGCTAGTTGCATGAATGCATGCAGACATACATTTAGTCACTAACATCTTAGCATCTCCATATATAGGTAAGGATGTATTACAAAATCTTCAATTTGTGCAGGAAAATAGAGTTCCATTACCAGAGTAAAAAGGCTACTGCTCCTAAAATTGCTTTATTTTCATTGTCCTAGGTTGTCCCAGGTGCACAAACTATATTTTAGCTTGTGCTATGTTTTTATTTTCTCAATTATGCTCTTTTCCAATCATTTTAATTGGCAGTCATTTAGAACCATGTGTCAGTCATCAGTCTGCCTGTGCCACCTCCATGCTCGCCGTTAACCTCCTGCATGCCTAGGACAGTCAGGCATGTTCTGAGTAACACTCTGCCATCGTTGCTTGTCTTATTTTGTAACAAATCATTTTCTTTAAATATCTTCAGCACTAGAGTTTCATCCCAGTATCCATGTATGCTGCTATAACAATACCACTGCAACCATCATTACATTCCAGATTTTTGGCATAACCGATAAGAGACCGTAATGTGTTTTGTTAATTTGGGGAACTAATACATCTCAGCTCTAGCCTACAATGCAATCAAGAGAAACTCCTAGAACTGTGGTCCACCCTCAGCCTTTCGGGAACCTGTTGTGAGCACTGAAAACCTGGAACACAACCAGAGGATTCACCACTGCGAGCTAATGACTGTTTTCAGAAGTCAACCACTTGCCATTCAAATGCTGCCTTAAACTAGAGTGCCTGAAATCTGTTGTTTGCCAACACTACCACTTACAGTATCCCACAAAGGGCTTTGTGTTTCAGCTCTTTTCACAGTGCTGCAGCTCCTGAGGTAGCCACGGTAGGTGTTTTCTAGAGCTCTACTTTACTGGATACATGGTGCATCGTGAATTTTATACATTGAAATGTGTATCTCTTCATTTGACTTTTAATATTTTTTAAAAGATTTTTATGGAAACTGTCTTTTAGTTTTTCACTATGAAGTTCCAAGTTAAATTACTGCAGTGCTAGTCCATTTCCAGGTTGATGCTTCATTTTATGGACCAGTTGAAATTTGAGTGATACTTCGTAATGATCTATGTGCACTTTTACTTGTAAACAATTGAAATTTGGATATGTTTATACGTGTAAATATAGTTGTCTGCAGTGCCCCTATTGCTTATGTTGTCTTGCCTCCCATTTGTGGTTCTATTAATAATACATCATGTCTGATTGATTAAAGTGATAAGAATTAGACTAGAGATGTTGGGGGGAGGGATACTTGTATCAAAGAAAGCTTGTCAACCCAGCCACCTGCTGTTTGGCAGGATATTACAAAATAATAATTAAAACATCCTGTTTTTCTGGGGTCTAAAGCAATATTTGGATGCAGCAGTGCTGGATTCTGTTTCATTTCAGTGTTATTAGTAACTGTACTACCAGTAAATCTGAATCTGAGTGACTTGTGTAGAGGTCTATTTCTTTTATTATGTATACCACTATTACACAGCTTGACCTAGTGTACTATGGGGCCTATTAAACTCTAAAGTTTAGATTTTTGGAGCTTGTATACAGGGTTATTTATATAATAATGTGACATTACTCAATACTGACAAAACTACTTAGGTAGTTTTTTTTGGGTTTGGGTTTTTTTGGGGGGGGGGTTTGTTGGGCTTTTGTTTGCTTTTTCATTTTTTTGTTTTAAAATTAGAAAAACTTAATGATCCTTGGGGCGGGGGGATCCCTTCCAACTCAGAATATTCTGTGATTCTGTAATTCTGTGAAAAGGAGGAAATGTGATCTGTGTATTTTCTGTTAAAGGGCCTGTGGTCTGCCTGGCTGACAGCCTTGCAGGTCAGTAATAACACTTCCTGGTAAAGGACTAAATGTTCTTTTCATGCTACTGTTTGTTTTTCTAAAACCAGGATTTGCTTCCTTTGGAGGCAGGTTGCTTTCAAGATGGATAGTGCAACTTGTATGAGGGTTATTAAACATAGGACAAACATTTGTACTTGCACAGCTAGTTATAAATCACTTCTTCTAAAATTCTGAATGTGCATTGTCTTAAAGAATCTTACATTTTCCAGTAATTTTTTAATCCTTTTCTGTGCACATGTTGATTTCCTAAATGTTAAATGCTTTGTTTAAAAATAGTGTTCTCTGTTGAGAATATTTTCATGGAATAAAAGAATCTTTTCATGGTCTAAGTAATTAGCTTCCCTATTTGTCTTCTGTTTAGGTTGACAGGGAGACTTTCAGTGTGAGGTCTGTAAACTCTCGTTAGAGCGGTGGAAACCTCTATTGTGGGTGTTGATAGGAGGAACAGCTTTGGTGTTGGTTTTGTTGTTGGCATACACAAACGCTTTCAAATGCTCTAAGTAACATCTCACTCTAGAAATGGGCTTATTAACAACAAGCACATGCAGCTCTAACTGTGGTTCTTAGTTAAGTATTTGTACAACTTCTGATGATAATGCTTATACCAATTCTGTATGTGACAAAGTGGAATTTATTGTTAAAACACTATATAACTGCACACTGATTTCCTATAAAAAGTACTAACACCTTATACTTTTTCCCTGGATGAAGGCAAAGAAAAAATACTTACCAAAGTCAATCAATCACCTCAGTAAACGAAGCAAGTTTAATACATACACACACCCACATTTACTCGTGTCTGAAAGCATTTTAATTATCTGGATTGTTTGTTCTTGCCATTTCATCATTCGTTCCTGGCAGCGTGGCTGGTGTGCAGGCTCCAGCCAAAGCCAAAGCACTACAGATGCTGGCTTAAAAAAAAGTGTAAGTTGTCCCAACGCATACACAAACTCATTTTCTCCTTTCACAGGCACAGTGGTATTTGGGCTGTCTGTTGTGGTCACAGATAAAGGATCATTTCTAGTACCTGCAGTAATTCTGTGATCTGTAAATATGCAGATTATTTTGCATAAAGATACACATCAAATCACAAATCTATTTACAGTTTTTTATATTCATTAAAGTAATATTATACAACAGTTTTTCTGCCATGTCAGATACTTAATCTCTCGTTTTATTTACACTGTTTGCTTCATCTTAAGATGCCAGTGCCCTTACTCCTTGGCATCATTAAAACATTGCAACTCTGGGAAAATAAAGGGATAGCCAGCTGTTTATAGGGATCATTAAGTGACTTGGTGACACAGTAAATAAATTACTTGTTTAGAAATCAGTAGTTTTAAAACAAGTGTTCATTGTGCAGTTAAAAAGTTCTAAACATCTCATGAAATGCAACAAGTTTGTGCAGTATCAAATTGCCAGAAGAATGCTAAGGTTATTTCAAGTATATCGCTTCAATAGTGTTTACAGAGTCTTATATACTTAATTGTTCCACCAGCTTCACTGGAGAAGGTTCCAGTTTTCGGGAAAGTGCAGTTAAAATCTGGTTGAACTTCTCATATCTTTCACTTTGATTAACTTGTGCTCCTTTGCTGCCCCAGAGCAATCTCATTTGAAATTCTGTCTTGAAGATTTCACTCAGCTCTTCATCTGGCTGGAAACCTAGTAAGTAAAAAGAATCCCACATTACCACCATCAGTCACTTTTTTTATTCTGCAGAAATGGTTTTTAAACTGTATTGTCCCCAATAAGCTTTAATGTGGTGGGTTCCTTTTGCACAACAGTTTTAAATAAGCTAGTAAAACAGTGAAAATCCTTTCCATCTTTGACATTCTAGTAGCACAGAAATGGCTCTGCAGACACTGGGGACAGGCTGTCCTTTACTCATTTCTAATGGTCTAGAATTGTCCTTTTAGCCTGACCTTAAATACCATTGCTGATATATTCATGTGGCCTGCAGAAATGGTTATATTTCTCTCCCTTTATTTTTTTAAACTTGCAGTGGCAAAGTTAAGTCACATAACTAACAGTGCTGCTTTCTGGCTGAAAGCAATGAGGCTCTCAGTGTTGCATCTCGCACTTCTCTAAAGAATCGTACTGGGATGGGTGGTGTTCTATTTCCAATGAGCAGAGTAGGAATTTTAAACTGTACAGAAGACAGGAAGTTATCCTCAGTCCTTACTGTACGTCTATTCAGTTGCTAGGAGGGTCAGCATATTAAGTCACGAGAACTTTGTTTAGCAGAAATGCTTGGTGGAGAGCTATAGTGATGAATAATTTACTGTCTGCTTTCCAACAATACTGATGTTGTCCTCAGCCTGAGTTTCCTGGAGGACATTTGCAGCTCTCTCAGCTCTCAGCAGAGAGCAGAGTTCCTGCAGCCTCCCCTTGAGCTGCTGCCCCTCGTACCTTGCAGCGCCCGCTCCGCAGCCCGGCGATACGTGTCGGCGTCCTGCGCGATGGCACGGGCTGTGCCCAGGTGCCTCAGCATCACTTCCCCGCTCTGGTCACTGCTCTCCCACAGGTCCATGCCTTCAAAAACAACAGCTTGACGCTCCATCAGGGTAACAAGAGGCATCAGCAGTGGCACTGTTATGTTGTTCTGTGACGCACTGACGGTCTCTGGATAGAGAGTAACAAACATATCAGCCATTATAAAACATGCTAATTGCAGGAGGTATTGTAACTGCAGTATTCTTTTAAGGTAGAAACTACAGTTTGTCTTCCATCTTTCAAATTAACACCTTACCTCAGATATACCTGCCCTCCCAGTTTCCAGTGAACGGGTTGAGGGAGAAGGCAAAGACAAATTAGTGTTGGAAAGCTGTATTTGCGACAAGAGAAGGCTCTGCTGAATTACTACACAGTGGCACAAAGATTTTAAACACATTTTTTAAAAAACATTTTAAACATTATCAAAATCTGGGTCATTCCAATAAATTCCACAAGACTAAAAAGTTTTCACTGTATGAACAAGCATGGTAGCCATTCTCTTGGAAAAATGTTCTGAGAAATATTTTTCTCTTCTTTGCACCGCTTCAGGTGTAGGAACATTTAATGAGACCAGAGTAAATACCTAGCTGATTCTTTCTATTTGAGGATTCATCTTCTCATCCAACAGGCAAAGCAAAGCAACTAAAAAGCAAAATCTGCCACTATTAACTCTCCTGTGAGGAAGGAGATTTTTTTGCTGGCTTTGAGGCAAGATGATGCAGTGTTTCAGCTTCTGTCCCCAAAGAGGAAGTATGGCTGTGGGAAGAATGTTATATTTTGCAGGGATACAGGCATGCCAACAAATACTGATGTTTGTTTGGTGGACTGTTTGCTTCTGTTTCATTGTCACACTGCATTATACAAGTTTCCATAGACATTTTAACATACAGTGCACAGGTGTGGAAAAGCAGAAATCGGTAAGTGGAAGAGTTAAAAGGCTAAATACAAGCCAGTGGCACTCATACTCACTATTCCACTCATCTTGCCCTTCATGCAAAGCTTTGCAGGATGGTTTCAGCTGCTTTTCATATGTAATGGCAGTCTGGGTATAATGATGTCTGAGAGCAGTCCAGGTTTGTTCTAATCTAGTGACCTATTCATACAAAACAGAATATACATTAGTGACTCCACAGCAATCCACAGGAAAAGGACACTGCTAGTTATAGAACAGTCATGAAGACTCTGTTCTGATGATGCCTCTAGTCGTGAAGAAATTGCTTAAATTAAAGGAAACCATCAAACAACGCCACATTTTGGAACATAAAGAGAAACAGATTTTTACCTGTGGCATTTCTAGTGCTTTCATAATGGCAGAAAATGCATATAAATCCCCCAGTGCATCCTTCAGCTCCACAGCAACCTGGATGATCCTGTTTAATGTTGCTGCTCTATCTTCTACATTTCCTGTACAACCCAAGATATCCACAGCTATTCCTATTGCCATGGTATTGTGCCTGTAAGTGGGTCAATTTATATAATTAGTTACAAATTAATAAGTGTACATGTGTTCAAAGATCAGTTCAAAGGTACATTTCTACCTTGGTGTGCCCAGCAAACTTAGTCTTACCAACATCTTTGCATCAAAAGCAATAATAACATCATATGGAATATATACACACAGGCTTTAAATAAATACTTTAATAAATTCACCTGAAATACTACTAACTGTGCAAAATTCCACTCAAGCAATGAATGAACAAACAATTTTGGGAAAATTGCCCCAATTCTCTTTGTCCTCCACTTTCAAATCCTGTGACATTCCCTCCCGGATTTCAGCAATCAAACTACTGAAATTATGAAGCAGAAATTGTAGATCAGGATTAGAACACTCTTAAGTGTTCCCCCTTAACTTGTGCAGAGGTTTTACAGAAAGCTTTGCTGGTAATTTTTTACGTTATTAGATCCTCTGACCCCTTTCCCAGTTGCAGAAGGCTACTACCATTCAATCTCCTCCACACACACTAATATGCTCAGATAGATTACAGGTCCCCTGAATTGTATTTTCCTTGAACTTATAAAGGAGAGCTGATGACATGCAGCTGCTCTAAGGACCCTGCTTTCAACACCATCCCCCCTTTCCTCGTATCACATGTGTGGAGTTACCGTATGACCTTAAACAATTTTTCCTATGCAAAAAGAAGGTACATGCCATCTCACTAAATAATCTGTTCATGTGAATTCAGGAAACATGCAGAGCATTCTTTGAGGAGATGAGGAGTACAGGCGCTCTGCCCCAGAAATGAGGAACAGGAACATTTACCTTTCAATGAGGTCAAGGCGCAGCTGATGCCCATAAGGCAATGTAATCAGTTCAAGACCAGAGTTCCCTCCCATATTCCTCCTCATCTCTTCAGAAACTTCTATTATCCTTGCCACCTGTCAAGTGCAAAAAACTGTGTGTGAGTTTTGAAACTTTCTTCAACCCACCCCAGCCACATGGAACTGCTTGAGGTTAGTGCAGGCCATACAGAGCTAAGTGCATAAAATGCAACATTAGAATACAGGCATCCAAGAAGAAGTTATCAACATTCAGTGCCTTACACAAAAAGGCCAGTAAAATATTTTTTACATGATTCAGCCATCAGAAAACATAAAAGGTGTGACCAAAATGCTTTATCAAACTTCATCCCCTGCTTCCAGAAAGAGATTGCATGCAAGTTCCAGGAAATACAGTGCTCTCCCAGCCTGGTCCTTGTGAGAGAGGCTCTGCTCTTTGGCCTTAAAGATATACATGCTTTCTTTTCCTTTCTAAAAAAGTGACTGCTCAGAATGTTTTTGGTTACACCACAGGGTCCTCATAAAGGTGGATTAGAAAAAGGACTTAAGGAGGACACTGAATGTTGAGTGCCTAATGAAATCAGTGTGTGAAAGCTGACACTCTCACCAATTTGTCTTTGCTTTTTAAACATATTGTATTGGCTACTGATTATCTGAATAACAATTATATATGCTAATATTAAGAGAAACCATGTTGATATATAAGATTATCTGCTGGTTTAAGGCCTAGTGTTGACACACTTACAAGCCAATCTGCCTGCAATTGTCTGATATACCCATCAGCAGTTTCTTGGTTATGAAAGATGAAAGCAACCTGGGCTGCACAACAAGCCTCACCTGTACAAAATGTATCACTGTAGAGAAACCTGTTTCACATCTAGAGACACGGTGATACAAAGCCCCTGATTGCTACTCTGACACAGGCATACCAGTGGCAAATACCTCATCACTTACATATGGGTGATTATTAGAAATGTCTTATTTAAATGGCAAACTGAACTACTGATGCTACACAGAAGACCTCAGAACTTCAGCCTTATCAGTGATCTCAGTACAAAGCATTCATTCTGGCCCAATTCACATGCCAATCTCATTATATCATGCAGTTTTTATCAGTGCAACCTATGCAACAATGGCAGGCATTGGTTCAGCACTGAGAGATGGAGATCAAATAAGACTTCTCTACCTTCTCCCAGTTAGTTACTGTTTCTGCCCCAAAACCCAAAAATCTGTTTCTGTAAAACCTTCTGGTGACTCTTAATTAATTGCACAGGCTTTCAGACTTCTAGCAGGCCAGTTGGCTCCTTGGCTCCATTACAGTGTATAGTATATAAACTAAGGAGGTTAATAACAAGCTAATGAATATAATATACAGACATAAATGCTTCCCTACTTCTCTAAGGCATGCATAACCTACACCTTCAAGCAACACAGTCTTTAACAATATATTAAAGATATTCTAGTTGTTGTTAATAGATTGAATGAGGAAAAAAGTGAAATTTGGAACTAAAACATTAGAAAATGCTGTTACTGCTCTGGAACTAGAGTAAAGATATCTTAATCTACCATTTCTGAAAACAGCCAGGAGTTATGGAGCTGAGTTTTTCTGGGTCACTGTGCCTGTATGAAGCCTCACCTAGCAGCAGCTACTGAGGAGAGGAGCTGTGTTTGCTGTCAGCAGGCCCCAGCAGCTGGCAAACACTCCCACACCCTCATCACACCGCTGCTCCAGGGAACTGCCCCCTCCTCAGACCACGGTGTCCATCAGAGCAGCAGCACCAGCACAGTGCTGCAGTCACGTTTCTTCTGGACCATCACCATTCCCACTTCCTTTCTTGTCTGCAAGGGAGTTGCCCAGTAAGTAGCCACATGTTTTGCTTCTCCAAAAAAAAGCTCTTAAAAAACCTAAACAAACCAAAACCCAACAAAGCCTGGGGGTTAGATACCCACCATAGGACTCGGTTCCCCTAGCTGCTCTCATCCCAGCACAGCAGTGCAGATTCAACTGCACTTATGCTACATTTCTTTCATTAATTACACAAAGTCATCATCTCATTAGATGATTCTCCTGTCTCTGATCCAGAAGCTGAGTTCCAAGCCCTGTCAGCTGACCAAAGTCTACATTGTGAAAAATAGTTTGTTGTGTTTTTACATCTTTCTAAGCAATTCCACTAACAATGCAGTTCTCTCATAGGAGAGAGGTGCATTAGTCCTGACAGCTGTTTTGCCACACCACCCATCCAGCTGTAAGACAAGAACTCAGACAGAGATTAGCAGAGCAGCTGGTTTTAGAAGTTCAAATACATTTAGTTCTACAGAACAAGGTGTATTACAGCCAGCCATATGGCAACCAGGTAACAGTCTGTCTCCTCTGCCCATGCAAGCTAACTAGCCATTTCCTGTCATAAGCAGTTCTTTCCACAGTGCTTTACAGCACAGAGAGCTCTTCCTGCAATACAGGAAAAAGGCTGAACTACAGAGATACAGCAACTGATAGCAGATTTAAAAGATAGAACACTGAGAATTTGAGACTAAAGTCAAGGATAATGAGAGACCTTTAGTCCAAAGAGTTTGTGAACATTCTTGTTCTTCAAAAGGAAAAAACCCACCCTAAAAATTCCTGCAAGCAATACAAACATTACATTAGCTACAAATCTACCCATTAATCTTTTCCAATCAGTTCTTTGAAAGGTCTAAACTTGCATAATATAAAATAAAATGCATGAACCTGTGGTTTGGTTTTTTTACCTTGCAGTCCATTCGAAGAATATGCTGTGCAATAATCTTTGGGTTATTGTTGGTGAAAAGCTCCTTAACTCTTCTTAACATTGATGTTTCCAATGGCTTATTTTCAGGAGGAAGCAGTTTGGATTCAAAATCATTTGGTTTAAAACTAGACACTGTCTCAAAAACAGGTGCAGAAAAGATGCTGTCTTCTTCAGCCATCTGAGTTGAAGTTTCTAAAGGATCTGCAGAGTTCATTGTAGGATCATCATCAAGGATCAAATAGCTTGTGTCAGAGTTCCTGAATGAGTGTGATCCCCTCTCCTTCTGTGTCAGATGTTCCACATAGCTCTTTTTCTGACATAAGTGTTGTTTTGTTGCTGCAGGATGTCTGGGAGGGTTTAGCTCACAATAGTGTCCCTCAGAGCCATGGGAAGCCAAAGGAGAATCTGGGGGCTTCATCAGGGGTTTGTTGGGTTTAGGTGGAGGCTTTGGACAGAGCTGACTGTCTGATCCTCTAAGAGCTTCCCCTAGTTGCGACTCTGAGGTGAGTTTCTGAACAACTGTGGGGCTTAGAGATGGTTCACTGCCTGTTCTAAAGGCAGGCGAGCTTGGACAGGACTTGGCATCTGCTTCAGGCAATCGAGATTGATGTCTTGAACCTGAAGGGAAAAACGACGTTTTAGAAGGACAAAATATATACAACTCCTGATGCCCGTCTCAGAGTTCATCCCATAATGCTATTTCCTAAGGAAAATATTGTCAGAATATGTCAATTATTCACTGGCAAAAATATATATGAAATTATATTTCAAGGAATGAGCTAGCCAGCAAATTCCATTCACTTGCTGATCCTCCCCAAATCCCAAATACATGGAACAGCTGCACCATAATATTATTCTGTGGTAATGCTGACAATAATTCCAGTCCCTGCCACATACATAGGCTATATTGTCAGAGCTGGATAGCCTACATGGCTTGGAATAGGAGGTTTCTTTGTAACCTGATCTGGGCTATAAAAACAGCAACTTCCAGCCACATCACATAAAAGATGAGTCATTTCTGAGAATGACTTGAGATGAAAGCAAAACTTCCCAAAGTCAAGCCTGAACCTGCAATAAGGTATGGGAAGAATGAATTTCAGGGATGCTAATCTTTTTGTGAAACTGATTTAAGAGCTGGAGAAACACATCCACATACTTCTGTGTATTTATGCCTCATCCTGTACCTGGCTGCCTTGGCAAACCTCTGCATCCAGTACAGGACTGAACCCTGCATCAGACATTCCCAACTGGCAACCCCCAATGCATTTGCTGGTATCTGCACCAAAGTGGCCAGTTGCATCACGTGGGTTTTACTACTTGATTCCAGATATAAACCAAAACTGCAAATCACAGCCTGTCCCCATACATAAACAGTATGATACCAGAACCTCCTCAAAGGATCCCATGACAAAATGCACAGCAGGACTCTCCAGGCTGTTATAGTACCAAAAAGAAAGGTTTTTGCAGCCATGGATTGGAATAATCAATTCAGCTACAGATGGACAGACACTTGCTTCATAAATGTCAGTCCAACCCACTGTTAAACCCTTTCTATTAGAGTACAATCTCACTATATAAATACTTAATATTCTCTTTGTCGTGAGAAGTCTTTCCATAATAGGCACTATGAATTTTAACAGTAGTGTATTCAAAATGCCTAGCAACCTTAGAACTCAAACACTACAGTTTGTCCACATGGGAAGAGATGCATTATTGCAAGCTTCCATACACAGAGTGCCAGTATGAAAACAATTGCTTAAACCTCTGAAGAATATGAGAAAGAAAAAGCCACAATCAACATCTGGTTGGCACACCTTGTATTCCTGGAGTAAGATGATAGTGGCTATAGAACCAGACAGCAGCAAAAGCAATGAAAATCAAAAAGGATGGAGGTAGAGAGATTGAGGGAGACAGAAGGGCAGAACTGAGTGCAGAAGCCATGGCAGTGCTGTTCTCCTAGTGAGGAACATTACCACATCCGCATACTTCACCCTGAGAAAAAGCAGTTACCAGAATTTCCATGAAACACTTCTACTTAATAGACTTTTGTCAGAAAGACATGACTGAAACAAGTCAGTTCTTGTAAAGCAGAAGTGGGGAAAGGTAATACCATCAAAAAAGAGATTTATGCCAACTTAAGCTGTCATTTTTTTTTGGTGAGGAAGCCTGCTGAGTTGTGTGCTAAGGCACCCAATTAGCCGGTGCATTGTAAAGAAAAATCCTGTTCCAGTGACCTAAAAAGCAAGCAGTGTGCTAACACAGCTTACACTGGCCATTAAATATAACTGTATTTACAGTACTCAGAACACTCAATAGTCTCACTTTGCTCTGAAGAGTAACAGACCACCTGGACACACTGATTCTACATGTGAAACAATTTAATTACAAAACATACCTATTAGCAGGTAGCTCTCTGACTGGTGAGCCTTCAAAGGGAATCTTTTCTCCAGAACATGATCCAAACTACATGGCTGGCTACCACTTTTTTCTTTGTTTCTAGGGGGAAAAAATGCAAACAAAAACATATCAGCACATGCAACACTCTTAACATACATATCTAACTGCCAGAATGTATCATAACCAGTGCAAGGATCATCAGCTTTCCACTGGGGCAGCTTATAATAATAAAAGATACTGCATGCTGTTGTAGTGGCAGTGAAATGGGCCATGCCATGTGTCACTTTGCACATCTGTGAGGGTATTTCTTTAACATTGAGACTTTCTAGCGGAACATTTGATTTGGACACTGAAATCAGGATCCATTATTCCACACTTGGCTTTTTTATTTCAGGGGTCAAATACGGGAAAACAGACTTGCCAAATCACTGAAGAACAAGCTCCAGTGCTGTTGTGCTTCCAGAGTCTACATTTGCTCTCGCTTTGTGGATTTGCTGATTCTTTGCTAAAAATCAACAAGCCCTCATGTCTAGTCTCCCATCTCAAATCAGAGTGGCAATTCACATCACCTACAGCAGGAGCTGATAAAGTTACTTCATTTCCTTCCATAAGGACAGCAAAATTAAGTACCTCAAAAGATTTCCTCTGGGTATGCTCTGCTCCGGGGATTGCATGCTGGATATACCAAGACTCAGTCTACTTGCAGTTTCTGCTTTTCCTTCAGGGGTGCTTGGCTCTTTTTGCTGGATTAGAGTTACACCATACTTTTCTTCTAGACACCTGAGTGGCACAGTCCTGTTGATAGGCTGAAAAATGATGGCTCCACTCTGCTTTGATATTGGTGTGCGATTCCCAACATAGTATCTGACTAAGCCAGGGATGCTGTCAAAACTTTCCAGTTCAAACTGATACTGAACACGGCAGTAGGCTTCATTGAGCCTTAGAACTGTTTTGTTGATTTTAAAATGCTGAGAGGTATTTTTCCACTGACAGGTAAGAACAAAGTTCCCAGGACTGGAGAGAGAATCCCTAATCAGAAAATCTCCATCTCTCTGAACTAGGCCTTCTGCCACCTTTGAGGAAAAAGAATTATACAAAAAAAACTTTCAGAATCAGAGAACAACAAACAACACATTGCAAAAAAAAAAATAAAATTCTTACACATAAGAATTAATTTGACTACTCTTGGAAGGCAGACAAAGCCACAAATGTAAAGCAAAGCATGAAGTATGGTGTAAGAATAAAGTTTCCAATTCTAAAATTAAAAGATGTGGAGGGGCTTCTTGGAAGGAGCCAGCAGCCAGCAGCATGACCCACTTTTGCCTGCACATTTCTCCTGGTTTGCTAATAGAAAATAAGGCATGAAGAGAAAGCAATGGCCCAGGATTTTAGAGTTCAAAGCATCTGAATAGACAGTCACACTGAAATTTAGAAGCCATTACTACAAGATCCCGGAATTTGCACTTTCCTTATTACCTTAAGCGACAGCAGCTTTCATTTTTTTATTCTTTGTGAATACTGCATGTGAATACTACGGACTAGGAAGAGTCAACGAAATCTGGTTTTTCTGTTTTGAGCTAGTCCTTTGATGTGCTAAAAGCATCGCACGGGTGCCGTGCGTGGGTGCCGAGGCTGCTCTCCCTTCCCCTGCGAGAGGAAGCTCCGGGGGGACGCCCGCAGGGGGAGCTGCGGGGGCTCCGAGCCAGCCACAGCCTCTGCATGCTTTGAACTGCCTTCGGGAGGATCAAAAGGTATTGCACAGGGTTTGTTGCAGGGTTTTTCTCTCTCCCAAATTCCAAGTACAAGAAAGAAAATAAACAAGAACATTTTAACTTTGGTTAAGATTACCGAACCAAATTAATGTCAGTGTGTCTGAACAATACGTGGGCACAGTATTCTCATAATAAAGATTAAATTCCATTTCCACCTTTATTCAGTGCACAACAATCCTGAAATATCTGTTTTCCACAGGGCCTGCCCTAAATCCTTCCTCAGCCTCATTTTATGCCAAGCTGTGATAAATACCATAGCTTGCATACAAGTAGGCATTATGTTTCTACTAATTAATGCAGATATCAGAGACATGTGCAGTACTTCAGTGCAATTCTGTTTGTCTATAGAAGCTCAAAGCACATTTGGCAATGCAAAGACCACGTACCTGCCGAGGAATACGTCCATGGTACCAGGCATGGCTACGCAAGTCCTCACTACTCAGCTGCAGTTCCTCCTCTAACTCCTTCTTCAGCTTTTCCGGGCTGTTGTCCATAACCTGCCTCTCCCTAGAAAACTGCAATAAAAGATTAAAAGCTTCAACTGTGCCAAGTTTAGCGATTAACATTTTACCTGGGTTATAACTTCCATCACATGATCTGCACTGGAATGCAGGTGCTGCTTTCAGCAGGCTGGCTTGGCTTTGCTCTCTAGACCGTATTTGCAAAACCCCGCAGTCAGTGAGATAACATGTGATTGTTCTACATGCACGGAACAGAGCAAAGTGTTCTGTCTGTAAACCAAACTAGTAACGACACACCTACAAAGTCACTTCTCTTGCTTCCTTTTTCCAACATGAACTCTATCCACAAAGATGGAGCTGGATTCAAATGCCCTGCTCCAACATTCCTCCTCCTGTTTAAACTTCCATTTTAAATTCAGATTCTTTTCCTCCCAACTGCCTTTGAAGCCTTCAAATTAAGAGCATTCCAAATGCATCAAGACAGGCCAACCTGGACACACATAGTTGTTCAGTATTTCTGTTGCACTAAAAAAAAATTTACCAAAGTAAAATTTCAGCCTTAAAGTGCTCACTTCTGGTGGTCATTATCTGTCTAAATCTGCATCTCCATGACGTTCCCTTCCTAGGGGAAAAATGCTTTTTGCCCCTTAGCACAAAAAACATGAGATCTGCTTGAAGATCTGTACGACCACTATAAGATTTTCTGGAGAATTTCTATTTTCATATCTTCTGGAGCCCAGCTTTCATGCTGGACCACTCTGGCTCACTAGTCTTTATGGATGCAGTGTTGGTAACAAAGTAAGGTTCAGTATCTTCTCTAAAGAGAGGCCACATACTCTTTCATAAGCACTCAGTGGAGGGCGGTACTTTGGACTTCCTCTGATTCTCCAAGGCCTGGGACTCCAGCCCATCTTTGTTATGCTGAAGAGTTTCAAAAGCCTGGGAACACGTTCTACACTGATCAAAGAATCAGAGTATACGTTCTCTTCAGAGAAGTATCATTTTTTAAAAAAAAGAGAGGAAGACAGAGAGGGCTTCCAACTGAAGCACAGAATAAAATGCAACATTTCGCTCCAGTGCATTATGGATTTTTTTTCTTAGCTCTGTATATGAGCCAAAGCTCACAGGTTCCTTTCACTGACACACTGAGGCAAATATGGAACACGTGCATTATTTTAAAAAGAACTGGGAATGTTTGCCCACCAATCCCACTCTTTCCATGAACACTGGTCTCTATAGCATTTTCTTCTTCACACTGCATACTCACAGCACCTAACCGTGGGAGCAGGTGGCACACATTTAACACTTCTTTCAACAGTCCTCCCCACAGGTTCAAGCAGAGTGAATTACAACACATTACCAGACAGCAGATTTTTGGTGGAATAACGCCAGAAGAGGCATCCTGCTGCCAAGTCTATTTAAGCATGCTGGGAGTCCAGAGAAATTCTGAGATAAATTATCCTCTTCTCTCTAGTTTTCTCAGAAAAAACTAAGGCTTCTCTTAGACAAACACGAGTGTAGTATCTTACACAAAAGGGCAAAAGATAAAAACAACTTGGTAAAGAATCACTTTTCACCCTAGCTTCCCCACTGTGAACCATAATAGGGTATTATTTACCCATACATACATGGTTCCAAATGGACAAGCCTTTTCAACAAGGAGTAAATATTTTGTGTTTTTGTACATGAAGGTCTTTCATTAACTCCCCCGAAGCTCTACAAGAAATCTGTCCGGGAAGAAACCATGCCACAAAAAAAGACCTTCAGTGCAAGGGCTTGTTCATAAAGCCATGTACAATGTGAAGAGGTGAAGTTCCTGCATGTAGAAAGAGTCACAGAAGGGGACTGGAAAGGACTGAAGTACAAAAGCGTATGTCAAAACACTGGCCAAAAATGCCCCGTCCACACCAAGTCCCCGTACCCCATCAGACCAGCATAGCTGAAGGGTGTGTGGCACACGCCTGCCATGTGCATTTCCCAACACAAATGGCTGGGTATCCATGTAAAGCTGACTGACATTGATTCCAAAATTAACCGCCATTTCACTGCCACATCTTACAGAATGAGAGCAAGTATTATGGCATTTACATAACCTGAAAATAGAGTGAAGAGCACACAAATTGAACTGAGATTTTTCAAGAGCTGCTTTAGCCATGCTTGCAAAAGGAAGTGGCCAGAGAACTTTTAAATTCCCCCCTCCAGTGTAAACAACAGCATCCAGCTGTAGGGGAATACCAAACTCTTCCATTCATAGCTGTGTGTTTTGCTGATCTTCTGAAAGGAACTATTCCTTTAATGTGAATTGTATTGAAGGTTTTGAAAGATGCTTTTGACTGAATAGAGATCTTAACCCAAAGCTACTGCACAAATTGTCACCATCATTCCAAAAGCATCTCATTGTACCTCAGTGGTAGGCAAAGCTATTGTAAATGGAACAAACTATAGCACACACAGGCAGTACCTGAATTTGCTTAGGAGAGTTAGATTCTTAACCATCAAAAAGAACTATAGGTCTTAGTGTATGGACTAATTTCACCCATGGTGCTGACACAAATTATCTTAAAAAACCCCAGGATGATCAAGTTAGAGATAGACGTCAATTACAAATACAGCACAGAAACCTAGAATTCTCTTCTGGTGGTTAAACAAATTTTTCACTACTCAAATAAACATAAGACACATACTGCACTTGAATTACATCTAACGATACGACAAGAAAAACATTTAAAGAATCCAAACCAACTAAACTGTTAGCATTCATGATTATTGGTTTGTTAAAAATCCTTTCCACCATGGTCTACCACAGGGAGTATACTCTGATTGCCAGAGGTTAGACATCTCCTGAGGTGAAGCAAACATGCTTAAATAACCCTTATGCAACTCTGAACTTAGTGAAAGAACTCCTGTGGCTAGCACAAATCCCAAAATACACACGGGGAAAACTGCCTAGGTAAGCAAGTTTAGTAATAGCATGTTTTCCTGGACAGTTTTTTGTTCACTGAGGCTGATTTCTAATGCAACCTCCATCCTTTAAAGGAGAACTGTGACTGATGAACCCTCTGTAATCACACCAGCCTATACCTTTCTATACTCAAGGCCTCTGGCCCTGCAAGAATCTCTGCACACACTGAACTTCACATCACACAAGGGCTCAAAAATCCCTCCAGGCACTGCCTGCTGCAGGCATGTTAGTCTGTAAATAAGGAAGAGTGCAAGCTTAGAACTGTGTAACCAGCTCTGTCAGGGGGTCTTGCTTTAGAAGAAAAGGTGACCTGTTCCACACAACAGGATGCAGAGACTTCATTTCCCAAGAGCACACAAAGGTTAATGGGCAGCAATGATATGCTATACGGTTGCACTGTTTTCCTGGTGACAAACCTTCCTTTAGCAGAATGCCTTCATTTCATTTCTTTGTCTAAGACACTTTGTTGGGGAAAAATTCCAGTCAGTAGCTATTTCAGCGTTTTTAATAAACTCCTTGGAAGTTCATTATATTTCACAAAGGATTTCTCCTTCAGGGCCATTAAATCAATAGCAAACTATACTTACAGATGTAACAAGCTACCCTCGGTGTTACATATTATTTTATATTTTTTTACAGGCAAATGTTAATGTAGCATACCAAAGTCTGGAAAACATCACAGTTTAAGGAAATAAAACATCAAAATATGATCTTATCTCAGGCAGATTTGAAGAGGACTTGACCTACCACACTATGCTATACCGATGAAATTTGTGAACATACTTTAATGGGAATTTCTCACAATATTCTGTTGTTTATGTATGCAAGGGGTTACTTTCATGGGAGTGTTTGGCACTCTCCAAAGGAAACTCATTATCAAGCTCTTGTGCCATCCTAACTGAATTTATCACATTAGATTGTGCTGAATAATCTTCTGTATGAGTTTGGTAGTAAACAAATTAGAAGTCCCACAGTAATTTCTGTTGCCTACTGGCAGTGAATTCTTTCTCCAGTTCACATCTGCAACAACTCTAGGGAAGTACATGTACCAATGAAATATGAAAATACCTGAGAGGAGAATCACACAGATCTATATATAACACCCCAAGGTTGCATCTTATGTGTCCTAGTTGTCATGGCTTACTTCAATTGTTACTAATTAATTCCTTCCTGCAGGGATCAAGCATTTGGTTTAGTGGTTTGGGTTTTTTGTTTGGTTGATTGTGAGGGTTTTCTTCTCTTTTTTTTTTTTTTTCTTTTCATTTTTTTTAACAGCTTGAATTATGAGGGAAAGACTTACTTTTAGACACTGTTTGGAAGCAGTCCAAAATCTGTCATGATAGATCACCTCATTCAGTTGTGATACAGCCAAAATTCACATCATCTCTCTTTGTAGCCTTCTGGCAAATTATTATTTCACAAAGCACAGCCAAGGACTGTTCCAGGTACAAGACTAAAGGTGGCCACATTTCCATCCAATCTCAATTACTTCCTGGTGGTTTGCACAGTTTTGCCAGCTGATATTTAAATAAGACCAACAGGCAGTCTTGGAACTACCTGATTTCCTGTTGCCTTGAAGGTTTCAAGAAAAAAAGAAAGGAGATGATTATTAGGGATGAATGAGAACAGCTTTGTGAAAACTGAAGTACGAACTGACTGAGAAAGAAAGTCAAGTCAATGCCTTTCCTAAACTCTTAGTACTTTTCCTAAACTTTTAATAAATGTACTGAACAGAAAGAACAGTCAACAGAAAATATGAAGGGGATGCTGGGGCAGGGACAGGAAATACCAAGAGGGAAGACAAAGATGTGAAACAAGAAAGAATAGTGAGGACACATAGACACAGGCCACTAAAAACATCTGGAAAAGTGAAAAATCAATGAAATTCCTCTATTTGAAAGCCACTAGAGAGCAATCAACTTGTTCATACAGAAAATGAACATTTTACTGTCAAAATTCCAATTCTGGATCAAGATATACTTCTCTGGCTGCAGGGATCCCTTCAGCCTTTATTCCTGTGCTCTGGTAATCCTCATCAGACTACCTATCTGGCACTAAGAATACAAGCATTTCAAAATACACAGTTACATCAGTTTAGAATATGCTTTATGTATTTAATTTCACTTCTAACTCTAGTAATTGGCCACCAAACAGAATTGCACTGAGCATGGAACCAAACTCTCCACCATTGCTGGAAAACATTCTTGTCAGTCCTTATTTTCTCCTTACAGAAAAGCAGCACCATTAGCCAAGAATTTGCAAAATGGCAAAAACACATGGAGAGAGTGACTTCTGAATAGGTTTTTTTGAGAAAGGACTAATTGGAAAAAGGGAGTTTCTAAACACAGGAATCCATTTTCTGATTAACTTGGACATTTTGAACTACAACTGGTGCAATGCTCTTTAGAGTTGCAATTTTCTCTAGCCTTCTGCAGTGCCCAAAGTTCACACAGAACTATAGCAAGTGCTGTGTTAAGCAATAGGAGGTACAAAATGGGTGGCAAAAGTCTTGTTGCACAGACGAATGCCAGCTTCTACAGGATTTTATTTTTGAGTGGCTTAATTTGTTGGTTGAGACAGACCAAATACAAACTTTTGCCATGCCCAAAATACAGAGGAGAAATCTCAAACTACTCTGACAGATGAATTAATGCAGGAGAACAGCACTTTTGAAGCCACAGGATTTCCATAACCTCATTTAGGTAACAGGTGACAACTTTTGAGGTTACTGATGAGAAGTAATTTCAAATTACCATGAAAACTTTCACCATGACTGTGACAGCCCTTTAAAATCAAATAAACTCCATCATGTGCATGTTCTCAGTCTGCCACTATCAACAGCATAACCTGCCTGACATTCACAGAAAAGCGGCCAATTTTTATAAACTAATGCCCTGGTTTTGGCTGGGATGGAGTTAATTTCTTCTCAGCAGCCGGTGCAGTGCTGTGTTTTAGATTCAGTATGAGAACAATGTGATAACACACTGATGTTTTGATTGTTGCTAAGTCATGTTTATTCTAAGTTAAGGACTTCTTTGTGTCTCATGTTCTGCCAGTGAGGAGGTACACAAAAAGCTGGGAGGGAGCACAGCTGGGACAGGCGACCGAACTGGCCAAAGGGATATTCCACACCATAGAACACCGTGCCCAGTATGTAATCTGAGGAGTTACCTGGAAGTGGGGTGCATTGGAGTTTGGGGATGGGGTCTGGCATCAGTCAGAGCGTGGTGAGCAATTGTACTGTGCAGCACTTGTGTTTTTTTTTTTTTTTTTTTTTTTGTATTATGATTACGGTTATTTAATATTACTATTATATTTTACTTTATTTCAATGGTTAAACTGTTCTTACTTCAACCTAAAAGTCTAATTTTGATTGTTCTCCCCGTTCCAGTAGGGAGAAGGAGTGGAGGGAGGGTGAGTGAGTGGCTGTGTGGTGCTTGGTTACTGGTTGGGCTTAAACAACAACAACTAAGATATTTGTTTAGGATGAGGAAATAAAAAGCCTTTTAGCACAAAGTTCAGTCTAATGTTAATTGAAGCTCATGGGAAAACTTAATTCTAGTGGATTCAACATCCACTTCCACACTACACTGGTAACAAATCCTTAGTTTTCTAGGTAACCACATCCAGGGGTAGGAGGACAGCCTCATTCCCAGAATGTGGGTCTGGACAAACCCTGAGTTGAGGATCAGTCAAATTGTAATCTCCTCACTCAGTGATCCTAAGGATTTCAACTACCAAATCAAAAGGATTTTAGCAACTGTGTAGGGGTTTTTTTGGTTTGTTTTAATCTGAGACATACCTAAATAAAAGTTATTACCAAGAAGTTAAACGCAAAAATACCTACCAAAGAATGTTCCTATTCCCATCAAACAGAAATGCTTACAGAGCACCAGTGGTCCCTGTGCTATCTACATATTTATGATAGAGGGAACACTGCAGTGAAAGTTTAATAAACAATAAAATTACCATGGGAAATTGAAAAAAAATTATAGTGTAAGACTCATCAAAACTCAAACTCAGCAGCAAGACAATGAGGAATCAAAGTTCTGGGAGCTATACAAAATTTCACATACTTTTGAGCAATGAGTCTTTGCACATCTGCCCCTCTCCAACAAGAGCAAATCTAACATCAAAAAGGCAGACCCATAATGCTGGGTTGTGACGACTTGTAACTCATGTGTTATTAAATCCAACTGCCTCCACATATGTGCTGAAACTGGATATATGAAGCCTGAGGATGCCAGTAAAACAGACTTAGATCATCACACACTGAAGAAATATTAATAAAGACCTACTATCTATAAAAAGGGCTTGCAATTCTTCCAAGATAAGAGATGGCACTTGCAATAAGTAGCTTCTTATAAAAGGCTTCTTACGCACGTCACATTCATAGCATTAGTACATCACCCAGTAATGAGCTACATCAATGTGCTGGGAGTTTAAAACTTGGCAGCCCTGATAACTAGAGTGGTTTTCCCCTTTTGCACAGCTTCAGCTGAGGGTGAATCATAAGCAGAGAATTAAGAATCAAAATACTTGAACTTCAAGGTCTTTCCCCCTCTGATCATGACAACTATACTGACTGGTACTAAAAAACCCCTGTTGTGGCAAAGCTGACTTTATTAACTCAGACCTCTACATTTTTTAAGTCATCATTTATCACTGGTTTAGTCTTACCTGTCTTAAAAAATAAAAGCAAATTTAAAGAACAACATTTTAGCTTGGAAGTGGCATAAGTTACAATTTAATATTTACTCTTCACTTTCTTTTTTTTTAAAGCACAAACAGAAGCCCCTTACCTTGGAGTTTCTCTTTATTTTCCTCAAATGTAAAAGCTGACCTTGACAGTAAACAGCTATAAAAAACAAATGGGATCTTCTTCACAACTGAAGAATGACTTGATCCAAGTTCAGATATTCTGCACTGATCATTTTCTATTAATGCATGGGAAAATAAACCAAACATCTGCTGTTGATATCCTAATTTCACACACTACAATTAAGTGTGGCAAAATGTGAGTGCTCAAGTACTCCTCTTTCCTCTCCTTTGATGGGATACAACAAGGCATCCCTGAGCTTGCCCACATACTATTTTCACTTGAATTGGACAACATAATGAATTTACCTCAATGCAGCAAAAAATCTGAATCTCTCAGAGATAGTTATAAACTTCAGCATGTTAATTTATGGATCAGTCGGGTATTTCATTACAACTGTAATTCCTATTAAAACCAGGAATTAACCTCATGTAGTTACACAAACTGATTTTGCTTAAAGTGATATGTTCTGAAAAATTAAAAAAGATGACAACTTCATTTCATACCATCCTTGCCCTTTGGCATCTCACAGAATCCACACCATTCAGCCCCAAGGTTCAGACTTGATTTGATCACCAGCTGTTTCTATACCTACAGCCACTTTTCTCTTCTGCAAATGCACCCCAGTTCCCTACCATCCAAACTTCTTAAAATAGCAGTTCATCAGATTCAACTAATGCTAAATCTGCATACTGGAACACATGCATTCAGAACTATTTTAAATGCTGCAAATCTTTCTAAATAGAACCTTATTTTTAAAAGATCCCAACTGTGATTTGTTTCTACAGAAAAGGTTTTATTTTTCACCCTCCATACAGCAAACACTATTAATGTTTCAGTTTCTCTAGAGACTATATGGATGAGACTAAATGGAAAGTTGCCATGACAACACCACTGTTATTTTAGGTATCAGAAACTCATGCCAAGTTAAACAAAGGGCATGCATGGACAATAACAAGTTTCTAACTGTTGTGACTGCAAACAATAAAACCCAATGTAATTTCAAAAGTTTTAGAAGAATTAAGCCTTATGCTTAGAACAGGGATAAAAGTTAATTGCAGCACAGTAGAGCATCCTTAGCACACTAGTGTGATAACTTCTGACATTTGCCCCAGCCAGAAAGAGAAGTCAGTCACTTTTTCAGTGTGCCCAGTAGACTGAGCCCCACACCCCAGGTTCACAAATGGACAGTTAAAAGGCTAAATCACTGCAGGAGAGAGAAGGGGGCAGCTCCTCCCAACCTTTAAGTGCCTCCATTGAAGTCTGAAAGGCAACTGGCCAGCAGACAGCAACCTTTACATCCTTCCTCATTGCAAGTGCTCCAGAAAATGTGTACACATTACACAGTGACTTACAGAGCTGGCACAGTGTTAGTCAAAGAACAACTCAGACATAAATCTCAAATAAAAAGATTCAAAAGTTTAAGTATACTCACAGATGCTCAAGTAGTTAGATATCCCACACAACCACAAATCCAAAGTTACTCAGACACTTCTGTATGTGGGGATGAAAACGTTTATAAAGGTTTTTCTTGTGCAGATAGTGCATATAATGCACTTCTGCATAAAGGAAAGATGCCTCTGCCCATGGCAGGAGGATTGGACTAGATGACCTTTGAAGATTTCTTCCAAACCAAGCCATCCTATCAGTACATGATTTTGTGTATCTTGCAATTAAAAAATTTTTAAAATATAAGGAAAAATTCAAAATTTACTGAAGTGTTTAAAAAATCTGGGCTACTGAGCACAATTGCCTATGTTTTCACTAAGCTGGTGGAAGAAGTTAGGGAATGAAATGGTCGGATAAGTTAAATTCTAAAAACTTGAAAGTTTGCTAAAATTATTCTCCTCAAGTCCCAAAACAGAGCATTTTTTAACTTGGTGCCTAAACATAAGGCCAGTCAGCTTCAGGCTCATGAAACTGCAAGTTAAGCTTCTCTGACATAATGGCAAATTCTAAAGGTGTTCTTTAGAAGAGAAACACACTGAACCCAACCATGGAATGAAAACAAGCACTCCTAAACAAAAATCTAACAGCATTACTGGCTAGCGCGCTGTTATTGAAAAAGAGCACCTACCTTGACTCTGATAACAGACTTACGATGGTAAAAGCAGCAGAGTGCTGCACTCAGCATTTGAAATACATTATAATCCTTTGGCATTTTCACTTCTGCTGTTTGTGGTTCCTCAAGCCTGAAGACAAACAGTTACTACTAGCAGTTTTCTGAGGTTTAAGCAAGCTCTTTAGTACCACCACTGCCTACCAGAGCTGCTACACCCCCCTACTCACGTATCAGTGCCGGCCACTTTGCACAGCTGAAGCTGATACTATCAATTCAGTGACCGCTGGCACACTTGCTTCCAGCATGCCATAGAGAGAGTGCCAGAATCCTCATGTGATCTGTTTCACTCACCAGTGAAATCCAAGCTCCTCTATCTTGGTATCCCCCTGGCTCGGAGATACATTTAAGCCACCAGCACAAGGCAAACTTCTCTTCTTCATGAGTTACAATACCTGACTGGCTCCCTGTGCTGGTATAGGTTTAATCAGTTGCTCCAGCTCAATCATGCAACGTCTCTATCTGCATCATCAATAATATACACACTGAAAAAAAAGCAGAGGTACAGCAGTTGATTACTGTTTGATGACTGTAAGAATTATATCCTCTGAGCTTCAGTAACCAAGGAAAATGATAAATCTGTTTATTTTTAATTAGGAAGCTTCTGGCAAACAGTCCTTGGAAAAAATAGCAAGAAAACCAGCCCTGTCAGCATAGTCAGTATTAGTGGTGCAACCAAGGTACCTTTAGCATTTAAAGATATCAGAGGACAGCTTTAGCTTAGTGATAGTCTCATAGGATTGTGCTAACTGCTGGAGAAAGAAAGGACTGAATTCATGGACACATCTGATTTGGCAAAGTAAAAGTAAGCACCACAACAAAATAAAGAGCAGCAGTTTTATTTATGCTTGTGATTCTATTCCCTTGCACATAGCTTACTGATTGGTCAGCAAACTTCTCACCAGCAAAGAATCTGTCCTACAAATCTCAAGGCCCTCTCAAGAACCAAGACAAAAAAGGCAAAGAACTTGGGTAATCATAATAGCTGTAAGAGACATCACCTTGATAGCAGCCCAGTTAATAGAGCTGGTGAAAGGAAACAAAATGGACTGGATTGAGAGACACAGAAAAGCCTGTAGCACTTAAGAGAGAAACTCTGAAGAGGTCAATCATTTATTGCTTGGATGGTACCAAAAAAAATCCAGAAGTCACAGATATCTCAGATCTTGAATTAGGAATAAATTAATCCTAAGGCACAGTTAAAATGAATAATCCCTTGTCTTTTTCATCAGCAACAAATATATTACCTAATTATAAGGGCACATACATTAAATGATTACTGATGTCCTCAGGTATCACTTGCAAGGCAATACTTCTCACCTAATTACAGAGCACTTCCTTCCTACACTGACTGAACAATGTGAAGTGCCCTCAGCGCCTGCATCCAGCAATGGAACTTGGCACATAAACCAAGCATCAGCACTGAGCAAAGAAAAGACAAAATGTGCACTGCTTTTCAAGGCAAAAGGGGTAGAGTGCCTATCCAAAAAGAAAAGGAAACCTCAGTGTTGATAACAAGGAGAAGGAAGCGTGATGTGTAAAGATGTAAGGTTTGCACCTAGCAGCAAGTTACTAAAACCAGACTGCTCATAAAGCTGTCAGACTACCTGGCCATGTGTACGAGATGCTCTGCCTGGGATTCTTTAGAGAAAAGGAAAACAACATAGGAATAAAAGAACAGAACAATAAATGGGCTGTAAAATTATAAACCTGGCATGAAAAAAGATAAAAGATTGGCCAGAAAAGAAGCTGAAAATACTGACTTTGAAGATGGAGTCCAGCTGTAGAGCTGGGGGGAAGAAATGCTTCTCCGAGTAGTTCATGACAAACTCAAACAATGAATGAATAGATAATTTAATAAGAATGTCAAAGTACCATCCTCTTCTCTTTGCTCTGTGCTGCAGCCTATTTTGAATTTTTCTTCCACTTTGAAATCCATAGAATTGCATTAGCAGGTAGCCAGTGAAAAGATGATTAAAAGATACCCTCCAGAATTTCAAACACAAAAGCCTCAACTGTGATTCTTGTTTCTTGTCTGATGCTTTTTGATACTGTAGCAGGACATCTCATCAAGGACTGTATTTTTGAAGAATTCATCAAAGGTTCTCATAATAACACCCCAATCCAACTTTAAAAAGGGTGTGAGGGAGAAGAGGGCAAATGGTAAAAAGGGAAAGCAAACTGAAGACTGCACCACTTGAGGTATTTTTGCTTTATAATGGTGACAAGACAGTATTAGCATGACTGCACAACACACTAAGGTTTCACTTGAAATATCATAAACAAAAACTCAAGACAAGTAACTCAAACTACAGCAGGTGACAAGAAGGGCTGCTAGGATGACTGATCTATTTTGGGCAGCAGAAATGACTGATTTAGCAATGCAAAACAAGGTAGGTCGCTTCTCTGAAAAGAATTAGAAGTTCCAAAAAGGAGTTCTTCAAGGAATTCAAACCAAACCAAACACACACAAAACCCCCAAATCTCCCTCCTTCAATGGGAATAGCACAGCTCAATATGGAAAGCAAATCTGGCCTACCAAGTATTCAATGTAGGTCTCTCTATTTTTCATGTGAAAGGCTTGCTACTAAACACTTCTGGAAAAGTTTAAGTGTTACATTCACAGCTCAACATGAACAGCAGGACATAAATTACAAATGGTAACTGCCAATTCCTTATTTCCTGTATGTAATGATGCAAAGAATCAAAAATTATGTATGTTGTGAGAATGCCTGAAAGAATGAGCCTTAAAAACCAACACTGTACAATTTCATATAGCAGCTGCTGATGCTTTTTATCAACAGTATAACTTACAGGAAAGATGACACTCTTTTAGATAATTTAATCTTTTTAATAATAAAATTAATGGAATATTTTTTTTTAAAGGCTCACATGACTTCTGCTCATATAGTTCAATGAACGGGTGACAACCTTCACGTGACACTGTGATACAGCAGCATGAAAATTAAGATTAGTGGAAGGAATCTCAAAGAGTATGTGAGAAAGCTCTGGGTAATAGTATGGTATTTCCTGCACTGATGGTTATCATGGAGCTGTTTTCAGCCAGCATGATTGAGGACAGCCTTCAGGCTGCTCCAAATTATGATTCATACATAGGTAAGATTTGCATTTTTAGTTACTACTCCGAGAAACAAGATGGTTTAGCCACATTTTCACTCTCCTGCCCTTCAGCTTTTTGCTGGTATTTCAGGTTCTTAGACTCTGCACATGAGAAATAAACCGTCTGTTTCTTGTAGCTTTAAAACATCAAATACAGTCCTTTAGCTAAGTCATCTATTATGATGTATTTATAAAGCTTTCCAGCACAAAAAGATCAACCATCAGCCTTATTTCTTTGTTTTCGCAGATTCTGACCTAGAACCTTAACATTTGATAATCCCTTTGTCTGTTTCTAAGGATGGCTGGCTAGAGTATTTTTGATAACTTTGATAACTAAGCTTACTAAGAAAAGATTTCTAAGTTCATAGAATTCAAGGCCACATGAATTCAAGGACACTTGAACATATATTCTGTGTTGAGATCCCAATAGTCCATCAGGAAGAGAAATTAAGGAGTTTCTGCTAATCCCATCTGTTATTACAAAGCCTCTAAAGTTATTTAGGGTGTTTCCATGGCCTGGTTTAAATTACACTTACCCAATGTTCCCCTGACACACCTAGACTGTGTCCAGCTCCACTTACAGCACGCTGCATATGCAGGAGTTCGAGGTCTTCACACAGGATAGTGTGAACCTGCTGGGGGGGAAATCCTCTTAGGCTGCTTTAATTGTACAGGTCAAACAAGACAAAATGTAGAAATAATTTCTTTAGTGGGGGTTGGTTTCTTTTTCTCTCATCACAAAAGAAAAAAATAATAATCATAACAGTAATAATAATAATAATTAGCTTCAAAGTTTTAAGAGGCTCAAGTAAAGCAACCAAAGGTCACAAAAATATAAACACTTGAAAACTGACAAGCAGTCTGAAGTTATTGAAACAGTCTGCAGAGCTACAAAAAGTTATTTTGAACCAAATACCAGTCATGTTCATGGAAGAGCTTATAATTCAGAATTATTATGATCTGCAATTTCATATCAGAGGACGAGAAATAATTTCAGGCTAACTTGGATGAGGGAATTGATGTGCCACTTCACTGTGTACTACATCAACAAATCATGTAAGCATTCAAATCAGCCTACCAGCATTCAGTGAAATACATGTAATGCTTCAGATTTCACTGCAGCAAATCAAGGTAAACAATCCAGGCAGGAAGGCAGCTGTAAATGAAAGAAGGCATGATGTACCGGCCAAGGGTCAACAACATCAGTCTGATTCGATGGCGCGCGCAGCCAGCCCAGAGCACGGCTCACTGCTGCTGTCCTACCTAATGGAGTCACACGGACACAGACACGACCCGCGATTACACACACCATCTAACCAGGGCACTGAGTCCCTATGGCTACAAAACGGCATCTCTAAGGCTGTAATAAAGTACAATATGAATAAAACTTGAAAGAAAAAAACCCAAAGAAAATCAAAGAACTTAAATCTTCAGCTGAAACTTTCTTTGTTTAATACATAAGACTTTATAACTAGTTATTTGTTCTTTTTAATTAAATGAAAAGTCAGCAAACAGGGACAACTGATAAATAATTTGTCCATACAGACATCATCTTCACAATGTCCACTACCATTTAGTTTTAGTAGTAAAGTTCTTCAGATATAGCCCATCAGCTCTAACAAAGCTCTATGGGGGATGCCTCCAAATACAGGTAGTACTCAACGGTTTACAGCTTTTAAAGTGTAGAATAAGTGGAAGAAAGGGGATGACAAGACTGTCAGAAAGTGTAGCATACTTTATTTGTTCCTAACTCATGTGTCTACAAGCTCATAAAGGGCCACCACCTAACTCATATCCGACCATTCCTGTGTCAATTCTTACCAGAACTGACTCTTTCATGTTTTCTTGTATAACCTCACTTCCTGCAAACTGTTGTTGCTGCAGCTTCTGATCATAAATAAACAGATAGAGCTGCAGCTGTAATTACACTTGTTTGAATTGCACAGGTGTGGTATGGGAGAGGTCAGTGTAATTTCTTCCTCCTATCGTGGTTCCGTGAGGCAGTCTCAGAAATACTCTGCAGCAGTACAGGAATAGTGAGAAAACAGAATTTGCATCTATTTAGTTTACCCTGCTGCTTGAATAAATCTCTTTGAAAATGTGCCTCATAGAAAAACCCAGATTGGCAGCTACAAGAAATAAACACCCAACCTGTTTATGAGCTTCCCCATTAGGTCCTAATTTGTACTTTAAGACATCCAAATACCTTTGAGATTTTTATGCTTTAGCTATAAAAGGTCAGATTTTTCCAAAGTTATCTGGCAGCAGGTCTGGCTTTCCTATTAGCCACCTTCCTATTATAAACCCACCAGTAGGTTTTCCTGATGCAACCAAAAGTTTAAAAACTAGCATATCCATTCTTGAGCTCCATCTGTCTACCAAGCCATGCACAAATGTGAAACAATTTTGTAACATCTCACCTGTTTTTCCTTCAATTTATTCCTTGGATTAGAACGATGCTCCTTTTCATTCAGAATAAGTTCACAGTTTATGGCTAATAGTCTCTTCTCTTTCCTGCCGACATAGCGGTCATTAGTCTAACTTGCTTTGCTGGTCAGCATACAAGAGCACTCTCACACATAAAAAAAGGCGACTAACACAATTGCTAACTCCAGACTTCTGTTTTGGAAATCCTCCCCAGTCCTGTCAAAGTGCTTGTTTGTGCGAGATTTACACCAATTTCAAATAGAATTCAAACGTGAAAAAATTCTGTTATTTCACTGGGGTAAGCCTTTAAAATACCAGCTATTTATCTAAAACTCCTGAATATCCTAAAATACTTTCCTTTTATACAAAGAACGTAAATTTGAGAGGTGTAGCACTCAAAGACAGAACTTGCAAATCGCTTGGGCTCTGTCTGAGCTCAGCTTTTCAGAAGTCTTTACCACCCTTTCAATGTTTACTAACACAAGGATTTGAGGACATGGAGGCAAATTATCTCTGAGTATTCCAGACAGCCATCATAACATTATACCCCATTATTGTGTAGATGCTTATTTTCTAGACATACAAAACTATCATACCAACCTACTCCTTTGACAGCACAGTGCTCCTTCTGCTGCCCTCTCCACAGGCTAAACTCTAAACAGTGTGTCTCCACAAAGAGGCAAGATGTACAGATCACACACGGTGGTCCAGTCTTACTCTAATTATTGCCTATAAACACAGCTCTGAGAGATTAGAAGCTTTACCTCCCTAGGCTTCATCGGTAAGAGGACCCAGAGTGCTTGATGAGAATGATCTGCTTTCCACATACTATATACTCGCTCCCCCTTGTGGTTCATACGACTATAGACACTGAAAGATAAACTTCAGTAAGGTGTAGCATGGAGTAGTTAAATGTAAATATTCTCATGTCCTGGTGAGCTCTTGCTATTAGTCCATCTTCAAAACTATGAAAAGGACCCAACATCACCACTAACACTATTCCTGTGAAACAATCCTGAAAGCTCAAAATCAATAGAAAATTAAGTATTCCAAGAGACACAGCTCAGCAACAGTTACAAAAAGATCAACAGATGTCATTAATAGTTAAATACCTCACATGAAAAGGAGTAAAATTATGTGTGGCACTCATGTCTTTTCCTTGTATTCATACCTATTCATATATACATATAAAAGAAAACTGTAAGCTATAAGAATTCCAGTTGATGCCATCACACAGACAGAAAGATACCTTTTTCTTCCCTTTGTGCCAATTGACACAAGTATTTGCACAAAAATTGAAAACGGAAAGAAAATCAAACTCACTTTACAAGTAGATTAAGTTTTAGGCATTTTACTGTTTAGCCTCTACTCAAACCTTTATAACCTTTTCATTATGGATGGTGTTGCTCTTACCAAGATAGAGAAAATGTGCAATACAGATAATGCATAAAAAATGAGGTATGGCAATATTATAATTTGACACCTTTCCTGCTTCCCCACAGGTACCACTTTTGTGGGGAACAGCATTTTCTTCTCTGGCAAATGAACAATGCAACAGATTGGGTCCATGACCACACCTTGTCTTCATTCAGTACATGAAAGCACTGTTTGTCAGAAATGGTTATCACTTCAACAATCACAAAACAAGGTGAATCAGACAATGCCTTAAAAGTAAAAAGCATCCTTTTTCCTCCCTCTTTTCTTTTCTTTTCTTTTCTTTTCTTTCTTTCTCTGAAAAGTAAATGCACATCACCATGTACTAGTATTTGCTTTCACTGACACAGACATTTTGACTTGGGTATATTATCAATAGCAATGTTTAAGTGTTTAAGGCCAGGTTGGATGGGGCTCTGAGCAGCCTGGTCTAGAAGGTGTCCCTGCCCATGCCAGTAGATTGCAACTAGATAACTTTAAGGTCCCTTCCAAACCAAACTATTCTGTGATTCTATGATAACTGTCAGCATTTGAGAGCCACTGGTATTAATATTTTGGAGAAAAAGGGTAATGCATTTAAATCCAAGTTTCACAAGATCACTAGAGATAAAATAAGAATAGTTTTTTGTAATTTAAAACTTCTATCCCGTGTTTCAGAATCAGATGTTTCCAGCTTACTTTTCTCATCTATAAATAAGGCTTGATAATAATTACTGATCGACTAACAAAGATATTGAAAAGGTCACCTAAGTAGCTACTGCCACTAATATTACTACTGGTGCCAAGGAAATTAGTGCAAAGTACTTACAGAGTTTTCAATTCAAAGTTCAGTGCAATCTCAGTGCGTGTAGTGGCTGCTGATGACTCCAGACCAGACAACGCTTAAGAGTTAATGAGTAATAATAGAAGAAGTAGAATACAGACATTAACAGGGTCGAATCCACCATAGGATAGGATGTAAGATTAATCATTGAAATACAAACAGAGCTCACTGCTTTCTGAATTATCAGTGTTCTGTATTTACCAGAGCATACTCAGCATTACAGAAGATGCTCCACAAGATAAATACCCTAAACTCCATTTCAGCATCAGGAGAAGGGAATGCAAGAACCTCTACTAAAAGACTTCACAATTAAGGTCAGAGTGATTAGAAACCCACTATCCACTAGACTCAATTCATACAAGGACTATCATTTGCAAAGAAAAAAAAAATCCTACTTCACAATATGCTTAACCACCACCCCCACTCCCCAAACCCACAAACAAACCAACTAACCAAAGAAAAAAACCCACTCATTAAAAAAACCCCACCACAGCTCTTAGAGCTAATCAGGTCATTGAGGAACTGGGGACCAGGAAAGAGCAAAAGGCTCCAAACAGTAACAAACTAACTTGGGATTCTCTCTGTGAGGGAGCCATGAACTTGAACAGTACACTGAGGGTGCACTGTCTGGCAGAGCTGTACAGTCACACTTCCTGCACAGTTCACTGCAAACACCAGGTTAGGTTTCACTCATCACTTTGCACCCTACAGATTATAGAACTGCTTACTCAACCATATTTTCAGAGACGAGCCCATTGGTCAAACAAAACTCAGGATTAGAAAATACTGAAACCAGGGTGTAAAATTCCATCACTAATTATGGATAATTGCATTCTATCAAAAGAAGTGTTCTTTAACTCCAAGTAAACATGGCAAGATTCTCACCGTGAGAAAGAAAAAAAAAAAAAAAAAAAAAAGAATTCTCAAGTTCCCTCTAGGACCTACTTCTGTAAATTAATGACAGGGAGGAGGGAAAAAATTCTCCCCCCGTCCCAATTCTGGGACTCTTGAGAAAATAAGATACCAACTTCCAATAGGCAGGCTACTACAAAAGTTACAAAGAAATTGTTATGAAAAATATGATTTTAATAGCCATGACCTCATTAAAAATAATATCCAGTTACAGTGTTTCTTCTCCAGCAGAGGGCAGCGTACAACCAGCAACCACCCATCCAGAATCAAACCGGAAGTTTTCCTTGTTAGACAGAAAATTACGTGTATTTAACATCAGATTGGCTCCCTCAGAATCTTATATTTCTGAATTATACAGCTTGCATACAAGAGGCAACTCCTATGGAATGATGTTTGTGAAGCTTCAGTTCCTGCTAAGTACAGAAACATGAAAAAAACTCTGACTGAAACATTACTGATAGCACTGATGATCTTTGAGTTGGATGACGAATCTGTAATGACAAAGAGATGTGTAAAGTGCCAAGTCAGTCGTATGGGCATACTCCTTTTCTCCTCATCGAAATCCATTCCCTGTGATAATCTCACCTTCTGTGAAACTGCTGCCCTCTCTGCAGTGCAAAAAGCGTGGGAAAAAATAAATCCCCAAACCATCCCACAGGTCCAGAAAGAATCTCCTGATCACACGATGCCTTAAAGAGTCAGACATTCCTTCCAGCTCAGATCCTTAATGCAACACACTGTCAGACAATGCAGAAACCCAACAACCCTCCTGCTCACAAGTCCCAACTCGCATCCCAACAGGCAAGTCTCCGCAGGAGAGCGACATTCAGCATGAACAGCAATACACTGTAGCTGGCAACTTTTCCAGTGAGCTGGGGATTTCTCTAGTATATTGCCATGTCTAAAAAGGCTGTTTGACAATGAAATTTCATTGTCATCCGGAAGAATTGCTTCCCAAACTGTGGCTACTTGTCAGACACAGATTTTTGCCTAAACTTTCCCAAACTTACACACACACACAAAAACTTTGCTTCTGATAATTCTCTTCCCATAGTATCTTCTTGGCATAGCCAAAAGAACAACATGAGTCAAACACCCACACATGTTGGCATCCACTGTGTTACGAATTTGTGCAATTACCTATATAAACTGTGCATCAATAAATCTCTTCACCGAATCCAAGTTCCCTAAAGTTGAATGAAACCCACAAAATATTGTCCTGTCTTGCAAAGCTACAGGTAAAGATCAACACACTGGAATGACATCAAAATTTTATTTTCAGTTGCATTAACCAAAGCAGTGATAAATTTCAGTATTTTTTATGACAGTCTGCTTTCTAACAAAATCAAGGAGCTGTAAAAATAGGGAAAAAAAAAATCAACACTGCGGGGCTGAGACAAACAACAATACTACACCAGAACTTCACAAGACAGTATTTTTCGCCAGCTTTAACTTCCTTAGGCCAGCAACAGTTTTTTCAAGTCTGAATCTAAATATAAACTTCCCTCATGACCATGCTGAGCAGACAATCAGTCATAAATGTTGTCATTTTCCACTAATAGATTAAAATATAACTCCAAAACCTCAGGCCATAGTAATACTCATCAACTCATCACTGATATGTATTTCTGTAATTATTGAGCACTATTTCCACAGGAAAGGCTCAAATGGTTTCCATGAAAGGAAGAGAGAAATCTGGTTTTGTTTTTTTTCCTTTTCACCCTGATACAGCTTCAATGATTACAGCACAGACTTCTATAAAAAGAACCTAAAGTATTTATAGTGAATAGGAATGGGACAGAAAGCTATCTTTAGTTCACACGAATTTGATCAAAACGACTCACAAAAGTTCTCTGACACACTCAAATCTGCCAGCACTTGATTCTTTCTCCCCGCTGCAGGAGTCTGTTCTGTGGATGTGCAGACTCAGGGTGTGGGAAGAACCTGCAGAGACTACCAATGGATCTATTATTTGGCTCATAAAACTTGTAAAAATCTCACAGAATGTACAACGTACTATTGTGTCCCTAAATCTCTTTCATGACTTGGGTAGCAGTCTGACTCAAAGCAGTCTGGCCTGTTTTCACTTCTACCATAAAAGGTTTTTCTGAAAGAGCCATTTAACTGTGACCATGGTTTCAGCAGCACTGTGTAGACAAAGGAAGGGTTGAAGCCATATGGACACTTCAGTTCTCCAACTCCAGCAAATCAGCACTTACCCCACCCCCTCTAAGAACTTGCTTTTGCATAATTAGCTTTCTTTATATATCGAATGAACTAACACATCAGTATTCAAGATGTTGTAAACTGCCGTTTGTGAGCTGTAATTTAAAGAAATAGAAACCATACTGCATCTATAGAGAACATTCTCTTAAAAACGAACCAAAAAAAAAGGCATTATAACTAGTGCTTTTCTGTCTTGTATCTCGAACGGAAGAAAACAGCAGAAAACCAATTTATTTTGCCTTTCCTCTGTTCAGAGTATTTCTGAATACAAGGATTTATTTGTATTACTTCTAGTCACCTGATTTCACCAAGGAAAGGTTTGTTAAAAGCAAATTGATACACTCAGCTTCAAAGTTTACCAAGTCTCTCTGCCTGTAGCCACTACTGCCACAACAAACATGTTGATATTCCTTTCACTATGAATCAGCACACTGGTGTTACTCTTCCTCAAGACCAAATGAATTCTCTGCATTCCATTTACAGCAGAGCCAGTTTTGAAGAGATGCTGATCACTCCCCAGCAGGAGCACATTCTAAACAAGTATTAATTATCTTTCCTATGAGACTCATTAGAAACTCCAGTAGCGTGTTTGCAACACTGCAGGAAACAGTGCTAATTTGCAACTATGAAGCTTCAGGGTCTGCTCTGTGCTCAGCTTCCTTTGGCAAAATTACTTTTTAAATCTAGCTAGTTTAAAACTAGCAGCTTGTCTTGAAGGAGAATAGGTATGACTGCACAGCCTGATAAAATGGATCAGTTAGGAGAATGGCACCTATTTGATCGTATTGTGTCTTTCAAAACAGCCACCTCCAAGCAGCGTGTCAGGGAGCACCAGCAGTGAGGCTGCTCCCTAAGGAAGGGTGACCCAGCGTGCTTCCAACAAGGTGCAGTCCTGCAGCACCAAGATGCAGACAAGGTGAGCAGGGTGATGACACCAACAGGTCCTATCACATTCCATGGGGCCCCAGGCAAGACAGGTAACAGTCCGGGTCTAAGGTCTGTCCAGGGCTCCCCACACAGCACTTGAGCAACAGGACTAGGGGCGGGCACACCCATCAAACAACTCGGGCAGGGCTTGAAGGCCCCAGCCTGGTGGAGCCCTTGCTCAGTGGGTGTGGGTGGAGGTCCCGAGTGAGGCTGGCCAGGACATTTAAAAACAATTAGTGCCCTCAGGGCCCTGACAGTAGTTTGTTTGGGACTGTAACTCCCAGCCAGACCCAGAAGCAGCCAAACTACCCAAATACAACTTAAATTGATGCCACGTATTATTTTCAAGATAATGCAATTTTTTACTAGGCAAATTAATCCAAAGTCTCTCCTCTCTTTACAGTCTGAATAGCAACATGAGAATCAGTATCAAGACTTTGTGTACAATTAGTTTCAGTGTTAGTTCTTCTGTATGCCTGATGCATCATACATGCTTCATACTCCAGTTTATATGTTTTCAGTCGGTAAATCAAGACTTCTCTATTGAGGGACAATATTAACTATATTTTTCTGTGTATCAGAAATATAAATCTGTTGCTCAGAACTTCAGTATCCTGAATCAGCAAAATATGATTCCCAAAAGTGCTCTTGTTGCTTTCTCCCTCTTCTCTTACTATCTCTTCTTCACTGAAAGGCATTTTTTTCACCAATTAAGCAACATCTGTCAAAGCCTACCTGCTCGTTCAAACTACATATGCATAGATTATATATCAAACAGAATTGTGCCAATGGCAATGATGGTATAAACATTGTCAGATGCTACAGAAATCTACTTTTTCAGCACGAGTAGGTTAGCGTTTAACTGTTTATACCTACATTGCCACTATAATTTATTCAAGAATTTGGAAAATTTATAAATATTAACGTAATAGTTAACATAAGTTATAGAAGACAATGAACACACACTTGCTGAAACTTAAGCCAGCAAAGGGGGTCCAAGATCCTACTGGTATGAATTCAGGCACTTCTACAGCTAGAATGAACTGATAACAAATGACTGATGAGTCTTCCTTTCTTGGCATTAATGACCATTTTCTGTGTAAGAACACATTTCTGGAATCAGTTTTGTTAGTAACCCACACTTTTACAGACAAAAAGGTTTATCAGAAAAAGATTTCTACATATTTTTCAAAGCTGTAGTTTGAGATTTCTTGACTAGAATTCCTGTTATAATACCAGTGAACTAGGGTTTAAACAGTTCACTAAAGGTAGGGACATAGGAAAAACTGAAAAAGGAAGGAGAAGGAAGGGATGGTAACCCTTGTATTTCTCCTTCACACGTCTCTTTTCCCCAGGCTTTCCTCCTCAAGATCAAAGTTTTAATAACTGAGCTTAGCACCACTGCTACTCACAAGAGTCCAAGACAAGCTTCTACTAGAAAAGTTGAAAAGATCAGAAACCACATTTATAATACAGAACTTGCTTCAACAAGACAAGACACACATATTGATGAATTGGCACACAATACGTCTGCTTTCTACTTGGTCATATTATTAAAACTGTAACAACATACTCTGTACAGCACAGTGCAAGATACAGAGTAAATTAAACCGAGCAATTAACACGTCCACCACAGTGTTGCCTCTGGCATACCCTCTTCTATGGTACTCTTGAGAAGGCTTTTGGCCTTCTCTCTCTCTGCTCCTTTACCATATCCCAATTTTAGGCTGGGATTGAGGCCAGGGACCTCACAACACTAAGCTAACTGTTCAGAGCAGAAATCCAGCAGCTGCTCTGAGAGTCCTCTGGCTGTCATTTTTCCATGGACCTTTGTGCTCTGCTCTTCCCCTCCTCTTCTTCGAAATCCTAATTCCTACATCTGCCCCAACCCTAGGCAGAAAGTCCAGCAGACAACCCTGCCACACTTTCAGATGAATTAATTCTCAGCACTAATAGCAAAACCCAGACTGGCTCTCCTCAGGCTCTTCCTCACCTGAACCCTAACCTGTAGCAGAAATTCAGGTATCTGAGAAATTCAGATTTGCAAGAACAGCTACAGAAATATTCTATGTTAAGGATAACCTGTGTTTATCTGACACTCCTCAGAAAACTAGAGTCTTCTAAAAGATAGGGAACAAAGCTCAACAATTAAGACAAGGCCATTGTTGAGAGACACAACATATAAGCCAGGTCCTTGCAAGGTTCTGAGAAACAATGTTCACTTAAACATGTCAAAAGGTACTAATTCAGTAGAAATTACAGCACTACAAGAGACTCCCAGCACAGAATCACATCCCTAAGGCTTCTTCCAAAGGTTCTATATTGCCAGTCCAGGATTGATTTTTGAATAAAATTTATGAATGCTCCAGAGTACTTTTTATTTACTCTAACAAAATACACACTCTGATCTTGTACAAAAGAAAAACAGAACTCACAATTTTGCTGGGATTCCAGTTTTTGGACTGAAAGTGAATTTTTAACTGTAATATTAGTAGGTATATTGCTAAAACCATAAACCTAAATCTTGCATTTTTATATTTTCAGATGTGTTCCTTTACTTCCCCAGAAATCCATAAGCAAGAAATACAGATTCTTTTTATCTGTTAACAAAAGCAAAAATTTATGTAGTCACCATGTAATTGTAAAGAAGCCCCAACATAAAATTGCAATCCACACCCAAAGCACAATGCCCACAAGTATTTCACCAAAGAATTAACAGTCTGACATGTATAATTAGTTTCTCTGTAGCAAAAGACAGACAGCTGCACTAGTTAACTACAAATGACTGAAATGCTCTGGCAGTCCTGGGTATATACACCAAATAAAATATTTTGAGGGTAAGAAATGGTAACTTACCTTAACATATTCCAAAGTAGGATCCGGAATATTCTGATCTCTGTAAGAAAACGGGGCAAGGAGTGAGGAAGAAAGGACAGAAAAACAAAGAAGAAAAAAATGGTGAGTCCAAATATAACCTCATACTGAAGAGACACATTCACATGAGCTACAAGCTACGAGGTCACATTAAAATCCTTGGTAAAAGCTGTGTGTCAGAGATATATGGCCTATGTTATCTATGTTTTAACTAATACATAAATCATCGATTTCTTCTAGAAGGATATGTTGTGCAGCCTATAGTAATCAATTTGGGGAATAAAGTTAATTATACCATTTTAACCAAATCAAAACCAATTTTGCAATTTCAATGGATGGCTGAAATACTTAGAGGCCACCTAAAATATTTGACATAAATTTTAAAGAGAGCTCTCTCAATGACTTTTCAATTTATTTCTTTGCTTGTATGTTTTCCCATTTAAGCTACTGCCTCTGATAGCAGTGAGAGGGCACTTCTAACAGAAAATAGAAAGTAAAACATTCACTTTTTGTATGTACAAAGAAAAGTTCTCAAAGTTATCATCAATTCAGAATCACAATTATCTGAAAGCCAGATAAACAAGTCATTGCCCTAATTTATAAAGAAAAGATCTTTCCACAGGTTTTCTACACAAACAGATGGCAAAGGGCACAGAAACCTAAGTAAAGAGTTTTGCGATCAATTACAACTCTTTCTATAAAACATATGCTTGTTTTTATTTATGTTTCAAAGCACTTTGTGTATTTGTTTTTGTTTGAGAAGTAGCAGGTTTAACAGAGTTTGCAGTATGTGACTGGATGTTTGCTACAGACCCTGGCATGACACACATGGTGCTGCCCTTAAATACAAACATGTAATAGGCACAATGAAAACTGTGCAAGCTTACAGAGGATCAGGGGCCTGGGAAAGCAATCAAGTGTGCCACACCGACAACATATACCCTACAAATTTAGAAACAGAATGCTCTTTGGTGGAAGTTGGTACAATGCTGTAACAATGGAACCCTAATAAGCAGCTTCAGAAATGTACAAATGGGGTTACTATGGAATTAACCAATCCAGAAAACAGTCTCTAAATTCCCTATGTTATTTTGAATGTAACTGCATATCATCTGAAACTATGATATTATCTTATTTTCAGTCTGGTTCCCTAACAGCTTTAAATCCAGAATACCTATACAGAGGCAAAATTGAGCCTTCCGCCTTCTCAGCCCTGCCCATAAAATGATGGTACTCAGCTGTTCAGACTGTATCATGTGTTAATGTTTCACATAATCCTGATATCTATCAAGGGTCAGGTTCCATTCTCAATTTAATTAAAAAAAGAAATCTAGAAAATGGAATGGAAATAGAACTTGGACCATTTGAAACTTTTTCCTATGCAATATACATAGAAGGGGCAGGTTGGTAACTGTAAATAAAAAATGAAGTTTCTAAATCCAAGAGACATTGTCATTCTCAACACTGTGCAATTTGACTGGAAAAAAAAATAATCCCATTCTTAAGCAGTTCAGCAAAGTCATTAAGGATGGCCAAATTCTTCTCACATTCAAGTGATCTGTGGGAAGTTGTGCCAGTACCAAGTGCTTTTGAAAAACTTTGCAGCTCAGTTCTTCACTTGCTGTGGAATCTTTCAGGACAAAGGGTCTACCAGCACTGCATGTGCAATGCACTCTAAAAGAACAAACCTGCTTACTTTGCCAGCCAGCAAGTTTTGTTATGGTCTGCATTTACAACCTCCATTCCTGCAGACCAGCCTTGCCACAGACTCCACTATTCCCACCATGTGGTGCAATGCAAATCATCCTTAGCACAGATCAAGCCAAAGCAAAATGAAAAAGGCAGAAAAGCTTTAAGATAAAACAGCTTATTTACTGCTACACAAAGCAGGAAATCCCGAAGAGAGTGGGGAAAGAAGTGACCTATACTTCCTTCAACATCCACACAACAGAAGTGCTTTAAAAATTTTTGGCTTTAGGAAACGGATGCTATAGATACTAAAAGATACTGTAACAAGTACCTTCACAGGTACTGTAATATTTTATCTACTGAGCTGTCCCACAACAAAATGTGCGAAACCCTGTAATTCACCACAAGTACAGGTCATATAGAAAGATGCTCACCTCAGATAGCTGCCTCCAAGCAGATCTACCCTTCCCTCTCCCCTTGGTGTCTAAGCCTTCATCTTTGTGGTAATTTTTTGAAGTTATTTTCAAGGAATGGTAATTTTCCTTGATCTGGAGTAACTAATAGTAAAAATTAACTCTCCTGTCATTTGATTCCACCACAACCCTGTCACATATTATATGCAGAAAACCAGACTAAACAGTTAGCTTGAATAACTAGAATCCAACAAAATAAAACTAACTCCTGAATCTCAGCTCTCTGTTAGCAATGATGATGTGTTTCTATTCTTACTTCTTGTATTAGGTGATCTGCAGAAAATAAATTTAATGCTTTCAGATAACGACCAGATCTGATGACAGATAATGGTTCTGCCATCTCTCAAAATCAATTCAACTGATGGTTTGTTTCAATAATATGAAGTTCTTCATCTTTCATCAGATTTTATTACTTTTCAAGCAGTGCTAGCATTTATCTTCACAGTATATTTGACTTTACAGCTGTATTCATTTGCACCTGTTTACCTACAATCCTTATGTATTAGAGTCTGCACATTAGTCAGCCAGTCCTGTGTAAACTGTGGGTTCACAGACTGGATTTTATTACACATTTTGGCTTCTTAATAATTAGATAAGACCTACTTCCACTCTTTTCATACTCATTCTGTTACAGAAAGGAATTTAAGAAAGGGATGCAAACATACTCCCACATCTATTTTGGGTATTCACTTTGCTGCCAGACTCTATCACCTCATTTCATGACAAAACAAAATCCCTTTCCAGCACTTTATGGCTCACAGTAACAAAAAAGAAGACGAAAAAGCACTTGATACATGTAATTAAGTCATTCTCCTGAGTAATGCAAATCCTCTCTTGACCCTCCTCTACATGCACAAGTCTGGAAACTGTGGCAGCAAAAACACTCCTCCAATAACTGATGACTCAAAGAAAGCAGTCATCACAATCTGCACCTTCATGAGTCTGAGGCCTTCCTAGCCAGAAACACACTCTCTCTAGAGACTGACATCTGACATCAGTTTTTTCTCTGCTGGCTGATCTTGCAGACATATAACCCTTTAATCTCTCCCCAGTAGTCCTTGGAAACAATCTCAAATTCTTTTCAGTCCAGCTTCAAATTTCTTATTAGAATGATGCACCTTTTTTTGTTCATGTATAGGTTTCTTGTTGATACTACCAAGAAAATACAGAGTTTGCAAGTCAAGTGTGGAGCTTCAGTGACCCCGCAAGAAGATGAAGATAAGACAACAGAAAATGTGCAGTTGCTCTTTTGCTTCCTTCTTCTTCTCTTCCTTCTTCCCATAGCAACATTTGTTGTGACAATGCAGAGTTTGGTGTCAGACTGGTTGGAATTGACTCTCTATGACCACGTACTGGTACCTTTGACCACTGTGAGAACCAGTGTAACTTCTCAGAAAAAAAGGGATTATCACTGTATGTAGACTCCTTCAAGATACAGCTAAAGCTGACCAAGATGAGAAAACACTTCTAAATAACATTAACATGTGTAAGAAGAATTAAAAGATTAAAAAAAGGGCCTTTTGAAGTTGTCAACATCAACTGTCACTGGCTAAAAGGAATTAAAAAATCCCTATAAGCAACTGGAATCATACTGCTGGTGTGACAGACTAAATACTGCCATACTGCCAACTTCAAATCCTGCATGGATTTGAAGACGATGAGCAACAAAACATGAAAATTTGGTAAGGAAAACTTTAAAATCCAGTTAACTAGTCACTCTTTGAAAATATTTGATAAAATTTTTATGTACTGATAATCAATGCTGTAACTGAAAAGCCAAATCCTGGAGTTCAACTCCAGCATAAACTGTTCAGTTCAGTGGGTGCAGGAGAATATCCAGTACCTCAGTAACTGAGGTACAGTCTGTTTTTCAGACTTTGAGGTTCGGCCAATAGTTCTCCACAGCACTGCTGAAATAAAGAACCTTTAAGCAGATACCTGTAAATCTTTAGCTGTTGATTTTACTAAACCCTCCACCTTTTACTAACATTGCATATTACCTCCTCTCATTGATGTTGCTGTAAAGACTCCTGCAACACAGAGACCGTGACAGTCTAAGCCATATTAAGCACCTGTTTCTTCCAGGCCTTTGGCACCCTCACAGACATATTGGCTACAATTATAAATTAGCTGTGATAACTTTAACAAAATTTAAGTGCAGACACAACAGTATAATCAGAGATGCCCAAATGCTCGCCATCATTCAACTCCCCATATAGATTTCTTACAGTGGTGAAAACTGCTGAATGGCTCTGAAGCAACATTGTGCTACTTCACCCTTTCGTAAATGTACTTGTGGGAAAAACACTAGGACAACTTGTCAGGATTTGATGTATGAAAATATATTTGCTTGTCTAAAGTGATCTTTGCTGGGGACACTTTCAAAAGCATCTCCTTTCTACCACATGGAAAGAGTGACCATAAGAACCACCATCTTCTCAATAGTTCCAACACCACTGGTGTCAATGCCAAATCTGAGTAGGCAGGAGAGGCTCAAAGAGAGTCAGAGAAACTGAAAATGCACCAAGCTGTTGCATGGCTGCTAACACAGACACAACTGCTATAAAGCGACCAGGTGGGATCAAATGCCTTTTCAATTTGTGTCTTTGAAACCTCTCCATGTAGATTTTTGAAATACACTACTACTTAAGCATGAAGGTGCAAGTTTGAGCATGCTGGACATGGTGTGTTTAAGCATATGTAGTGCAGATTGGTGTTATTTGTACTGTAAACTAGAGTAAAAGACCCAGTGATTTTATCCCCCCGCAGCTTCTGCTTCACACACACACTCCTACTACATTCCTAAGGGCATTCCACCTTCCGTCTACAGCTGCACAGCACTGTGGACATGACTCATCCAAACACCAGTGGAAACAAGTGCAAACGGCTCTGACTAACTGTGTAATGACCTGCAGTTCACATAAGAACAGTAGGGACTCATCAGTAATTAAAATTCAAGAAAAGATACAAAGTACTTTTCCTTGGATTAAATGAAATCACAATTTACTCCCACCTGTTCAGAATCCCCCAGCAGAGATGTTACAGCCTCTTAACCACTTCAATCTTCATCCCTCCAACTCGCTCCGTTTTACCTATTGCAGCTAAAAACGTACACTTTTTTCTACCTTCTTCCAAAAGAATTTCAAGTTCTGCACCACATACAATACTGTCTCTAATTTGTTCAAAAGCTCAGACTAGGCATCTCCGTTCTTTTTCCTCTATTTTTCTTAACATTTAGGATTACCAGATCCAGAACTTTGTCCTTCAAAGCCCTTCTTAAATTTTCTATCCCAAGACCTATGCTGGGAAAGTAGTAGTTGGGCGGCAAGACTATTGCTTACCCAAAACAGTCACTGTTTCTACAAACTTGTTTATATGTTGCTATCGCCTGCTGCCTTATACCTTCAGCTGGCAACTCTTTATAGTCAGTGCTTTAGTAGCTGTGCAGTTATTCAGAATCCAGCTTTACAAAATTTTAAGTGTTCAAAATCAATTTAAGCTTATGAAATGAATATGCATATTCCCCAAACACTGGCAGATGTTCAGTAGAATCACAGTCTCCACCAATACATCTGAAATTCATCTAAGTGTCAGGACAGTTTATTCATAAAGGATGTTTTTTCACCTGGCTATGTCTTTCAGGAATATGTATTTGGACTGAAGCACAGGAATGTTAATACTTTGCTTCAGTAGTGAAGATGATGATAGTATGGAGGAAAAATTGCCCTCCCTGTATATTCCCTTACTGCAATTTAAGAAGCTTATTGCATCAGATGCCTCCCTGCATTGGATATTTCAAGCAAGCATTAGGAATATATTCCCCCATTTAACTACTATTTTAAGTAACATTTAACTACTATTTTAAGCATAAAAGGGGCAGAAATAAATAAAATAAATAGTCACATGTAGACATGAGGCAAGCTGAGTAAGCAGTATAGTACTTGGTACAACTGAATAGAGCATTCCACAATCTTTACAAAAGAGACCAGGAACCAGCAGAGGTAGAAGAGGCACTCTGGGTGCGATGGAAGGAGTAATTCAAGAAAATTTCCACTACACAGAGTGCCCTCTGCTTAAAGAGGAAACAGCCTGAAAAGATAGAAGTTTTCAGGAAGTTTTTGAAAAATAATATCAACTAGTTTTGAGGAATTTCAGCTCAAGTTTTTGTTTGTCATTCAACAATAAGGTCCCAATCTTACAGTTAATTTCAAAGAATAACACAATTGTGACCATCCTATACAGCACTTCAGTTCCTCTGCTCAGAAGCTGAAGGCCTGTAAATTAATTCATCTCCAGTACTGGAGAGATGGTCTCTCTTTTTGAGACATTGTCCTGTTTCCCTCATTTGCCTCTCCCAAGAGCCCGTAGGGGTAGGTTTCCAATAACTGTAACCTCTAGACAGTTTTCCAAAATCTCCATAAAAATCAAGAACTGCAGCTTTGGTTTTGCAGATCTATGTCCACTAAGCAGTGACAGAGGATGTCATCATCAAATGGAAACAAAGGGGTGAAGTAGAACTTCACAACAGAAGAATGTGAACCCAACGATGGACAGAGTGGTTTAAAACAAAAGGCAGACAAGTCAAAACAGAGTCAAAGGATAAGAGGATTTGACACTGAATGTAAGCAGATAACATTAGCTATTCTCTACTTGTAGGACACAGCATTCCTTTGACCACAAACATCTGCCAGCTTTAGTGGGGAGCTCTGCTCCACCTCTGAGACTGCAAAGGTCAGATCTGCAGGTGCATATGTGAACAGGATACATCCAGAGAAAGAATAGGAAATTTTGTGACAAAAAACGAAGTATTGGCAACATCTAAGGAATCCTTGCATTTAAAAATCCATTTAGCAGTGCATGGAAGAAGTCAACAAGATATTCAGGAGCCCCAATTTCAACACAATTGTCTACTTCTCTCAAAGAAACACAACCACAAAATCACAGTTTGGTTAGGTTTTTTTTGAAACACTCCCCCCCGCCCCCCCAAAAAAAAACCCCAAACCATACTAAGAGGTGGTTTCAGGCATTAAACCAAAACCATAACTACTTTTACTTTAAAAATTCTGTAGTTTGATAAAAATTTCCTCCCTACCTTACCCTAAAATTTAAAGGGAACCAAAGGTATCTATCTTCTTCCTGTTAATCTTGCAACAATTTTAATACCTGAATGGCTACCTTGCATTCTATAACTCAAACAGTATTGTTTAACTTTTCTCCACACAAGAATCATATAAAATACTTATTTGATATATTAAAATCTTGAGAAAAATTTATCTTTAATTTAATGTTCAAAGTGCACCTAACCATATGCTGTAAGTATACACATAGTATTCATATAAAAAAGTAACACATACTCAAACTAAAGTTATTCAACAAATAACATTTTCAAAATCACTAGTTAGAACAAAATAAGTGCTGACCAAATACCTGATCCATCTCATTCTCAAAATCCAAAGAAAAACAGAAACTAATCAGGCTGCAAATTGTGACAAGGAAAAAGCAAATCCCAGAACAGTGAGCTCCTCGCCAAGTACTGCCATGACAACTCTTCCCCCTTACAATTCAACTGCCAATTCAGGGACTTCAGCAGGCCTCATTTATCGTGGTAATACCACTAAGAGAAAAGGACAAGTTTTGGGAACCCAGAATTCAGTCATTAAAAGCTCTACACTTCAAGACTAACACCTTGCTAAATCCCACATGTACCGTCCTCCAAGGACGAGGTCCTGCACAGGACAGTGAGCCTGCTTAGCTTTATACAGATGAAGTTACTCTGTTAATATCAGCGCTACTAGTCAAGGTTAAAACTGAATGTATTTTTATTTTTTCCTGGACAGTTATACGAGACAAGTATGCAAGTATCATCCAGCCAAACATGCGGAGCCTTGAAGATTAGACATTTTGAAGAGCACAGAACATCCTAAATGAGTAGATAAACTAATCTACTCTAGAATAACTCCCTGCTATAGCAATACAAAGTCCAATGCTAGATGATAGCACTTTATCTGAAATGATGGGGAAAAGAGCTGACAGAAAAACAAGCGGAAAAAAAGTCTGCTGACAGTACTCAAACTAAGAGTTTGAAGTCTAGTTAAACATGCAGCTGGACATCCTTTCAGATCTACAGAAACTGTGTTCTTTGCATCTGCATGTAGATACTTAGGGTCAGTCTCTTAAATACACTTTAGTTTACAGGTTATTTGCCACATTTTGATCTCCTGCAACAGGGTTCAGCAAGCATTTGGAAGAGCTACTGGGTTGCCCCCCCCAATGAAAGATTTAAGCTAACCAAAACCTCTTCCTCTACCCCTCCCCATATCCACCAGATTAAATTTTTCTTTTTTAACATGGTTGAACAATAATAAGAAATAATAAAACAATAAGAACAGCTGGATATGAACAGTTCAAGCTTGAGATCTTGGTAGAATAAAACAAAGCTGTTATGCCTTGCCTACCTACAGAAATGAAGTTTGCGGCCACATCAAGACAAACAGAAGTGGCGGTGTTACTACAATCACAAACAGCACTTACAGCATAGCCAGGAATTTGCTGGGCTTGAAAACAGAAAATCAAGCCAGAAGGAAAGATTAAAATTACAGCTCTGTAGTTAGAACTCCACACTTCAAATTCATACACAATTAAAAGTAAAGCTTTAAAAACTGGGAAAAAAAAAATCTAATTCTGATCAGCTGCTAGGTCAGAACCTTTCATGAATAGCGTTAAAACAAAGCACTCAGGGCATTATACATTATTTAGAGAAACGCAAAAAGTATTTTGATTCCAAGCCAGTTTGAACAATACAACCCTACTGCTTATCAAGGACTCCATTTTTTAAGTGTCTGTATAGACAAAGAATGGAATTTGAACAAAAAACTGTCTTTGCAAGTACAAACAGATGAAATGGCTACAGGGAAGACAGCTAGTAAACAGAAATTAAATGAGGAATATTCACAAACATCCTGTATAACATGGAACAGCCAGTGTAAATTAATGTCAACTCCATTTCAAGGCTTTAATTAGCATGAAAACTTAGAATGATCATTTCTGGCAGATGGTGTGCTTCAATACTTCCTAGGGAAGGCTCAGCAGAGGGAAGATAGTGATTTAATGCAAATGTGCCACCACACATTTTCTCCTCAAATATCCCTAAATATATCTGTCCTAAAAATTATATTAAATTCCTTTAAAACATCATGCCCACTAACAATGTCAACTTTGTGCAAATTTGGGAAAAGGGGCAGGGGTTTTATATATGTTCTTTTTGATAATCGTAAAGAGAACTGCATAAGGAGTTTGGAGCAAAACGTTACATTTATACGTTCCTTTCAGCTCTTTGCTTTTGCATTGTAAAGTACTCTTAGTTATATTCTCACATGTGTAATATTCTGTACTGATTACTTACATGTTAACCATCTGACCACACAGATTTCAGAAAATAGCCTTGTATTATTTTCAACATTGACATATGAAGTTCCCATAATCTGCACTATTGTTACTGGTTAACAAAAACTGCCATTGGATGCAAGCTACAGTATTTTAATTCAGTTAAACAAGGTAAACTCTCAAGTCATAATCATCATTTTTGTGTACCTAAATGGCAACATGTAAGCATGTTCACATCAGGGCCAGCACCAGACCAACAGAAATAACTTCTGCGTTAACCAAAGACTACCTGGGTACTGCTGACATCCAGCTGAAATGGTACAGAATGTCAAAACTGCTCTTTGACAGCAGCCTTCATGGGTATACTCAGACTTGCTGAGATAGTGGTTGTTCTGCATTGCTTTTAGGTCTTATTTATTTGAGGGATATTTGGTTGCACTAATGAAAAAGAGAGAAAATGTCCCAAGTCTGTTAAACTGCAACATCAGTTATGAAGAACCATAATCATCCAAGTGCAGTGAAAATTCTGAGTTTCCTGATAGAAGCCACAAGATGCAGGAAAAAAAAAAGCTACAGATTCTAGTGACAGATGTAAATTTGGACAATTTTCTTTTAAATAAAGGTACCATAACATAAGGCAAAGCTAATTAAATACAGATAACCCATGGACTAGGTGTCAAAGGGAAATTACAATTATGATTTATTTAGGTTAATTATCAAAGTCAGATAATAAAGAACATTACACACAAGTAGTTTTGGGTTTATAAGCTAAAATAAGAATTCAGTCTTTTAGCTAATAAAATTAATTTTCAAGAGCTCAGCTGCTTCTAATTTTGGTAATTTAATTTTTTCTAAAAGACTCTAAAACTCAGATATAGGCTTTCTCAAGCAAGAAAGCTTTTTTCCCCTTGAACTAACTAACTAACAAGCAGAGGTATACATTCCCAGTCTGAGAAGAGAACACAACCTGAAAATTGACAGTATAATTTTCCCAAGTTTTCAGAAGAGTTCCATTAGGGAATGGCATGGTTCATTATTGTTCTCCTGTTCTTCTAACTTTGGCTTACTTTTTGTTTCACAAAATTATGTGTTGTGTATTTATGTATTAAAAAGAGTATTACTCCTTTTGAATTATTGAAAATGTTATCATGGTTATGTTTTTTAAATCAGAATTAATCAGACAAACTATGACATGCTTGAGCCACAATTCAAAATAATCAGATCAATGTGCACATGAACACTGTAATCCTAATGACTATTAGTTCTGGTCCTTTGGCATCAAATACAGCACCTGAGTTGAACAGCACATCATGACAAGGTTTCATTAAAATGTGAATTCACAGTTTCAGTTTTTGTAAACAGCATTATAGCAATGAAAGACTGATACACTCCTGAATGAGAATATCCATGTAATGTTACACTATTTCACAAGTTCCTACACTGAAATAAAAATATTACAGGGCTTTTTAAAAAAAAAAAAAAAAAAAAAAAAAAAACAAACAAACAACCGTAACAAGGTAGCAGGGACTCCCTTATACTATTAGGCCCAGATAATTTCAATGTGAGTGTAAGTATTAGAACATATACCTTAACATATGTGACCAGATGCTTGCCACAGGAAAATCAGACTTTCTCTCTCAATTTTCTTTTAAAGTACACTAATGAAAAGTGTACATCATTGCAAGCAATGAAATACCAGTAGTGGTAACATATTTCCAAAAGAAATGGTAACTATAAGACTATACGCCTTTCTTAAGAGTCATGGAGGTGATAACCAGGAAGTCAGGCAGGGATAACAAACAGGGATAATTTGCCATTAGCTCAGTGTACATTGGGTTTCACTAAGCCTTCATGAAAACCAGCTAGAACACCACTCTTTTTCCCCTGCCATCCATCCATATATGCATTGAATAAAAACCAAAACAAAACAAAGTTTGAAGAGCTACAACTTCTTGATTAACACTGCTCAGTTAGAACAATGCCAAGGGTCACATCAAAGCAATTAAATGACTTTTAAATTTTAAAAATTTCCTTCATGGGAATAGCACACACATTATAATACCTTTTAGGCAGAGGGAATACCTAGTCCTTAAAAAGTATTTAGGTCTTTCATCAAGACCTAAATTGAGTACTAGGGAGAAAATTGATCTTAGAATACAGAATAATAAACAGCTGTATCTATAACCAGACATTTAGAAGTGTAGAAGAATACATAAGAATTTATACACAAATAACATATTTAAGTTGAGGTTTTACAACATACCTGTCATGGAGTTTGCTGCTCTTCCCATTTTCTGGAGGGTCCTCTTCTATAACATCCTGTACAAAAGGTGGCTGCTGACGTGTTCTCACGTAAGGCAATGTTCCCACGTTAAACATATCAGAAGACCTAGTGGGAATTGTCCCCTTCTTCTTCCTCGGGAGAGTGCCATGGATAGAGATGCCTTGAAAGGAGTTTGAACGATGCTCAGTTGGTGAAGGTTTAGTGGTCAAAAGGTCCATGGAAGAAGCCAATGAGAACTGGCGGTTCACTGGGCCATTTCTGGGAAGACTTGAAAATTTTCCTGCAGCTATCATTTTTGGTTCTGGAAAAGCAAAACCAAGATTTCTTATAGTGTATCAATCATCAAAGCCCTCACTTCAATGTAAGTTAAATAGCACGACTAACAAAGGTATCTGAAACTGATCTGCTTTACTTTGAGGCAGTCAGGTACCTCAAGATGTAGCCTGTACCCAGTAACGTTGCTCCCAACTGCACATCAAGCACACCCGTATACAACTTTTACACATGTGAAAAATCACAACAAAAACCAACCAATCTGCACATGCAAGAGGAGGCCCTGAACATTTCTCCATTTTTATCCACAGAGTTCCCCTTTTTTGCTTCTTCACATCCTCTGAAGACTCAGACATCAACTTTGAATCACTGATAAAAATCAAAGTTTTAAGAACATTTTGTCAAAAAATAAAGGACACTAAGGACACTATAGCTTGGTTTGGAAGAATATGTTTCTAAACACAGTAGCTGGCACACTGTGAGGAAAAAACTGTTGCTGAGGAGTCTTGCTCAAGTAATAAATGTAGCAGATAACTGGTCACATATTTCTAACAGGCTGTAAACTAGACGGCTCCACTCAAGAGATAAGGGCAGGAGCAGATTACTGGAATTCTCTTCTTCAGCCAGCCCAGCCTGCTAGCTCAAATCGTTGTTGACATTACTGATTCGTCAGAGCTGTCAGTCTCTTGTACAATCAATTACAGTCTGCCATACAGTACAGGTTTTTCTGTTATCATGAGCAAAACAAACACTTCAGGCACGTTAACAGACTGCTGTTCTGTTCCTCAAAAAATGCTGCCCTGTGCTCAGTTTATAATGTTGTATTACAGAAGACAGGCTGTCTTATCCTATCCAGTTATATTAGCCTGCAAAAGCCACTCTACGGAATCCATCACCAGACCCAAAGGGCAACCAGTCCTACATTATTTAACCTAGGTGTTAGTCAACCAGGTGCTTCCCATAAAAACTGGAAATGTCACAGGAGCAGCAGAGATTGATATGAAATCAGAAATAACAATTACTATTATTGGAAATAACAATTATGGACAGGGGGGATCTGTTCTGACCTTGGTCAAGTTCCATGACTAGCACCCTGAAGGCCCAGCAGCCTGTAAGCCAGCTGCTTACAGCTGCACAAGAACTCCTCCTGTTCTGGGGAATGCACAGGTGTTTTGCAAGGAAAACAGAGGGGCCTCTATCATCCTCCCACTCCCTTCTCCAGCCTCAGCATCACAGCTACTATCAGTGTCTCTGCTCTGAAGCTACTGTTACTTCAACTCAGAGGTTACCATAATAGGCTCAGTTTTACAGTAATGCTAAAGCTGATCTCAAATTATGAAAAAAATTCTGCTTCTTCCTGTCAGCTGTACTGCAGAGATTCACAGGCTCGATAAGGTCCACTTCTCCTTTATCAAAAATCCTACAATACTCAGTAATTCAGAATTCTAAATAATATCTAGATTTTTTTTTTTTTTTTATATCTTCAATTTGCCAAGCCTCTGTCAGAGCACAGTACTATGTAATAAAGTAGAAAAATCTCTGGAAATAGCACCTCTGCCTAGGGAGAATCTGTTTGACTCTGGTCAGGTTTCCTGTTGAAAAGAGCAAAAAATAGCTGAGGCATTAATAAGAACTGATGTTTTAGCTATGTGGATCCAAATAGCACCAAAACATCATGTCACAAAAATTCTGCCACATGGGCCCTTGATGTGAAATACTAAATCATCTCTCCATTTATCATGTGGTTGAAGGAGACTTTCTGCTGGCTAGTATTAAAAATATCGCATAATTATTGTCACAATACTTGCTTTAAAGTCAGATTTGCATTACAATTGTTATAAGCAAAACAACTGGTCCACAGATAGGAAGTTCCAAAATGCAAATGCTTACCACAAAGCTACAATCTCCTATAGCTAAAGCAAACTGAGAGCTCGTTTCTTCTAAATTCAGCTTTGTTACTAGAACAGAATCACAAAAATTACCTTTGACACCAGGGGGGAAAAGGCTTCTTAGCCTTCACACAACTATTTGAAAACTCAGCTTTTTATGTCAAATGCCACTTATAGAATCTGAAAAACTGGAAGCTAACTTGCTTATATTGCACAAACGTTGTTCTTTGAGGGGCTGCTGAGATTCTGTACTTAATTATTGTAGTTTATAATTACTGGTTTATAAAAAACCCACCTCTAAACCTCTGAATTCAACTATTTTAGTGCAGGTTACCCAGCGAGAGATTTTCCTTAGCCTTTCCTGAGAGGTCCTCACTGTTAGGCTGGAATGGAACCCATGACATTACATGCAAGTGGGTATCAAACCCAAGTCCTTATAACCAGTGAAAGCTTTGCTTTAATAGCGGATACCGGATGAGTGCACAATTGGCTTAGTATGACATTAAATTGTGAACCGCTTCATGTTTGAGGATCATAAAGAAATCTGAGAATTCACTCTCCTAATCAACTCACAAGGTAATTATTATAGCAATCCAGTAGGTTTCCAATCCAACAGTCTGCGAGTTTTCAACAAATAAACAAAGACTCCCTGATGTACAGCTTTTTCCATTTAACTTCCACTCCGAAGAAGCCCTTAAGAATGAAAACCAAACTCCCAGAGTTCTCCTAATCATTGCTTCTTTTAAGAAGTATTCTCAGGAACATCACATGACTTACAAATTCAATACCCAAACCTCAAATTCACACCTGAGTTTTGTTTCGAGGAATCAAGGCAGAGTTCCAAAGCCAGTACAAAAATACCTGCATTCAAGAACTTGCAAGACACTTAGCCACAATTATGTGTGCAGAAGTTTTGATAAGAAGTCAAACTATTCCCCTTGCAAAATCTCTCAAAAAAGCCAAAATAACCCCAAGCAAACAAAAACCCCCCACAACTCCCAAACAACAAGTCTGCTAAATTCTACCCATAAATTTATCTTCTTGCCTATGTGCTGCTGGACTATATATTCTTCATAAATGTAGGCAGAGAACTGCAACAATCAGCTCAGTAACAAAAGTCCTGCCAAACTATCCATACATTTTTCTTATATTGAATACAAACACTGCAAAGAGGGAACCTCTTCAGCTGAAAACTCTGGAATGTCTCAAATACTTTAGTATACGATTCAAAGAATGTTTGACCTTACTAGATACAGGAACCCTGAAAATGTTACTCCCTAAGAAACAGTGTATGCAAACATCTGCAATCAACAATGGAAATGGTAAACACTGTAATAGAATGATAGCTCAAAAGGAACTGAAATTTAATTGCACACATTCCTATTTGTCAAAATGCAGCACCTAACAACACAGAGCACTCTGGAAAGCACACAAATTTCCCCTAACTAGGTGCAAACAAGATGGACTAATGCCAATATAATGTTAGAAACGCTAAGTGAATTTGTTTTTATGTATAGACAGGCATTTTTCTTTCTTCGGTCTGTAATTAGGAAAAACACACGGGAGTAGAATTGTCAGGAGTCAGATTGTGAATTCTGAGAAGTGGAGGGCATGACAAGTTTCCAGGTAACTTCTGACATGTTCTAGTTTTTGTTATGAATGAGAGTGAGGAAACACAAACTAAGAGGCCTCCAAATCAACATGGCATTTAGTATGAGATTGGGCATAGAATAAAATACATATCTGGTGGGCAAGACCAAACATGCACAAAGTTCTAACCTGACCGGGTGTGCATCTCTTCACATCATTGCTCAAAACAAAAGAGGACCATATGAACAACGAAACAAATAACTTCCACCTCCCTAAACAAACATACTAAATATCCTTCTGTTCATGCCTCCTTGGCTTTGGGATGTAAATCCAAACTTTCTGGTTCAGTTCACCTTCATGAAAACTTTCTGATGTTCATACAGTGTGAAGAAGTGTTCTGATGGTTCACTCAGACACAGGTATAGAAGTAAGTGCCCCTTCCATACCACAGTGTAACACAACTAGTGGCAATGGCTTCTACTTTCTAGTTTCAATATACTGGAGGAAGGGAAGTGAGGGAAAGGGAAATCTCCAGTTTGGCCTCAGACATGCACAAGTGGCATTAGATACAGTCCAAAGCTGTATATGCTCATGCCAATGGAAATCTCATAAAAGGTAAGAGAAAAGCAATTTCAGAGTTCCAAATCAGACTCTTAAGCTATCTCAAAACTCTGTGTTATATCTAAACCAATTTTGGATATTAAAGGACCCATGTTTCTCTCAGTCTTATTGACCTGCAATCTGAGTGATTCTCCTTGTTAGATCAAATGCCCTGAAGTCTAAACCTGGTGTCATGGCAACACGTTACTCAAAGTATTACCATATCTTTACCATTATACATGCTATGAAGCTAAGAGAGCTTGAATACGGTTTAATACATTCAGCTGAAGAACAACTGCTTTATGTTCTCATGTCTTTAAAAGATGGAGTCTTTTGTGAATACTCTATTTACTTTCACCACATCAAATCTCCTCACAAATTCCTCCCACCCACCTGCCCTCCCTCAAAATCAGCAACAATAAATTATGATGAGTGGGAGACACATTACTCCCTTTTCCCTGCTAAGTTACTTGGCACATTTGCATGCACTTTGCAGACACACAGAGAAAATGATGAAAGTGATCAACCCTGATGGTGAAGAAAGTCAAGTTCAAGACAAAAAACAGATCAATTTCCACTAATTTATCTTTTTGTGTGTGTGTGTAGTAAGAGAATAAATTAGATAAACAAAAAGCATGACTGAAAAGCCACTGAAGTTAACATATCATAGGAAGAGACAGTTAGAACCACAGCCATTATAAATTCAAGGGGTATTTCATGTTAACTTTCCCTAGAAGCAATATATCTTCATTAGTGTAACAAAAGAGAGAGGATTCTTGCTCCCCAAAATGGCTCAGAAGCAGTCCCCTACAACCTCTGTTTTCTGCTTTTGTGAGAAGAATAGTAATGTTCAAGAACAGACAGCCTGTTATGATACAGAGACACAGATCAAGAAACCATATGCAGTAGTTCAAAGGCTTTAAGCTACTATCAGAAAAAACATGAGTCTGTCAAACATCAAAAACTCCCTGCAAGATTAGTCAGGTCAGTGCTTCCAAAGGGTCTTGAAGTGCTATCACAATGTTCATGCTTTCCTTCTCTCTCCTTATATATGTCATGCTATTTCCACCCCCCACCCCCCATACATCCTTGCACTGTGATCTGACAATGTATATAAAATGTTATTTTTAACTATTATTCTCATGCAACAGAAAACACACAGGCCAGGATATGTTATCTTTGAAATGTCTTTTTTCCACGATGAGAGAAACAGACAAATCCCACAGTTCTCTTTGCGAATCTTCACCTGTAGAATGCCTTGATACCTCTAAAATTGCCATGAAAAAGTGATCATTGAGGAGTATTCAATTCTAAGTAGAGATCTCCTCATTTGGCCTCATTTCTGAAATTTAGGTGCCCAATCAATTAGCTCAGTAATCCTGAACAGTATGAAACCCTGACTTGCAATAAACATTTCCTCCCCATTTTGCTGGCAGAAGCAGAGAACTTTACCAAGGTTACATTCAATTCTAAGCGTTTTTTAGCTAATGTTTCAAAATACAAGCTTTTGTTCCTTCCCTGGCATAGGAAGTAACTTACTGTTTTGCTAGCTCCTCTGTTCCCACAATGTTACTGAAAAAGAAACCAAAACAACCCACTGTAACTGAAAATGAAGCATGTAAAAAACCTTTTCAGCATTGTTATTTCGAACTAACAGCCAACTCAAGGAAATTACAAATTCCTACAGAAAGAAGTGCTTTTACATATGCTCCTCTTTAACTGGCAAAATGAGAAGAAAAAAAAAACCCAAACACAGCGTTTCTGTTCTTTCTACTCCGTGAAATACCTCGACAACACACCAGTGTTTTATACTTAAAGAGTATTTAATGCATTTCCATGGAATCAGTTCCCACCAAACCTAAGCCCCGGATCAGCAGTCCCTGTCCCAGCCGCGGCAGGGTCAGGGCTCGCCGTGCCGCCCGCCCCTGCCCCGATGGCGGTGTGGGGACACACGGACACCCGCACACACACGCAAACCCCACTCTTCATCCTCTGCCCGAGAGGACAGTGCTGTCCCCGCAGTTACCGGGTCTGATCGCTGCTGCTCCTTTCCAGGCTTTCTGTGGAGGTTTTGTCCCGGCGAAGCGCTGTCCTGGCAGGCAGTCCCGCCCGGGTCCCCCGGGGGGGCGGCAGCCGGGCAGCCCAAAGGGTGGCCGGAGGCCGGACCCGCCACACCAGCGGTCCGGAGCGCTGCCCGTAAACGAGCCGGGACGTCCTGGGAGAGCCCAAGGTCTGGCCGTGCCGCGGCAGCAGCAGCCGGCACGTACACCAGCACCAGCCTGCCCTAAAGCAGCGCAGTTCGCGATAACTTCAGCAAAGGTGACTCAGCCGGAGTCTTCCAAGAGCGCCCTAGGGCTCCCTCGCCCGTGCGGACCCGGTTCGGTGCCTCGCCCGCTTCCAGCCCCGCGGGCGCCGCTCACCTGGAGCGGGGGGCGGTGCCGGCCGGGACGAGTCCCCGGCGCTCGGGGGGCGGTGGGAGCTGCTCGGCACCGGGGGGACGGGGGGTGGTTGCGGGGGGGCTATCGAGGGCACGGCTGCAGGGCCCATCACCCTCCGCCCTACTCGGGCTGGGTCTCGCCGAGCCCCCGGCACTCCAGCCGCTGATGTGCCGTGACCTCTCGCTGCACTTTTACATGGATTTAAGCACTTGACGTCCATAATTTTTGCCTCTCAAATTAGCACTACAGCAAAAATTATCAGTTTTCTAAACCCACCCTGTTCGCGGACAATTCGGAGACTATCGCGGTGTACTTCACACACACACAAGTTACTATCGTTAGCAGATTTCCCCCCATCCCACCCGGTCCCGTGAAGCTATCTGTGCAACAGGTTGGTGAGATAAAACGCATTTTCTATAACAACGGGTCAAATAGCTGTACAGGATCGAGAGCTACTGACAGAACAGATGGCCAGTTACGCTCCTTTTGTAAAGTGGACCTTCAAAAGAATCAGATAATAATAGACACAACCATAGTTACCTCAGGCACCTTCAACTGTACCAATGACCCAGTAAAAGGGCTTTTGCTTAAATTACAAGTCAAGGCACACTCAGCTGACTTATAAAGCACTGTCTATATCAGCTTTTTAACACCAAATTTGTCTCTTTCCCATTGGCTCAGCCTTTCAGGCTGGCCAGCATTTCTCGGGTTTTGCCACAGGTTATTCCAGTTCAAAACAATTTCAATAACATCATTCTTTCCATGTTATCAGAATCCATAAGCTAACATTCTGCAAGCCTTTTCACCACTATCCTATTGGCATTAGTTTTCCAGAGGCAAGTATTTCTCTGCCTAACCAAATACTTAATTGATTTTGACATTAAATATTTGATCCCTCCTAGTTGTATGGCGGTTCTGTTTTGGGAGGTCATCTTCAATTTTCATTTTGCTCTAATGACCAATCCTTTCATTCTCTTTCTCCGTTTTTGCCAGGACTACATTTAATAAACTTCTCCTGATGTATCTACTTCACAGCCTGGCTACAACGATGTTGCTGAAGTTTTGGTCCTAAGCTATCCCAATGAAAAATGCAATTAAGTATCCAATTATTTATCTTCCAGGACCTTTATGTATTATCAAACTCATCATCAAAAAGAAATGAAATTATGGTGTTGTTACTCTAAGCAAGTTAAACTACATCAAATAGTGACAGCAGCAGGATTAAAATTCCACATGCTGATTTACCACAGCAACATCTCCGGGTACTGGGTAGAATTAGGACATCTACCTCTTCGTAGTTTGAGGTTTTTTGCATTTTTCAGAACACTGAATTTTCCAATCTGAGCCATCTAAAATATCTCACACCAATTAAGTTTTTTTAAAAAATGGAGCAATTCAAAACCGAAAAAAACCCACTGGACCTTCCTTTGAAGTGTAGCTAGAGCTTAATAAATACTTAGTTCACTAAGACAAGATTCTTTAGCCATCACGTATATTGCAGAAGTAGGTATGAAGGAAGATGAAAAGTCTTGCGAAAGTGTGTGAATTTTTGTAGATATGAGTAGAATCTTTGCATAAGAAAGCTCAAGTAAGGCAAAGTTTAGTATAAAATAAGAGAGAAAAAAGTAAAGGCAGAGAGTGCTCAAACATGCAGTAAGAAAAGAAGAGACAGAAGATTAGAAAATTAAATTTGTCTAGTATACCAAGGTAAAGGAAGCTTACAGTGGCATTTCTGGCTGGTGCTCCCCTTCCCATAGCAACACCATTTTGGTTCCTGAAAGCAGGCATGAAAAACAGGGATGCTTATCAGTGTTGGTATTGCCACACACCTTTTACAACAACTTCCAAAACAGAAAAGTTGAGGTACATGTGAAAGACAAAAGTTTTCAAAAAGATCCTCTCATTGGTGCTGGGACATAAGTCACCACTTGTGGCTGACAAACAGACTTCTATACTTCCATATTTTTCTTCCCACAAATTACAGAAAATTATAGCGTACTATTGACAGTGAACAGAGCCTTGAAGTAAAGGTCTAAATTCAAACTTATTTCACATAAAACAAGACCGAAATGCACAATAAAACCTCACTCTATTCTTTTGTCAACTGTTTTTCCCCAAATGCATTGTTATTTGAGCTACTGATGAACTAGGAAAGCTAGAAAATCTTGAATAGCTGATGGCACTGTGCTTTTGTCACTGTCAGTTGTGAAAAAACAGGTAAGTATTGAGAATAGAGAGGCACCAGAAATGTTTCAGGCACAGTGACATATCCCAGAACTTCACTGCCACAAGTAACAATCTGCAAACATTTCCCACAAGACATTTTACGCAGAATCTTTCTTCAAAATACACTTGGGGGAAGGAGAGATCAGGGGGAGGGGAAAGGAACCAAAGAACAACAGACTGTGATCTCATTTTGGACACCAAAATGCCTCACTAATATGTCCAGTGCAAGAAAAATGGCATTAGGGTGAGAATAGAGAAAGAGGAGTTACCTGGATTCCACATTCAGTTCTAGTATTCTGCCCCACTTACTTCCTGTGTGACATATACTTTCATTTTTGTAACATATGTCAGAGTGGAAAATATTTTTCACAGGAAAGACTGTATAGTACTTTATTATCTTATCAAGTGGAAGATGCTACAGAATTGCAAACTATTATTTTCCTAATCGCATAAAGGAAAATGTCTTCTCTATCTAAACTACACATTCCACAGTTCAGGTAAAAGACATCTAAAACCATGCCAAAAACTCTGATCCATTAGCACATAAGATGATCTCTATTGGCTGATTCTAATAACTCAGGAAATTTTCAGGCACTGTAATTATAAAGGAAGTAGTGTCATGCTTGTCATTTTTTATGAATAAGAATGAGAAAAGGAGCAGTAATTTCCTTAGTAACATGACCGCGTGCTAAGTAGTGGCACTGGGAGCTGGGCAGCCCTGCCTAAACTGCAATTACTCTCGCATGAGTCATTACATTCTTTTCCTAAAGTTTTATTCTGTCTTCCGGTGAAATTGAAAACTGGTCTTTGTCTTCATATATGACAATTTACACAACCCATCCTTGCACATACTTGATGCAAAGCTTTTAAAGAGAACTTTCCTACAAGCTGAAAGAAGGAAGAATCCACAGGATTGCCTACAGTAGCTCCATTAGTTGTGAGCTACTTTGAATTAAGCTAGATTAGATTCCTTATTGCAAAAACGCTGCTGTTTTCATACTTTATATCCACTTTGAAAATGGGTTTTCTGAGCTGTAGGATGAAATCTGGAAGCACCAATGTCCTTAAAGAAGCACAGCTGTCAAGCCCTCCTCATCAGCATTCCACGTTAACCTGCCATACCCCTCAACCATCTATATGGCATCACACTGTCTGTGTATCCCCTTGCCACAGACACATTGGCAGTGGAGTGCTCTCCTTTGTGACATCAACCTGCTGCAGACTGAGAACCCAGCAGTGTGCTGGCCATCACTGGCCACATATCACACACTGCTGTGCCCTTCTGTGGCCACCCCTGACTCTGCTTTGTGAAGGAAGGGACTGTGTACGGGTCTCACCTAGTGCAAAGACACCTATACAAGCAGCTATCTGAACAGATTAATGAGGAATACAACTGAGATGGACGCTGTAGCTGGCATGCCTTAATTATACCAAGCTGTACACTTGCCAGCTCTTGAGACCATTTTCAAATGTCTCTGGCTTACAGAAATCAGGGAAAAAAAATAAAAATGGGACAAAACAAGATTCATTGGAGCTTTTCAGTTTGACCTTAAGTATCAGAATTCCAGTCTTCCTAAAATAACCAGGAGAAAATACATTTACTCCAAAAGCACTGTTCTGCAGCTGCAATTATAAAATGCAGAAGTAACTAAACATGATGAGCATGGTATGCATGGATTGCTCACACAGCAGTTCTTATCCCTGATAAACAAAGTCAAAGCAAGTTTCTACTGTAGACTTGCCTTAGAAGAAAAAGGACGCAAACAAACAAAATGTTACACTCACGCCTCAACTCCCACAGGTGCCACACACAGCATAATTACTGGCTAGGAAATCACGTTTAATTACTGGTAATTTTCAAATTAATTTAAGACATTGGGGGCAAATAAAAATGACAATACTAAATGACAAATGCTCCAGTACTTAAAATCTGACAATATTTAGTTTGCAAATTATGACCTATGGCAACTATGCTTTCTAACATTCTCCCTGGCTGCCAACTGAAACAGGCAAGTTTAGTCAGCAGTAATCCAGACCTCCATAATAGAACTACCAACATCAACTCTTGCTATTTGATCTGTCTTAGGTCTGATGACACAAGGTCTTTCAGAACCTCCCAAAGTGTTATCTGTAATGAGTCAGTGCTAAGAAACCTCATGACCCCTAGTGTCAGAAAACTTTGCAAGTACAAATGTCCCATAGCTGCTCATCCTGTAAACAATGCTGTAGTATGGCAAGAGAGTTTCAGGAGTTATATAAACCTTAGCTCACTCAGCGACAAACTGGAACAAGAACATGCTCTGGCTTGCTAGAGTTTCTGGCTACATCACATTTAATTTTTGCAGACCTAGAAAAGTACAGACTGGGTATGTATGATACGAGAACACTGATCTTTATTTAATACTGGTTAAAAAATTTAGGTCTCACAAATCAGCATTTCCCAATGGGAATTAGTTTATTCTTAAACTCCTCTAATCTGCAGTTCACCTTGGAAAGTCTTCAGTCAGAAATAAAATTAAATTTTTGGAAGAATTTGAAAAACCCTTCACTGTTAACAGCTATTAGAAGTTCACAAAGCTACAGAATTCCATGTGTTTTGAGTCAGCTACTATCAGCTACTGCTGGAGCCAAAAATCCCAAATACAGTAATTGTTAGATATAATACAAGAAAACAGAAAATCATCTTTAACAAAAACCAATTATTAAAAAATTATTACGAATAAATTATTGCATGGATTCCATGACAATAAAAAGTTGTGTTCCTCTTCCTCTCTTTCAATTTGGTATTGAAGCAACTTGTGCTAGCACTGACTAGACACACCTGTTTCAGAAGCTTGAAATACATGGGTAAAAAGGCACTAAACCCCGTTTTCTTTTATTGACTTGTTTTGATAAATATTTTAAACTGGAAAGAAGATGGACAAGGTTTTACGGGTCTTTTTTTACCAGAGGGTCTGTTTTCCTCTCTTTGCTTTTAACAGTGGAAGAACTGTTACTGTGGAGCCAAGACCTGTAAGTTTCTGGGTTTCCATGCGTCTGTAAAAAGTCTCAAATACAGGAGAATTAACAGTCTCTCTTTACACGTGGCTGATGTTTTTCATTTAGAACATAACTGACATGTAGGCAAGGATAAACAGAAGGTCAGAAAGCACCAATAAGCAAATTTGGAACTTTCAACAGACAAAATGGTACTGTCAGAGGTGTCTGTTAACAACTGTGTAACAGCATTTATATTTCTGACCTTCTCAAACAGAAATGGCAAAAAACTTTAAATCCTTGTTTCTCTCAGTGAGAGCAAAATAGACCACACAGGTAGCAATGCCACCTCTAACTATTATGCAGAACAAAGTGTTCAAAGCAGCTTTCTCTCCATCTACTGGCAAAGCTACCAGCATTCTTTAGCATGAGTCTGGAATCTGACAGGTTGACACTGCATACCACTGCTCCAAAGCACTCTGGCTGCATTTGTAAAGTTTCAAAGAAAAGCAAAAGAACCAGATTAAGTAAAACGACTTTACCCAAGAGTGACAAAGGCAAGATATTTGGGGTTGACAAGGCAAAACCAGTCATGATTTTATGCTAAATATAATGATCATCTAATAAAAACACATAAGGAAGTCCCTTGGTTATTTTACACCTTCTTTGAAGGTGTACTTGTCTCTATTTATATTGTCCCAGGCACAAGTCAGGCTCTGTACCACTTGCTCAGTTTTCTTCTTAATACAAACTAGGTCTAGATAATGACAAGGAAAAGACCCACATGGCGAGAAAGCACTTCATATTTAACTTCATACTACTGCAGCATGGCAAGAAATACAACATAGGCAGAAATAGCTATCTAAGAATTGAAATGCCATTCTATTTTCTCTAGCAAAATCAGGAAGCAATGGAATATTAATTGCATTTAATCTAATTCAAATTTTGCATATTATTTTGTATTTATTCACAATAAATTATGTCAATGTATATATTTTATTTAAATCCATAAAGGCTGTCTGCCTTTGTATGATAAGTGGAATAATAAAGATTAAATATATATTTTGTTAAAAATCTCTGCATAAGAAAACCTGTACAAGACAAAAAGGAAATATTCTTTATATCTTTTCTGTCTCAAAGAAAAACACTCCAAGATGTTAATGAAATCACATTAAACCATAAAATGCTACTATTCAGAATTCATCCCAGTAAAAGAAATTACTGGAAAAACAAAGTTTTAGCTCTTAGAACACTTCCTTAAAAACGCTCCTTATCACTTAGCTTTCTATATATCTTTCTACACAAAACTCCATCAATGACATATGGAAAAGTACATCACAAATACATACAAATGTGCACAAATAATCAAATAGTCAAATTATGCAAAGCTTTCAAATATAATTCTATATTTAAATTCATGCTCATAAAGAACAAGAAACATCTTCCATGTCTAGAAATACCAGGGAGATATTTTCATTTATACTTTACATTACCCTCTGTAATTACCTTTCTACTGCACTGAAGGAGCTGGTCACATCATGCTAGGATTCCTCAACACACCTGAAGCATGATTTATTCTTTTACTATAGGTCATAAGGAGTCATAATAAAATCATACTCCTAAGTACCGTAGGTAATGTGACTAAATAAAGTAGGTAACATGATTAAATAAGGGTCTGTTCCAATCCCACATAGCACTAAACCCGCTTTAGTTTTATTAGAGGATACTGAAACCCCACGGTTCCTTCCTGGAGCACTGCTCTCCAAGTACTGGGCTATAGTTTTCAGGATGTTTGTCTTGAGCAAACAATCTCTGATTGTTACAGGACAGAGTGCTATGCCTCATGCTCAGGGAGGGAAGACCTCTTTGAGTAATACAGGAGTCAGCTTACACCTAATTTGTCACCAGTTACTCTCACACCAGAAGAAGGTACTTCCAGAAGGATATGTCATTTCCTGACTTTTCTAAGAAGCCAAACAAATATTTCAAAAAGGTGCTAGATAGTCACTGAGAACATTCCTATGAGCATAGGCAATGTTTTTCTTTCCTTAGAAGCAGCTAGTACCCAAATTTTGGATGCCTCTTGGTCCCGTTCTGTGGCAAGCACAGGCAAGCTGCAGGCCTCACCCCCTGATTCTACAATTTCCCTGGAACTGAAAGCAAAAGGTACATCTCAAAGGAGGCACAGCATGCCATGAATACATGATTGGCTACTGGCATAGATGGCAGGGCATCTGGATCCAGAACGTGCTGCAGCGCACATCAAAAGCTAAGTTAAGATACAGGCAGAAGGACTGTGAGAAGAGTATTTATGTCTCTTCACATTGATACCTTTTTGAAACTTCATTTTTGTTAGACTAAATGCATAGAAGCTGAGAAAGTATTCTGGGAAAGCATCACTATGGATTGGTGCACTCTTTCATGTTTTCACTTGACATCTACTTTGCCACTACCTGATACAAGGTCATAGACTTCAGCAGCTATCAGTTTGACTCTCCGCACAGCCACCTGGACTTCTCTTCTTGAAACAGTGGTAGGAAGTATGTTTAGAACTGATAACAATTTTGCACTTAGAAAGAAAGTCTTTAGAAAGCAGAAGCATTTTTCCACTTGCATACTTTGATTTGAAAGGAAATGAAATATAGTGATAAACCCTAAGCAAATACTGGAGATCATAAATATTTAGAGAAAAAAAAAACGCTTGAAATTTATAAGGCTGCACTCAAAACAAGAAATTAAATGTTCCAGGCCAACCACAGCTGCAGCTTTTATGCCTGAATTAATTCCATCAGCTGCTAGCACTTGCTAAGCCATGTGTCAGGAAGTCATCCATCCCGGAATACCTCTACAATCAACAACAAAAAAATATAGACACCTAAAAAAGGTAGTGAACTGAATTATCTGAATTCATTCTGCTGAATTCATCTGTCTCTTTACAATAGTGGAGGGAGCAGAGAGTGACTGGCCTCCCACTAACACCTTCAGCTGCGGTTTCAGTTTAGGCAGTGGGGTTGTTTCAGGGCTCAGCTCTGCTGTGTCTTCCACGGCCATTCATGCTTGTACAAGTGTTTGTGCAGCTGAACAGTGAACTGGTATGGGGACTTGATGTGGATGAACATGAGGGGAAAAAGAGACTGTTTTTCAGCTAGATATAGTCCCCAATGGGTTCACCACACAGCTGCAGGATAATTTGACTAGCAACAAAAGGAATGATACAGATGGGGGAAAAGCAGCTAAAGGAAAGCTGAAGAGGGCACAGAGTGCTTAGGTCAACATTTTGGAATCCCAGCTTCAACTAAGGTCAAGAATCAACAGCACAGCAGCCTTTAAGTTTTCTGATACTTATCAAAAATATCAGAGCCCATTATTCTATGCACTGATCCACTATAAAATTTATTCTGCTGGACTGAAGTGGTTTAACAATTTTGAATGGTTATTTTCCTATTGATTAGCTAATGCTACTTACACCAAACCAGTTATCCCAGTCACTTCCCTATCACTGGCTGGTATAAAGATAGCTTAAAAGCATCCTCTGCATAGTTCAACAGATACGTGGTCATATGTACATGTCATCCAGGTCAAATGTGTTGTTGGTTATTATGTCAATGCACAGATCTTGGTATTGTGAAAACACAGCCCAAGTAACTTGAGTAAGAAAGGATGAATTCAAATCTTAGTGTAGCGGGAGTGTGAGACTTTTCAAAGTAGTTTCAGAACAAAGATAACATTTTAGAAAACAGAACATGTTTTTACAAAATTTCCCAAAATTTAACTTCACTGTATGAAGAAATGTCTATAAAATTAAACTCGTGGAAATTCTTACGTATGAAAGTGACTTATCACATCAAGCACTGTCTGGAACCTGTTGAACCAGCAACAAATACAATGCTGTTGTTTAAAACTCACAATAACAGCAAACAGAATAAGATAGCCTTTGTTCTATGTTCTGGTAAGTTCATTATTAGGACATCAGTATTTATTTAATAGAATAAATATTTTAACAATTTTTTTCTAACATCTGACTACAGCACAGTTCAGCTCTGAAAAACAAGCATTTCAGTCTAACTGATTAGGCACTTTGCTTCTAGACACAGCATTGTGTCAAAGACAGACACAAAACACAGCCATGTCATAATAGGCTGGAGACCAGATAACAACCATTAATCCCTACTGTGAAAACAAAACAGTCTGCACTAGGGTATGACTGACTGAACCAATCTGCTTTGCAACCTTCCCAGAATTCTTTAATACAATACGTAAAGCTATCTAGTATAGAAATATCCTGGTGTAAACACAACTCAGAGATCAATTTGGCTCTTTTTACAAGCACATAATTAAATTATACACTTAATTATTTTCACTGGCCAAAACCAAACAGTAAATGGAAACATTGCTCAAGATAAATGCCCATAAAAATATGAACCAGCACTATTTTTACTGAACTTAGCTTAAAGAGTTCTAGCACTTACGTGTCAACCCCCCCCCCCAAACCCTATCATGCTGTCACTTTGCAACCTGTGTCTGAAGGACAAAAAAACTCCCACGTATACACACCAGAAAAAATGTTGGGCTCAAATCCACTGAAATGATCAGCAATATGACAAGATTAAATGTAGCTTAACATATCCGAAGCTGAATATTCCATGAGTTGGAACATTCCAATGAGTTGATTGAAATGCTATATAACTATCTATAAATCAATTTACCATGTGACTGACAGTTTGAACAGTCCTTTTTTTTCCTGAAAAAAGGTGTTATATTGACAACTGTAATACATTCCTCCCTCCAGTACCTGAAAAGACTACAAAATGCAGTCTCAATGCCACATGAAAACAGATACCAACTGAAACACATTTTTCTGTTTCAATTAGTTTTAGTTTTGCTGCAGTCAAATAATTTCCTAATCTGTTTGCAGTAGCAGTTACAAAAATGTCAGATTTACCTTCAAATTTTAACACTTGTAAACCAAAGAACTGTAGAAGTCATGTAATTGTTAATCAAATTTTGAACTCCTCAGGAAACACTGAAGACATACACTGATCTACTTGTAAACAACTAGTTCTAGTTTCTTCTGAAAACTTAAGTAGCTAACCACATTTTATGAATACTTGATTTTTGATCTTTAGAATTATTGGCCAGAATGCATAACATTCTGATCTTGTTATCTTGTGAACAATTCTCAAAATATTCTGTACAAGTCCCAGTTGAATATCATGTCACTTTACCATTCCACTCAAAAGAGAATGTCTTACAGGGCTTGTTACAACCCTCATGAACTTGAGCTGAATTTTGATACTGAACTGACAAAAGCATCATAAAAGCAGCAAATGATGGAGTGATCAACTCTTAATTTAAAGCAAAGTCCCTAATGGAAAAGAAAGGTCAGAGCTGCCTGTGTAAGCTTTCTTCCTCTCTCCTCAGTAGGGATGAGATGGCATGTACCCCCATTAGCTTGGTTTAGACCTTTTGATACCATCTTTCCAAATGAGGAAGGCATTTGTGACACCATCTTCCATCAGTCATGGTATGTTAACATTACTCTGTCTTGTTAAGCTGAAGACTGTGAGAGCAATAAAAACTGAAATGAAAGTAGAACTTTTTCTAAATGACAACTTTTTAAAAAAGTACAGGTTATATTATTTTGTAAAACCCCTGACAGGATATTAATATTTAACTTCTGTTAAACTAATGTGTAACTATTCTTCTTATGGTCTGTGTAAAGTACCCTGTGATCTGCATCCAGAGCAGTATCCTAGGCTGAATCAGTTTACCATCCTTTGTGACAGGAAAGCTTGGGTTGCCTTAACTCATTCTCTTAGTTTTTAGGAGACAACATGGAAATCTTACCTCTCTTTCTTTTCACCTCCTGAAGCAGCAGGATATTGGAAATGAGGTGTGTTCGGTGGCCTTGGTTTTCAATTCCCAGTTTTCTAAGATCAACCTCTGTAAGATGGAGTAAGTCCTGCAGCAAATGCCAGAGTAAAGAACATATTACACATATTAGTACAGGAGAATTCAAATTTCTTTCAGATAGGTTTGCTGTTTCTGACACCATAAGCTACATAGCAGCAAATATATTTATATGTTAGATGAAGGCCCTTTGTCATGTTGACCTATGTCATTGAAGGGATGAGGATTTTTTTCTTTTAGAATATTAATTCACTGTCTCTCAATTTTTTTCTCAAAACAAAACTGGTCAAGTTAGCTGAAGATTTTCTAAAAATAATGACTCCTTTGAGTAAAAAGAAAAAAAAAAATCCCCAAGAGTGCTAGCATGCCAATTGCAGTTAAACTAATGAGGGAAGATAGATCTGAGCGTGAACTGATGAGAATAAGAATGTAAAGGAAGGCTTCGTATAATGAAGAGGATATTCACTGTAATTAGTAGATAATATGGGTTGTGACACTGTTTTGAAGAACATAAATTTCCATTAGTCACGCCTGAAAATATCATATTAAGTGTTTCTCAAATGATAACTCATATGTAACTAATGATGTGGAAGTAGGAGTTGAACAAGTATTACTTTTCCCTTTCTAGGTTTGCCCAGATGCAAAAATTGGTACTAATGTTGAATTCACATTTCAGTAGAAAGGATTTTTCAGCTTTGGCAACAGTGACAGAGCGTCCCACTGCTTCTTTCAAAAAAACTTCAACAACCTTCTGCCAAATGCCAAAATAATTGTCCAAGAAAATCCACAAACAAAGGAGCACAAATGCAATATGCCTGCTCTTCAAATTTGAGCAAAAAAGCTTGGAAGGAGGAACACAAATAGGGTTGTTGTTAACTCCAGTACCGAACAGCAGGTGCTCAGATTAACACAGTGGGAGCTTTCATAAACACATTCTGGTGAGACTTTTTAGTAGCTTTAAAGAACTTGCTGTATTTTGCAGTTGACAACATTAATATGAGGACATTTTATTTCTCAGGTAGAACTGTCCCCTGCCTCAAAGTTTTCTTTCTTCATTCCAGATCATAAGCACTGTCTTGTCTGGGTTCAGAACTGGTTAGAGCAGTTGACTGAAACCCAAGAACTCTGTCTATTACTACCCTGAACTTACTACTTAGCAAAAAATAATTCAAGAAAGTGTGCATCACTGTTCTCCTCAGCAAAATGGATACAATCATACCTTCTACTGCAGAGATAAAAACCAGTGTAAATAGTTACTAATAATTATTTTTAAAAGTAGAAGACATCAAAGGCAATTACTTAGACTTTCAAGAACTTAGAAGTTTGGTTTAACACGGTTCTTAAATGTTTGTCTAGTATTGAGCAGGTTGGTAAGTATGTGAAATCACGTTAGTTTGGCATTTTCTCAACTTAAAGTTTTGTTTCAGAAAAACATTCCCTTTGGTTGAGGAACTAAGTGATCACAGAATGCTTGTAATGTACAGATATTGCAGAACTGAAATTCTGACTCACAGCCCTGAAATTGAAAAAAATCCATCATATCCTGAATGATGCACTATATCCTGAATGATGCACTAAGTCTATTTTTAAGTTTTGCACTTCAGCAGGAACTTCTTCCAGGCAGCTTTCAGGCTGTGGAAGCTGTAAACTGTCTTTGCTGTAGGATTCTTGTTTGGTGGTTGCTGTAACAGCTGTCACAGGGTTCTCCGTTACTGTTCTCTGTGCTACGGCAGAAGTGTGAATCACGTGAACATCTTCCAGTGTGCTTCTAAGACTTGCTAATTGAGACAACTTGGAAAAATAGAAAATACTGTTCTTTTTCTAGTTGTGACATGTTCTACTTATGTTTAAAATCCTTTTATTTTAATTTTGCTTGAATTAGGACATTACCATGACACTCACTAAGAACTCTAGTGTACAAGCAGCACAGATGTTACACAGAAGACAATTTCAAATAAGTTTTAGTGCCACTTCATGAATGTTTGATTATTTTATTTGTTTAAAAATGAATCCAAGGATATTTTGAGTTGATGATGCTATTCAGTTGTATTTTTCCCATTTATTTTCTGAATTGAGAATGCAGAGAGGAAGAAATAAAATCTATCAAAGCAGCACGTTATTTTAAACAAGCTATCCACCTTTCGGTTTTTTTGTACCAACATCATATCACAGAACATTAATCATTTGTATTACATCATCTTGCCTAACATTTTCTCAAGAAGTTTATTGAAAGTAGAATTTTTACCTCTATGCCATCATATTGTTCAAAGAGCGTGCAATATTCTGCAAGACCAAGCTGGCTCAGCCAGTTAGAAATGGGTAGATACTTCATGATCTATTCCCTCACAATGCCTCTGAAAAACAAAACCAAATTACACATAACATTGCTTAGGAACATTACATGACTGAACTCAGAAAGCACTTCATAATATGCAAGTTTCACTATTATGGCCAAAGAGATTACCTCTTACCAATTTGCCAAGGAAGCGTTAGTTATCTATGTACTAATATTTTTACATTTAGTTCATTGTTTCATTGTAATCTTCCTGCAAGCAGGGAATGTTGAAGACTGTATTTAGTTTAGCTCTCACAGCTGAGTTAGTCTTTTAGAATATGAATCAACAGAGCCACTCAAAATTGTAGTATCAATTAAAATACACTCAGCTTTTGTACTCAAAGAGTATGTTCCTCAACATGCTCATTCAGTGACAACACCATTCTTCTCACATATGTGACACATATGACAAAATGCATTAAATGAAGAGGAATAGCAAAAGGAGCAGTGTTTTCTGTAGGAAATGTGAAGGAACTGCATTCTCTGTAAGACAGTCAAAATGACTAAGATTCTGTGGTGAGTGTTTGTTGAAGATGGAAACATAGCTAAAGTCAACCTATTATGGAGTATTTTAAGAAAAAAAGCAACTGAGTTTTTTACAGTTTGCTATCCATCATGTCATCTGAATTTGAGCTATTTACAAATAAAAATAATTTTGTTACTTTTCCCCAGCTGCTAAAATGAAATAAAAGATAGACATTAAAATGGACACATGATAGACATTGGAAGTTAAAAGACAGGCACACAAAATATTCTCCCAATATTACTGCTCTATGTAAGCAGATATGCAAGATCTACACAGACAAATACTTAAGCTTCCAAGAATTGCTGAGTTTCTGAAGAGATTTCTATGTGCAAGTTCGAGCATATCCTAAATCAATTCAAGAATGTCCAATCTGTAACTTGTGATCTGAACGCTTCCTATCAGAACACTGACGCCAGAGGTGGGAAATGCTCATGTTCAGACATCTAGTGTCTTTAATTGTACATTTTTGATATTTTATTTTTAGTTGAAGATTTTTGTCTCATCTATACTTCAGGAAAAGTACTTGCTTTTTAGCTCTGTATAAACCAACAAGAATTATGACTTTTCAGCTACAAACCACATATTCCAAGATCTCTTCCTACTCTGAATACATAAGAAGCTGTCCAAAGGCTGACATGTAATGGTCAGCAAAGAGTCAGTGTTGCTTTCTGTCAGAGAGAGAAAGTCATTTAGCATTTTCATTTTTTTTTAAAATACAAATTGCAAACCTAAAACTACAGTTCCATAGAAAGGTAGGTCACAGTAGCAGTGTTACCTGTATTAAAGTACAATACATTCCTAGAAATGTTTTAAAAGCATTTCAGTTATAACAAATACTTTTAATAATACACACAATGTTTTGGACCAGACACTGTTTTGGAAGCCTCTATGAATCTTGCCTCAGTGCTCAACCTTGGAAACAAGTCAAAATGGTTACACTTCAGAGAGACATACAGCATTACACTGTGAAAGCTGGAATGCTGGAATGCTTCACTTCATGATCTATTAAAGAACAAACATGTTAATTTGCAAATCACATTATGAAATCCCTCTATTGTCCACTGGAATACTCTGCTATATTATTTGCTTTATTGCAAGTTTTCTATTATTGTGAAAATATTGCAGGCTATGAATGGCAAGTAAACATCTAAAGAATGGAGGTATTACAATAACTGAGAGCATCTTGTGGAGTAACATTAACCAGAAAATCTCAACATTTAATTGACACACCACAAAAGAATTTCCTTGAGGAATGTTAAAGCCAGAGAGAACATTCTTATGTGAGGCAAGGACAAGCTCAGCCACTGATATCTTTCATTTATTGGCTTGCTTTAAACAGTTACTTTCAGATTGCAAGATGGTCAGCATGAAAGGCATATGATTGTCAGAGAGATAAAAGGAAAAACATGGCTACTTGGTTAGAACATAAGAAAAGCCGTGGACAAATAGCTCTTTTCTGGTTCATATGTTTTAAAGTAACAGACTTTAAATTTATTGTCATAAAAGAACTTGTTTTCAAAACTGTTTGACAAGTTCACTACGAATATATTTTTAAAGACTATAAATTTTGTATTTCATTGTGAATACTTAGATTCGATGTTAGTAAATGACGAAAAAAAAATATCTACAAGAATTCATGGCGAGTCATCACACTTACCATTCCAGAACAAAGAGAAACTCTGCACTAAGCATGAAAGGAATTCCAGAATTTCCACAGAGCAACATTCTCTTTAACAATACAGTGATAAACACTGGCTGTCTAATCTTACGTGGCCAGCTGCATTTGCTTTGTTACTAATTTATGCCAAATGAAAAAACACCCAAAGAAAACCAAACTAAAATGACAATACCTCCCACCTCCAAATGCCCAGACAAAGGAAAATTCAAAGCAGAAAATGATGTTACCAACATGTGACAAGATACTAAGAGATACAAGATGCTTTGCTTTCAAATATAGTGCAATTACACCTTAGGATGGGATTGTTTTATGGCATACTTTTATGTGCTATTAAGTCCTTGTTAACACCTACACAGATTTATCCCTTTTGTTTTAATGAAAAATTTGTTCCTACAACTGAAGTAGAAAAAAAAAGAATCTCCTTTTTCTCGGAAGATAACTAATTGCTTCTCTGATCTTTCTGCTAATGGTAGTTTTGGTGAAGAAAGGTAACAAACATCAACTCAAACAACTCTTCTTTAATCAATATTACACTGTTAATTGGATGCGGGGTACAGACTAGTGATGAGGACTCAACATATAGCCCAATCAAGGTTAAGAGTAAAATGGAATTACAAAATAACTTGTAAAAAACACTAAATACATAATTATGAGAACTAGTTATAGGCAGAGGAAGTTTCCTCTTATTCTTCTATTTTTACACCATTTATCCTGAAAATAGGATTACATTTTGCTTAAGGCAACATTTTTTCAGATCCAAAATATGGTTATAAACACACTGGTGAGGTGTGTGGCAGATGCTGGACACATATTTTTTCCTTACTAAGAAATGAATATCCTTCCTTTCCAGAGGAATAAAAATTACAGCATGTATTGGAGGGCAATGCAAGACCTCTGTTCTATTTATCCATTCTAAGCACTGTCAATTCTTGTACATCTCAGGACCTGCAAAAAGAGGTCATCGTAGGTTTAGTCAGGTCACCAGGTTTTTATGGGACAGGACCACTACTGCTCCATGACTTTCTTCTATTTGTTCAGTTTAGACTTCTTCTGTTACTACTTTACAAGCTCAAGAATGAAGTTATTCTGGAATCCTTATGTGGAAGGTCTTGCAGTACTACCCCAGTAATTTATATAATTTCGGGGGTTTTACATAAAAATAAACAATTCAAATCCCACCTGGGTTTGCATCATTCTGATCCTGAATACCAGCTGCTCAGAGGCTTTTATGAAATTAAGTTGCTGCTAAAAAGTTATTAAATGAGTAGTAATGGGAGGTTCCTTATGTGACTTTCTGATCTACTGAACTGAACTTAGCTTTTTCTTTCATAATGCTTTTCTGCATTACCTTAAACATGCTCACAGTTGCAGTCAGACATATAGGGCATATCTGATGGAACTGCATAGAGAAAGGTGTTTTATATGTAGCTTTTAAATCCAATGGCTCATACTGCAATGCTTTATGATACTGATAATTTATTACTTTTCTTCTGTTCTCTATCACAGTACCCCAGAACTACCCAAAGATGCTGCTGCTGACATTGGCTTGCTATATTTCAAACACAAAGTGATATGTAATACCAGATTCATACTTCAGCTATGGTTTTATCACATTAGCCTCACCGTAATTTTTAAAAAGTGGGTATGTGTGTACTACAAAGGCACAAGACTGAGTAACACCAAATCACTCTGTGGTTATATTTCAGGCACAGTAATTCATGCTCCTTTTTCAGTCTTCTTTTGGGTTTCAGACTGTAATATGACAAGAAGCAAGCCACATATCATTGTATAATTGTGTCCCCACCACAATTACTCATGTGACTCAGCAGAACCAGCAATTTTGTCTCATTGGGAAAGTAATTTCCATTATTGTGCCTTTTATATTTCAGCAAAATTGACTTGTATTGTACTTCCAAATTAAAACTAGCCTCCTGTTGTGACAACAATTTATTAGGATAAATTGATTTATTGTACACCTTCGTGAGCAAGAGTTTTCTTAAGGATTTTAATCACTTGAACTCTGCATGCTTTCCTAACTCCCTTATATGAAAGGCTCATTAGCTTTGTTTTCAGACAAACTCAGATGTACTTTCATTTCAGAATTTATCTTTCCCTGTCATTAGTGAAATCAACCAACTCTCTAAATTTCAGCCTCAATAAAGCTGACTTTCCCATACAACATCCAGCACAACCTCAGGTCCTGTGTTGTGGCACTAGGTAATAACTCTGACCAAAGGTCTGCCTTCTTTGCTGACCACAACTATTTATGCTTTAACTAAGCAATTCAGACAGGAATGTTGTATTGCAATGCATGTTTGCATGGCAGAAAGTTTCTGCCACGGGAGTGCCAGTTTCTGAATGCAGTAGAATAAAAAAAATGTTGGAAGATGCCATCAATCTTGTGATGCCACCTCTCAAAGACTTCACCTCTTACTACAAAAGAACTACCTTTTCTTTCACAGTCCACTTCTATTTCTTCTCTCTCTTCTTTAAACCTCTTGCCAGTGTAAGGCAGGTAGTAAGTAGTACTGTTAATTTTCCAAAATACACAGGTCTACAATTTAAGACAGTAAATCTGTGTATTTTGTAAAGGGAATACTAAATGCAGAGTGGAAAATTCAGAAGATCATCTGTCAATGACCCCAAAACTTATTTCATCTCCATGGAAGTGATAACATTTTAGTGAGAAGAGTAACTTTCTTTTCCCAGATTTGTTATTACTGTAATGGTAATTTGCCATAATTTCCTTGAGACTTGTTCTAGCCTACTTCCCTAAAAGCAAGCCAGAAATTTTCCAGTTAAGAATTGAGCATGGTTCTCCTAACCCAATAAAGCTCTTGGCTGGTAACGCACTGATTAAAAACAGTCTATTATAAAGCCAGTTCCATCTTTTCCGCTAGAATAAAGGGAAGGGCATCTGCAAGACAGTGTAAGAGCAGCAGAAATACCTGAAAAGCAATCCATCAGCAGGACCAAAGCGTCAGACACTGATCAAACAAATACTGGGCACTGGGCACTTGTCAGCCCAGAGAAAGCACTTATTGGGCCAAGGACTGTGGCTAAAAGGAGTGAGAAACTAGCCCCAAAAATCCTGTCTTCCTTTCTCTGTCTGTATTCACAGGAATGGAGTTTGGTTCATTACATATAAACTGGATGACATCGCAAGTAAATTATCACCTTTATTTTTCTTCATATAGGAGTGATATGCAAAATGTTGAAGTTTTGTTTAACTCTGCATGAAAAGGAATAATGGGTGACAACAATTAGGACAATCAGATTCCATTTCTAGATTTCCATCAAAAATGTCTTACAAGGGAAAAACTACTTATGTAGGAAAGTTTCATTGATGGCAACGTGACCTATGTAGAAAGCACATGCACAGGGCACCAAGGGTGAAGAGGGGAAAAAGAAAGCATAAAATCATAATGTTATAAAAGGCTTATGATCTTACAGTGATGATGGTTTAACAAAATGGAACAAAGAAATAAAAATAATCAAAGTAGTATTTCTGATAAATCCCTGCTCTAACATGTAGAAAACACAAAAGTAGAGGAAAATCATGGAAAAAAATGTGGACAATCCAATTATTCTGCTTAAGACAACATAGTGACATGCAATTTAATTTCAGAAAAATCTCTGACCTGGCAAAGTGAAATACAGATTTAAATCTCTTGGAAACCAATTACATCCATACAGCTGGGACCTAAACTATTAATGCCTTCTGCATGTCATGAATCATTTGCTGACATACAGTTATTCTCAGCATCATGCAAGCATGCAGAGTTAAAACAGTAGTATGACAGTTAAGGTGTTATCACAGTACTGGAAAAGGAGAAAAGATGAGGTCAAACTATTTCCATAAGGCAGTATGGAAAGGAGGTGAAAGAGGCAATGGAATAGATTTCAAAAAGAATCTGGAAGTATATATCGAGAGGTAAGGGGAGAATGAGCAGGTAACTCAGTAAGCTTTACCACAAAAAGAATGTAAGGAATGTACCTAGTTGACTTCTTTCTAGCGTTGTTCATACTACAGAAAGGAAAAAACACGCAGTCTTACAGTTAAAATACCTCTAAAATGAAAGCAGTTATCAAAAGTGCATAGCCAATAGCAACTTAAAAATAACTGCCAAACCATGTACCCAACACACTTTCTTCATTGCAATCCATTTGTACTGAGATAAATTTACTGAACAGAAGAGAGAAAACTACAAGGATATATTACTGAATATTAACCTTCAGTGCAAAGGTTATCTGCTAGAGCTATCAATGTGTTAGGTTCAGCTAGCTTGAGTATTAAATCTATTCTTCATAAATAGTGTCACACATTTATATTTTTTCCAGTGTATTATCTTGATTGGTGGTGATTTTTACTGAAAAACAAAAGTACTGAGAATTTTCCTTTTAGATGTGCAATTAAAAATAGATTCAAAGACTGACATTCTTGTGTAACGAGTCACACCAGCTATTTAAAATAAATGCATTTGCATGGAAGGAGAATGCAAACAAATGTTTACTGGGGTTTTAAGTAATTTGGGGCAAGCAGGTAGAACTGAAGCAACAGGCATCCTAAATATTAGCTGCCTAAAGAATGAAATTAGACCACTCCACACACTGTGCTGCTGGCAGTACACAGGATGTCAGAGATCCATTGGTTTTCAGTTGCTTTCAGCTGTGGTTACACATCTGGTGCTAGCCCAGCTGAAACCACTTTCTGTGCTACCATCTATTACCGGCCTCCAAATGATGGTGCTCCTTTCTATCTTGCACTGATTTGCTTGCTGTGCCAGCACTAGCATTTGCCTGACTTTGCATTGAAGGGGTTCAGAGACTTGATCTGGCAGAGAAAAATGAGCCTGAGGATGGGGTTATTCCAAGTTAGCTCAGCTCTATGATTTCCTGCACTGTACCATCACAAAAAAACCTTGTGTTGCCACAAGGCAAGCAGTGACAAGGAAGTGGTTAAATACCAAAAATGCAAATTTGAGACATTAAGTGTCCTCTCAAATCCTGCTACAGGTTATGGACTCTGCCATCCAGAATAGTATCTGCATCTAAATATAAACACTTTTAATCCATCCTAGACTGCAAAATAAAGCAAGTGAGGCACAGACTTTTACTTCTGCCGACTGTGTTCTGGAAACAACTACAGTAAAGGGATGGGTAATACAACTGGGGAGTGGCAGCACTCTAAGCCACTGTAGCTGTTTGACTCAGTGCAAAAATCATGGCCCTTAGAGAAATAGTAAAGCTACCTGGAAAACTTCAGTTCTGGTTTGTGATACCCAAGAGGTTTAAACATCTCTTTTCTTTTGCTTTAGAACAATCTGAAAGTCTTAAGTGTACCAAGTTCATATATTCTTAAACAGTCTCCTCTTAATGCAGGGACAGACTTGATTAAAGTCTCTACCTCTTTAACCAATGGGAGTCTATGTAGAAGCTGTATTGCTGAAAAGTGATCAAAACTTATATTTTACTAGAATCATATTTCAGGATTTGATGAAAACAGATGAGCACTGGAAAACAGTAGGAGAAACAAAGCAAAACTGTATCTCCAAGTATACTGTTATCTTGCAACACTTGAGTGACAAACAGATCAAAGGAAGCACTTAAATCCAAGCAGTAACTGTATTACATTGAATTTAAAATACAAATGAAAGAATGTCCCTCTGGAACTTCTAAACCACCAATTTAAAAGTCATAATCAGTATTTGCAACATCAATGTTAAACAAAAATAACTAAAAATCCTAAGACTGTGGATATATGAGATTTAACTTTTACCCTTCTTGCCTCTTTCTTGAACTTTCTAGACATTTCAAGATTTTCTCTTAGCTGTGACTATTACAACATTTAAAATTCTGATATTCTCAAGTTATAACAACATTCTATGGAAAACATGAAATTGAAAACAAATTGTAATCTCTAGGAAATGCACTCAATTTTTGCCCTAAATGCAAACAACAAACATAGGTTTGCTTGTAGGATATCACAAGCTGCAAGCTTCCTTTCATATTTATATTTATACCAATTAGCAGTTTCTGTACTACAAGCTAGGTAGATAAAAGTGAACTTTACAGATATTTCACAAAGTAAGTAATTGCATTTTCATCAAATGCGTTAAAATACAGCACAAGTCTGCTAATGTTACAGGGTAAGGATATGATGACAACTCCTCCTAGTGGACGTACATCTGACACAAGAAAACTGAGAACAACACACAGTTCCCAGGTATCATACTAAGTTTTTGCTGGTACTAGTTACCTCTGCAGTTTTTCTACCCTTTACTGATTTAAACTAGTCTCATCTAACTTTTCAGAACTCTAGAAACTAAACATCTGTGGGCTTTTAAGGAAGATAAAAATCATTTCACTCTTGTACTAGCATAAAATGGTTTATTTATACACATAGATGAGAATCAGGTTTCAAATGAATCTAAAGCAATCTTTTACTGTAGGAGTGTGTGCCACCACTACCTCTTAAAACTTCGGGTGAAACTTATGTAATGTAAAGTAACTTACATTTACCGTGAACAATGGAGCTCTGCTGATTCACTGGTTCTGGGAGTGCAGCTCTCTGTGCCTCCTTTTTGTTTCCTCTATCACTCATACTTTGCTTCAACTGTGCCAGGAATGATTTCCATGTGAATGAATCCCCTACATTTATCTGAATAGACTAGGCTGTTCAACCAATTCCATCTCCAAGGCTCAAACTGTCACAGACATTACACATGCTGTTCAGCCTGAGCCTAGAGGAGTGGTTTTTACAAGAATAGCTCAGAGCAGACAGAACTAGGAGGAACATGCAGTATCACATAATATGCTTAACAGACTATCACTACTCTCATTCATTTCCTTTGGTACCTGATTTTCTTCATTTGTAATTTCTTGTTCAAGTTGTTTTAAGCTCTTATACTCAAAATATTTTTGGCAAAATTTGGACAAGCTGCTGTGAAGAACACAAGGATATTGAACTCTTTGAAAAGAAACCATTAGCATAAATATTGTTGGCAATCTAGTTACTGAAGTGATACTTTAACATGAATTTTTACATCAATCCAACATTTAGCAGATCTGTTGCAGACTACAGAGAAACAAATACAAAACATTACTCAACTTGTATATGCTGTTCTGGCCAATGTTTATGTAAAGATAAATAGTCTACAAAATACCAATCAGGACTTAAATACATACTAACTCAGCAACCACACGGCAGATTTTCATTCCAGACACTTCACATATAATACCACAAATACAGAGATACTTTATCCTTATGTCAAATCAAGTATTTTCAGTTGGTGGGTAGTCAATAACTATCACCAGAAACTTACAAAAAACAACTCAGACAGTGGTTCCTCATTCTTTATGTGCTGCTTATGGAAGGCATAGACCAACCGCTCTTCATTTACTTTCCTAACATACATGAGTGCAACTTTCTCCATTTCATATCATCAACATTTTTAATTATTAAGCCAAAACTCTGAAACAGGATGAACTGCCAACAGCTGTGATGACATGCTGGGACAATAAATATCTGTGTATGTTTATGTTCTTACAACACTTCTGTAAGCATAAACTTGTCCTAGGAAGAGACATTCAGTATCTGCAACTTAGCAGATATTTTGAAGGCTAGGGCTAATTGTAACAGTATTTAAGTGATCAGACTCAAACAAATAGAACTAAGATAATCAAACACTTCAACAGAAAGTGTTGATGACTACAGTCCAGTAAGTCTTTACTCTTTCTCTGTGTCTGTGTGGTCCTTTGTAGCTAGATGGGAGTTCATCCTACCTGCACATGAAGCCAATCACAAGCAGCATGTTAGTTCAGTGCTGAACTTGAGCCAGAGTGCACAGTTGAAAAGACTCCACAGCTGCTTCTCAGCTTGAACAGCCAGTGCCTATAATGCACCTGACAGTAACAGACTGTAAATGCATATGCCATATAATCAGAAATCTGGTTAAAGCTAGCATGCTAAGCTCTCCGTGGGGACAGGAGATCAAGAGAAGATGAAGTTACAGCTGTGATCCCATGCTGAAGTTGAACTGTGGACCGATCTAATTTATAACACACTAGTCCTGCTCTTTTCAGTTCCTCAGCCAAAGCAACCCAGAAGTTCCTCACCTCTGTTGCAACAAGTCTACAGTATATGTGGTAAAATGCTAAACTGGACATGTGGAACGGTCCTAATTTTACTCAACAAACAAAACCAAACCATGCCCCTGTAGAGTGTGCATTTTTAAAAAATGTGCATGTCCAGAAACATTCAAAGAGCCTGTCTCAACTTCTTTAACTACTAGTTACTACTGCAATAGTTTCTGAAATGTTTTATCATTTAGTATATTCTTCACCTCTTCTGCCCTTCAGAATGGGAAGAAAATGGTAGGACTGCCAGGTTTTTTTAAATAAAGCTGCTCATAGATGCAGAACTCCTGAATCCAGCTCCATAATTATACTTTTTTAAACAATATGCTTTATATTTGCCTTCTGGTGCTTGAACTTTTATGGTTAGTTTATATCTTTCTTTCAAAGTGTCCTACAAATAATGTAACTTTTTTTTTAAAAAAAGGCTATTTAATGACTAATTAATTCTAAGAGATGGGTGCTATCTAACCTACCAAAATAGACTTGTGGTAAGACTCAAACTGGCAGCCAAAATAACAACAAAATAGATCACAGGTGCATTTGCTAAATTATGACCAAGGGACAAAGGGGGTCTCAAGCTGTGCTTCATTATGCACCTACATTGCATTATTCTGCAATATAACAAAAGAAAGGACTATGGTGGCAATTCTTACATATGCCAGTGCTACATCTGTCTTCTTAGCTTAAGACTCATAAATTCGGTTTGAGCAACCCCAGCTGATTTTGCATTGAAATGGATTAGAGCAAAAATTTCAGTTTATCTGAGCTTGGTTTCTTCTTTTCTGCAAGAGCTTAGTAGTCCTGAGTTTTTACTCTGCAACCTGCCTTTGCTCTCATGTACATATTTTATATACATATATATATACTCTTACTGCATGGCTGCTCTAAACTTCTGAACTGCGTAAGTAACAACAGGATTTGTCTCCTTCTTCCTATTCTTTGCCTCTCACTACTCCCCGTTGCTCTGGTACTCTAAGCCATAGTCATATCTGGTACATTTTTTCTACCCATTTTTGTTGACTTTTATTTTATAAAGAAGTGATAAGAACTGTTTAGTAATTTAGAGCAGAACACAGCATGCTAGTTTCTACACCCAGATAGACTTAAAAAAGCTGTACAATAAGTAATAAGAATAAATTTACTTTGAAATAAAAAATAATTTAGGTGTAAATTCAACACCAGCAGAAAGTAAAATCACTCACTGATTTGTTTCTTTTTAACCAACTGGTAATTACAAAGGAAAAAGAAAAATAGTGCTTTTCCTGAAGATGATCAATTAATCATAGAATCATTTGGTTGGAAAAGACTTTTAAGATTGTTGAGACCAAATAAGCATGTTTACTAAAACAAACTGTTGTATTCAGTGAGAATGATTCTATAGGACACTGGACACAAAGCTGGAAGAAATGAAATTGTAATATAAATTCTGTTTTAATTTTAGATGGATATTCTGTTTTCTAAACTGAATGTTCCTCGCTTACATGAGAGTTAGGGCTAGAACTCCCAATACTAGATAACTTACACCGAGACAACTAGCAGTAAAAAGCGTCTGAGTATCATTAGAACTTGCGCTAAAAATTGCAACCCTTAAGAAGCTGCTTTATAGGGGGCTCAGCCATAAAGGGCAAGATGGGTCATAATCTCATCAACCTTCCTAGTAAGTCAATCTGTCTGTAAGGGTCAGACAGATCCTTCACATACATCTGATCATATGTGCAAAAAGCAATAACTTGTTTTTGTACTACACCTTTGGACCCAAACTGCCAGTGAGCTGAAATGTTAAAATATCTGGGTTCTAGTTGGAGAAAATACCAGTGGCAACTCAGGAATTTTTTCAAATCAGCTGAGCTTACAGGCAAAAATGCTACCATTCATACTTTTGTGAACGCAGGGCAAGTCTCATAAAAAAAGAACTATTTGCTTTCCCTTTGAAGATACAGTACAGGCAGTGCCAGGAGTCCTAGAGCCAGACAAAAATCACCACAGGTAGATAACACAAAATGCTGAACCAGTCTAAACTTGCAATGCCAATTCAAATTTGTTCTGAGTACTTCTGATTAATTTTGTGGTAGGAAACTTAATTCTTTACCAAGTCTTTCCACACACCAGTTTTATTGGTATTTATGCAGATAGCCCAAAGGATTTCTTTCCAGTCCTTTCCTGTTTCCCTCCTGCTCTGTGATGCAGTGTTACTGCATTCCAGCCATGAACCACCCTTAAATGAAGGGTGGATTCTACCAATTTCTCAGTTAACACCACTAAGCTTTTCTTACCTGCTGACTTCTGTACCATAGCATTCCTCATAACAAGCTTCTGTCCACGCTGTGCTGTGCACTGACCCTCTGCAACACAAGGCTCCCCAACCCTGTCTCCCCATATTCTGTAGCAATCTGCTCCAATAATGGCACGAAAACAAAGACAGGATGATCCACACTGCTGCAGTGTAGGACACCTTCAAGTAGAGCTTTGGTTCTCAGGTGGAACTTATTGGACTCAGCTGAGACTCGGAGCCAAGCTGATTGCTTCAGCTACGCCCTTAATTTGCAGCAATACTGAACACCTGTCCTGGGACACAGGTGTATCCCAGGTTGGGTTAGAATCCCAACGCATTGCAGCTGAAGCACTGGGCTTCTACCTGGAGTATTACTTGGCTTTGGATTGTGCTGTCTGTAACCTTGCAATTACCAGATCACCTCAAATCTTACACTGTATCAAGTACAACCTGAAAGGACACCTTCAGTGCTTTTAAGCACTAGAGTTTAACTCCTTAAACTTTTCCTCTGACATCTGTCCTAAGCTTTATGTATTCTCATTAGAAGAGCAAAAGAAGACAAACAGCTTATTTACAACTCTCTGCAGTAGTGACAGTAGCTCTGCTGTCACTACTGCATATATTTTCCTGCATTTAATACTCCACCTATTTCAAAGACTGAGTGTTCTAAGTGTTTACAGTACAAAACTAAACCTGCATGCAAAAGTAACACAGACTGGTAGATCAGCAGTAATATTCCACAAAACGAAACCAAACCAGGCGCCAGCTCACCTCCTGTCCTGGAGGGCTTGTTCAATAGACAGGCTTTCAAATGAGCCTACACAAGTCTTACTATGGGGGAAGAGTCTGTTCTCTATTGGGACAAGAGGGCAAGTTTCAAGACTGACAGCATTGTATTGTAAAGCATGAAGTTTATTAGCACAACTATTCACGTTCATTTTAGAAGTCCTGCTAATATTAACTGATAAATCTAGAAATTTGATGAAAGAACTATATTAAAGTCTCTCAACTACTGTAATCTACAATATAAAGGACTATTTCCACAAGAAACTTAACATTGTGAGGGAATTTTCTGCTCTCCGTTCTAATGACATGACTGAGCATGGGTGTACAGCACTTGTACAGAGAAAGCCAGTGTAACACCTGTCAAGAGCACTGCATTTATTAATAGGCCCCAAACTTCATGGGCAGAGTAATATAATTAGCTTCCTAAACAGTTTTTGCTAAAGCTGATATTTTTAAATTTTATTGCAGTTTTTTCTGAAGTCATTCTCTCTTGGTATAACTAAACAACAAATTTTATCCTCCTCCTTCTCCTCATGCTATCCTGTCCTTTAACTTTTCACTTTCTCTCTTACAGTTTCAAAGACTCCACTTCTAGAGAAGTCTAAGAGTACTTTCAAAAAGTAAGAAATAAATTCCATATTAATAAGAAAGGCACAGGCAGATAGATGTGTAGCCAAAACCAGCCAGAAGACTTCAAGAAAATTTTAAGCTGAAGTTAGTAAGGAGACTAAAGAGAATAGGAATCTAGCACAGACCAAAACAAATAGGTGAAAATCTGCAGCAAAGCATGATTAGGGAAAAAACTGACATGTGAGAATGACTAGAATTTTCCTTGTTCCCCCCCCCCCCCATGAACAATACTGCATTTTCACTAGTGGAAGAGGCTGTGAACATGTTAATAACTTTAGAAGTAAATCAACACTTGCCTAGGTAAGAGGTTTCCATTTTTAAAATTTAACAGGAGATTAATAAATTCAAATAGTTACATAATCCAGTTCTTTACTACAAAAAATGTATCATGGATTCCCACTAAAGTTTGTTCCTTACTCCATCACCAAAATGTACAACACATGAGACGTTTATACATATTTCTGAACCTGCTAGATGAACTTCACATAGAAATCAATGTACTTACACTGTAAATACACAATTTAAAACAGAATCTATGTGCAATTTCAATGGTCACACTGAAATTGCCCCCACTTGGGTCTAATCAGTATTTTTTAAAGGGAAACCTTTTAATATTTATATATATGAACTCTTGTATCTGACATGTAGCGAAGGAAAAAGCCATGATCTAGTCCAAGGAAATTCCTATTTCTCTGACTTGAAAATCAAGACAATAATATTTAATAACAATATTTTTCTTCCTAAATGGTATCTGCATGCATGCAAAATGAGTCCTTTTTTATTAATTTTTTTTTTTGTAAAACCAAAACCAACCAACAAACACGCCAGCCTCCAAAAAAAACAACGAAAACAATTCACAGTGCATTTTAGTCTACTACAGCTTTTATGTCAGTGTTCCAACAACATATCAGCCAACCATAACTCCAACTGTTTGAGACAAGGACAATGCAAAAAGAGACAAGCTAAAATGAAAAGAAGAAAGTGTATGAAGGAAGTGAAAAAAAGTTATTAAAAACAGAGGTATTTTTCCTCATTCTAAGATACAAAATGTTCATGAGGATTGCTCCAAAAGCACAACCATACAATATCCAGTAAATATTAGCTATTCTTCAAAGCCCTCAGCCCCTAAAAGAGTTTTGGGCTCTCCAAAACTACCACTGGTTCTATAGGTGAAAAAATACTCATGCAACAGGCAACTGCTATAGCTTAATGATGGGGGATTAGAAATGAAAGTGAGAGCACTAGACATTCTTTTCCAGCAAAATAGTTCAAGTCCCAAGTGAGACAGTAGGATAAATGAGCCGGGAGGCCTTCATTATTCTCCAGTGAACAGCACACCACAAAAGATCCATACATTATGCCAGGAAAATACTCAGCAAGAATGAGAAGCCTTGGAAACAGAAATTCTTGACTCGGAGTCCGGTTGAAGGTCACTGCTCTAACACTGCAGAGTTCACTTAATTTGCATTTGATATATTGATATGTAAAGGAATTTCTGAGTTTATGATCTTTTAGTTCCTGCAAATGATCCAAAGATGGAGACAAATACTAATCTTTTCAATTTCATAGCTTGGTGGAAGGGTACTAAAAGAAACATTGAAGGAGCTACTGAAATTATACAGACAACCTATTTTCTAATTTCTGTAAAAACAGGTTTAAAGTTTTCAGTTTCCACACCAGAACCTCCCTATAAATTAATAAGCCTACATCCAAATTACTTGTTAAAATCTTGATTAAAAGCTTCAGAAAATTCCTGTTAGCTAATTAAACATGATGCATTGATGTTTACTGGTTTTCTAACCCCCTCCTTGACTTCAAAACAAACTTATGTTACATTGATTTTTTTTTTATTCTATCATGCTTGAATCAAATGAGATTAGACACAGTTAAGAAAGCAGCACTAATCTGAAGACACTACTCCATCAAATAAAGTGACAGGGCTTTCATTAAAAATATACAGAAAAGACTCCTTTTCAGGAAAGCCTTTTATATGACAAAAAGTTTTTACCTTGGTATCTACTTATAATTCAAATCATATAATCCCTTGCAAAGGATTCTGCAATCCTTGCACAATTTAGTACTGTACTTTACTGCAGGAACCAATAATGCACTTGGATATGTGTCTTCAAAGCAACAAATCAGATATATAAGTGTCCAAACACTGGCACTGGTGACTGATATCAGCTGCTGGGACAAAAAGAAAAAGTTATGGGTATTAAATTAATGGTTGCTTCCAAGAATTTTAGACTTAGCAGTTTACTATTCGAACACAGTTTATTACTGAGTGTGACCAAAGAAGAAGACACAAAGAAGGAAGCATTATGCTCTTTTATGAGCATATGACTGAATGCACATACACACAGCAGACATTCACCAACCTGGTCCACCATTATAATGATTATAAACTGCTGAATGATTTTCCTGACTCAATTCTGACAAATACTGTCTCAGAGTATTCTTTAGCCAGATACATAACCGACTTTAGAAATACACTGTGGTGGTTCAGCAGTAGGGACTATAAGGTATGGTATGTTTTATCTTTTGAAAGCAAAGCCCACCTAAATATATATAATTCAGTCAGAGTATCTTACAATTTTGCCATCCAAGCAATAAAGGCACACCACCTTGTTTCTAAAAGTCAAATTTCTATGGTCATAAAATGCAACTGCCTCTTTCAGCAGGACTTGCACTTAGGTTCCCTTTCTATTGTAGCATAATGAAATGAGCTTGAAGAGAGGAACACGCATGTATCCTAAAAGCTTCAGCCTAGACAAAAACATCACATAAATAAGGGAATTGTAAAATTAATTGCACCATGAAGTCATGCCCAAGAATGATTAATGCATTTCAAAGTTCTTACTAACTTCTTCCTTTGCTGACAGCATGGCATATATAAATAGAAACCAATCTCTGACCCCTGCACATAGAACTAAGGCCAGGACAAGCAAGACAAGAACATTACACAAGTTACAAGAACTGCTGTTGTAGCTAAGTAAAGTTTATCTGCATAGTTAAAAATCTTTCTTTGACAGTGCTAGCTGCTGGTGAGAGGAATGTGCTGCTGCCATTATAAGGAAACCTAGAACCAGGACTATGCTGGTATTACAGTATCACATGGGTGAATATGCAAACAAGAAAAGGCTGAGAGAGATCAAAACAACGATTAGAAAAGGCATATTATGTATATATCACTATTTTACTATGAAATTGAGAATATTGTATTGCATTTTGGCACCCTCTGGTGTTGACTGGTGCTGAGAGGGAAAATTCTGAGCAAAAAATCCACTCTAACATTACTAATTGTGAAGATGCTCCTGATGTCCATAAAAACCAGGATCCTGTTACTCTAAAGCACAAAATTAGTGCTTTAAACAAAGAAATATGTAGAAGCACTAGAACCCAATCTACATAGTTCAATAGCAAGAAACCTTTCTCTGTATATCTAAACAAATCCTTGTATTTCTGATACAGTTTGGTGAGTTACTTCTTAAATATCTCTTAAAATCAGTTATTCATAATTTAAAGGTTCTTTGTTTTCAGTTATATATACTGCAATACTAAACTGAAACCCTCTTTTTAGCATGGCTCACTGTATCAACCCTCACAAATAAGCTGGTGCTTGTGCCATGACTGCAACATTTTTCCAAGAGCAGAAACAAGTACAGTCATGCGAAATGAGCTCTAAGCGCTCTGCTGTAAAAGTAGGAAAGCAGACATTAGACTGACTGGGTATTACAGCTGCTCTTTCCCTAAGCCTTTTCTACCATACTACAACAGTATTAGACCACAGACACTTCCATGCAAACTTGTGTATGTAGCATGTTTCAAATCTTTTCAATCCCTCTGTGCCTCTGTCAAAGCCACGATTACACATTTTCATTTGATAGTAAAGTTGACATAAAACTATCAATTACAAACCAAAAATGTAACCAATATATGCCTGTATTTTTCCTTGTCTCCCTTATTTTTTCAAAGGCAACTGAAAAATATATGTTAAAATAAGATTAATTTTATCTTCCAAATAATTTAGACTGATAAATTGACATAAAAATACATAAAGTCGATTCATATCTCTGAAAAAATAAAATTCCCCTGAACATAGTACAATACGAGAAGAAAGTTTCCTTGTATTATTTAACTTGCAAATAGTTAACATATACAATTTTTAGGAAAAAGAAAGACCACATAAAATCTTCTAAAGCTTTCTCTCTTAAAATATTACAAAAAATATTTAAATCTAATTCTCTGTGGATTTGAGAATACCCCTCACTATTATATAATCACATTTATTTTAATTCAGAATTTTAAAAAACATTACTAGCATATTGAGCAACAGCTGCCATAATTAAGATCCAAGATTAAGATCTTTCCAGATTTTAAACCCACAAAAAGTTGGTTTGGAAATATCTGCTAGCACACCTAATTATTTGTTACTAACCACCAAGCACTGTTCCTAACAATTAGACATACAACATCACAGTAAATCGGCATACAACAGTTCTTACCATGGAAGGAAGCTATCATGGTCTACTGTGAGCCCTTCGAATGCAAAAGCTTCTTGGCAAAAGACACACCTTGGGAAGTCCTGTGCCCAATCAGCACTCAGACCTGCCCAAGGCAGCAGCTGATGAATCACAGTGACGATAACTGAGCAGCCAGGTTGGGATTTTTTCCCCCTAAGTCAAGGAGAAGCTGTATATTGTGTTGGGTTTTTTCACACCTTATTTTTAATTTTTATTACTACTTTTCTTCTCAGTGAAAAATGTGCTACCTATTTGCTAATGAACCGTTATGAAACCAGAAGTTCTACTTTCAGCTGAAGACTTTTGCAGGCTACTTTCAAAAAAAAAAAAAAAATTTCCTATTAAAAATTCGTTTTAAAAAACTTTACTTATAAACTGGAAGAAAGAAAAAATCCAAACAAACCCCCCGCCCCAAACAGCAAACCCCAAATGAATTCATTTACATTAATGTAAAACTATGCACAAGCTCAAAACACCCTCTATCAATCGAGAGCTCAACAGACTAACAGGGAGAGGTAAACTTCACTACTCCAGGAATCACATTATATTTTATCATGTATTATTATCATGCATTATTACTATTATAATCATCATTATTATTATTAGATTATGGAAGCCACTTAGTAGTTTCAGTTAGGATCACTCCCCACCAATCTAGGCTGTGTATCTGCCCTGAAAACACTGATGCTCTCAAACCTGCGTATATAACTGCATCACTTAGCAATTGTTTCTCCAAGGGATTTTTTTTTCCTCAGTCACAGGTGTTTTCATCCTAACCAGAAGATCACTTCACTGAGGCGCAGGCCGGTGCTGTGCTGCATGTAGGTGTGTGCTGTCAGTGCCGTGCTGAGCGGCACATTCCCCAGGGCTGCAGGACAGCCAGCCAGCCGGAGCAGGGGAGCCCGCAGGCAGCTCCCACTCAGTGCCGGTGATTGCACTGCCTGCGTGTCCTTGTCTTTATCCAAAAGGGAGCAAACAGTGCTTAAGTGAACTGGCTTTCCGACTGACAGTGGAAGTGAGAAGTAGAATTGTTTCAAGAACATCCTGCACATGCTGAAAAGACCAAAATGCCAGATGACTTTTTCCTGGACAGGAAAGTGTGCTAGGCTCTGATTTGAGAACTGTTCAACACCACACAACTCAGCATCTGGAAGGACATAAAATTACCTACGGTATCCTTTTTCTTTACAGTATTAACTGCAATAAATGGTATTTTGTCTTCCTTATTGGGACCATAACGAACAGTATCTCCTGGTGCAAATCAACAGGTCACTAGATTGCTTTTAGGTATGACTCAAAGAAAGAGAGGTATCATGTCAGGAATGTTAAAATCCACTTACCCTAAACCCATTCCGCACTGCAAGAATGAAGACCCTGAAAAAACAATCTCAAACCAAAGCCAAGCCCTCCCAAAATTTTATTAGCACTGTAACATTACTTCCATTCTCCATAGCCCAGGTCTTTATGTTTGTCCTTTGCTGCTTCTTTTTTCACCTGTACTCTCAGATTTTCCAAGGATTCCAAAGTAATGCCTCTACCAGATTTGACTATTCCTTTTTAACTCAGAGTGAAAGTTACTTGTCCAGCCAGCCTAGCGATACCATTTCTCACACTTTCACCAAATGTTATTTCACTTTTTCTCATTCTGACCGATAACATAAAACATATATCTATCTCTAGTAGATATCTGCATTGCTGACAAGATGCAAAACTGTCAGTCAAAAAATGTGAGGCCTCTATGTAACCAAGACCAATTACATAGCAATTAACACCAAATACAAAAAGTGCCTTTTCCCTTTCCAAACTAGCTGTGAATAGGATTAGTGCTGGAAGGTAAATTAAGAAGCCATATTCCTGCTTTTAGACACACAAGAGGGTATCTTGTCATCACAAGACTAACAGAAGCAAGTGGTAATTTTGTAGCAAGCTTATGGAATAAAGGCCACTTGTATCAAACAAGATTGAAATGTCCCTGACACCCTGTCTGGGTGTAACTGTCTACACTAATCTCTCTCATTTTGGACGAGAGCTGTGACAGCATTTCTTTTGGCTTTTTCAGAGTTCTCCACCGTAGTGGTTGCAAACTCTGATATTTACAAAATTAACTACAGTCATATTGCAATAATAACAATAAGAATATCATTTCTATGGTGGATGTGGCAAAAAAATATGGGGTCTTGTTACCAGTGATTCCTATGAATTACAGATATCGCTGACTCTGGAAGCTGCTTGTTTCACTTTGCTGCAGAAACGACTGGAACCTATTACTAAATCGAATAAACCAAGATAAACTTCTATAAAAGTATTTCACAATTCTAAACAGAGGAAATTAATTTTTTTGGTTGTTAAATCAATGCTTATTGCCTGCCAGCATTTTGGAAATAGAAGTAAAACCCACTTCAAGAACCAAGGACATTCTTTTACTTCAATGCTAGAATGTTAGAGTGACAGAGCTAACTCTGCACATTCATCACAAAGAAGCCTTTGTGTCTGTTCTGTCTGCACAGAAGACTCTTTGATGTGCAGCTTTTTGTTTCTTCATACTGTAACTTTTTCTGGGTGATAAGTTTCATTAACTTCAATGACTGGTTTTATGAGACAAAAATGGGAAGGAAGAATACAGAGCAACGACTATGCAAGGATTAGCTACAAAAAACTTGCTAGTTCACTGTTCTTCCACTATGGATGAGAAAAAAAAATTGTACTGATAGATGACAGAGGTGCAGAATCTGAGTTTGGTGTTCTGCTTTTAAGCTAAGTGCAAAATTTCAATGTGGCATTCACTTACACACTTCCACCGTATCTATATGACTTCCAAAACACTTTAAATTTATTTACAGATTTATATAATAATAATTAAAATAAATTTAAAATAAATGTAAATTAAAATTATTATTTACACATAAAATAATGTTTTTCATTTGTTGATCTTGAAACACTGATCAAAATATAATATTCTCTATTATAATACACTGGCTCCCTATTTAGGTAGTCATTCCAATAAAGATTCTCAAGAGCAAATTTTAATTTACTTGGTGTGTGAACTTTGCTGTTTTCACTTTCCTCAGCTACATCTATTATTTTCAACACATGGTAAATTAAATCTTGCAACTATAATACCAATTAACCAGATTTCACGTTGGCCAGTACAAGACGGTAAATCTGTGTCAAATAATGAGCATAATCTATTGCCCCTAGCAATACAATTGGCAGATCTACAGTTCTGCAAATATCAGTCTAACTGCATTACATAACCGCATTCATTATACAATTTTATGGATGGAAAATAAGAGAAAGAAGATTGGAGTAGACCTCCAGACAGGTAACTCAGAGCTGACCTGGCTCTGCTAGGGACTGGCAGATGTATTTGCTATAGAACCATTTGATATCATCAAATTGAATTTTAAAAGGCTAGGAATTATTAAGAAAGTCATAACCAAAGAGTACATTCCAGGTAACTGCTATGCTATTTCTAATGTTCATAATCCCAATGACATCTTAGTTTTCCAGCTGTGCAGAAACTTCAAGTTTCTTCTGTTTTCTTCCCATACTGCAAGCATTTATGTACAGGCACTCAGGATAGGCCCCCAATCATGCTGCATTCACAGAGGAAGAGTGAGATCCTCCACTATCAAAAGGACACCTCTTTACTGGCCCCGCATCATCACTTCTCTTTAGATTACAAAAACCTTTCCTCAGGATGTATGCTTTCCTATCCAAGCCTCTTCTGTTCACTAACAGGACTGAAGAGACATCTGGGCTCTTGTAACCTTCACCCTCAGCCCCAGAGCTTCACTGTCCCTCCTGATAAGTCCTTGGTCCTCATGCAGGTGCTTGACAAGGCGCAAAAATCTAAGGACTAGTCAAGCCTTGACCATCTCTTTGCAGTATCCTGGATCCCGACTCTCAACAATCATCCCAAAACATGACATCAGGGTAGCAGATGAGTGTTTCCATTTCTTACAGAGGGGAATCTCCAATAACTGTCAGCTGTCTTTTATTCTTCTTGTTTATGTTTGGCTCAGGTTCAGCTGGCTCTGATGCCTCCCCTGACAGTCTTTGTTCATCCTCATCTCTTCCCGGGCCACAACACTTGTGACTGCACTTTTGCAGGCAGAGAATGAGACTTCTCTTCTCTTGCCAGAAATAACAAGGCTCTCCACCTCATTTCCTACTGATCTCTTCTTTTTTCCCTGATGGTACAAAGCCTGCTTACCTCCTGTCACAGCTCCTTTCCCCCAGTTAGCTCCTTAGCTGCTGTGCGTCTCTGATCTACACTCTAGTAACAATTATATCAGAAAAAAAACCCTGACGTCTTCCCTGACTATAAAAATAATTTAAGGTTTCTACCTTTACCTGTGTAAAAGTGAATTCTCATTTTCACAAGATGTAACCCTGAAGTTTCTGTAACTCTGGTAAAATAGGATGAGCTTTGTTTCCCTCTTAGCAGATAGCACTGAGGCATGTAAGAGGCCCAAGGCAGTAGTGATGTCCCATTAGCTACATCTTTCCATTCAACAGAGACAGAGAATCCATAGGTAATGCCTTTGTAGTACAAGTGCTTCATCACCTTCCCTGTTCACTGTGTGTGTGAACCATGAGCTGCTGGAGCATCTTCTCTGCACAATTGTGCCTGTGGAGAGTCTGGTGCTCAGTCACACTTCCGTCACACTTGGAGTAAATCAGTAGAAGTAAAGGAGTGAAAAAGATGAAGAATATTGTCATACTGTCAAAAGGCTATGGATACTGACTGAAGAGTTGGTGAATTCCATAGAAATATTACAGAACTAAAATTCTGAAGAACATGAATTAGCTATCACCCTCACTTTACCTACAAGATGTGAATGGCTTGCCAAGCTATGCTGCAAGGCCAGGACAAATATAGGGTTAGAATTGGGGAATTCCTGCCATCCAGCCCATTACCTCATATTGCACAATGATCTTAGCTACAAAAAATCAAACTCATAAATTCTGATCCAGTTTCATTAAGTGAATATTCAAGTAAATAAAGCAAATTTGCAAATAAACCTTTAAAATACAATCCACATTTACTGGTTCTAAAATCCAAGAGGGAAAATTTTGCTGAAGATTTCCAGTACACTAAAATCAACATACATTTTGAACAGATCTAGTAAAATTTTGCTGGGGGACAGAGAAAAGTGTACATATAATTCAGGTCTAGACTTTTAGTGTGTATAACATTTGTAATTAAAGGAGTGACGAAAGGACACAATTTTTAAACAGTATTGTTTCTGTGATTAGATCAGTCAGTATTCAAATGGTATGCTGAGTTAGTCGCTCATACTCATGACTGAGTAAAAAGCAATATTTAATCAAGAATAAAAGCTTGTCATCCTTTTAGAGGATGTTTGGAAAGCTCTTTCCAGAAATGGCAGTGACTACACACATCAAACCTTAGGGACATAACTTGCACCTAGTGGTGATCCAAACAGCTGATAGGACACTGTGACCCCGCAATAACTTTTGGCTGTCAAGAAAAATAGTCCACACACCACTCATGCCACACTCTGGGAGATTTAAAAAGAGCAATAAACCCATGATATTAATGTACCCCTCATGAAAGAGACAAGAGTCTGCAGCCATTTCTCTTTCTAGCCTTAATCAGAAAAGGTCTCAATCAATACAGATTAGAAGTACCTTTTTTTTTTTTTTTCTTCACCTGAAAGCTAATTACAATACTTAAGGCCTGGATTCCAAAGACATCTTCAAAAGAAAGGCTGACAAAAATTACCAGCAAAGCATTTTTTTTTTCTTCACCTGAAAGCTAATTACAATACTTAAGGCCTGGATTCCAAAGACATCTTCAAAAGAAAGGCTGACAAAAATTACCAGCAAAGCACTTCAGGCCAAATTGTATTCTTACTAACATTGATATAGCCTTGAAATAACTCTGCTGTTTGTTTTGTTAGTTCAGATTCAGAATGATTCAAATGAAAGCAGAAGTTAATGCAGGGTTTTCACTTACAAAACATTCCTGTTCTCTGCACTGAACCAGGTGACTGCATTACAGCACTGCTTAAATGCCACACATGGGTCCAGACAGAAAACTAATACTGCTAAAGAAACATGTCCCACTCCCCTCAATTGTTTTGGAAGTCCTGAGACCAAATTTGTATACTTCCTGTTGGGTTCCTGAAAAAAAACCCCACAAAAGATGCTATGCTGCAGAGGCAGCATACTCTTTATCAGTGTCTCAAGCTTCCTGGGGCAATATGAGTGCTTCATTCTTACAAAATGAAGAACCAAGTAACTGAGCTGAGGAAGCAAGCGAATAAACAGGCAACAGGAGAACTCTGGCACCCAACAGCATTTAGTAAACTCATTCAAAGAAGAAGGGAAACTTGTTAAAAAGTAGCTAAGCTGTCTGTGTAGATTCTACTACATACCTTTTGACATTCAGTTTTGATAGATATGAATTGACAAACAAAATAAGGTACACAATAAAAGGGAATTTCCAGAGGAAGTTTCATCTCAGTTTTTTTAAAGTTACCTTGCAGATGACTAACCTGCACAACAGCATGTGGAATAAGAAAGCATTTGCTGTCCATATTTTACAGAAGGGGAAATGCAGCAGGCTGCCTGCAGTCACACAGCACAGAAGTTGTACGGCTGGAACAGGAATCCGGAAGCTCAGGATTAAATCGCTACTCCACAGATACATTTTTTCTCCTGAACTGCATAGGAGGAGCTGAGTTACAGTGTCACCTGAAAAGCTTTAAAGAAGCAACTTGGCTGTAAATATTCATTGGCTTAGCGTTAATGTAAAGAAATAAAAGCCCAGAGCTTACACACAAATTTCAAAACGTAAGACAAGAACAAAATTTTGCACTGTCAACTTTGATATTTACGTCAAGGAGGTAGTCTTTAAGATTCCTTTGGCACTTAGGTAAACTGAGGTGTATTCCCTATAAATCTGAAGATTAACTTGAGACAAAAATAGATATTTCTTATCACTTTGCTCTGAAAATTACAAATAACATAAAAAGAGACTAGATAAAATATCATAATATCAAATAGATTTTTATTTTTTTTACAAATACCCTAAATACTTACAGAAATATAAGGCGAATGAAAATGCATCTACAATGCATCAGAGGAGTACTCAGCACAGAATATAACTTGAGATAGTAGACAAAAGGACACTGAAAATAGCTGCATGAGAAACGGAGAAATTAGAAACTTGAGCTTATTACAAAACCTGAAATGTTAATAAAAAACCTATGAATATCTTTTCAGAAGACATATGACAAAGACAGGCTCTCCTTTGGCAGCAGAAATGCACAAAAAGTTATGCTTCCAAAAGACAGTGGAATACAAGGTAAGGGAAATGAAGAACTGTATTGCACCACTGAAAAGATACTAATAGCTAATCCTCAAAGTGTTAAGCTATAGAACATGAACAGAAAATTTCAAAGCAGAAAAGGTCCACCAAGGAAGGAAGAAATAAGTCTACTAAGCAAAGTCCCAGTGTAAACAAGCATAAAACTCTGAAAACACTAATAAAAGGTGACTTTTAAGAAAAACAAAAAATGGGGCTTTTTAAGAAAAGATTTTTAAAATAAAGGCATCGCTTTGGATATTTTTGAAGGCTGTTTGGCACAAATGTTATACATTACTGAACTGAAAAAAAAGTTGATGAAATTCATTCTCTGATAAAAAACCAGATCCAATTAGCAACAGAAAACATTGAAATTGTCTTGAAACAGACTCTCATCTCACTGGAAATCAGATGTACTCCCCTTTTGCCAAGAGGCACTAGGACTTTTCCAAATGTCCTGTTGCAGTGCTCAGAGAGGTTCCATATGACTGCATAGGTTTGGCAGTAGTAGGAGCACTCTTGAAGTAAATGTTGGTCAAGCATTTGCCACTTCAAACAAACCAACCAACCAATCGGTATGTGTGATTACTGAAACTGATTCCTGTAAGTGTTGAGGATTTCCTGCAAGATATTAATGCTTCAACTATTTTCAGTGAAAACAGTCAATAGCAATTATCACGAAGGACATAAATGTGAATTAAGAAATGTGAAATAATGTGATATCTTGGAGACGTGACTTTCATTCTTCTGTAATACGAAGAAAGTACTCTTGACCATGACTGCAATAACCTGCATTTATTCAAAATGTTCCTTTGACCACATCTGTATTAATGCAATGAATGGCCTTCAAACATACACATTCAAGAAGCAGGAAAACCGGCGGGAAAAACCCTCACAAAGTCACTGTAGACACCTGGCTTTATGCACTTCCCTTTCTGAAGAAAACATAACAGTAAATATAGAAATACAATAATTATGAGCTAAAGAATAAATTACTAAAAATTAATAACAAGTGTGTGGTACATAAATATATTACATAGTAAAAGTGTAAATACAAATAATGAAAATATAATTTCGCATTTATTCCAAAAGAAGGCATTAGAATGGATCAGAGCAAGTAAGAATGAACTGCAAGTAATACCATTTAACCAGTTCTTAAGCTCTTCATCAACTGCATCATCGCTGAGAACAATCACTAAGACCCATGGACAGTATACCAAAATATATCAAAATTACTTTGAAAAAAAATTACTTATGTACCATGAGGAAAGAAATTCAAACTTTTCCATCAAAAGACTGCGTTCATCTCACAGCTGGCTTTGTGGCAGCTGATCTGTTAACAGAACTACAGAGAATGAATGCTATAATCCCTTGTAGAAGCGATTTGGCATCATTGCTCATGTTTCCCCAACTCCGCAAGGCATTGCCCTCGGCAATTACTCCTATTTACCCAAATATACTCAAGAGGACAGAACATGCATTAGTCCAACAATGGCCATAAATAAGATAATTGGAAGAAATTCTCAACAGCAGTCTGCCTGCTGGCAGCCTGGCAAACAAGGATGGGTAATTCTCCCATCCTCTGATAGTCACATGGCAATTACAGCCCCCACTGAGGAAAAGACAGAGATGCAAAAGCATCTACAATGTGAAGCATTTATCCTCATGTTAAGAAAATAAATGTAAAAAAGAAAAAAAATCAAATTGTAAATTATCAAAAGAAACCCTTCCTGAAGGAATTATTTTCAGCATCCTCAAACCTTGTGCACCCATGAATTTTTTCTGCCAGTTTGAAGAGTGCTTTCTCTTGCTGCATTACACAGGTGAATCATTACAGCAGGAGGGTTGGAATAATCCCTGCTTCAAGAGAAAGGAAAGAACCTGAAATACACAGGCTATTGTAAGCGTCCCATTCAGGTGATCTATGCGTAACAGCCTCTCTGCCTGCAGCCTTCTTTGATGTCTTGCTTTCAACAAGTATATTAATTACACTTGTTCTTAAAGATGATGGTACTCCCCACAAACATCTGTGGAAGTGCTGCAAGTTTGAAAATTCTTTTAAGTAAATTTTTAAGCTCAGATCTCACCAAAAGTAATTGTAATAAAAGTAATACAAAGATACAGTACTTAGCACTACAGTACATTAACAGAATTCATGTTGAAACCCAAGCTGTAAAAAGTTTCTCAAAGAACCCTTCAAGTTCATCAATAATTTCTGGATTATTTTTTTTTAATCAATAGAAGGGTGGCATATGAGAGTGCTTTTTTTGGCCTGCCACTGACGCATTTGCTGTCTTGTGTCAGGGTATTCTTACCTTAGTTTCTCCTCCTATTTAAAATTAACAAAATGGCACCTAGTTGAGCTCAGCAAAATTTCTCTAAGTGCCAGTAACTAAAACCAGCACAACTGTACTCCAAAAAACTTCTGCTCCCTGAAACAGAGCATAAAGTCGAAGAACCAGCTTGCAACGGAAGTGGACTTCAGACATTCCCAGAAAGTCCAAAGGACGGATCCAGGTCCAGGCGCCAGCAAAGGTTAATCAGATCCGTCGTTTTTGCCTACCACATCACATTTTTTAAGTTCATGACCCGAGAGCTGTGCTGTTTCCTCATGCAGCAGCTCCATCTGCTGCTCAAACGCAAAGGTGGACTTTGCATTGGGACTACACTGACAGAATGAAAAAGCAAACCGACTTGAATAATTTGAAATGTTTCTGGAAAATTTCCAACCACCTCCCCAGTCAGTCCTCCTCATGAATGGAACCAACAGCCTTTACCTACCTTTATAAATCAGCTAACCAAAACAAAAACATGAGAGGAAGTAACAATCATATGAGCGTCCAATTCTTCACTCTCACAGCTTCAGAACCAGTCTTCTGACAGCAAACTCTGATTCTTCACCATCTCCATGTTACCAGATCACACTGGTGAGCCAACACTCCCTTCACCTCACAATAAACGTGCCCGGGTATTCACAAACTACAAGATGTTTACAGTCATTCTTAGTTACAAGTGGTTTGAGTTGCACAAACATTAATTTAAGCTTATTATTCTGAAGATCAACTCAGTTCTTAAAAACAAGATTTCTGTTTTTTATGCAATACTGGTCTTTGAGGACTCCATTCTTTTACCAGGAGCACCTATGAAAAGTTCTGTCCGTAACAGAACAGTTGTGGCAAGACCATATGACAGAGCTTGTAAATTCAACCAGACCTATTCTGAATCTTGTACAACTTAGTGATTCTTGGTCTGTGTTTACAACTGCTCTGTCCCAGCAACACTCTGCTAGCTTGGGGTGTGTACTTCCAATCTGGTACGTGCTGTAAGTACTGAACCCTTCCAGCAATGCCTTTTTGGTCAGCATTGTAGGAGGTGCTTAGTCATCGGCCAGCTCACGGGCTTAGCGTTGCTGCTGGCCACCGGCTGGCTTTGTGGGATCAGCGGAGACGCTGCTCGTGTGCCTGAGTCACCTGCTTATCCATCGCACTCGCTATCTCTGCCCTACATGCAAGGGGGAGTGGATTGCGTATCCCAGTCACGTTATTTTACCTCGATTTAATTAGCTCCCTGGTTCCTCAGACTTTTGGGTGCGCTGATTTCCATGTTTTTCCTCCACTCTTACGGATACTGGTACTTTTAAATTAGGATGAAGTGCAGCAGGAGGTTCTCCCGAAGCTGTTTTAGGGCACAGCCCAGGCCCTGGCAGCACAGCGCAGACCCCAGGGAGGTCGCCACAGGATCCGCTTGGCATAGATACACTGCTGGGGAGGGTTACAGAAGGAATAACCTCGCACTCACCGCCTGGGGTTTCCCATATAACTACTCGTGATTGCAAAAATATGATTCAGACTATAACTACAGCTTTTAAGGGAATTACCTTGTTTTACTGAATCCACGGGGGAAGGCCGGGGTGTTACTGTGAACTCATGGACCTTCGGAGAAAGAGTTCATCAACACAAGGCAGCTGAGGAATATGATTAGACTCCCCCAAACACAGGGATTAATACTGAAAACGCCCGAGTGGGATGTCAACAAACATTTTACAGCGATCGCTGATGAACTTGCAAAGAATCGGTGTCGCGCAGGTAACGCGGACTGCGGGGAGCCAGCCCCGTGCTGCCCCTGTGCTGCCCCCGGGCCCACGGCGGGGCTGCCGCGGCGCTCCTGCCTGCAGCAGCGTGTGGGACTAGGCCTCTTCACACCCGTTAGGATGAAATAAAATGAAAAACATAAAAGGGAGGAAAAGCCCCAAAGAATTGGAGGCCAATGCGCGACAGGGCGCAGGCTCTACGGGCGGTGTGCAAAGACTCCAACAGGTGGCTCCGTGGCGCAATGGATAGCGCATTGGACTTCTAGAGGGTTGAAGGGATTCAAAGGTTCCGGGTTCGAGTCCCGGCGGAGTCGTGTCTTCTCTTTTCCTTATCTCTTTTTTCTTTCCCGTACCCCCTCCCCCTCGCCTTTCGGCGGAACAGTTCCCCTCCCCTCCCGCCGTCCCGCTTACCTCACTTACCTCACCGCCGCGGCTTCCCCAGGGCCCGCTCCCTCACCGCGGCTCGCTGGGCCCGCCTCCCGCCCTGCCCGGCGCTCCGGGCGC
>JAWWMP010000005.1:16955081-16967467 GCA_035047865.1 Dendrocincla tyrannina
GCGCCGCGCCGCGGCCCTCCGGGTGTTCACCATGGTGCTGCCGCCGCCCGCCCCTTCCTTCCCTCCCCTCCTCCCTCCCTCCCTCCTTCCTTCCTTCCTTCCTTCCTTCCTGCCGCCCGGCCGCCCTTCCGGGCCCGCCCCGGCAGGGAGGATGCCAGGAGTGCTGCGCGGGGATGGTGGAACGGCGGGGGGCGGGCCACGAGAGAACGCGTTCAGTACTGTCACCGAGATGAAAATGGCATTGAGATGAAAAGCACAAGCTAGAAGTCTATAAGAATTTAAAATTTAGTTAAGCTTTTAGGTTCCTCAGGGAAGGAAATCCCATCTCTTCCACCTTGATGCAAAACCAAAGAATGAGACAATGTGATAACCTGATAAAGTGTTATGCTATTGGTGGCTCTAGAAATATCATGTCTTAAAAGGTAGTTTTCTACAGCAGGCAAACTTAACAGTTTACAGAAAGAAAATAAATAATCCCATCAGACCAACCTTTCCATTGTTTTAGAACAATTCTTTTTTCAATTTATAAAACTGAGCACACACACAAGTCTAATATAATACAGAATGTCATCAGCCAAATACAGACAGAACTTAAAGGTCGTGGTTAATCATCAGCAGCACACAACTCATAGCTGGTAGTGAGGTTTAAAATTAAACTCATGTAATTTTGAACTCTTGATACACACTGGCCCAACATTAAAAAAACCCACTACATTTTGACCAGGCGAAAAAAAATCAAACTTTTATTGATACATTACTAGTTCCAATTCCCCATCTCTTTCATTTACCAAAAGAACTGAAGAAGCAAAGAAAATTTCCTACTATTTGCTACAAATAAGATATTTGAGGACTCAAAAGGCATCTTGAAAAACCTTCGTCTTTTAACTAAGTGGAATAGACTATAGGAACTCACACTCTAGACACGACCTACAGGCAGACATTCAAATTCCACTAGCTGCCTGTGTGACAGAATTTGAAAGCTGTTGGTGAAAATTCATTTCCTTACAGTCCAAATCTCAAATATGTACACTAAGTTAATGAGTACTACTAGTATGGGGTCATGCCCCCATCTGAAATCAAAACAAAATTTATTATCTTGGACACTCTGTATCAAAGGCCCTGCTGAACTACAAGTTGAACTTTTGCTATCTATTGTGATTTAATGGCCAAGGGAAAGAAAAGGCCTTTTTGACAGAAAAACTATGTTAAACCAAAACCCTTGCCTTAGCTGCAGCAACCTCTCGGATTCAAAAACCTACCTCTTGCCAATCAGAAAAAGATACCTAACTTCAAGCTACACCTTGCTTCATCCTTTCTGAATGGCACTCAAGCAACAATGTTTGCTAGGCAACTGCAAGAGAAGTAGTTAATTTACACAATCTGATAATGAACAGCGCCAACATTTACTGTCTATTCTACTTGGCCAATTGATTGTGTAGGTCACAAATATCAAAAAAGAACAAGCCACAGTTGAGAAGGAGACAGGCACAGCTTTTGTTAACAGATTTCTTCATCACTTATTTTCAAATCTTATTTTAAACATTCACAAATAATACATTCTCTATTTCAAACAGTAAAAATGCCATCACACTTGTGCGAACATTAAACAAAGCGTATTGAGGCACAAAGAAGCCAGAAGGAATTCAAGTAACAGTCAGAAAGTAATTTGGAAGATGCATTTTTTTCTAAATCATAGAGATCTTTTACACTCTATTAAAAATAAACCAATTTTCCCATTCCCATAAATTAAACAACTGACTTGCCTATATATACATACCAAGCAATGAGATACCAGCTAAATTTTTTTGAGTAGTTTTTCATAAAAGTTGACAATTTTCTATAAAAACTAGTCCTTGAATGCTTGAAATCTATGCACCTATCAGATACATATCATTTAAGAGAAATCTGTTTTTTTAAAAAACCAAAAATATATGTTCCTCTATACTACCTAATGGCAGCTAAAATATAATGATAACTTTTACAGTGGACTGGTCATAAAAAGAAAAATGTTTTAAACTGTTACTCTATAGATAACTTCAATTAAAAAAAATCATATTTTAAATGCACTGGTCAATAGGTTAAGAAAGAAAAATCATGTTAGAACACCATAGACAATCCTGCTGACATTACACTGAATAATTACAACTTTTGGTACTTTGTTATAAATGCTGTAAAACTGTTACTATGAAAAGGCAATGTTCCCCCATCCCAAAGAAATTTAAACAGTTAGCCATTAAAAAAAAAAAGTGTTTTAAGATGCATTTCTTTTAGCTTGCATGATATAGCCTTTGGACTTGATAATTCCTCTGCTTTTAACAATGACTGAATACCGCAGAAGCCATAAAGGAATCCACTCGTTTGCTTTCACGTTCTGGATGCTTTCCTGAAGAACTTCTTGGAAACTTGCTTCACAAAGTAATTCTAAAGTTAAAAAGGGACATTTGTGCTTAAAATGATGCCATGTAATCAGCTGCAAAAAGCAACACTTACTTAGAGAAGCCTTTTCTGACAAAGATCTTAAGTGGTGCCACATACTCAGCAGATCCACTCTTCCAGAATGCAGGTAGGGTAAAAGCAGCTGAATATTACAGAATACATCTTCAGGACACTTTTTTGCAACATTAAATATTTCCCACAAAATTAATTAACTGAGATTTTGACCATATCAAATGGAGTTGGCAAGTAGAGCCATTTGCAGGAGAAAATGAAAATTAAATTTGAGAAGCTAACTAGACAAACTACAGGTAAGTTAAGCATGAGGCTGAAATCAACGAAGTACTGAGCATTCAGTTACTTTTGCAGTCACTGGAAGCTCAACATTTATAGCATCTCCCATAATTATGGAAGCCCATATTATGGGCTCATAATAACCACAAGCCCACAAAGCATTAAGAAAAATGGGTTTAAGTGCCAGAAAGCAGTAAAGGAAGGCAAGTACAAATCCTCCTCCTAGTTTCCTCCAGAGAGTCAAGAGAACATCTCTTTGATGAGGGGTGATCCCAAAAGATAGTTTCAAAACTCTTCAGCCAACCATTACAGGAAAGTTAAGCTTAGAAAACAATGTATAAAGGAATCACTACTTGCACTGTTTTGTACCAAATCCTCTTCTCCTTCATTTCATGACTTTCGCTAGAGAGTATTTATTAAATTGCATGTAGCATTTTGGACTTCACAGGACATAGAAATTGTCAGATTCAATGAAAATTCATCTTGCATGCTGCCAGAGCAGTGATAAATCGTGCTCAGGCACTGATGACATTCCGTAGTTGTAACAGTGGTACTACGAGGCATATACTGCATAAGCAATGCTTCATACATTTTTTTCTTAGGGGACAAATGGAAAGGAAGGAGAACGAAGGAAAAGTATGATCATCACAAAGAGTGGGTCATAAGGAAGAATGTAGGTAAGGAATTAACTAAAGAGTGTTTAAGACTTCTCATTATTACAGCAAGGTATTTAAAGTCTCCTTAGAGTGAAGAAGATCAGATGATGTTTGAAACTAGTATAATATTCTAGAATACTCTAGAGAGCTAGTAACTCAGTTCTACAGCCCTAAGGAAAGTCTCCAGTTTCTTTTATCATTTAGCAAATGAATGACTGCATAAAACAAGTGAAGAATTTACAACTCTTTTTTTAATAATGTTATATTAAGAAGTCAAGACTTTGAAAGAATCCTACTGAAAGCACAGTAATTTTACAGTCTAGTGTTACCAAACGACTCAAAAATCAACTGACCATTAACATTTCTATGTAATCTATTTCACAGAAAAATCTTGGGCAAGTGGACTTTGTCATTTACTGATCATCAGCAATACAACTGTAATTTCATTCTGTTTTGTGGAAATATATGATTTCTTTAACATGTGCATTACAAATTTCTCAGTAGGTTGTTCTTTTATTTACTTTATTTTCTCTGATTAAAGTGATTTTAAGAAACTATCTGAGTCTGAAAGATTGTCTTCTCTCCCTTCTTCCTTGAAGCAACAGCAAGAACTTAGTAGAAATATTTTGTAATGGAGAAACTTTTAGAATCTTTGTCTCAGGATTCAAATGTAGCAAACTCTGAAGTTCAGAGAAAGATTATTCCCAATTCTGTATTGAATAAATGCATTTAGAAGTCTTCTGTTAACTTAGCTGGCAAAGTCTTACCTTTTGGGTCATTGTGAGTTAACAGCTGTATGTCAAATTCTTTTGCAAATGCTGTGAGATCAGGTGGCATCACACAACAGGAAGCTAGATTCACCTGATTACTACTTGGTTTCACCTGAAAGTAACCAAAATACTTTTTATAAGAAAAAAGTACTAATGGACTTACTTTAGTTGTTTCCCCCATGCCCTCTATTACAACAGAAATTTTGCTTTGAACAATTTGACCATTGTTTTGAAGTTTGAGCAAGGCTAATTAATTCATTAATTCAAAGGCATGATTAATTAATGTAGGCAACTCCAACATCTGCAATTCCCTGCAGCACAGAGCCCAAAACAAGAGTAGGATCTAACTTCAGGTGCTGCTATAGCAAGGTTAGTGCTAACCCACTCCACTATGGCTTCCTGTCTGCTTGCTCCCTGAACAGCAGCAGCTCTTCCCCCCTCTCTGATAAAGCTTACACGAGCATGGGCACACACCAGTACTGTCGCCCATCACTCCAGTGTTAGGGGCCAATTTGAGCACTGCACTCAGCTCTGAGAGCCCCAACATAGGAAGGATGTGGAGCTGGTGTAGCAAGTCTACAGGAGGGTCACACAGATGACCAGAGGGCTGGAGACCTCTCCTATGCAGACAAGCTGAGAGTTGGGGCTGCTCAGCCTGGAGAAAAGGCCCTAAAGAGGCTCCAAGAGAGCTGGAGAGGGACTTTTTACAAGGGCATGTGGTAAAAGGGGGACGAGGGAGAATGGCTTTAAACTGTCAAGTCAGCTTTAGATTGGATATTAGGAAGAAATTCTTTACTGTGAGGATGATGAGGCACTGGAACAAGTTGCCCAGAAAAGTGGTGGCTGCCCCATCCCTCGAAGCGTTCAAGGCTATATGGAATTGAGTTTTGAGCAACCGGGTCTGGTGGAAGGTGTCCCTGCCCATGACAGTGGGGTTGGAACTAGATGATCTTTCAACCCATTCTATGATTCTATGAATTAGTCTCATTGGACAACAAAATACTGAGAGTCTGTCTTCCTCTTTACATTTAAGCTTATCATTCAAACAGCATTTTTCCCAGGGGAAATCCCTCTATTCATAACACAGCTTAAAGTGAAAATATCTACATTTTCAGAGTCACTGGAATAAATCTGAAGGTTTAAGTGTACTGCTCATACTCCTTTCTAAATATAAAAGCATTCCAAACTCAAACCTTTAGTAATTCCAAAAATCTGCTACTGAATAGACCTTTAGTTGCCAGCCCTTGCTGGTCAGTACATAAGAACACAGAACAAGCAGCAGTCACACCTTGAACAACATTGTGACCATCCACAAAACACTGAAAATAACAGGGCTAATTAATATTTTGTATATAAACCCATTTATAACAGTGTGTCAGCCAATAAAACAGGCAGTTACTCTGTCCTAAGAAATGCTACGAGTAGGAAGTTTGTTCTCACCTGTGCCCACAGATAAAGCTGCTCTAACAGTGTTTTATCTAGGTCAGAGGTACCTATAGCAACAATCTTTTTGTTTTGAACTAGATTTTCAAGTTCCTGCCAATAAGGTTGCAAATATTCCAAGGAGAGGCTGGTTCCATCTTCAAGGGGAGGCGGGGCAATAATGACCGAGTCTAACTGAGCAACTCCGAGGGCAGAACACGCTGAGGAAAAAGAACGGAGACACTGCAAAATCTTTTGTGAGACACAAAAAACACCATGACTCTTCAAACTCAGCAAAAATCACATCTACTTCATTCCACTAGCCTCCCATTCACCATTTGAAACCCTGAGTGTATCAGCAGTCAAGAATAGAAACACAACCCTTTTAGCAAAGAATCAAACATACAGCTCAAGACCAAGTTTCAGCTGTAGGTCTTGGGAAAGAAAGAAAAAAGCAAAAAACAAAACCAACAGAAAATTAACAAAAGTATGAAGCTTTTTTCTCCTTTTCAAGGCTAAAACTGTATTTTCTCTGAAGATAGTGGCGACATACAATTCTCTATTCCTTAATACACATGAGGAGTTAGACTAAAAGCACACCAAATATGGAGATTTAATTTGACAGAGAGAAGTGGAAGTCTTGGAATATCACTGAGCTGGAGGAAAAATGCAAGTCATGAGGCCTCGTCAGCACAGCAAAGGGAGTAAGAACTAAGTAGCTAAATAAATTATTTTCTTCTAGAGAAGGACTCTATTAATGCATATTTAGCAAATGGTACCACAACTTACAATAAAGAGACTATTAACTGGGCTATCAGTAGAAAAGAATGATGTGACCCTTTCTTTTTTGGTCACTCCTTATGGCCAACAATTTTCCAAAGTAGTAAAGTTCAGTGCTGCTCACAAACGCTACATTAGGCCAATATAACTTTATATATCAGTATAGACATCATATGGTATTTTCAATAAAACTTAACTATTGTATCAACTACTTGCAGCATTATTTGATTTATTAAATGATCTCTGAAATACTGCACAGTTAGGAGCAAAGTTTATCCTGTTAAAAACAACTGGCAACTAACCAGAACTACTGTATCACTGTTATTAAAACATCATGTGCTGTTCACTTTTGAACAAGTTTTGTGTGAAAGAATAAAAACTTGCTCTTGCTTGGAACAGGAACCACAATTGAGTCTGTGGACCCAAGGTCACAGTGATCCACATTTAATAAGTTTACTGACTGAATGAATGTGCAAATAGACCTGATTACCTAAGTGTTTCCTAATAGGAAAACAGGATATACTTGTGACAGTGACTAAATACACCTCTTTGAAATAACATTAGAACTTATTCCATGTAAGCTCTAGAGTAAAAAAGAAATCCTACCACAATTTTGAGTTTCACACTTACCCAGGTCAACTGCATCTCTGATCGATGAAGAGTTTGATCCAACAATGAACAGCTTTGCTATTTTCAAAGAAACTGGAATCAATAACTAAACAAGCCAGGTATTATTAATATATAGCCATTTATTTTTCTATATACGCTATTAATGAGTTTTTGGTTAAAAGGTTTTTAGAATATACACCGATTACTTAAAACCCAGTTTTCTCAAAGGTGACTACCCAATAAAGACACTGTTCTCTTAACTTTGAATGTTGTCATGCAGTCTCAGAACAGTGAGATGTTCTTATAAGCTGTAAAGCATCAAGACACTAAGCAATAGCTGTAGCAACCTGTATAAAAACCCCAAATGTAGTAGCAGTACAAACACACTTCTTCACAACTCACTGAGACTCAAAATGTACTAGTGTTAGTTTGGACTGTCTCCTTCAAGTTCATCATATTCAACCTGGAAAAATTATGCAAATAAATGCGCTTCCAATGCTATTTATTAATTCTAGTATTATCTGTAATATTTTGCTTCAAAAAAGTAAACTATTCAAAAAATACATTTAAAATAACTTGAGGTGATGTAAGTCAAACTAGAAAAATGCTGAGCAGCTTTAAAATCTGCAATATTTATTCAAGTCTTTCTCAGCCAACATCTAGATTACCCAAAGCACATCGGTGTGCACTGCTGTCATTTGGCTTTGCAATTACAAAGCACAGCAAAAAAATACGTGTATGAATATCCTGTTAATGACTGCATATGAAACCTTTTTATGCTACTGGATTTTTGACCATGTTCTTACCTGATACTTTCAGCTCATCCCTTTCTTCAGGATTTATTTTTTCTATAGCTTGAGCTACAGTACATTCCAGAACCTCCACCGTTTCCTGTAGTAAGTACATGAGACTTAGGAGCAACTCATCAAGAGGAGACAGTAAGTTCCTGAAGAATGTTTTTAAGAATTATAAAATTAAAAAAAAGAGAAAAAACAGAAAAAGCACCTTACAGCATTTAGAAACAAAAATAGTAGAAAAATGCAATGAGCAAAAGCAATTAACCCAAGGCTTCTTGATCTCTGAAGGGAAGTTAGAAAAATGAAGATAAATGAAAGGCCCTAGATGTCCCTAATATTAAAAAAAAATACAAATTACTGATAAGAATTACTGGAATAAGATTCAGTAGTTTTGATTTCATGATGCAAAAAGACTGCTGTGCTAATTTGAACTACCTTGTTTTTAAAAAGGCCTCATGACCAGCTGAAAAAACCCCCATGAGAATTAGGGAATTTGAGTGTTGGATGGGAACATCTTTACATGAAAGTATTTTGTAAATTCAGAGAAGCCTTTGAAACACCTACAGGGAAAATGCTGAAAAGTACAGATTTAAGAAAGTAATTCTGAAACTGAAAACTAGGAAGGTTTCAGACTTTTCACCCTCCGACCTCGTTTAAGACTAGGCTAACATTTCATGTCAGCTGGCACTGATTTCCTAAAGTCTTTACCTACATGAGACTTTGTATTATATGCACAGACACACAACACTTTACCCCAACCAAAAATTCTGATAATTTTTGCTGCCCTACAAAAAGACTTTCCAGAGAGCCTTTGAGTTATTCCGTACAGAATTTTAAACAAAAGTTAACTTTTTTTTTAACTATTGGATATCATTATAATTTAAGACAGAATTTAGAATTATGCAGTTAACATGTTTTGACATAAAGTCTAGCTTACATTAAATCATTTACTTTAATGGATCACTACATCTTACAAAGACAAGCGTTTGTTTATGTTCTCTCCTTGAGCAATGATTAGTTCTTCCACAAATCATTTCAGCAATAACTGCCTCATACACTCCAGTCTGGAATGCAGCAATGTGCAGCTGATGCCACCATTACACAAGAACTGGTAATAAAATGCAAAGAAACAATCAAGAAAGCTCTTTTAGGTTTCTGTCGTTGTTGTGGTTTGGGCTTTGGGTGGGTGTGGAGGGGTTTGGGTGCCTTTTCCTGAAACATGCTAACGTTTTACAGAGTAAATAATGTATTTTAGCAGGAACCTATTGTTGTTTTGCTGAATTTCAGAAGCAAAAGTGAAGAGAAGCAGGCAAATACACCAAGATCTTAATGTCAGATGCCCATGTCTGTGGCTTTAAGACTTATGTAGAAGTTTTTATCTCTCAAGGGAAAAATTGCCACTTTTGCATCTTCAGAAGTATTTCTGAAACAACAGATTTTCCCTTCAGAGTTTCAGAGCTTCACAGTTCCCTTCCAAATGTGATGGTCTTCAACTATCTCTTAACTATCTCCATAGCTTAGAGAATTCTCCACTGAGGTTTAATAAGCATGCTAGCAAACTTCTAAGGTACACAGATTTTTTTTTTCTAATTGTCCCAACAATTAATTTAAAATCTTGCAGATCAGAACTTTTATTTTGTAAGAACTGTCCTATCTGCCATCCACAGGATTCTGTCTTTACTTTGATATTTCTTAACCTCTCCAAATTTACTAAATATTAAGGAAAAAAAAGGGAGTTAAGAAATATTCCTTTAAGGTATCTGGAGCTGCAGATACTTTTACAGAAATTTAATAGATTGATTTATGTTTTACAAGTGTAACCAAGTTCCCATTTGTCTGTAACGTGGATAACATGCATAACAACTCTCCTACCTGATTTAGGTCTTGTCCAATCTTTGAGCTCCATTCAGTGAGTGTTTTCTGGATGCAGTCACGCACCTACAAAACATTTTTTTCATATTGAAGCACAGGTGTGTCAGAGCTGCACAGAAATACAAGGGTTTATAGACATGTAGGACAAACTGAGCAGGTGAACTAATAACACCGTTCCACAAAAGATCCTTCCTTCATATCTTCTATCTGAAACCTGTTCAAACTAGTTTATTTACGTATTTCCCTCCTGTCTTTCACAGAGTTTTAGCAGTAATACAAGTACTGTACTTCATTTTTCTCAATGCCATCTTTAAAGGAAAGAACAATGCTAAGCAAGCAACAACTAGGGTGTAGGGTGTTTTGGTTTGGGGTTTTTTTGTGCAAAGATTCTTAAGTTACATAGTCAGATAAGAACATATGTGCTGTAACATTGTAGAAATGAGACTTCACAATAAATTGCTAAATACTCATTATATTAATTACTTCCATTTTCAAGATGCATCCAGCCCTTCTCATTTACTGCCTACCTACTCCAAACCACTAATGCTTTTAAGCCTTTCATTACTATAGAGGGAATCTTCAGATCCTACCTCACAGCTGCATTTTTCCTGCATCCACAGATGCAAAATAAACATCCATAAGATGTTTATCTTATGGATAAGATTTGGATCATGGATTTTCTTGAACATAGCAAGACATAACTATTGAGTCTAAATCAGCTGATTAAATGCATACTGTAGCAGCATGACAGCTGTACCTCTACCCTCCCTCTGCTCCATCCGTGGAGGTAAGTCTAGGTACTGCCCACCTGCCCTCTGCCACAGGTGGGAGCACTTCCACGAGCTGCTGCTTTACTTCACTTTCAGCAGTATATACCTATGTGCATACCTACTTGGAGCACCATTAAACAGCAATTTCCTATGACACCTAACATTAATTCAGAAAGCTCAGAACACCATGTGCAAACTGTAAGTCAACATCACCCTTGATACCACAGCCACAATACAGTAATAGCACTTTGTGAGCACAAATTCTGTACCTTCTTTCCCAGTCCTTTAAAATAGCATAAAAAAAACCTGAGTCAAAAGGTCAGAATTGACACACCCAGGAAATAGCTAAGCACAGTAACTTTTAATAAAATAACTCTTTATCCTATTTTGATGCAATTTATAATGGTATCTGTTCCTTTCTAAGGGCAAGTGAGACAGCATTTAATATATATATTCTATATATTGCTGCTTTGCAACTGTCAGAGTTCATATTTCTACTGCAGGTGTGCACAAGCCTCTGACTCCAAAGTACACCACTCCCCTGCCCTCAGGCCATGTGGAAACCACAGTGTATTCGACTTTTCCAAACACAGCTGCAGCCCCAAACTCCTAACACTGGGTTCACAGTTTGCAAAATTTTAGCTTACATTCTACCACGGAGCACTAAACACACACACACACTAACTAAACCAAATAGAAGAGTTAAAAGCTAATTTATATTTGATAATTAATACCAATATTTGCTTTTGAAAACCCAGCAACTTTGGAAAGCAGGCAGATTTCTCTGTAAACAAATGAATTTAAATACCTCAACTGATTAGTTAGGCACACTGGCCACTCTTTATTTAAGAGCCCTCTAGAAACTACTTGCACAAATGTGCCCGTAATGATACAGCTACGTCTTTGCTACAGAATCTAGCTGTATTTCACACAGATCACAGATTGTTTAATAAGCAACGAGGCCAAATAAAAAAGTCACTAACACATGACAACTAAACAAGCGTATGATGAATTCCTCCTTCTTGTTACATCATCCTCCCAGACACCTTTCTTACCATTTGTGCACGATTAATATGCACTTAACCAGCTCCCAGGCTATCAATGGTGTCACTACATAGCAATAACCAGCCCAACCCACAGTTTTTCTAATTTGTAAGTGACTACTGAGATCTGTGTCATGATGAGACAGCAAATACGGTGGTTCTGAAGTTCACGGCTGTAGGTTCTCCAGACATTTCAGGAGAACTGTTCCAAGTGTTGACACACAGTGCTAAAGGCAATACTTTCAAAGCGGTGATTAAAAAGTTCTTTTCAACTCTTTAACAAAGAATGACAGCTACACTCTTTAAAGAAGACAGCAATGACTACTTTTTGCAAGACCTGTCACTACCAAGAAATTAAATTAACTTCAGGTTAGAAAAAGAGAATTTTCATAATCTGTAATGCAAGCTCATATCTATTCATAGGACCTTGCCAAAGAGGAATCAGGGATGTCCTCTGCCATCACAGGCAACATTTAAACTTTCCAGGGGTTTACCCCTTCCCTCCCGAGATGAGAAGCCCGGGCTGGCTCCCTCCCAGGCCCAAGTGTTTCCGGGGGCACGGGGGGCCTTCCCCGCAGGCAGAACGCCCCGCACGGCCACAGGGCTCGCAGCGCAGCGCTGCCCTTCCCGCCCCGCCTGTGCCCGCCGTGAGGGCCCGCGCCGCCCCTCACCTCCTCCCCGGGGGTGGCGGGGCACTTCTTGCGCAGGCAGCCCCAGTTGAGCAGGTTGCCGGTCTGCAGGCTCAGCCTGCCGGCGCGCTCCAGCAGCGAGCGGGCGCGCTCCGAGCCCATGGCGGCCCTGCCGGGCTCTCCGCGACAGTGCGGGCCCGGCAGCGCGGCCGTGACTCAGCGCCGGCAGCGGAGCGGAGCGGAGCGGAGCTGGGCAGGCACGGAGCGGGAAGGAGGGCAGCGCAGCGGGAGCCGCAGGGAGGGAGCGCGAG
>JAWWMP010000005.1:16969646-17120895 GCA_035047865.1 Dendrocincla tyrannina
CGCGGGAGGTGCGGCGGAGCCCGCAGGATGGGCGGCAGAGCCGGCTTCTTCGAGGTGGGTGCGGGCGGCGCCGCGGGCGGACAGGGCGAGGAGAGCCCGGCCCCGCAGCATCCTGCCGCGGGCGGACCGGGCTGCCTGGGATCCCGGCGGGCTCCTCTCTCTTTCCCCTCCCTCTGCATTGAAGCACCGGGGAGCCGGAGCCATCCGCTCCCGGCTCTGCCAAGGGAAGCGAGCGCCGCCGGAGCCGGGCAGGGGGAGCCGGGGGGGACACGCTGCTCGCCGCGGGGTTCCTTGGGGCGAGGGGGCAAAGGTGGCTGCCGCCCGCCCCGTCTTTTCCTTGCCCGGGCACTGTTCCCTCACCGATTGTCATGCCCGGCGTTCCTCGGACGTGGTCCCGGAGAGCGGGGCGGGGGAATGCCAGGGTCCCGATGGCTCTGGGCTAACCGCGGGTCCCGCCTCGGGCAGCCTGCCGGGGGTCTGGGCAGCGCGCCCCGGCCGCACGGAGGGAGCGGCAGCGAGGAATGTTCTCGGCACCTTCCGTCCCCAACTTCTCGGAAGACCCCGCCGCCAGCCGCTGTGCACCCGGAGTCCCGCGCAGCCTTCGGCCCGCTGCAGGTTTGGCCCCGGCCAGAGCTGGTGCCCTGGCCCCGGGGACGGGTCCCGGTGCGGCGCCCACCGTCCAGCGGGAGGAGCGAGGGGGGCTCTGCTGGCACGGAGCGTTCGGGCTTGCGTGGGAAACGAGAAACAGCCGGGCGGAGTTTAGTACCGTCAGCTCCTTGTGCTTACAGAAAGCGCAGGGTAACGCGCACCTGGGGAGCGTCAAGGGTAACATCTATCGACTTACATAAACAACCACACCGACTCTTTGCTAGAATTAGTTAGGCTGGCTAATACAAAGAAGTCTTAAGAGGGGCTGGAAGGTCTATACCAGCTAAACGACAGCAATCCTGAATATGTTTCTGGAGGCTTATGCTTCAGTTTGTCCATCACGACTTGCCTAAAAACAATGCACAGGGGGAGGAACACAATTCCTTCCCCCCGTGTAAATTACAAAGCAGTTGTTATAAACACGAACAGAATCCAAAACTATCTGAAAAGTGTTTGCTGCTTACCATTACATAGAAGTTCAGATTTTGCCTTTCAAAGCTGTAAAGATGTTCTGGACATCACAATTCAGCAAAATAAACTGCCTATAGCTCTTGCATAGCATTTGCACCATGTCTTTTCTTCAGCAGTGTTGACTTCCCTGTTTGTTTTTGTTTTTTTTTTTAGGAAAAACAGCCAGGCTTTTCACTGCCTCTTGCATTTCTACCAGTGTCCCAAACTATTGTAAGATTCATATGCAGGAGCAGGCACATGTGCATTTCCCTCCTGAATGCCTTTGGTCATTGTCTCGTCTTTAGGTTTGCTCTTCTGTCTCAGCTAAACTCCTGAATAGCACTAATTACTAGAAGACCTAAAACCCATGGACATCATTATTGTCACCTGATTCTGCAGATGGGGAAACACAGGAAAGCTGAATGATCTGCTCCATCTTGCTATGCAGTACAATAGCAGCAGATACAGGTCTTTTGAGCCCTACATCGAGATCCTGTGTCTAAGCAACACTAATCCAAACTCAGTATGGTTCATGAATTTACATGTCAGCCTTGTATGTCTTAGTCCTTTTCTCTTTGCAGCAGATAATGGGTGGAAACAGATTTGCCCAGCTCCTGCAGTGTGTGTCTGAGCTGGCTCAGGGGGCAGGGTGTGGACAAAGATTGCCCAGGTGGCACGGGGCAGTGCTGTTACATAGTGCTTTCTGTGCTGTTCTCTCTGCTGATTTCCTTTCTGTTAGAAAGTCATTGACTTTGAATTCTGAATTGCATTTCTCCGCCATGCATTCAAAACTGAGCTATCAAAAGAGAGATTGTGAGTGTTCCACTTCTCCCACAGTTCCTGGGGAGGGTGAGGGGAATCTCGGTGTTCTAAACTTTAGTGTTCCCTGTTAAGAGGAACTGTATAGGTCTGTACTTTCCCCTGTACATTTCTGAACCATTTACCCTTTATTGGTGTTTTGTGGTGTACCCTGACAAGAATCACAGAGCACTTTACAATCACCAAACTGTCTTGTTTACTTCAGGTATTTGCATGTTTCTAATTTCGCCTCAGTTTTTTTGTTGTTGTTGTTGTTTGGGTTTTTTTAATCACTAATAACTCAGAAGGAGTGGGGCAAAGACAGCTAGAAAGAAATATGTGTATACCTGAAAATGCTGCACCTGATAGTTTGAGGAGATTCAGCTCCAAAGATTGACAGATTTATGACAGAGACTTGTATCTAGATTAATGTTCTCTAGGAGGGCTCATTTCTCCAAATTGATTAGAGAACAACTCTTATGACCTATTTGAGAAATATTTCAGACCTTATGGTACAGTTTATCCTTAAAGTGTCTGCTTTCCTCCTTTCTGTACAAGGGGTGTCTGTGTGACATGGTCAGATGTAAATGTCTGTAGTAGAGCTCTAACCTAATGATTTCTATCTTTTTTTTTTTTTCTACTTGACAGGGTCAAGTCCTCAAAAGCATTTCATATAAAGAAAATAGTATGGTGTTCTGACTTCCTATAGGAAAGATCCTTGAACAAATGCACTTACACTGTAGAAAATCAGTGTCACGAGGCATAGTTGTACTTTTGCTTCCTTAACTGCTTTGGATGGCAAGTGCTTTTTGTGAGCAGTGATACTCAAAAATATTTTGGAGTCTTCACTCCCTGAGGATAGATTGAACTGACATATGCAGTACAGTCTAAAAGCAGTGATGTACTGGCTCCCCTTTCTGGCATTTAAAGTTCTCCCCCTCTCTCCCCCCCTTCTGTCTGAGATGAAAACCCTCTGGATATAAGGGGGGTGGTGATTGCTGCCTAGCTGGCATGGCTGAGATGTCACAGCTCCTGTTACAAAGGCTTCTCCCACTCAGAGCTGTGCTGTCTAAAGCCTCGTCAAGTAAGAGCACTGGGAGCAAATGCCAGAAGCAGGACTGTAGAACATTCTAGAGGTTCTGTATCCTCCACGAATTGTCTGAAAAGACAAGGCTACATATGAGATATTTGAATAGTCATTTAAAGGGACACTGCTGAAAATTGCCCTGCTGTTTGAAGACATCTGCTCTGTTTTCACAAATAACATTTAAGATGATTAGCACAGAAAGAGATGAGACAATAGGGAAAAACATCCCTTTCTCTTCTCTCACCACTTCACACACTTACTAAGACTTTCAGCACTCAGTTGTGTTGCTTCACTTAAAAGACAGCATTTTTTTTTTCTCAATGAAGCTTGAGAGAGAAACTTAATTTTGTATAGGAGAAGATGGTAGTAAAACATTACTTGGCAGGAAGTACCTGGAGCTATTCACAATTTGAATGCTACATTTGAAGTTAAAAATCTTATTTTAGAAAAAAATAATGTGCAACTTTAAAAAAAAAATTACAGATTTCGTGAGTTTGCCTGTCTGTATAAAGACTCTGAACTTCCAAGGGCTTCCAGTCGTCCAGCCCTGTCTAAAGACAGCAAACCCACCCTTGATGCCACCAGGTAAAAAACAATGAAAAACCACCATCTCTCTTCAGTTTCTTCAATTCCATTTCAAAAGCATACACTGGATAAACATTTGACATCCATACACCAAATGATGCATGAAGAGTACTAATGAAACTAGAGATACAGAAGTTCAACATTGCAAATCACAGTGCTGATGCAAAGATATGACTGTGATTTCACAAAGCATTTGTAAATGTCTTCTACCTCAGTATTGTCATTGTAGAAAATAATCACCATAAACCAAAGCCTTGAGGCAATGAATATTCTCTTGAAAATAGAAAAGGCTATTGCAGTAGTGTTGAAAAACCTGGATGTCTACTCTGCATTGAGTCAAAGCTGGCTCAGGTTCTCAGGTGGAGACACTCCAATGATCTTCATAGTGGGAGTGATACTCAGTGAATGATGTGACTTTTCAGTATGCCGGGGAAATTGGCAACGTGCAGCTCTGTGTTAGCCAGCGAAAGTAAATACCCACTGAGTCAGTATTAACTGGTGCAGGTTCTTTTTTCATCTTGTTCGTTCTCCTGAAAGATGCCATACTAGTAAAAGTTGGAAAGCTTTCATAGATTTTCAAGAGCCAGAATTCACTGTGAAACCCCCAACCCCCTCTTCCTTTCCTGAAAAATAAATTGCCTCCCCACCCTGCCAAGTGAGTAGACTTTCTGTTTCCTTCCTGACCATTCTTACACTGACTCATTTTATCCCTGTCAATTATACAAATGGATTTGTCTTTCTGAAGGATGACCATTTGTAGCTCTATACCTGTTATTTTTAGGTCAGTGTCCATGAAGCGACTTGGGGTTTGCCATGTCTTTGTGTTAAGCACTCAGCTCCAAGGTGAGATATGACAATTTGGTTAAGGTATCCAAGTTTACTTTAACTCTATCCCTTTACTGCCCAAAAGGCATTCACTGTAGAGAAATACTGAACAGAATTACAGTGGAAGTGAGCAGTGCTTGAAGGAGCCCAGAGAAGCAGAAATTCAGGATTTCTCTTTGGTAGGAGACTGCCCTTTTCACTGGAATACATGCCTGTCCTCTCTTGCCTGTACTTTTATGTCTGCCTGTGGGAGGAATGGCAAAAGACATTCTAAATCAATTTTCCCACTTCTTGGCAGTGTGTCTAACTATTACATATAAAGCATGAAGAACTAGATCATCTCCTTTGCTGATAATTTAGTTTTATTCAGAAATAATCTAAATGCTGTGCACTGTGCTGAGCTTGGGATAAAGATTCTTACTGGATCAAGGTCTTCAGGGATTTAGATGAGAGCATGTCTAATTAACAAACAGGTGGAAGAAATAAAAATGCACTATGAGTTTCAGCACTGGTCAGTCACAGATGCCCATTAGCTTGCATAGGAGTAGAACTTAGAAAGCTGAGGAGTAAGTACCTAATGTATATCTTGTGACCTTGTAAATATTAGACATCTAAATTCTACAAAAAGTGAAAATTAATTTTACGAAACCTTTTGAGTATGGGCATCATTGTATCTCTTCTCTTTATACTCAGTGAAATAATGTAATAAGATTCTAGTCTCATGAAATCTGAGCCAATTGTTTCAGAGAGGTAAGGCTTTACTTAGCTGGACTCCTTACAGAATAAAGTACAGCACTCCACAGGTAAGATGATGAAATATTGCTTTGTGGTTGAGCATTTGCCTTGGTTCTGCTTTGGGAATTCCTCATGCAGCATGTGGCTAAGCTATGGGACTCCCTGCCTCAGGACTCGGTGCATGCAAAAAGTTTACAGAAGTTTAAAAGGCAAGTGGACAAACTAATTGAGGAAATAATCCATGAAAAGTTATTAAATACATAGGCAGCACTTCTGGTACAGGAGAATCACAGTCACTGTGTCTGTCTCTTCCCTTCCCCGGAGTCACTACATTTTTGCCCTCTTTTATTACTTTTTTTGAGTCATTTGCTGCTGGCTGTTACAGAAAGATGCAATTCTAGAGGGATCCTTAGACTCACCGTCTGCAACAGTACATTCTTGTGCAAGAGAAGTTTCAGACTGAGAATCTGTTGCTGAATTGCAACAGCAGCTGCAGCACAAGCATAATTTTCAGTGTAAGTACACTTACAGTGATTTCCCTTTGGCTTAACTCTATTGACTTCAAGAAGGCTATTCTTGATATGCCCTAGTGTGAGATCACAGTAAGACATACTTACTTCCTTCAGGAACAACAGAGTCTACCAGAAAAGTTATAGGAGATAATTACTAATTCCATAGGAAATTAGATTTAATTAGGACTGTGGCAACCACTGGATTGCTTTTTAAAGTTAAAATCAAGGAAACTGACTTACATAAGCATTCCAACAGTTCAGGGAGAATTCATTCTGCATTACTCTTTCTCAGACTGGTTGGTTCCTACACTGTGAAATAAGCTTTTTTTTTTAAAAAAAAAATTGAGTAATTTCAAAAGAAATCAATACAATATATGCTTATGTCAGTGCTTACAAAGTCTCAGCTACAGTTTACTTAATCTGCTGATTACAAATATCTTCAAATAAAACTTCTAAGATGCACAGACATCATAAATGCGTATTTCTATAACAGTTATTGCATAATTTTTGAAGATTCCTTGATCTTTCAGTACTTGATGTGGCTTTAAACTGCAGGAATTTGATTGACTATATTTTTGTAATCCTATTGCAGAGACACTGCATCTTAAAATCTCTTTTAAAACACTTTGCTCAGCTGTTTTTCTCTTATGAATAAACTTTCCCCCCTTTTATTTTACCGTTTTATTTTCTGAATTAAAAATTAACAGCTGAATGTACTTTTCTCTGCTTGTATCATATCTTGATTATTCTTTGCCTTCAACCTATTCTAAACATTAATAATGAAGATTTTTTTCTTTTATTAATGACACTATCAATCCTTAATCCTTATGCAAGAGAACAAATTTGTCTTTTAAGCATCAAAGATAGATATTTATAGTCACTTATACAAGAGTTTTTAATATCTTGCACAAATCTGCCTATTGATTAAGTTCTACTCAAAGTAGTTTTAGAGAAGCTGTAGTTTAACATGCCTTTAAAAATTCACCAAATAAGTGGACTGTAAGTCATGCTGCACTAGTGCAGGCCAACAGTCAGAGTCCTATTGTGCTAAATGCTTTGAGAACACAAAGAAATTTAAGTTCTCTGAGCCAAACAATTTATGTTTAAAGGAGATGATACCCTCCATCAGTAAATGTTCCAAGAACGGATTGCTGGGTATCTAAAAACTGTTGCCAGCCAATATATCAACTGAGTTGGTGCTGGGCCTGAAGACTGGAAACACTGTGTTCAGTGCTAGGTCAGTTCATGGCAATCATGGGATTGGCCCTTAGGTTTGGAAAAGATGCCATTTCTTGCTTTGGATCAGGCTTTTCTGTCCCTTTTGTAGGGATCATCTACACACTGGGGTATGCTCTGATAAAGTCAAGAGACGTGATCATTAGAGGAAACGGCTGTGTTCCCGCATCCATGTTTCTGAAAAGGGAAAGAATGTTTGATATTTGCTTGGATCTTGAAAGTAACTGAAAGTAAATGAAATGTTTGAAGTAAAAAAAAAAAGAAAAAGAAAAAGAAATGTTGAGCAATTTACGTTGCAAGGGCCTTCTGGAAATCATGTAGTTCAAGTCCTGCTCAGAGCAGATACTGCTAGACCAAATGGCGATAGCATTTGTACAGTCCATTTTTAAATATCTCCAAGGATGGAGATTCCACATCCTCTCTGACCAGCTTCTTCCAATATTTGTGCAAGCTCATGGTGAAAAAAATTTCTTGGTCTGGATTTTCTCATATTGCAACTGGGCACATTGCCTCTCACCACTATAACTGTGTGCCTTCAAGGAGAGTCTGGATCTGTCATCTCTTTAGGCTTCCTTTAGGTATTTGCAGAAACAGGCTAGTAGAGGCAAGTATGACAGTGGGGCACTACAAAGAATCATGCTGGACTAGAAACAAATAAAAGTAAGGAACATCTTGGACGATTTGTTTTTTTTCCACACTGATTCAAAAGGTTCACAGAAGTACCTAAATTTCTGTACAGCCACTCCCATGAAAACCACAGAGCAAGAGAAAAAGCTCTATAATATTCAGTCTGGCCTTGTGCATAACAAGAATAATCCACTTAAAATACTATAGATGTCATAAAGATACTCCAACCATTCTGTAATTGACCTGGAGAAGATCTTTCTAATACAACCACTGAAAACCATAGATTAAAACTGCCCCTGGAGGATTCTGAGAAAAAAATGTATGTTTTGGGAAGGACACTGCATTCAGCAATGCTGAGTCTGTAGAGCAGCCCAGTGGTATACATTGACAAAAGAGCTTTGAGAAACACCAAAAGTTTCAATAGTCCTTGTAGTAACTTGGCATCAGAAGGGACAAAAAATGGTGCCCAGCCTCTTCCCTACCCTGCACTTGTTCTGTGGACTGCAAGAGTCAGAATGATGTGTTTCAAGAATAGTCCTCTGGGAAAGGAATCCACTTCATTTGCTTTCCCATGGAGATTTCACATGAACAGGCATTGGAACTTGAAATTTGTCTTATTTCAAATATAAAAAATTAAGGGAAAACATATCCCAATAATCTGTCGCATATTTGTTACATATCACAGAGGAGGAACAGTGCTTACCTCCCTTGATGTCCCAGTTAGAGCTTACAATGCACAGGTAGAAAATATCGTGGCATTAGTATCTCTTGTGGAGATCAGATTTGACAGTTCTGGCTGGAGCTGAAGTGCTCAATTGCTGCACCAATAGAGAAATAACCATTTGGGACAAGTAACACAAGGAAATAAGATACTCTAACCAAGCGATTTCTTCAAAGCAAACTGGTTTGAAAGATACTGGACCGTGTCTCCTATTTTTAGTGAGGAATCACAGTTAAAGTCTAATGTTGATCTATCCTTTTGGCCAGTTAATACCAAACATTATTAATGCTAGATGCTTATATAAAAAACCCCAACAACTGCAACAAACTCTTTTGGTACTAAGTCCCAACCATTTAGTGCAACAGATAAGCTTTGAACTTTCACTTTATACCAGCTATACCACAAAGTTCCATTACAGTGATTGATGAGAACAAATTAAATTCATACATCATCACTGTATTTTAAGTTTTGGTAGCCTGCTGCAACCAGTCTTTGAAATGTTTGGGGACTTTGCTGTTTGGCTGTTTATAAAAATCATAACCTTTTGACAAAGTGCCATTTGATCATGGAAATAAACTGTTCTTTCCTTTTCAGGGCAGTAGCTAAACCACTGCTTGGAATATAAAATGCTAATAATGTAGTTACAAAAACAGGTGATCTGAGAGGCAAGAATAACACTGAATATTCCTATAACAACAGCTTAAGTGTTTGTGAAGTCCAGATATTCAGCTGCATTTGTTCATTATATCCAACCATATTTTTCCACTCTCTTAACAATTAAAATATTCTGGGAACAATACACATTGATCTTTAAGCTGTTGGTACTCAGGATATTTGCTCACATGTATATATATACACATTTAAATTTTTTTCTCAAACTGTCAAATTTTATGAACAATAAAAATGCTGTTCTGTCTCGCTTATTTGTACCTCTTGCTCTAGCATAAGAAAATACCCCAGATCAGTGTGTTTTGATCAATAAGTTAGCTACTTTTGCTTCTGAATACATGCAGGAACAATTCATTTGGCAATAATATTTCTTTTTTTTTGCAAGTTGAGTGCTTTCAGAACCTGGCTATGATTAAAGCTGTCTCTTGAGAGCATCAGGAGGGTTTTTAACACAATTCACAAACCAGAGAAAAATGGTGCCTCACTCTGAACAATGACCGTGAATTTGAAAATTAAGTAAGAGTTTAGATATTATTTAGCCAATAATTATTAATTATCATTTTGTGTCCTGTCAGGTGGAAATCCTTGATTGGGAGACAAAGAAACAGCTATGCTTCCTAGATAAGGTAAAACAAAAATTTGTTTAAAAGGCTAGGTGACTTTTTAGTAATTAATAACTTCTCTTAGGTAAACTTAGTGTTTATGAAGGGTATTTCATTTTCTGATAGCCTTTCTTTGGCCACTTGCAACACTTATGCAAACTTCATCCTGACTGCGGTGTACTTCAGCCCTTTTCCAGAAGGAGCTTTCACTGCTGTTGTCGTAACTCTGGATCACCGCTAGAGAAACTGCCTCGGGAACAGGTGTCAAAATTGTCTTCCCTTTTTCCTGTCAGCACTTTGAATCATTCATACCAAGTCTAGACGTGTGTAAGAAAGTTAAACTGTTACATTGTCTAAGTCACATTTCTATTTGATATAATAGTCTTAAACCTAGTAGTTGTATTTCAAAATATGCATCTGACATATGCAATATTTTTGTTGCCTAGGTGGAACCAAATGCCACAATTAGAGAGATCAGATTGATGTTCCATAAATTATGTGAGTATAACTTCTGCAGCAGCTCACGTCACATGAGAATATCCAATATATAAATAGGAAAAAATGACATAACTTGAAACAATTGATACACACATAATGCTGATAACCTGCACATGATTGTGATCACAGTGAGATTTCAATATAATTATTTTATACTATCCTAATACACCTTTGTAGTTGTTCTGCTGCATAAATTATCCCTGATATTAATGTTGAATAGATATTCATAAAAATCTTTAACTAAATCTTATCCTGTGTTGTATTCATTATAGTAGTGGATGATCTAAACCAAACATTTTCTATCACACTATTCTGTATGGTCTTACAGATCCTCGGTGGTATCCAGCAAGGCAGTCAATAAAACTTGATCCAAGTAAGTATCTGTGAGAACTACAGTAACAAAACTGAGTAGGACCCTGGCATGAAAGGTGTACTTTTAATGGCTGTTAGCTCTTAATGAGTTTCCAGCTATGTTAATTAGCACTATGAAGGCTGAAGAAAATCCAGAACAAATCCAATTCTTTGGAAATACTGAACAGTGTTTCACCCATGTGCCTGGTGCTTGGTAATAAATTCAGGAGTTTGCACATTGTTCCAATGCCCTTTCTAACTCTTGAGCACTTCTGCTTTCAAGACAGGCAGCACAGAATCTAGATATTAATTTCGCTTAGCTGCAGTGAAATGATCTCCACAGTGATGCTCAGCTGGGAGTACTATAAAGGGCTGTGAGTCTGAGCGATCAATTCACGTAATCCTCTGCTCTCAGGCAGGAATTACAGTTCTTTTGAGGCAAGCTAATGCAAAACACATTGCCATGGATGTGGCAATTGCTGACAAAGCTAATGCCAGGTGGCTGACTTCATTAATACAGTTGTAGGTATTGCTACTAGAAGCCTCTCAGTACATGCCCTGTGTGCTTTAAAAGTCTAATTGCCAAACCGTGTTAATTTGTCTTAGCATTCAGTATAAAACTTAAGACTTTCTCCCTTTGCTTTCACTAAGCATAACTTTATTTAAACAGTCCCTTAGAAGTATGCTGGTGAGGATTAGTTCATTGTGTAAAATCTATCCACAGAAAACAGATGTTTGAGTATCTTATTTCCTTCTTTGAAGGTCTACCTTGTCAGATTCTTCCATGAATGTTGTGAGACTTGCCATGAGAAAATGCTGGCCTTCTGGAGATTTCCCCCAGATCTAGGCATTAAAAGCCTGAGTACCAGCTCAAGTCCTGTGGAATCATCTTGTAACTGGTTGTTTGGGAAAACAAAGGCAATGAAAATTTCTGTGGGAAAGTTTCTACAGTCACAGCTTATCCTATCTTCCGTTTGTTTTATGATGAGCAATGAGAAGAGTGGAAGCGAGAGGAGAGAGACAGAGGTGCATGTGACTAGGAGGTCAGTGAACTATGATAAAGGGCAGTGACCCATCAGCCAATTCTGCTGTTAGCAGTGATGAAGCAAATCTACTAAAATAGGCAGGCACACAGGATTGTGAATTCTCTTAACTATCTTGGTGTGAATAGAGGATCCAGGCTTATATGTGGTTACAGAAAAAATAAAAATTAAAGTCTTTTTACTGAGATTCCAGCAAACCCACATAACATCAAAGAATCTCACAGATTGGTTAAAGCACAGCATAAAGCTAGTATGCTACCAAAGTTGACTTGAATTCCACTGAGATATAATTACTTCTTTCCTTCTCAGAAGGAAAGTCCCTGAGGGATGAAGAAATCCTGCAGTACCTCCCTGTTGGCACAACTGCTACCTTATACTTTAAAGATTTAGGGCCACAGATAGGATGGACTACGGTGAGCTATGCTTCAAGTCTGAGCCATTTTAATGGCTGATTTTCCATAATAATCCTTACACCACTTTTCGTCTCTCTCCAATATTTCTGCATGATGTCTGCTCTGATAGTGGATGCAGGCAATGAATCCTCATTGCTTCAGTTCATTTAATCAGGGAAAGCAGTAACAGTTACTCTGAATGCCCAGTTCCCTGGGAGAGCAGCAGTGGAAAACTTGCTGAAGGGTAGGTTGTCTCTACAGAACTAAGGTCCAAGTTCTCAAATGGATTTAGATGTCTACTGCAAAATCACTAGGAACTAGATGTCTAAGTACCTTTGGGGATCTGCCTCACAGTACATGTGTAACTCCTAGCAAAAATTAGGATTATACTCCTCTGAGTTGGTCCTGCAATGAGGCAAGGGAGCAACTTCATGTAAGTACTTGAAGTGACTTCAGCAAGAAAATGCAGACAGTAAGATCAGTTAGCTGTCTGCATGTGACAGTGTCCCAGGGTGCTCGTGGCAGGTTAATGACAGCTGATAATTTCTGCAATATTAGCAGCCATCCACAAAGACCTTGCATATTTACTGTCTTAGCTCTAATGAAAATTCTATCACAACTCACTTGGCAGGCAACACAGCACTGCTGTTTATGCAGTAGGGTGACCAATGACCCTTCCAGCTTTTTAGAAAGTCCTTGCTGCACATATTACACTAGTTTCAATAAAACAGCACATCATCTAGGGAATAGTACCCCATAATTTAAAGACATATTTAAATTTCTTAGCTATGAGACATTAATAAAATCTTGTGTTGAATACAAATAGTAAAGACAACATTAATAGGAGGTAAAATAAAGTCAATGTTCTGCAGGACTGAATCTTCACATAATTTCTTTGGATGCAATGCTGATAAATCAGGCAGATGTTATACAATTTAAAAACCCCAGGAAGATAGGCAAAATCTTTCAATGGCAGTGTAGACTCCAAAATGCACATACATTAATATATACCAAAATATCACAGTGCAGAGTAACACCAGGCTTCTGTCATTCCATAATCTTTCTTTTACATTGTGATCTCCCTGCCCTTCAAGCTACTTCATTCAAACACAAGCCAAGAAATATTTCAGTATTATCAAACCAAAAAGATGAACTTCTCATCTACAACCAAATCTGGTCTTCCCCAGAGAAAACGCTGACTGTAACAGAAGTCAATGACCGAAGTTTTCCGCACCAAAATAAACACATTAGAAAACAGTGATTGTTTGGGGGTTTTTGTTTGCTTTGTTTTGGTTGAGTTTTTGTTTGTTTGGGCTTTTTTGTTTGTCTGGGGTTTTTCTGACAGAAGTACAATCCATTTCCCTTCTTGCTCCATAAATGAGGTATGGGCCTACTTTCCTTACTTACAGAAGTGTGGAAAGTTCAACTGTTAATGTTTGGTCCAAAGTTAACTTCAGTTTAAAGTGATGTTCCTAAAAAATGCACACCTATCTGAAATGAAATCAAGTTAGAGAATAGCTTCTTTGGTTTCCTCTCGTTTTATTGATTTATTTATTTATTTTAAAATCCTTTCTTTTTATTTTCCTTTTTGTGTTCAAATTAAAGATTGTTTGAACATAGAATTAAATTATTGTTTCCCAGGACAACTGCTGTGCTAACTGTTCACACAGATGGGGTCATTGTGAAAACTTACATGCTGTGTTTCCAGTTTAAATAAAAATCATTTAGTAGAAGCAGAACTCTTCTTTTTCAAGACAAAATTCTTCACCAAATTTCATTTTAACCAAAAATAAACAGTTTTTGAGTGCAAGAGAATGGTGAGAGCTGCATGTAACATGCATGCAGATTTGTCATGATCTATGGGCTGTTATTATCTTTTCATACCCATACTGTGTCTGCTGCACTGGCAATGGCTGTTTGAATGCAACTGAGGCAAATCATTGCAAAATATTTATGTGCATGTCTGTGAGTTTCATAGCTCAAGTCCAAACCTGCTATTCCCTCCCTGCCTCTCTTAATGCCACCCTGGGTCAGTGGAGGTGTTTATCCCACAGCAATAGCTATCGCAAAGAAGCCAAAGCAAACTCATCATCTATGTCAGCTGTCTAATTATTTTCTCTCTTTTTGCAGGTATTTTTGATAGAATATACAGGTCCATTGTTCATCTATTTTCTGTTTTATTTCCGCATGACTTTGGTCTATGGACTGGATGAGAGGTTTACATCAAGTCCGCACCCAGTAGTTAAGTAAGTCTGTTTGCAGGCATGAGCAGTGTTTCTTGTAGTCTTATTCCAAATGTCTTGCCACACTTGTTTTTTAAAGCACTCTTAAATGCTTTTGTCTTGCTGTTTCTAGCTTGGCATGTATCTGCCATTCTTTCCACTACATCAAAAGGTTGATTGAAACAGTATTTGTTCATCGATTCTCCCGTGGGACTCTGCCACTGAGGAAAATTGTGAAGGTAAATTGCGTCAGAATCTATCCATAGCCGCCCTTACAAATCCAACCTAGCCAACCTATGCTCTGCCTCTGCAGCACAGACTTTTTGGTGTGGCTTTTGTAGCAATGCACAACAAATCTCCCCCATAAAGCTGTAGTTCTCTTGGATTTCTTAATGCCACTATTGTATAACCCACATGCTGTCATATTGTTACTAATGTTCTAGAAGTCTATACTTTCTAGAACTTTAGACCTTCAGCATACTCTTCTTTTTTACTCAGCCAGCTCCTTGGGTGTGGAGGTTCTAGTAACAATGTTAGCTTTAAAGGGAGCACAGGCAGGTACAATGTTGGGAGAGTTGCTTTTTTTTTTTAAAAAAAAAAACCAACTTATTTTTTTAACAATCATTTTACATCTTTGCCCCATATATTCTCTTTGCTGTTAAGCAACTATTAATTTACCTTTGATCCAGCGCAAAGCAGCTTGATTGTTCTGCATTTTCTTTTCCACAAGAGCATTCCCTAATGTTACCAGCGCCGCTATAGCACAGGGCAGCTGTTGGGATGCAGACTCCTGTTTCCTACATAGCTGCAAAGTACGACAAGGACTACATGGTTATGCATGGGCTCTAGTTATTTTACAAATGTTTGCAACAGGGTACACACCAGTAGTCAAAAATATGCCTTATACTAAGGAAGACAAGCAATTATCATCTAACTGGAAAAGCCTATAGTATCACCACTTAGGTATTTCACATTTGGGATTTAGACAGTCCCTTGTAATTTGCATTATGGCAGTGATACTTCCAGCAGTGGAAGCTCTACCTTGTGGCTAACTCCTTACTGTCCAGTAGCTCTGGTTGGTCTGCTGATAGCTATTGAAATGAAAGGAGGGCCTGTAGTGGAGCAGTGGCCCTCCAAAAGAATCCCTCCTAGCAATTTAATGCGCTTCCTGCAGAAAGAGTGCAGTCATTGTTAAAAGATTTGCAGATCTCTTGTTCTTGACACAACAGTAGCTAATACATAATAACAGCAGAAAATTAGCAACTTTACCTTGAAAGAAAAAATCCATTCAGTGTGATAAATCTTCTTTTTCTCACTGCCATCTCTGACAACTGCTTGTTCCTTTCAGACCATACAAACTGTTGTTGTTAAAATTGACATTTGTACCAGTCATTCTGATCACTTCCTCTTTCCCATCTTCTCATCTGTAAAGTTGCTCACAGTTGTTATTTTACTTGCTTAGCAATGCTTGGGTTTGATTTGCTTTTATAATTTCCTTGACCTTGGCGGTGTTACTCCAGAATTGTGACAGTGAGAAAAATATCACATTGTCTTTGCTTTTTTCCATCACATACAAATGTGATAGACAAATGTTCTTCCTTTCAGTGTTTGATCACAGCAGATACAGGTAGCTTATTTTCTAAGTGCAATGGAATGCAGGAGACACTTAAGTCTCAATAAGCAGAAACCTGAGACATTTTGCTTACCAAATGGAAATAGGAATAAATTATGCCCTACAATCCAGCAGCTTCACCGAAAACATTTCATGCTACATACTAATATAGTATAATTCTTTCTAAGATACATGATTTTTCTAGGCATTGGAAAGGTAAAATACCTGGTTTATCTGGACTTAGTAAATAACTGGCTCAGAGTGAATAAGATAGGGATTAATATGTAAAAATTGTGTGGTAAGGGAACTGATTGAAGTAAAGATTATTATGGTTGTGCCAGAAAAGGATCTCTTAGACCTTTAATAACAGGAAGGTACCAGTGGAATTCCTCAAAAATTAGTTTCATGACCAGTCTTACATGATCTTTCTTTACACACAAACATTTTCATGAGTAAAAAGAAGGGATATCACTGCTGTCTACAAACACATCTGGAGGAAAAAAAACATTAGACCTAAATAAATAGCATTAAATCAGCAGACAATATAACAAGACAAACATGCTGGTCATGAATAAACATAGGCAGGACATCATGAAACAGGGATCATCAGTTGCAGGAGAGAAGACAAAAATCCTAACCATGACTTTGCGAAATTAGTAATTATTTATGGGATCCCTGCAATATCTGAACTTGACCCACAACATTGCAAGAGGTTGTTTTAAAGCTTTATTATTTATCTGGATAATGAAAGATTCACCTTCTTTACAAAAGAAACACTTTCTTTCAAGTGAGTTTACAAAGTCTGCATGTACTCTGCTGTTCCTATCTGAACCTCACTGGAGGCTCTTGTATGAGCAATAAGGCTTCTAGTGGGATCTGGACATTTATAATTTTACTGCTAAAGTCCTTAGCAGTGGTAGACTCTACTCATCTTAAGGCTCCTTTTCTTATAACTGAGGAATAGTCTTGCAGTGAATCATGTTCTTTGGCTGCATAGTACTTGTTCAATTTAATTACAACATGTATTGTTGGGGGCTGAGCCACGATAATGAATTTATTTAATTTTACTTTACTGAAATCCATTGCCATATGTTCCTTCCTGTGCCAAGCCATGAAACTAGAGAAAGGTTTTTCTGAAGATGCCATTCTAAGATTACAAGAAACTGCTTGCACTTAAGTTTGTACAGCAATTAGTAAATTGTAAAAGCTGATTGAAGAAGCTAGTGCTACGAAGGAAGCAGTAGTTTATGGATAGGACACTAACTAGATTGTCCCTAACTGAAATCACTCTTCTTGTTCTGATGCATTTCCTGATGAAAATCACAGGGAAGTTATTTAATTTCTCTGCTCATTTGTCCCACCTAATCTGTAATTATTGGTTGATAATTTGCTCTTTCTCATCAATTATCTCTTAATATATAATCTCAGAGCAAGGACATAAAATGTGCTTGTATTACAGCATACCCAAAAGGTCTCTGGGCACTTCAGTGGTTCAATTATCTCTGAAAAGAAGGTGGAAATGCAACTGAATGTTTGATACAACTGTTTGCAGCAGATGAGGGGGCCACCAGCATTTTCAGAAAAATGCACCATCAGACACTGCAGTCAGCTAGTGCGGGTTGCAGACGCTGAGGTAATCACTTTTTCAGGGTATTATTGCTAGAAATGCAGTTCTGGTACATACAGGGAAAAAGACTGCATAATTCAAAGCAAAAAAAAAAAAAAAGTGTAACCAGTCAGCACAGTAAAGAATGCAGCCTTGGATAAGAATTTTGCCTGCATGAGCAGGAAATGAAAACTGTGAAGGAGGAAGCAGAAACACCTAGAAATAGGTCTATGGTATAGGAACCTATTTGGAAGGCCAAGAAAAAAGTGTCACCAGAAAGAGTAAGAGGAACAGTGTTCTACTCAAGATTGAAAATAGGATGCAAGGTAAAGGAAAAGAACAGGGAAAGTAATGAAAGGAAGACAGAGAGCTCAGTTTTGGTCTTGCTGAAGTCCAGGTGATAAACATGCTCTGAAACATTCAAAACTGAGGCACTAGGTTTGGTAAAAGAAGAGGATTCAAGTGATGAGAGGCAAATTTATGAGTTGTTGATGAGAGTTAAAGTCTGTCTGCAAGAAAATAGCACTTAGAGGTTAGAGTGCAGAGGAAGACGAGGAAGGGGCCCAGAAAGGGTCTCCTTCCTACCTATAAATATGTAAGAAAGGAGAAGATAACCTGTCACCAAGTTACCAAGCAGCAATGAGTGTCAGAAAAAAGGAGGCAGGGCCAAGGAAACCAAACAAGAGATAAAAATTGTCATTGTAAGTAGTTTTTTTAATGGATGAAGCCTGTGAACAAGTACTGAGATTGGTCAGGAATGAATCAGTACAGCCATTAATGACAGCTATGTTGCCAGAGTTTAGAGAATGGAAGCTGGATCACAGAAAGACAAGGACAGCAGCAAAAGGGACAAACTAAATATATCACAATGCAAGTGCAGAGGAAAGCATCAGGCATAATGACTTTAGGTAGGAAAAGTTAAAGCATGGGAAAGAAAGAAAAGTGATGGGGTGAAGGGGAACAGAACAGGTAAGAGATTGGTCAAGGCAAAGTAATAAGCAGGGAAGAGAAGACAGTGCCTAAATCTGGTTTTACAAAGACATGTTTTTGTCAGCAAACCAAATCTCTCTGTACCATACAGTCTGCATGCACTTCACCTTTACCCGGTAGCTTGCCTCACAAGATAAATTTGGTCTCAATTCTGTGATCATACTTTCTAAAACTGTTTATAAACTTAACAGCTCCAAGATTCTTGAGAGGAAATCTTAACTCTGTGAGTTAATCCTTTCTCTTATTTGCTGTCATCTCCTCCCACCTTACCACACTTAGTATTGCCATTTTTTGGTATTATCAATAAGTTGAAGGATTAGCCCATTGTTATCAACAGTCCTTGCAGTGTATACTGGCCTAGAGGATTGTACTAAAACAAAGAAAAATTGCCTGTTTTTCAGAACTGCTTATATTATTGGGGATTTGCAGCTTGGCTTGCATATTACATCAATCATCCTCTTTACACTCCTCCTTGTAAGTAGCAAAACAACCCTGTGATTTAAATGTTTTGGTGTTTCTATCCTAGTACTAATCACATGTAAACTTTTTTTTTTAATAGCTTATGGGAAAAAACAGATAAATTTTGCTGTGATCATGTTTCTGGTAGGTTTGTTGCTCTTTCTATAAAACGCTAAAATATCTTGCTTTGTTTCTTCTGTTGTATATGTGTAGGAGTGAGTAGGATAAGCAGATACTTAGAACTTGGATATTTGGAACGTACTAAAGCTGACCACTTGCATGCATAACAGATAAATCTGTCAGGTCTTAATGTGATTTTGTACACAAGGGAATATTTTGATTCAGTATTCTTTCCAAGACTAGGATATTTAACTACTGGAATGATCTCTCATAACCTTTTAAAAGAGGCTGGAACTATCAGTTTGTGACACTATATTTAAGAGCTAGTGAGTTTGTTTCGTGAACTATTTATTGAGTGTTAAGAATCACAACAGATCATAAAACTCAGAGAACTGGCCAACTAAGAAAGTATGTTACTGATAATGTCCAGGGATAGAGTTTCATTTTGCTAAGCTTCAGAAAATTTTACAGTTTTCCTTACAAATCAAAATGTTTCAGTTGCTCTTCATTTTCACAGTTCCTAGGAACATTTCATACATGCAGAAGCAATGTTACTGTAGCAGCCAACAAAGATGTACCTATCTACAAAGATTTTTCCTATGTATGTGTAACTTGTTTAGAACATCAGCTGTTCACTTGCTTTGTCAAACTAATCATCAGTGACTGCAGGATCTCAAAGCAGCTTCCTAGTATGAAAATTCTGTGAGTTCATAATCTATTCACATCTTGTAGAGACACTCCATAACTGAAAGCATAGAGCTGGGAATAAAACTCAGGAGCTCTGACCACTAGTCATTTGCTTTAATAGTTATGCATTGCAGACACTGGGGACTGTTCATAATCATATAAATGGGTCAGTTCAATACACTTCCTTTATAATTGATTGGGGAAGCATCCTTTAAAACCAGTGAAGGAAGCTGAGTCGATAATACTTCATGATTCATATCAATTATGCTCTAGGGAAGAAAACTTACTTAGGGTCCAACCTGTATCTTCCTTGTGATTTTAAGAACTTTTGAGAAACGAAAACTATGCAAATCCATTTTTGTGTGTTTTTAAAGACATAAGCATAACCAAAAGAGAAAGCAAGTATCTCCTGGGTTTACTTTTATCCTGTTTTATTTAGATCTCATGGAGATTATATAAGTAGTAATTTTGACTTTTTGGACATGGAGTCCACATTTTCTAGAAAATATCATAAATATATAGCAGAGTATGATATGGACTCATGTTTGAATGAAGACATTTCATCCTCCTGTCAGACAGCAATCTTGGTTAAGGATATTTATTATGTTTATAAAAAATTATTTTCCTTTTCTTAAATTTTTAAAGGGCCTCAGGAAATAACAAAAGGATGAAAAATAAATAGAAGGGAAGTATATTTTTAACTCTGTTATACTTCTTCTTGCAGCTGTGTGAAGCTGGAAATTTTTCCATTCATGTTGCACTCAGTGACCTCCGGAGAAATGGTAAAAACTGCATGATCATTTTTCACTTTTGCACAGCTGTTCAGTATGTCTTGTCTGCCTTGTGAAAGACCTGATCCTGGGGAGTGTTGCTATCTGTCAGCTGACTGCTGTGGCAGCACAGGTTTCTCAGCACTGTAAAGATTGGATTCTGAGGGAGATCACACAGTGCAAGGAATCCAACATCAGACTGTTGAACAGCACTTCTTATCTTACTGTAATTTGTACTGGTTAGGGCCAGGCTGTGTGTGGGGGAGCAGTTATATTGGTTACCCTGGCAGTGCAAAAGGAAACAGTGCTGGTAAAAGCTGTTTTGGTGAGCAAGGCAAAGTAGTTCCACTGGCTTCTTTAGGGGGCACAAGATCTCTATGCACGTCAGGGTTCCTTGGGCATGAGCCAGACATCTTACAGTGATCAAGGATAACTGCTAAAATCCCGTTCTGTGACAATTTGAGAGAACCTTTAACTTCTAAGTTTAAAACTTAATGTACCTCTTCTTACAGGAGTGTCTGTGATCAAAGGCATAAGTAGATGACTTTCTAATGCCCAGAACATTTCCTCACAGTTATCCTATTCCTTCTTGTGAGTCCAGAGGACATTCTGTCTCCCTACTTGTCCTGCGCATCCCTCTCACACTTTTGAGACACAGGAGTAGGCAGAGTTGGGTTGTCTTTATAGGAAACAACGTATTTAGGAGTGTGAATATTTTGTGATTTGTTTTCTAATCTATAGGATCCAAAACCCGTAAGATCCCATATCCAACAAAGAATCCTTTCACATGGCTGTTTTATTTTGTATCTTGTCCAAACTATACATATGAGGTATGTATTTTCAACTAAGATCTTAGTTTTGCTGAATATATTTTCATTTCTTTTGGAATGTTAAACATGGAAGAAACTTCTGAAACAGTTCAGCTGAATACATTTCACTCCTCCCCTGCACCCCATGAAATCGGACTGAAGACAGGAACTCGTCTGCTCTTCCTCCCTTCCCTTGAGGCAGGACTGATGGGGCTAACTTTAAGCAGACAGCCCTGACCCTGAGCCTGTGCTTCAGTGTGGCTGCTAGACAAGACAGATACACTGTGAAGCCATGCAAATTCTGCAGCCAGCAACAGGGACATTACTACTGAATGTGGGTTGCAATGAGGGGATGGGGGTGTCTGGTAGATTTGTAACATAAGAGCCCAGAAATATCACAGCAGGCAGGAAAACAGTGGTCAGACAAATAGAAGATACTGTGATAGAGAAAATAGGCCGAGGTCTTCTTTCCCATTTTCTGAACTTCCACAGTCACTTGTGTTGGTGGTGACTGCTTTGGAAGCTTGAATCAGTTTGATATTCCTTAATCAGGAGCCAAACTCCTGACTGAGTTCAAAAGCAGATAAAATCACTACAACTCAGTGTAAGGTTCACTCTTGCACAGAAGGACACCATCAGGTTTTAAATTTAGTGGAAATTAACCGATGTTAATGAGAAGAGCATTTGGTCTCAGACTATAGAAAGTTACCACTACTAGCACTGATGGAGGTCTGAAAAATACAAATTAGGCAGAGAAACAGAAAGAACGTTGTAATGCTTAAAATTTTGTCATTCTCATAGCTATGGAAGCAAACATGAGGGTTTTGTTTGTGATAAGGCACTGTTCACCATCTTGGCTAAAAGCTGTTAACACAAGAAATTGATCTGGCTGACCTTGGGCTTTTTTTACTTACCTATATTAGGACAAGGTTATTTTGATCAATAGAGACATAAATGCAAATGCTGTCACCAGAAATATTTTAAATTTCCTTGGCCAAAACAGGTGGGGACCTGGATCAGTTTCACTATCATGACTCAGTGTGTTCCAGGTGAGTAATGTTTTGGTATTTCAATCTGAAGTGATGTCAGCATCAAGAGCGTGTTTTTCATCTTAAAATGAAATGTTTCTTTTTCTTCCTTCCTTCCAGTGGGGCTGTTTACCTTGCTTTGCTTCATTCAGATGACAATCTGGGCAAAGGATAAACACTGCACCTACCTACGAGAATTCAAGGATTACCCAAGTCATAGAATGCCAATTATCCCCTTTTTGTTGTAAGAAAAGAAGGTTTAATTTGAATATTGCACAGAACTTCAAAAAGAGAAACCTCATAAACCTTCTGCCAAGTAAATGAATTAATTTAAAGGATTTGGATTCACCACTGCTAAGGGAAGTTGTATACACTTGAAAGCTACACTTCCTCACGTTCAAGAATTCTCAACTCAGAAGCACCTTAAAAACCAAAGCTTCATTGCGCAGCTGGTAGTCAAAAGCCTCTGAAGTTCACTGTAACCTGATTGACTTAGATTTTTCTGGACAAGTCTATTTAGATTGATGGATCAGAGGTACTGAGAAGTCTGTGCTGAAAAGCAGCTCCAAATTTAGCAGTGGCATTCTGCAAGACAGAAGTACATTGGAACGAGGACGTACCAGCTAACTACTAGAGCTCAGTTCAGCCAGCATGGCCAGCTGGCCTGAAGACAGTTGCATGATCTGCCGCCTTTGACATGAAGAAGAGAGTGTGCTGCCTGCAGGCAGGTGCTTTGTAACAAATAACATTACCAAAGAATATGAATGGTTCCAGGAATAAAGAAATAGGCAATATCTCAAAAACCTGATTTGGGTCTAACCCCTAATTTGCCAAAAAAGTCTGAAGTATTTGTCATTTTTGTGTATTATCCTGTGTTGGGGTTTTTTTGTTTATTTTCCATCTTCTTCATTAGTAAATCACATACTGGTAAATAAGGTTCAGAAGCAATCTGATTTATGCCTTATCTTTGATATTTGGCCTGTTTACATATAACAAGTCCTTATGTTACTAAAGGATCCTTTACCTAAGCATTTTACATCAGGCTTCTTGGAATAGTTTTTAATACACTTTGTAAATATATGAAGTGACTGCCAGTCCTCAGAATGCTCTTCCTATTTTCAGAGTCAGGGAGAAAAACCAGCTACATTTTGGACTTCCTGTGTTTTCTTTTCCACAAGATGTTCAGTGGGACTTAGTTGGGTTTTTATAAATCCAGTAAAAAAGGCTATTGAAATCTATCTGAATGACATTTTAAAGAAGCTTTTTCAGCATATGAAGAGAATGCATAGATACTGTTTTGTTTCACAACTACTTTATTTATCTAAAATGGATGTATAGAAAGATTTTTGCTACTTGTAAGGTGAAATATGCAATAAATTTTAGACTGTTTCGAAATTAGTTGAAATAATTATGGCAAAAAGAGAAGGCTACAGCTGGTTGCTGAAGTTTTGTAATATTTTGTACAGTACAAAGCAAGAATGTCCGTATTAAAAAAAAATCTACATCAATTGAAGAAAAAAAACGTTTCAAAGCAAAAATACATGACCCAGATTTTATTTCTGTATAATATATCTTAGAGAAGATTTCTTAGAAATGGTTAGATGTGGTAGATAACTGAAGCAATACATTATTATGAATTTGTTTTCAGTATTGTTTTTTTCCACTAGTTAAACTGTGAAACAGAGAAAAGACCTAAATGTCAAATGATTTCCCACTAAGTACAGGGTGGAGTGGCAAGCAGGTTGAAATCTTCCTTCTGAAGAGAGAGAAAGCACATACCCTATTCACACTTTACACCCACTTAATGTCCAGTCACAGGAAATAAGAAAAATTTGATCTTTTTTAGTAAAAAAGATATCTTCCCAGGTCTCCACAAGAAAACAAAACTTTTGGCAGATTTGGACATGCTCTCCTTTCTTTTTAATTTCCATTTTGACATTTGGCCTCTATTTGAGGCAACTTGAAGATGCGTATGAGAACATTTTAATTAATTTTTTTTAAAGCAAGTTTCTTGTCTGGGTCTGAGATCTGAATTAATTCTTTCCATTCTTGCTGAGGCAACCATCTGTTTTCATTGGCAGCCTGGTGAGAAGTGAAGCAATCTCCCAGCACTAGGCCTGTCAGCCAGCACTGATGTTCTGACCTTGGTAGTCCCATGCACTCAGCAGGGCAGGAATCCACTTTTAAGCTGGGGAGTGCTCTCTGTCTTGGGACTTTTCTGCTGGCTGGCACCAGCTGACATAAGGGTTAAACAAGCAAAACCTACCAGCCTGAAAGTACCAGATAGAGAAACGGTCTTTGATGCTATTTATATGTCAACAAGGAGGAATAAGACTTTTCTTCTCAGATCTTACAATCGACTTAGAGGGAGATTTTATTCCATAGCAAGGACCTGCCTTTCCTCTGACACTGTCAGCATATAGTGTTCTTGATAGAGCAGTAGAAGTTGGCTGTTGCTAGGCTGTTGTTGAGAGCACAGCGCTCAGAAAAGTGCAAAAAAATCAGTGTAATACTGAGTGTGGGAACCTTTGTTTTACCCTTGTTCTGCTCTGGTATGACACATCTTTGCACTGTGCACACACTAAGCACTGGTGACTGTAAAAATAGTCTATGCAACTGCCTGCTGTTGCAAAGCAGGGGACACCTTTGCTTCTCGGCTGGCTCCAGCTGCACGGGGATGCAAAGGGATTTCCTCATCCTCCATCTGCTGTTTAGCAAAGTTCACAAAAACCTGTGTGAGGAGAGCAGAAAAGGTCACCATGTTGTTGACTGAGATGAGTTAGTGGAACGACCACTCTGCAGGAAAGAGACAAGGGGAATCCATAGACATCAACTGAACTGAGGCAATGCATTATTAGCCAGGATCATGAATTCCTCTGCCTTGATAAACTTCTCTGTAGCTTCCTTTCTTGAAACTTCCTTCCTTTGGATGTACTTGTTTGCAACTAAAATTCTATTTTTTCTTAAGGAGGAGATGGGTTCAGCAACATTTGCATGGCTTGCACTGTGTGAGTTTGGTTGTGATAGGAGAGGAGACAGATATTTTAGTAGGAAGCTGAAAGACAGCCAGGAACATCTCTCTAGCAATCCCATCAAAGGCAGCTTTGCGTATGTGGACCCTCAGTTACTTAGGAAAGCAGGCAGATGGGGCCGATACCCTCTAGCAAGTGGGTGTTACCAATGTCCCAGTGGACTTTCCAGGTTTTGCTTAATTGCTTCTCACAGTATCTCTGACACAACACCTTCCAAACCTCTCATTTAAAATAAAATAAAAGCTCAGCCTTATTGCAAATTGCTGACCCAACTCAGACTGCTGCTCCCCAGGGAATGGGTTATGTGAATTCTGTCATCTGGCAAATGCTGTCTTAACCAGCTTTCAAATGGCACCTATTTATACAGATCCATACTGATCCACCCTCCTTGATGAGAGGCCTGGGAATTTTGCCTGAGAAAGAGGTGCACAATAATTCTCTACTGTGAACATTTTGGTCTTTCAGTTGTTTAGATACATCCCCACTGTGTTGCCTAATTCTTACCAGACAGGCTTTCTCATGGATGTTTTACTTTTTACTCACCTGATCTAAAGTTGTTTGGGACACAGAATATTCTTCAATATGCAAGTTTTCCTTATTGGAGATTATTAACCGAAAAATCTTAGCCAGAGAGGAGGAGCAAATCTGATACTGCAGCATGTTGTAGTGTTTCTCTCTCTGTAAACTCCCTGGGAAGTTCATGCGTATGAATTGCTCAGCAGGAGCAGGATCGGGAGGCAGCCCAGACTTTGGAGCTTTGATTTTCAGAGTGACAATGTAGCCGTCTCCAAACCTGGAAAGCACATGTGGATTTGGGAATTGGATGAAGAGATGGTTTCATCATTCAGGAAGGGAATTAATTTTCTGCAGCTATGAAAACATTAATGGTATGTGAAAGCTATTTCATAAGATCTAGCTTTGTAGGAAGCCCTGTATTTGCCCTGCAAAAGTGGTGTGTAACATAACAGAGTTGAAATGATTTCTGCTCAGACTGTCTGGCTTACCACAGAGTGGCACCCAGAAATGGGTCTGGTTAAACACTGAATTGCTTACCGTGAATTACCGTGACTGTATGTCATGGTACACGTGACATACCTCAAGTTTTACCATTAAAAAACACCATAAAAATATTCTACTTACTTGTATTTTAGCTCCTGAATTGTGCCTAGGCATTTGAAGGTACCTTTCACCATGATGGCTAAACGAGTACAGAGGGCTTCACATTCTTCCATACTTTCAAAACAGAGAACAGATATTTGAGATAAAAGCCAACAGATGAACTTCAGCTACTGTTGATTCTGAATTCTAACTCTTTTTTACCTGTGTGAGGTTAGAACCACTGCTCGCCCATCTCTGAGCACACCAACAATGGAGTCCCACAGGAGGCGCCGGGACTGAGGGTCCATTCCAGTAGTTGGTTCATCCTGTAAGGGAAATATTAAGACCATCAGAATCAGAGAATCAGATTAAAAGAGAAATTCTGGTTAGAATCAAGTAATCGTGTGAACCATAGCATATAATTGCTTTTACACTGTAATCTGTGCCTTGAGAAGTATATGAGTGGATGGGTACCAATGGACTTTTTACTTACATAAATGTATAGAACATTGCTCACTCAAGAAACTAGTGAAGTTACTCTGATAGACACCAGCTAAGGATCTGGTCCTGCATAAATCAGTTAACCTAGTTAGTGCCAAAAAATGTAAAAAAAAAATCTGGGACAGAAAAATTTTCATTGAACATTTTATCTTAAGAAACTACGAGAAAACCTTTTATCTGACTGTTTACTATACTATGTACAGGCAGACTATATAAAGGTGTATTAAATGGCTCCAGGAACCATGCTACTAAATTGTTATTTAAATACTTCTTTTTAGCCTACAAATTAAGTTGTGACAGTATAATCTACATAAAGAATTTTTGTAGTAATTGCATATAGAATTTCTCTTTAGATAGGCAATTATCTGTTAACTTATTTTATTTGACAAGAATTACATTTCAGCATTTGTATAGTTTAATATAAATTCATATAATTTATTCCAAATATATTAAAGGCTGTGAAAGGGCAGTTATCTTCCTCTGTTCTGGTGGATAAAGGAGCAAGATACTTGCCAGAAGATCATCTTTTACATGAGTAGCTACACTCTGACAAGAAGAGGCAGACTGAAACCAAACAAGGATTTAAATTCAGATTTGTCTGGATTATAGATTTTATCTCAAAACATTCTTCGTTGAAGATCTTTCTTTCATAACCACTGGGATCCATTGGAAACAGTTATACATCCCAGTCTATGCCTGAAATTAAAGAACTCAAAATACCACTAAAATGGCTGTAAGTTGAGGGCAGAAACGAGTTTGCAAAAACTGTCATAAACAACTTTGTACCTCTTTAGCATGCAGTGTTATAAGATGAGAGCTGTGTTACCATGACACTTACTAGCAGGATGAGTGGTGGGCAGCCTATGAGTGCAATGGCAGTGGAGAGCTTGCGCTTGTTGCCCCCACTGTAGGTGCCAGCCAGGTGGTCTGCATATAGAGGAAGTCCCAGCTTCTGGATGCCCCACTCAGCGACCTGTGAGAAGGACCAGCTTTTTCACACAGCGGCTAATGCATAACAGACAGGATTGCTGACACATCCCTCTTCTGGCAGAAACATGACAGTCCCCTGGGTTTTAGCACATTAATTTTGGAACTGGACCAAGGAAGTAGAAAAATTTTATGATGATGATGATAATGAGGGGAGTTCTAACTACTTGAAGGAAAGCCATAAAGCAGCCTCAGCTGTAGATTTCCTATCTTCAAGAATTTAAATTATTTTCTTCTGGAATCTTCTTCATGTTTTCTTTCTTATACATAAACAACTTTAAAGATCAGAACAAAACAGCAACGAGTGCAGTTCTGAGTCATTGCAATTGCATCTTTAGCCTTCCATTTTTGCTGCTGCAGTTTTGCAAGCATCATTAATGCCTGAGAACCTGCATTTGTTAGTGCAGTCTTGTACTTAACTGTCCAAATGACAGGAACCACTCCCATGACTTCAGCACACAGCAAGTCCACTTTGAAAATTCTGGCCCTTGTGTTATGAACACAGTTATTAACCACAAATAATCACTATAACTATCAAAAGCAAGATTACTTTACCCTCTTGATTTCCTCTGCTGGAACCCCCCGGAGTCGTGCATATAAGTAGAGATGTTCTCGTCCTGTGAGCAGGTCATCAATGGCATCAAACTGAGGGCAGTATCCCATGTTTTGATGGACACTAGAAATGTGGGTCAATATACTGGAGAAACAAAGGAAAGAATCTTAGTTCTGTAATACTAGTTTTAAGACAGAGAAGAACGGTTTGAATGAAACCTTTATTTTCTGGGGCAACAACTGAGGAGAATGAATTCTTCCTGATAAAATGTCCTACAGAAATATGTGTCTGTATATAAGAGCAAGGAGTATATTCTTAACTCTTAAGTCATCTTTCTCCTGGTTAAGAGTGTAAGCCCATTTCCCCTCACCCATTTTCTTGTTGAAGTATAGGCTAACTTAATGAGAAGTTCTTTAAACAGCCACTCAGATCATATTTTTTGAGAACAGTGTTTAGAAGAAAAAAGCAGTTGATTTCAACTCAGAGTGTGGTCACTAGGAACACACAGACAGGACACAAGGCTAACACTTTGTTGGCAGTAGAAAGAGAAGTAAAAAATCACAGAATGGTTGTGGTTGGAAGGGGGCTCTGGAGGTCATCTTGTCCACCAACCCTGCTCAGGCAGCATCACCTAGAGCAGGGTGCCCAGGACCACGTCCTGGCAACAAAATAGTTATTGTTCAAATCACATCAACGCACGAGAATCAAAACCCAACTACACCTAAGAAACCAAGGCACACAACCTGTAAGCAAACTAACAGAAGTGCATACCAGATCACACTGGTATGCCATTATGCCAAGCACTGTGTAAACAAAGATGCTAGAAACAGCCAGAGGAAAGCCTCAAAGCTCAGATCAAAGTACCCTATTGGACTGGTTACCTTATGTTTGTGAGCTCTTGCCACTAGATCTGATTGCCTTTCCCACTGTTAGCATTACTACAACTCAGCCACAGATTTTACAACAGAGTGTTATGGTATAAAATATTTTATGTGTGTTAGTTGTGGTCTCAGTACCATAGAGCTGCTGGGTCATTGAGAGTGTGATCTGGATAGTTCTACTGCAGTAAATGGATTGTCACAGGGCTTTTATTAAGGTACTTACCTATTGCCAGCCACTACAGCATCTCCAGATGTCACATCAGTATCTCCAGTCAGCATTTTGAATGTTGTTGTTTTGCCAGCACCATTCACTCCCAAAAGGCCAAAGCACTAAATTGCAAAATTTATAAAATTCTTTAGTATTTCCAACTTGCAGATCAGTAGGGGCATAAGATCTGAACTGATCCAAGAAACATAATCTGGTGTTATTGAACAACTTACCTCTCCAGGACGGATGCCAACACAGAGTCTGTCCACTGCAGGCTTGCGCCGACCTGCATAAATCTATATTGACAGGGGAAAAAAAAAAAAAAGAAAATTCCTATTTCAAGACAACTATAGGAAAGAAAATCTTCTGAATAGTTTGGTTTAATGCTATTGGGATGAAGCAACTTTAGAACTAAGACAGTAGTAAATAAAAAAATTAGAGTAAGCATTCTACAAGGTCATTTATTTACATTCAATAAACATGATGACCCCTAAAAATACCATTTTTTCTGCTTACGGCCATTTATGTCATATACTGAGCACTAGGAGACAGACTTAATTTATTGCTAGGACAAAGTATCAGAGAATCACAGAAGATTCTGAGTTGGAAGGGACCCACAAGGATCATTGAGTCCAACTCTTAAGTGAATGGCCCATACAGGGATCGAACCCACAACATTGGCATTATTAGCACCAAGGCTCTAACCAACTGAGTTAATCTCAGGGTACCTCTGACAATCAAATCAAAGTAGAGCAACACAGCAAGATAGTCTGAAGAATGATACCCCAGTTATCTATTCATGAGATTCCAGCAATGTGTGTAATCTTTATATTTGTGCAGCACAAGCTTGGATGCATTCTGATTGCATAATTCAGATGCCTTCAATGTCTGGAAAGAAGATAGTTTAACTGTCATTCTCATTGTGAATGAGAACTTGAGATTGAAGCTCACTTATAGTGAAAAAAGCACTGTAGAAGAAAAGACTGGTAGTAGAAATGGACGCTCAATACATAAATCGTGTTAGATGATTAGAGGTGAAAACACCAACTTAAGCAGGGAGAGTTGCACTGTCCTTGCAGGACTTCCCCATTTATTTCTAATCAAAGAAAATAACCTGGACTTCTAAATTATTTATTATTTTCTAAGGCACAAGGTTGGTTTTGAGGACAATGCCATCTGTATCCACAGCTGAAGCACATTCTGAAAGAATATATTTACACTAGACTTACTTGTTTCATTCTTCTTAAAATATTACCTTGCTCAGTTTTCATTCTTCTTAAAAAATTACCTTGGTCAGTTCTTGTAATTCTAAGATATGTGTTTTATTTCCTCCATTCATAATTCTTTTTCTTTCTTCTGCAACATCCTCATCTTCACTAATAATAGGTGACATGGTAGTATCAGCAAACCTGGAAAAACCCAAGATACTGAGTTACCCTGGGTGCAGTGAGAGTAACACTGTCAAACAATGGCTAATCAATCGCCAAAAATGTGACTGGTGGAAACAGTGAGGTTGAAACTTCACAACATGACATTGGCTGGAGTATTCCCGCTGTTGGGAAAATCTCTGACCTTTGAAAGTTAATCTCTAAATACTAAAAAGGGAGGAAATACCTTGCTCAAAAGAATGTATCTTGTCAGTCTCTGATAAGACATAAGCTACCCCTTTAGCCAGAGCTTTCACTATTTGGCTGCTCTTAGTAGCTAGTGATAGTCCTACAGAAGTCGAAGCTTTGAGTAGGCCTCTCTGTAAAACAGTATTTTGATAATTGTACCAATTAGTACTCTTGTTGGCAATCTTGAACAGGAGTGAATAACCCACTTGCCCCTGGTAGGTAGGTGTTTTCATCAAGGAAGAGGCACATTTGTAAAGCAAAGAGGGGAAGTTCACAGAGTGTCCAGGATACAACTGTCCTGTGGCATAGACTGGAACTGCTGTCTTGGGATGTCAGGCCAGTACCTCATTACAGTACGCAGGACACTACAAACTTTCCAAGTAATTTTAAAATCTCACTATTAGTGTCTTAAATGAAAAAAATTACATTAAAGTCTTAATTCAAGAAAACCAATTTATTTAATAAAATATTCTTAAATCTTGTCAAGATAATGCATATTTGTAAAAACTTTCTTGAATCGGGGTATCAAAAAATTAAGATGAGATCAGGTAAGTAAATAGAAAAGAAAAAAGCTGATAAATTTAGAGAAGACTTTAAAAAAAAAATAAAAAAGAGGGACCTAGAGACATAACAAAGACGCTCATCCTGTTAACAAAGGACATTAATAGCTTTCAGACATACCATCTTGTAGAGAACAAACGGTGCTGCATAAGGAGATTCAGTATGAAGAACACAACCCCTTGAACAGCCATGGCAACCAGGTTCTTTCCAACAAAGTCCCACTGAAAGGGATTGGAAACATGCTCCTCACCTTTGGAGAAAGAGCACCAGAATGGAAGGTAAAATAGTGCTAGAAAAAAACACTATTCCTCAGAAAAAAAGGCATAATCCTATCAGTTTACTGTACTTTAATCCTATCAGTTTACTGTACTTTATTTGCTCATGATCAGGCAATGGTTTTCATTTTTCAATGTCTTACAAGGATTCTTAACAAAATGCACTGGAGGAGAATATACTGCTTCAGGAGAGTGAAAATAAATATAAGCTTTCTGAATATGAACTAATCTGGATATCATAACATGCAACTAGCACGGATTATGTTAAAACATATATTTTCTGAATAAAAACAGATGGCTTCTGCTGTATGACTATTCTTTTAATAATTTGTCTGATATCAAAGACAACTATGCCCCAAGAGGATGTATTTGAAGAACAGTCACTTTAAACATTAATGAAAGTATTCAAATGAAATGACATAATATATCCTCCTGTAATGTTCCAAGGACTTCTGAACAAAGGGTAAAAAGACACCAGTCTGACACTGAACAAATGGCTTCATTTACAGTGCAGACTACTGGCTGGGCGTTAGAGTTCTGGCAGCAGTATCAAGCTGTGATTCTTTCAGAGAGGGTGAGCTTTCAGAGTCCTCCTCCATCTGATGATGTGAGAGGTGAGAATTTCAGAAACATCTACTACTTTTCCAAGATAACACTTCCAAACATCTCATCCAAGGTCAGGACATGTGACACTGATGTAACTTGTTGCTTATTGTCTTTACTTACCAAACCTCGCATATACTTCAGTCACAGCTTGGTTCATGGCCAAGTCGATGAGTCCACGCCCCAGGCAAAAATGTGGGAAGACAAGCAGCACGTTTTTCAATGTTTTATTAAATTTCAGCAGAGACTATAAGAAACAGAGACAACATAATAAGCTATTGAAACCAGACATATTTAAGAACACAGCAATGTAAGTGAAAGTTTTCTGTCATGTCAGAGAAACTGGATGTTCTGTGTTCTTACAATAGAGAAAACAGAGTATTTATCAAGTTACACCCAAAGCAACATACAACACAGCACAGCAGAATGCCGGAATACAGTACTAGACAAGGTGCTTTTGTAAAACTCTCAATGAGGAAAAAACTAGTCTTTGTAATGAAGTATTTCTCTGTGTAGCAGAGATAACGTAATTCCGGTGGTTACATGTAAAGCTGCTGTGGGGCTGTGTTTTGGATTTGCACTGAAAACAGGGTTGATGTTTTAGCTATTGTTAAGCAGCGCTTGCACAGAGTCAACACCCTTTCTGTTCCTCATCCCACCTCGCCAGTGAGGAGGCTAGAGGGGACACAACCAGGACAGCTGTCCCCAGCTGACCCAAAAGATACCCCACACCATATGGCGTCATCTCAGCACATAAAGCTGGGAGGAAAAGAAGCAAGAGGGGGATGTTCAGAGTTACAGCACATGTCTTTCCAAGTAACCTTTATGTGTGATGAGGCCCTGCTTCCCTGGAGATGGCTGAACATCTGCCTGCTGACGGGACATGGTAAATTAATTCCTTGCTTTGATTTGCTTGTGTGTGCAGCCTTTTCTTTACCTATTAAACTGTATTTATCTAAACCCATGAGTTTTCTCACTTTCAGTCTTCTGATTTTCTATCCCATTCCATGGAGGGGGAGGGGAGGGTGCAGTGAGTGAGTGGCTGTATAGTGCTTGGTTGATGGCTGGGACGAAACCATGACAATAGTCAGGGCTGCCACAATACTGTAAAGTACTATATCTGGGCATAACTACACAGTAGGCTTTGGTGCAATGCACAGATGCCCAAAACAGTTTAAGTGCCAGCAGCAGTCTAGCTGCATCAGCACTGAATCCAGAGAAGGGCCATCTTCCCTCTGGGGACAAGTCTACAACAGAAACATGTTTTCAATGCTGCTGTGATGTCCCACAGACTGAATGGCACTAGACTGAACCTTGTGCTGCCAAGAAGCAGTCTGTGAATGCAGGAACATTAGGGACCATTAGAAAGTAAGGGACCATTAGGGACCATTAGGGACCATTAGGAACATTAGAAAGTATTGTCAAGTAAGCCCTTGAAACTATGAATTTAACCAAGATCTGTTTCTCCTTTACACCAAAGAACAATGCTTGATCAGCACAAAATACGCTATCAGTAATGATAGCTAATTGGACTGCTGTCAGATGTAGAAGGGGTGTCAAATATAGTGGCCAGAGCTTCAGAAATTGTAGAGGTGAGAGCAGTAATGCATACAAGGCAACAGCATTTCATAAACTGATCTCTGAGCCTCTCTAAGAACTAATTTTCATGCTCACTGTATTCTGTCCCCTTCCTGGTGATGTTAAATTCATTTTTGGGCAATTCTCAAAGTGGTCCTATAAGCAGAACATCTCCTCTAACACAATAACCAGAAGGAGTAAGTGCCTACCACCTACATCTTCCCACACAACACAGACTGCAGAAGCAAGCACAAAGTGCCACGTCTCCACCTCCCCAACTGTGAAAGTGTACAGAATTTTGCTCTCAGTGTCATTCCTTGTGTGTGCAGCCCTAGATACCAATTCCTCTGAGTCACTTCTCTGGGTTATTCTGCTCACCTATACGTGCAGTTACTCAGCAAGTTTCTCACTCATTTATTGCCAGAAAAACTGGCAATGTAGAGAAAGACAATTACTGTTGTGCATGGATGCTGTTTGCACAGCTCTCTAAAGCCAGGGGTCAGTAAAAACATTACTTACCGGGTTATTTTCAAATAACTCCAGGATGAATGTAATGGCACTGCTGTTGACCCCCACAAAGAGGTTAATACAAGACAATGCAACATAAGCAGTGCTAGGGACACTGAAGAAAGAAGAAGCAGGGTACATCATGGGAATTATTGCCCATCTGCATGCAAAAGATAGAAAAACTGTGATAATTTGTCAGTATTCTCATGCTAGATGACCTAAGGAAAACACAAAGTTGAGCTTTCCTCTCATCCCAAGTGTAACAAAATGGTGTAACCAACCAGAGATCCACTACAATGTTCTCTCCCTGGTTACTCCGTAAGATTTTTTTTCTGCTCAGTCTTTTATTGCTATTAACATGCGGGGCAATGGACACTGCTAAAACTGAGAAAACTTAACGCTAGCAAGGTTGTTAGCACCCCAGGTATCCTTGCACATCTCACTGGATTGTACACCAGGAGGGAGAAACAAAGAAATGCTACATACTGTTCTGCTTAGCTAGATATTACTCACCCCTTGGAACTGTCCAAAGAAATGTCAAATTGTAAATTTTTATATTACTTTCTAAGCCCTCTACTGATGCATTTTTATTCCTGATATGGAGCTTCCTGTGCCATGATTTCAGGGACACAGCAAATGCACATGCAGCAGCACAAGAGAGGTATTCCTCTGGAATAAACTTAAAATGCTTAGCAACAATCAGTCTGACCAGGGGAAACTCAGTAACATCAACCTGAATTGTTTAACGGGACAAGTCACATGTAGTCAGAAAGAATCATTCTAAGTTCCCTATTGTGACTGCAGCTGGACACAAGGGCTAGTATATGATTTTATTAATTCATTTTTCTTTCCATTTTTTTTGAGTAGCAATTTATGAAATTATTGAAGCAACTGCCAAAAGTGACTATGCTTTCCTGAAAATTTCATCTTGGCTGATGCTTTAAAATATGCAAAGACATTTAAGATGTCCATCCATGTAGTCATGAATTACTGTATTTTAAAAAATATACAATGCCACAGACAACTTATTAAAGATACCACTACTGTACTTCAAAATGATAAAATGAAAAATTAGAACAAATTAACATTCTGACTGCAGTTTTACAGAGATTGAATGTTGACAATGCTTTGCATTTTCTCAGGATTTTCATTCAAAGAACACAATAACTTCAGAAAATCAAAGCTGGTTTGCACAGAAAAGAACTGTTCCCTCTTAGGTTCAATTTGTCATATAGATAGGAGGATATCAAAAGATTAATTTATCTTTCTAAGTCTAGAAATAGATCTAGTCAACTGCTTTGCCTAGACTACATCTGCTGAAGGGCTATCAGGAGTATGATTTTATAGAAAAAAGATGGGATCACTAATTAAATGAAAGTGAATTGCAGTCATCCTTATAAAATGTGGTTCTGCCAACACAAATGCTCACTTGAAGTTAAAAAAAGTATTGAAGACTCAGTACTCTTTACCCTTAAATGCTGAAAGATTATTTAGTGGTGACTGTGAATGTGGCAAATGAACAACCACTAAATTCCTACACAATGTACAAGGAAGAAAGCAGCAAACCGAACAAATATATTTTCTTGTAAGGATCACATTTAATGCTTAAAAATGTAAGGCAGTGACAAAAGAATCTCCCTTGTAGCATGTAGCCAGATAGAGTGTGTAACCAACCTGTATTAGAGACAGAATCCAGTTCTAATCTGTACTGTATCCTCTTGGTTCTATTCCTTAAAGCTGGATTTCACTAAGTACCAAGCTCAGTAACATGAAATAATTTCCATGTGAAATACAGGGCCCAACGGCGGGAATAACCTTGAACACTCACCCATACAGAAGGAGCAAGGCAACAAACACAGGGAGATTAGTCGGAGAAGCGTATGCTTTCTTGTTGAATCCAGTGAATATAGCCACAACCATTCCAGCACTCAGCGCGTAATTCACCTGCCACATCACAGGGTGAAGATCAGTGTGTAAGTCCTGAGAAGGTCTGCAAACATATCCAGATCCTACACATCATTCCAAAAGGATTTTATATTGAGGAGCACCAGAATTAGAGTTAGACTAGTCACAGTGAAGCATTTGGATCAGTGGGTCCCTGGCAACACTCAACATTTTTCTGAGACATCTTTTATCAAACTGTTAATCAAAAATACAGCATACATTATTATTTCTTAGATTGTGGTTTGTGAGTCAATTATTTCATGGTCCTGCTGCCAGGCTTCCCACAAGAAGGGGCCATGGGTATGCAAGGGAAGTGGTATTTCTGGTGATGCAAACAAAGGAAAAAGCTAGTTACTTGAGCCACATTCCTGGGAGGAGGCTAAAGTGAGTATGCTTGGCTACTGCTCAATTTCTCTGCTCAGTATTAGCAGCACTACTGCACTGAAATGCACAGAAATCCATGCAGAATGGAAGGTGGCATTTCACAGAACTGCTAACACCACTTAATACCTTTGCATCATGCTGTCAAGGGCAACAGCCAAGCAGAATTCCTGCCAAAGAAGCTGCTGGAAGAATGCTGTGAACAGCAGGGAATAAGAACTCAAAGACTTGCTTATTTCCCCTCATTTACTAAAATAATGTTTTGTTTTATCTTCTCCTGAGAGAGCACTTTCGAAAGCTTGAAGAGTTTTGAGCTGTTCAAGTATTTAGATTTTTTCTTTTCAATTTTTTTAATTCCATGTTCATGGTTTTCTTATCTCAATAAGCCCTTGGCTGCTTTCTTTATTGAGAAGATATTGTGACGAAGTGGCCAGAGGAGTAGTGGGAGAGAAGCTGAGCCCTGTCTGAGCAAGCCTGGATTTGTGGTATAAATCTTTTCACAACAACACAGTGACCATAACACAGGGACCTAAATAAACATATCTATGTCATTTGAGACAGCAGAGTATTTTGTCAGGCATACAGCTACTGTTCCAGCAGCCTATGGATCTTCCCCATATAGATTTCTTGAACATCTTGAAACAAGTGTTGGGTCTTCTAGAGGACAGCAGTGACTAGTGCCAGGCAATGAGGCTTTTCCCTGCTATGTTAAGTTGTACTGTATTATATATTTAGTTGTAAGGACTGGAAATCCTAACAACAAAAATTTCAGCTTCATTAGTTGAATAATGAGTTGTGCACCAGAATTGATTTCTACATCTGTAATTAATTCAGAGATCCGATCCTTAGCATGCTCTCTAAGAAACACTTAAAGAAATTAATACTTTGCAATGCTTAGAATCACCTTCACTTGATTCACCAGTTAGTCCCCAGTTCATGCACATCCAGGATAAGCACAGGCTGTGAAATGAGACCAGCAGTTACTTACTATGTCCCACATGAAGTTAGTTAGCCAATAGATGACAGGGCTCACACCACTGACAAACTGGAGGTGCTTGGCCTTTGTTACGTGTTCTTGAATCAGGTATAAAACAAAACTCGCTGGTATAAAGGACATGGCAAAAATCACACAGATGGCAACAACAGCATCCACTGAAGTAGTCAGTCTAAAACAGAGCAAAAGGAGGGACTGTGAGCAACGGACTGGATGCAACGCAGCACTATATTAGCATATGGGGAATTTGGAAGGTGTTTTAAGATCTAGAAGTAGCAAGGCTACTTTTTAAGTAGAAGACTTCTCCAATTTCAAAATGTGCTAAGTGTATTTTCCAAAATTGTTTTGGAGAATGTAGATAACAAATATAGCACCACTCCCTGATTTTTTACTGTGGAACTCCTATATATATATATATATATAAAGGCAGTTTGACAGCCTTTCCTGTATGAGGCACCTCCAACTAGACATTAAGGCACAATAGCCAAAGTGCTCTGGTAGCTCAGAAAAGAAGGACTTAAAAGGTAAGTTGAAGACAGTGAGATGAAGCACAGATTTTGCCTCTGTGCTATAATGCACAGTTTTCAGTTTCACTGAATTTTGAAACTAATAGGAGATGTGAGAGAAAAGTCTTGCCTTTTTTAGGGGTGTCTTTTTCAAGAAATTATGACTTTTAGATTCTGGAATATACCAATCCTACTACATGCCATTGAAAATCTACCTGTGTGCTGTCCTTGGTACCAAGACAGAGTTGTTGACTACTGCCTACCTGCAGTCAGTTAAGGACAATTTCTTATTCCATTTTTTATTACATGTTTTATTTCACAAGTACATGCATTGGATTAGGAGCATGAACAAAGATTTCACAATCTTTGTGCCTGGGAATCAACAGAAACATGCAGTCATGTATAACCAATAGTCGTGGTTCCTATGTGGGATGGGTACGAACTCTTACAGGAATATGATGAGACATAAATACATTCTTGTTGGAATAAAACTTCAGGGAAAGACCTCTACACTGAACTATTTCTCCTCAGAGTATGAGTATGCTGGAGGTCACAAGCTGCCAGGAGAGGGAGGGGTAAAAGCCAGACACAGAGCACAGGCAGACTTACACAGTGACTTCAGAGAGTTGCTCCTTGGTGAGGTTCAGAGGATGGTTTATAGCAGTGATCCCGTGTTCCTCAGGGGCTTGGCCAGTACGCAGGTTAGCTCTAAGGATTGCATTATTGGCTACATTGAGGAAACTAACCATAGCATGCCAGCCTTTATTGTTAAACCACACCTAAAGGAGTCAGAAAGCACGGAGTCATTTAACAAGCCTTCAGTGATAACCCTGAGCTGCAGGAGAAAACTGGACTACTTTAGTGGGCATTGTCAGCAGGTGTGAATCCAGCACCAGGAATTCATAGTTCCTAGGCAGAGTCCTGCAGGAGGAGATCACATGTTATGCTTTTAAAAACACTGGACAACTACTGTCAAGTGATTTTATAGAAACACATTTTAAAATTTAGTGTACTACTCTAGGCATGTAGGACAGCAAGAAGTACTGAGAACATGGTTTAAAAAAATCTCACATTTGAAATACTATAAATAAGAATTATTTATAGGATACAGTGTTAATGCCAAGTTATATCTGAAGTACAGCATTTCAGCTCTTCTTGCATCTGGGAATGCCATCAGCAATATTCTCACAATTTGAAGTCTATGTCAAGAAAGACTGTAAGTTAGCAGGCTACTTCCAGCAAGTACCTTAATATTATCTTCAGTTTCCATGTACTTAAGGAAATTGGGGATTTCTTTAGAAGCAGCCAGTGAAGTTTGTCCCTGAAATAAAAAAGGCTAAAGATGAGCACTCTGGATGAAATCTGATGCTTCATGTTTTCATCTTTCTAACAATGCTCTAGCAAGGGCCACAAACAAACAAACAAAGAAACTTACTCCTGTCACATTCATCATTCGGCCAAGATCACTTAAAAAATTGACAACTTGATCTCCAGAGACATGAAGGACTGGAAGCCTTCCTCCTATAGAAATTCCTCCATATCTAGCAAAGAGAAAAGTATCATCAATAACTTGTACCACAGACTCAAAACTATATATTGATGCAAACCCTAAAAATCCACTTAATTCAAGTATAATTTCTATAAATCATGTATTTCATCTATAACGACTTATATTCTTTTTCTAAAAAGTTGTATTAGGTCTTTATAAGATTTACAAATAACAGAAGTTCTATCATTTCTCAGACATTCATGCCAGGATCCTAAGAAAATTATTTAGATAGAAGATTTGGAGGAAACAGTGATTTCTACAGCACAAAATCTTTAAATCAAGACAATTTACATATAATGGTTTAGACAGCATGGAGGACTGAGGACAGTATGGACCTCAGTTAAAACTTCAGATGCCCGGAGAGGAGCAGGTATTCACCAATGCTGGTACCAGGCAGTACTCCATAATGGTAAATACTACTGCACAGGACGAACTGAAGTCTAATCCCATATAAAGCAAAGTTTGCACATGAACAAGCAGACATTCCATGAAGGAAGCCAGTCATCTAGCTTCTGTCTTTGAAGTGAATTCCTACTGCTGATGAAAAATGAAATAAACATATGCTTCAGGCCAACCAGACATATTTCTAAGCTTATTATCTGCAGTGTAGACATCACTGGAGCTAGCTGATACTTCTCCATAACTGTACAGCACTAGTGGAATCTGGTTTGTAATTACTGCACGTGTACAGAGCAGGGATGAGGAATTGTGGTTGTTCCTTCTGTGTTTGATAGGCTGGTGTCTACATTTCGTATTTTCAGGTCCTTTTTATGGAGGGTTTAATTTTTTCTGCAGCACTTTGAAAGAGCTGTGCCAGAGCAATATCATAACATTCTACACTATTGTATTGCAACTTTCCATCACTCAGTTCCCATTAGTTTGACTCCTGCAGATAATAAAACTGTGACAGTTCCATTGTGTGCCTCTGGCCTTCATCCTAGTTGAGGGAATTCAAACAAATATAACCCCTTGTCTTTATAAGACCCTTCCTGATCCCCAGCCTATTTCTCACTGAAGCCATCTCTTTGTTCTACACTATCTGTCACAATTCCCCTTGGCCATTTGCAGAAACATTGTGAGGCTCTCTGGTTAAACATTGTTACTTTATTTACCACCTTAATCTGTGAATTGGTTTCTTACCTTTGCTCATTGACCCAGTATTTACTCTTCAAACTGAAAGAGAGAAAGAGAATCCTGTCTCTCAATGCACAAAACCAAAGTCAATCATATTGTCAGGCTTAAATGAAAATCAAAGTTGAATTCCTATACTTTGCATACCTCCACTGTCAGGTTGACAGGACTTTTGACACTCCCTGCAGTGTTTTTTTGGGGTTTTTGTTTTGTTTTGTGACATGATTCATCTCCAATTCATACAGAGATAAACAAGATTCCTAAAGCAACACATACTGGACTACCCTTATCCATAATTAATTGATTTAAAAAGATGTATCTAAAGCAATTATGACACATGCTAAGAGAAATCAGTCAAAGGCAGTCAGCACAGACTTAATATAATAGGAATTTCAAGAACTCTGCTGGGAACTGAAAAAGTAGCAAGGCCTGAATCAAAAACAATAGGCCATGGACTCTACGCAGTACTCTGGCAAGCTAAGGAGATATCAGTATGATAGATGTGTCTAGCATGGTCCTTTGGCTGCTCTTTAGCACTTCTGGGAAACAAGTGATAATTAACTTAGGCAGATGGTCATTCTGGTGTGCTACAGTTCTTTAGGGAGTCAAACTAGTATCTCCGCAAGGCAGTTCCCCATGCTGTGCAAAGCACCATTTTTCTCACCATTAACCCAGTTACCATCAACATGGCTTTCCATCAACACTGAAACAGCTCTGCCTATAAAGGAGTACCTGATTATACAAATAGGTATAACTGAAAATATTTAACTCCCCTAACATCAGCCTCTCCTAGTCTTACATCAGAAATATGGACGTGGTACTCAAGTCTACAGAAGACTGTGGCAAATCAGCTGTTATGTTATTATTAAATAAGAATTTTGTGGCCAGGTACAAAATACTGCATGTGAAAAACAGAGAGAGATTCATCCCTACCTTCCTTTTATCAAAGTGGGATATGTTTTCACCAGAAAATCTGAAATATTTCTGTGGGTCAGATCTTGAAGAATTTCTGTGCTGCGTTGCACTCTCTGACAAAAAACGAAAACCTAATCAATCACAGTAAACTTTACAGTCTCTAAAGCTATTAAACAAGAGTTTGTCAGGAAAACAGCAAAAGTAGCTTTGATTCAGAGGAAACGCTCAGGTTCTTGGTATCCCTGAAAGAGGGTGGGTCATTCACTTTCCAGCCCAAACTTTCTTCAGAAGAAATCAATAAGTTTGTGATGCATGACACAAAACAGTTGCACTTCACTCTGAAACTGTTATTTGCAATACAGGTCAGGGTTGCTCAAGGCTTTTTCGTCAATATAAAAGAAGGAAGCTTTTCAAATAAACTGAGACCCCAAGGGAAAAAAAAAAAAAAGGTAGTTTTCTATGCTTCAGCAGCCTTAGGTAAAAATTAATATGAAATTTTCACCTTCACTAGCACATTAGATACTTCGAATGAAAATCGCTATTTTTTTTTTTTCAATCAAAATTATGCCACATGGCAACTTTGTTGAGTCTTTTGCGAATACAAGATCACTGTGAAATGCAAGGCCTCACACTTGCTGAGTTTATCCCAAGGTAAAACATACTTTAAAAGGCTCCTGGGCAGTTTCAGAGGGCAAAGCTTGCAGCCTGAAATGGTCTGATAATGACCTAGAAAGTAAGCCTAATGAACTCTCCAGAAGTTCCTACAGTTGTCCACAGAGAGGCAGTACCAGATGACACAGAATATACATTACAGATGTCTCACTGATTCTAGACAGGAAGACTGGCAGCCTCCTCACAGTGCTTTCATTAAATGAGTTGTCTATGCTTAGAGGTAATTCACAATTGCAAAATTATCAGGATAATATTATAATAAAAACATTTCATTTAGAGGACTAGAATCCCCACAAACAAATAAAAAAAATTATGTCTTACTTGGAATCGAACTTTTAGATGAAAGTTCTCTGAAATACACTAGTGTGCAATTAGCAAAATTCAACTGTGTCCCTTGGACAGGGATTACTCAAAAATCAGAAATAACTTGGATGCTGAAAGTCAGAATAAAACTTCTTTATTTTTATTTTCTTCATAAACAGGAATTATACAGATATTTAAAACAACAGTTGTTTTGTGAACAGTCAGAACAAGCTGAATTGGTATGTTAAAGAGATCATGTCATGGAAAGTGGTGTAATGAGAATGATGTAATGAGCTGCTTAAAAAATGTCTAGATGTGGCACTCAGGGATATAGTTTAATGGTGAAGATGGCAGTGCTGAGTTAATGGTTGGACTCAAGGACCTTAGAGGCATTTTCTAAAATTAATGATTCTATGATTCTATGAAATCTAGAAATATTTTAGTCATTTGGCTAATGCATGCAGCCTGGCAAACAAAAATATTAAAGCCAAACAGTGTGCATAGTGAGACATTAAATTAATGAGTTATTACTCTGAGAGTGGCTGCAGTTCTGTTCAACTTCCTAGAAAAACATTTATAAAATGTAAACACTAACAGGCTGCAATTTTCCTTTCTCCTGAAAAGAGCAAGCATATTTTATAAAGGGCACTAGTAAGATCATGCATTGGTAGGAGCAGGTGGGAAAATAGCTCTGTGCTCCTCCATACAGCATCAGTGGTTATTAAATTACTCATCTTCATGCACATGCATCCAAACATTCATATTGCTAGCTGAGGACATTCTTTCTAGAAATGGAACTGAAAGACACGTAAAAAAATGGTAATTTGGGATTGACTGAATATTAGTTTTTCCATTTTGATGAGATGACCCCACTCCACGTTTTTCAAAATTGTGAATTTTCCTTCTTTTCTTTCCTCTTTCTCCTTCCTTCCCTTCCCTTTTTAAAAGAAAAGCAATCTTCTAAATAGAATTGTTCTTCCAGGCAAAAGAAAGTATGATTTTTTACAAAACTGTGACAAATGGTAAAATTTTTGTGATTTTCTTCTGTATGAAAAGTTTGCGATTTGGATGAAAACAGTAATCAAATTTCATTTAAATGTTCAAGTTTTTCCAATACTTCTGAAACTGAATTCCAAGTCCCAGCAATTCCCCTCAAAAAAAATGTACTCGATTCCTTCCATACGTATTAGCCTGGCAAGGTACTTACACACTAATCCCTTTTCCAGCACTAGCCATGAAACTCTGCTACAAAGATTTATGGCACAAGGACACAACCTGTGGTGGTGGGAGGCCTCCTGCGCCTTCAGGACATTCTGGCAGCATGGTGAGCTTCTTGTGAGTGCTGCACTTGCAGGAAGGTGATGGATTCTCAGGGCTCCACTCTTGGCTCAGCAGGAGGCTGCTTAGGTTAGGGTGAACAGCAGGTGTGCTCCAGGCAGTTGGCATACTATTGCATGGGTAGTTCCTGTGTAGAGGAACAGAGCTTTAAGCTGTGCAGATAACAGGTCATGAGAACTCACAAATCCACAACATCACAATGCACTCAGCAGATATTCCCCTCTCAGCCCTTATTCTGTGAGTTATGAATAAGAACATTTTAGACTACTTGGTAAATATGAATAAATGTAATTTCCCTCCACATCTCTGCCAAGTTTACTGTCTTCAGCTTACAAATAGGACACTGAAGGAACAAGGGGATTATATTTGACCCCTTAGTACACACAAAATCTGCAGTGGATACATATCTTTGTAAAGAAACTATTCTTTTCCTTGCTCATGCAGTAGCTTTTCTCTTTTTAAACTTTCCTCTTTGTTCCTGTTGTACCAGATAGGGGAGAGGAAGGGGAAAAGAGAGGACAGGCAGAAAAATCAAGTTATTCCGTCTCATGACTGGGAAAGAGAACAAAGAAAGGGAACAAATGTCAGAGCATAGCAAACCAGTGACAACTGGCTGCAAAGCAGGACTCACAGGCACGTAGGACAATAAAAATTGAAGTTAGAGCTCTCCTAACATTGCCTTCACTTCAGAGTAAGAATAGTTTCAAATCATAGTCACTATCCTACTGCTACTGCACAATCTGAGTGATTGCTGAAGTTATTGCTTCCATTAACACCAGTGGAAACAGAGGAACCTGAAGGGATTCACAGACAGAAAGTACCAGGGAAGCTGTAAAGATTTGGGCCTGAGCCCACTGACCTACTGACATAAATTTCAAGGTTGCTTAACTCTCAATACAAGGCTACATGAGCTGGCTCCCAGTTATCCACATTGAGCACTGTGAATCATTCTTAATCCAGTGGTAGTGTTGTCTTGCTGTTTGTTTGTTAATTTTGACCTGATATTAGACTTTATTGCCAAGAAGGCACCTGAAGCATTGGCTCGGTGAAAAGTCAAGCCAATTCATACTTGTTTCACTATTCAAATTCCACTAGTAATACCCTGCTAGGATCTTGTTCAAGAGAAATTAGCTAGCAACTTACGGAAGAGGCTGATTCTTCATGCAGCGATTTCCAAATCCTGGTTTATTCAAGAAAGCATGAGTAAGGGAGACCATCTGCTCATTGCCAGGACGTTCATTGCTAAGAGGATAAGATAGGATTTTATGAAATGTTTTTTTCAAACCATTGTACTGGAATACACATAGCAACTAGAGAAACACAGCCATATGGCAGAACCAACTGCCCCCCTCCAAATGCTGGTAATTCAATTATTTTATTTATTTATGTAAACCCCCAGAACCTTCCAGAATGGTTAACAGGCTAAGCAATGGTCTTTTCTCCTAATATTAAAGCATAACTTCTGACATAGTGCAATAGCGGTACTCCCTAAAGAACCTTGAATCCTCATTTCTGTCCTTCTTCAGTAGTCAGAAGATGAAAAACAAATTCTGCATTTTCATTTTCTGAGATCTGGGTCTCCTGTTAGTCAGGATATGTGACTGTGTAAGTGTAGCAGTCATGAATTCAGGTAGGAAGAAGAGAATACCAAAGATGACAAGGTACTTGAAGGACAATTAGATATATGAGCAGCTGTATTCTCCACTTGCACCAATTTCATGCTGTTTTAAATCTGCTGATTCCAGTGGAGTTAATCTTTTTTGTATCACACAGAATGAGAAAAGCTCAGTGGGACAGGGTCCCATGATCCTAAATGCTAGGGAGAAAAAAGGCATATATATGACAGATGTATTTTAAGTGATTCCTCTTACCTGAAAAAAGTAAACTGTTGTCCATAGATCCAGGGGTGTAATGCTAAGGCAGGATATTCTCCAAATGGAGGAATAATGACTGTAAGTATTAGAGACAGCAACACAAAACTAGCAGGGAGAACAACCTGCAGGGAACATAAAAATTTCACATTATATTATTATATATATACACTGTAGGGTGACACTGTACACACCTCCTAATATATGTAAACAAAAGAGAGACAGCAGGAACACACAGATCCAACCTAGTTTAGCTCCCGAACATCAACAATTTAATTTCCAATGCTTTCACTTAAAATTCTGGTTGTCATAGAACTGCATTATGTTAAAAATCAAATGTTGGGCTAGTAATGATTGAATCATGAACTTGGTGCAGGTGATAGTCGCCAGGCAGAAAGAAACAGAAGAAGAGGCAGAAGAGTTGAAATCATAATTACACAGTTAGGAACACTGTTACCCATTTGCAGCCCCTCTATTGCTTTTCATAATGCCACCATTGCTGCAAATGCAGTGTTGAGAATGTTGTGGGAAAGAATCAAGAACAGCCAAAGTCAGTCAATACCTGGGCTAGGAAGTCCTTGTGGCTGCGGGAGGCATGGTGGAACCGTTTGATGAGCAGTGCTTTGATCTGCTGATGTACAAGCTGAAAACCTTTATACTGTCGGGACCCTTTGCCTTCGCTTTGATCTCCTGCTTTGCTTACTGGCATTCGAGCAATGTCATTAGTTTTCAGTGTAGTTTGTTCAACTGGTTTGTTCTCAGTAGATGTTTTGCCAAGAGTAGAACCATTTTCTTGAGTGTCTCCTAGGTTAAGATGAGGAGCTGCAGAGAAGACACTTTATCCTCCATATATGAAGCAGCACAAACATTTTAATGAGCTCCAGATTTCACCAACCATATATACAACATCACCAGATTGTTTTATTACAAGTGTTTCATTGTGGTTGTATTTAGTGGCATCAGGAGGCTAACACTCCTCTTACTCAGCAGGATGAACAAGTTAATCATGTATGTAGTTAATGGACTAATGGTCAATAAAATACTTTTAATAAAACTACTAAAACCATTGACATCTGGATGCTTGACAATACACTCTTATTTACATAGTTAAGATCCTCATCTAATCTAAATACAAGTCTTTCTGCTGACTAAATCTTGTTTCTCAGATATCATGTCAGGCCCATGTCAGCCCATGGATCTATACCTGTTTTTTGCATTCCAGGATCAGCTTCTGCTGTGACCTTTAGGAAAACCTGCCACAGACAAATACATCTCCCAGTTAGGAAAAGAACAATTACAATAACCTTTAAAACATCATACATCATCCTTCATTGTAACAGAAAAAGAATTTGGATACTTTTTCAGTACTTCAACTTATTACACAATCAGAGGTCCCTTATGAAATACCTCAGAAAATAAATGAATGAACAAAGATACAAAAAAAGAGGACATATTTAGGCTAATGATTCATGCTCTGCAAAGCTACAATGAAGTAAGGCTTGGATCCTTTCTCTGCGCCATTCTCAAAGATTCTCTGAGTGTGCCACAGTATACGTAACTAGGTTTTGAAGGGGATATTCAGAATTATGAATTACATGTGTAAGAAGAGGAACTGTCTCAGTAAACATTTTGGTGGTCAGTGGTAAGCTCAGAAGGTATTTTAATCTGTCTGTTACCTCTTCAAGTGGTGTGTCTGAAACTCCAAAACTGCTGAGTCCCAAGTCATCCAATGTTTCCTCAAGTTCTCTGAAAAGACTGGCATAAGATCGCTGTTTAAAGTTTTTATTGGGCAAAAGGTAAATGAGTTCTTGACCAATGCTTTCAATTAACTTTGCTTCTGGGATATGATGGTGAATCACTTCTGCTAGCTCATTTAGATCTCCTGTGAAAAGTCAAAACAGTGTTCACTGAACAAATATTTAACCATACTAAGCATGATTTCAAAAGCTGATGTTTGCACAATCTGAAAGGGGACCACTTAGTTCCAAAACTCACAGGTATCTCAGTTAATTCTGTACTAGACTGGGCTATGTCGCTATTAATGCTCTGGAACTATTTATGCTTTGTAGAAGAAAATCATTTCAGGCTTGCTCATAAAGCACAACAAAATGTCCAGGAATATCTACTCAAATTCTACTCTTATGCAGAAAAGTAATTTTTTTTTTTCTGAGAAAATTAGTTTTCTTTGCTCTAGATACGCTTCAGTTTTCATTAAGAAATTACACATTTTGGTGCATAGTAGTTCAAAACTCTATACTATACTTTTAAAGCACACAAACTTCCATTTCATCATCTGTACCTGAGAATACAAATACATCAAAGAGGGGGAATGGTAAACAAAATCAGAGAATCCTTATCAAATTCATACTACAGTACAAATTAGATACAAAGACTGAAGAAGGGGGCCTCAGCAGCATTGATCTGTAAAAGAGATTGCAGTGTAACAGAAGACATAGCTATGTGATGGAATGCTGAACCACCCCACTTCTTACCATCCAGTTCCTGCTCTGGAGCTCCTTCTTCGTCCTTGTGCACACAGCTGGAGCAGGAGCATGAGCACTGAGATCCACAGCTACAAAGTGACTAGCATGGACAAGGAACAAAGAGAAAAGCACTTCAGATATACACAGAACAGGATGTAAGGGTTGTCAGTATTTTAACAGCCTGATTCAGTGAAAAATATGCCATATCCAGAGCATCCTGAACATACTATACTGAAAGTCATCTGAAGACTGGATTAAGCAATGCAGAAAACATAAATCCACCTGCAGAAATCATACCTGTCCATTTTGAAATGCAAAATGCCTGGGGAAATGTGACCAGCAGTGGCCATCAATATACAGATTGTGTTGCTACTAGGGCTGGACACATACTACCAGCAGAAAGAATACCGAAGCCTGCTTTTCAAGTTGTGAGATGCTGTTTTAGCTGTGGGCAAATGTAGACTCTTCTGGTGACTGAGCTACTTAGTAGACTACATAATGTTTAAAATCAATGTATTGCAAAAGCAAGCATCAGAATGGCCTGTACATGTACAAAGGCAACTTGAGAATTGGAATTGTTCAGCCTGGAGAAGAGACGCCTCCAGGGACACCTTAGAGCACCTTCCAGCACTTACAGGGGACTACAAAATTGCTGGAGAGGGACTTTTTACAAGCATGTAGCAACAGAACAAGGGGGAATGGCTTCAGACTGAAAAGGGATAGGTTTAGATCAGATATGAGGAGGAAATTCTTCATTATGAGGGTGGTGAAGCACCGAAACAGATTGCCTAGAGAAGCTGTGGATGCCCCTTCAAGGCCAGCTTGGAGAGGGCTTTGAGCAATCTGGTCTCATGGAAGGTGTCCCTGCCCATGGCAGGGGATTTGGAACCAAATGATCTTTAAGGTCCCCCCTCCAACCCAAAACATTGGGATTCGTTTTGAAGTCAGTTTTGTACATAGTCTCAAGCAGCATTTAACTGCTTTTTACCTTGGTGCAGGGCAAGTATTTTTCAGATAACACGTGCAGGAAGGGAGATACATACTTACTATGGCCCTTTCCATTCTTGTGTTTCGCATCTTGCGAACAAGAGTGAGATAGAAGCCAGAGCCAAAGCAGTTCTTTAGGAATACAGGAGAACCTGAGCAGAAGAGTTTCCCTTGGGATATGATGGCTACTCTATCTCCAAGGATGTCTGCCTCATCCATATGGTGGGTTGATAGGATGATGGTTCTGCCTATAAGGAACAAGGAGGAATGTTCAAGGCATAGACTCTCTCTGGAACTCAAAGTTGTGCTTAGTTTCTTGCCAATTAATGCAGGGTTTTCTCTGCACCACAGGTTTGCCACAAGCATATGTATCTGTTCAAAGAATCTTGTTTGCTTGCATTCATATCCCACTACTCATGACAGTTTACACAGCAGGCACAGGCAGTATCTATGAAAAGTTTAAAAAAACGACAACAAAATTAAAAAATTTCTCCTCTGAAACCTCTTACCTGAGCGATACTTCAGCAGAAGATCCCAGATAGATCGCCTGGAATAGGGATCAACTCCAGAAGTGGGTTCATCCAAGACTACCACTTTTGCTTCACCCACGAAAGCAATGGCAACAGACAGTTTCCTTTGCATTCCACCTACAAGAGGACAGACACATCTATGAGTCTGAGATGAGTTACATAATTGGCAGGGATTTATTAACATTGCTTTTTTGGTGTAGGGGCAAATGGCTACAAATAAAACAAAACTCATCCTCAGACAAATATTTCTGCAAAGTTAAATCAATAGGAATTTTTCTTCTGAAGTTTGTAACAGCTTGTTCAATTTTTTAAAATATATATATTTTTCATCTATAAATTGCATTTTCTGCTTCTTGCCAGAAGCAAAATCAGGAAGACATGATGTTTTCATGTTCTTGTGTGAAAGCAGCCACCTTCTATAATTGCAATCTTGACCAAGTAGTATCAGAACACCTGGCTATTTATTCAAATCAGCTTTTGAATCTGAGAGCTGTGCATTTGTACCTTTAGAATGAAAGAAATTACTCCTCCCAAATAATACAGTATAATAGACCACTGATCCAAACAGTGAGACAGCATGATAGTATAATATTTCATTTTTCTTGAAATAATAAAACATTGTGTTTTGGTTTTTTCCCTAAATTAACCAATCTCTTTAATATGTATTTATTTAAAACTAATAGCTTTAAGTATATTTGTAAGAAATGGAAGCTTTATGGACAAGTTTTGCTATCTTTATTACTTGTACAGTCCCACTTGCTCTGAGAATAAAGACCTCCCCAGTGCATATTGATGTGTCAGAACATGGCCTCAAACATGTAACTCAAACAGTAATTGCCCAAAGGCCAGGCTGGATGGGACTGTGAGCAACCTGGTCTAGTGAAAGGTGTCCCTGGCCATGACAGAGGGGTTGGAAATAGATGGTCCTTCAGGTCCCTTCCAACTTTAACCATTCTGTGATTCTACGAAACACAAAGAAAAGACAGCAGGAAAAAGCATCTTAGAACATTCCTCTGGGCACCTGATAAATTCTGAGCTTCTTCATTCCTTTTATGGATGAGGCCCATGTCTTCTAGCATTGTTTCCAGCTCTTGCTCAGCTTCATCCCTGGATCTTCCTTTCAGTTGAGAATAAAACAAGATGTGCTCTGCTACAGTAAGGCTGTGAAATCAGACAGAAGGGCACCAAGACAATTTAAATAAATAAGCTGGGTTCTTTTCCCAAGCAGCAATAAATTCATTCTAACTTTATCTTGCTAAAGAAGAGATGTTGCATTACCCTAGAAGATGATCTTCAGGGTCAACACCCTTCACTTGGATGTCATAGGCTCTTTCTCTGCCTTTTCAAAGCAGAACCTGCTACTAAAGGAACAGGTATAGCAGGCATGAAACCATCCATTTATGGGAATAAAATGGGAGCTAACATGAGGAACTGCATTGAAGAGAGTCTGCTGTTGAGATGAACACAAACTAATGGCAGTGAAGCTGGAAGTCACTTGAGAAGGCAGTAAGTGGTTGTGTGGTAGTGCAAAATGGGCATAAAACATTTCCTGCTACTGCACTGTCAGCTCAGACTTTTTTGCTTAAGGAGTCCTAAATTATAGTGCATGAATCCTCAGGATGAACTGCTGCTAACCCACACTGCAACAGAAAACACCAAGACCACCCTCATTTTCCTGAGAAACTACTGTTTTCAACAAACTTATGCCGGAGGTTTCTACTGCAGAAGGACAACACTTTACCCTCATGTGAGTGCAGAGAGATGGAGAAGTGCCTCTGAAATACATCTACTGAAATCCATCTAAGCACAGTAAGAGAAACATAGGCTTTGAGGATTTTCACACATGCAGACTGGCACGCTACCTTCTGGTATGGAATGATACTTACTGATTGAATAAGATGTTGTGCTGAGGGCACATGCCTAATGTGTGCCGAATGGAGCCCATGTGAGTCTGAATATCCAGGCCGCCAATCAGCACAGTTCCAGATGTGGGTGGGAAGAGGCCTGTCAGTATCGACCTGTGAAAATAAAATGAGGGAATTCCCACTCCTGTTTCTGTGCTAGATTAGGCAGCTACATTGCATGATTCCACTAGATGGAGCATGATGACCTCTTACTACAGACCTTGATGAAAACTCCAGTAAAAAGCGTGCATACCTAAGTACTCTTGCCCTGCTACTGAGAGAATCTGCTAACACAATTTTTGATACACCTGTCTGTATGGTTCTGGCTTCCATTAAAAAATTGTTTTAGTCTGTTCAGCATGTTACATCAGTCCTACATATAAAGGAGTCTAAAATGAAGCTCACTGGCACGAAAACAGAATAATGGTTTGAGGTCTCCAGCCATACTGACTCATGCCCTACACCTTTATTTCCCATAAAATAGAAAGGGACCAAATGTTACATTGCAAATGGGTGGCATCTGTTACTGGATTTGGTTGAATATTGGGTTTTTCTGTTCTAAAAAGCTCAAAGTAATAAAGATTTTTTATCAGGAGAATAAACCCCCCAAATTTACAAAACGTTTCAGCAGGTTAGAATGCTTTTATTTTGGGTTGAACATATTTCTTGTGGAACAATTAAAAAAATTAAAAGGCAATTTAAAGTGTATTAAAAATTAAAGTATTTTTAATTAAAATCCCTAAAAAATTCTGCTGGAAAAAGTCATAATGAGACACATTCAGTTATTTCAACATGCGGTGAGCTTGTCTCAGACTCTTGAAACTTTTTGTTGACCAATTAGTCCTATTTTGCCAAATAAAGTTCTTCATAAAGAAAATTAAATGTTCCTAAAGTCCAGCTTTCTGGGATGTTAGAGTTCTAGGACATTTTAATCAGGACATGGATCTTGCAAGCATGTAGCCATTTTATCTAAAGAAGGCCTATATTTTTTACTCCTTTGCACACAGACCAAAATATGTGACTGACTTAAAGCCAGTTAGAGAAACCAAGAATACACTGAATGTGGTGGCTTGCAAATCTTCAGTCCTTTCATCCAGAAGATCCTCTCCTTTACCTGTGGGTAGTTTGGCCATGGGAAATGAATTCTGGGGGAAAGAATTGCTTCCTTCTCTCTAGACTTTCACTTGTTTGTGTCGTGCACTGACTCCCTCCGAGGGCTTTCGCTAATCCAGGATACGTTCTCTGTGCTTCAGGGCACCATTTCCCTGCCTGGAAAAAGCCTGATGCTGTGTGTCAAGCCAGCTGCAGGGGTGGTAGAGAGAAGGGAAGAGTGAAAAGAGCAGATTGTTTCTTGGGATACAGCAATAGAGCACTGCCCTGCTTCTTGCTGCTTCTAAGGGACTTACATGGTGGTTGTCTTTCCTGCTCCATTGTGACCAAGGAAGGCTGTGATGTGACCCTCATAAAAAGTAATATTCATCCCATCTACTGCTGGCTTGGGTCTGTTCGCAAAAATCTTCACCAGGTTCTGAATGCGTACTCCTGGAATCAATCCCGTTGGCTCAGGCTCAAAGAAGGTATTTACTTGAAAGGCAAGATATCAAGAATGAAAAGAGAATAAAAAGCATCTGTTTTAACCCTAGTTAAATGATGACACATCAATAACTGCAGAAGCAATAGCACTACAGCATCATGATCAAGGGCCAGATTCTCCAAGTCACACCAGTACCAAACGAGGTCAGATTTCTAATTGCAGTGCAATTTATTTAGATTTACCCTCATAACAATGACGGGAAAAGTGGAGCCCAGAATTGCGGTGGTATGTGGAGAGGTAACTCATTGGATAAGGTAAAGCTGAATGTGACTCCTGTTCTCATTGTGCAGCAGGAAGACTTTTTAGGATTGTTTTCTGAAGATACTTAGATAGGCTGAGAGATTACATTACACAAGCAGCAGGTTGCTTTTGTAGCCAGGCTGAAATCTGCCATTCAAATAATCTGTCCAGCTGTGCATTCTTTGAACATGATGATTAAAACAACTCCCCCAAACACAAACAAAATGCAACAAAAAACATATGCCTTCAATCCGGGTAGGTGAAATTTACCCCATTGCTGAGGCCAGCTCAAGATTTAGACAAGTACCTAACATAAGCACTACGTGAGATGGCTTTCTCTCAGGATTAAAAACGCATTATTGTAAATAGCACGATCAGGATGTTTTATTGCATCAGCCTCTAGACAAAACAAACTTCCTTTGAAGTAAATTAAGCCCCTGGGCAATGTGAATTATAGGAGTTGAGAAATTGAAACTAAAGACCCTGTCCACTTTTGTTTACACAGAATGCTTTAGGCTTTGTAGGGAGGCTTGTTTTGCAATTGCAGTTTACTTAAATTGTTTAGTACCCAGCAGGCCTGTGTGGAGAGCAGCCAATGCCATCTGGGTGAAACCAGCCCCACCTCCTTCAGTAGCTTGTATGACTGTCACTATAGACAATACTCAGGAAAAAGTCCCAAATACGCTGGACATGAGAGAGCTGTGTATATTACAAAGCAGCTGAAATAATCAATCTAGAATGGGTAGCTTTATTTTAAATAAAATGATGTCTGTAAATAACTTTTCTTTTGCTTTGTGAATACGGGTTTCCATTTACCTTACTGGAACAAAGTCAAACATCTCTGTAATCACAGAAGTTCACATGGAGTCTGGCTAGATAGATGCACATATTTGCAATTGCAGCACCTTCCTTGGTTTTGTATATCTCAGGAGCTCAATTCACATTTGCCTGCAAGTCTCACTGACAAGTTCTGAGGCAAATTCTCTCATGATTTTCCCCAGTATCTGCTTTTCATCACCTGAAGGACACTGGCAGAGGGTGAGCTCCCTTTTTTTTTGTGATTCATATTTCTCCATTCTGATCCCGTATCCTCAGTGTAATTTTGGGCCATTCAGGTCTTTCCTCAGAGATGCCACCTTGGGGGGATGTGGGGAGGGGGTTGGTGAAAGCGCTGCTTAAAACGTATCAAGCAATTAGGACAGATTTATAGTGTCTGCCCTGCTCTGCTAACCTGTGCTACTATTGGACCACACTGGAGTTAAGCCACTGGAACTACTCTCCATTTCAAATCCCATTACCCTTACATGAAGCACTAGCTCTTACATGAAACCATTTTGGAAATTGTGTCATTGAACCATGCTAGATCTGTTTTTGGCTTCTCCACATGCCTCCTAGCTCCTGTGTGGGTGGCTGAAAGGGAAGACTGGCTTTTTTTTTTTGTGTGGAGTGACAGGCAAAAAGCCCTTCCTCTGTAGCCATGGAGCAGCTGGAACATGGGAACTGATGCATACAGCACCACAAAGATAAGGCAGTACTAGGAGAAGATTGGCTGAAATAACCTTTGACCTCTGCCTGTCTTTCTTCTTTTGAAGTCCTGTTCTGTTTCCATTCACCCTGAATGCATGTTGCAGTGCCTACGTGAGGAGCTCTCACGACCCCACTTTTATCTCTAGCTTTCCAAGAGAGTCAGAATGGGCTCAGAGCTGCCTGTAGCAGCTACTTGTGCTAGAGAATCCACATGCATTCCTCTGAGCATCACATACAGAAAACTCCTCTGGCTCCCCACAAAAGAAGACATTGGGACTTGAAAACAAGGCAGGTCATTCAGGAATTCTTAGGGGGTGGCTAACGTCAGCATCAGAAAAGGCTGCAGACAGACACACAGAGCACTTCAGATAAATCCCTTTGAAACCAGCCTTTTCCTACAGATGCAAGACACACTAAAGATAGGCAAAAAAAAAAGGAGGAGTGGTGGGGCTATGAGGGAAGAACATTCCTCTCAGTGTAAGTAGTTTTATTGAAGTCATGGCTCTGTTTAATTCTAAGAAGTCAATGTATCTGTCTCTGAGGTTTCCCTCAGCATGAACACTAACTTGCCAAAGAAACAGCCTGCATTTGCACGATAAAAAGTTATGGAGCTGTTCTGGAAGGCAGCTGCCTTACATGTAGTGGCTAAAATATTCTAAGGGATTATGAATGCATAGGAGTAAGTAAGAGTCAGTGTCCCTCTTGTGCCTGGCAGTTGCATGCTATCCCCTGAGCCTACAGGGCTCTTGCAGCTTGGTTCTAATCATTCCTGTGTCTAGTTTATTATGAAGTACAATGAGTATAGTATCTCAAAAGTACTCAGGTTGCTCTCTCTCCTTACTATTAATTTCATCTTTGTCCTGGACATCTGTCTTAGGCTTCCCCTGCTCGACGGGTTCTTTTTCTCGTTTGTGTTTACATTGTTTGTTTTTACCATCCTTCTTCCCCTGGTTGTCATTCTTTTCTTCTGTTTTCTCAGGTTCTTCAGATCTATTTGTTCTGCTTTCAATTTTTTCCCCTTCCATGGTCTTCTGGTTCACACAACCTTCTGAATCTGGACTTTTTTCTACATAAACCAAAAATAACCAAGATTGAATTAATCAGAATTTAATATCCTCTTATCTCTAGAGGTATTCTGACAAAAAGGAGATAGTTCTAAGCCTTGAGCTTTCCAAGACCACCAGTGTATTACTCAGGTTAGGAATAGAGCATCCAAAACCATCTAGCTTGAAATCTGCTTAACAGTGTCAAGATCAGATATTTAAGGAAGACAACTGATAATTTTGCAATTATAAACTCAGAGTAAGATCCTGACTAATATTAGGTACATGTTTTACATTTTGTTCACGCAGCTCTAGACCAAATTCTTTACCACATAAAGATTCACAGATTATCCTGCGTTGGAAGGGACCCACAAGGATCACCGAGTCCAACTCAAGTGAATGAGAAAGGAAGGCCGTACAAGCATTTCCCAGACTTACAGGGAGTGAGAGGAAGAAAAACAAAATGAAAAGGTTAAATGAAAAGCAAACTGCTAAACCGCTACTTAGATCAAGAGCGGCAGGCTGGAATGAACGAGTTGGTGTTAATCTCTATACAAGAATTTCTGACTATCTGTTATGGTCTGGGATTTATTTTTGTTGTGAAATTTCACTGTAATCTTCTGCTATAAGAAATTTTAGCCCACAAAATAGCATAACATTATCTAGTGGCACAAATAGCCACACAAACAAGTTCATCACATCACCTAAAATGGCAAAAGGGGGGATACTAAAGTGCACCAATAGAATTTTAAAAATACCAGGATAATGTACCAGCTCCTCTTCATTTTCAACTGTGAATTTACATTGTCTGACATTTCCTTATCCAGCTTTTCTCCCAACACATTAACCGGCTATAATAACAAAATGCTCAGTATTATCCCTGAAGGAAAGACAGGAGCTGAGAAAGGTTCTATGGTTGTTCAAGTAAGCTGAGCCACTGAAGAGTCTTAGTTCTTCAAATAGGTAAGAATCACAGTCTCCTACAAAGGAATTAATCAAAGATGGCCTTTACAATTGCCCCTGCTTGAGAAAACTCAAGGCAATCTTTTGTAGAAGAGAGGATGAAATAACTATCAGCACAATCAGGCTAGCTGAGATAATAAAAGAATAATTTAGATCAGAAGTAACTTCCAAATATTTCCAGTTCAGTCCTCAAAAAACAAGGCCAATTAAGAATATGCCAACTAACTCCAAAAATGCAGATTTCACAACCTTTCTGACCAACCTGTTCCAGCACTCTAACTACTTTCAAAATACTTTTTTGCTTATATTGAATCAGAACTCCTGTTTTCCAGTTCACATTCATTGTCTCCTATGCTTCCACTAGATACATCTGAGCATTCTAGCTCTATCTTAAGGCTAAGCAGACCCCGCTCTCTCAGCATCTTGTATGTTATATGCTGCAGCTCCTAATCAGCTTGGTGACTCTTCACTGAGCTCTTTCAAGATGGTACAAGAGTGGCATAAATTATGATCTTGTTTAGAAATCAGAAGTACAAGAGACTTAAATAAGTGTCAAACTAGATAGAAAAGAATCAGGTTTAGAAAGATGGGGAACCTCAGTATAAATAAGATCAACAGTTCGTGAATGTTGTGTTGAGCAATACCTTGACTGTCTCAAAAGGTGCTGGTTAGAGAGCAGGGGTCTGATGCTGCTTATTAACCCACACTTTAAAGGCTCTCAGATGGAACAGGGACTCACCTGCTAACTCTAATAACAGCAGGCCACTCCAAGTTCAAAGGCACCTGCTGAGATTCCCAGTGTATTGCTGCCTCTCACCTTTGCAGCAGCTTGCAGATCAATGGAGTTACTTCTGAACACTGAAGTTTTAAAAGAACTCACCATCAGCAGTTGCTGTTTCCTCATTTTGTGGGTTTCTAGAGCCAAGCCAGTAAGATTCCTGCACAGGGAAATACCAAGGCTGTGGTAGCCCATAGTCCCCTAAAACAAAAATAAATAGGTAAAGTATACTTCGTAACCCCATTCTTCAGAGGGTGCGAATATAAGTAAACAAAGTCTGAGAAAAATTATAAACACTCGTAGTTCTATTGCTGCATATCAAATCACCCATCAAGTACCTGACAGAAGAGATTTTGTTTACAGATTTATTTTTTTTTAAATTTTGGGTAGCAGTAAAACATTAAAAAAATATGTGACCTGCCTTACCTTGTGATAAGTAGAATGTGGTCTAATTACAGAATGAAGCTACTCCCTGAATCCTTACCAACCACGAGGCAGTTGACTGTTTAAGATCGGATCCTAGCCTCACTCAGGGATTTTCTTTTAAGGCCCACTTAACACTTGAGGGTTGACATGAGTGAAAAGCTTTTTATATTTACACTTATTACCCTGGGGCTAAATTCACAACTGGCAATGAGAAAAGACACTCTGACTTATTTCAGCACACAGTCTTTCAGGAAAAGTGACAACAGAATAATCCTCTTCTTAAGCAAAAATGGGCTTTTTTGATCACAGGTTAATTCAGTTTGGGTAACAAAGTACTATAACATTACTAATTCTTGTCAGGCCAGATCAGAGTTACAGCAAGTCAACACTGCTTTCCTGGATCATATTGATTTATTGAATGCAGGAATTTGAGCTGCTATATTTAAAACTGGCATCTTTGTGAACCCAGATGTTATTGGGCTTGTTCTACTTATTCAAAATAAGTGAGTCTCTGATACTCACTGAAAGAGGATCAGTTTTTCTTTATTGAAAACCACTGTTTATGAAAGTGTCTGCTTATTTCTGAATTAACAAAAATTGCCTGTATTTCAGGCAACCTCTTATACTCGTATTAATGCACACAAATGCTCTGTCTGCATCCACCAGCAGTTTGCCTTGCACTTGCTATGGACCGGACTATATCCCTCTGAAACTGGTGGCTAAAATGACAGCTTCTTATCCAGGGTGGATGCAAAAGCCAAGTGAAATTTGTTATAGAGCAGACTGCTCAAATAGTCAAAGGACCACTGTGCCAATGAGTGCTTAACTGCAGAACAAACTTGAGCAGGAGCAGAATCATATGGTTCAAAGGATTATCCAGGAAACTCATATAGTAACCTCAAAGACTCCAGCATTGATTTGGTAGGTCTGCATGTGTCAGAGACAGAGAAATGCTGTGAGGAATTCTACAGAAACAAAGGAACACAAAGCCAATGAGACACTCAGAGCAAATACTGGGAGGAAGTGAAGCTACTAACTAGAAGCCCTCAAAGGCATTACTTTTGTGTAAAATGCTGACAGAAAAGAAACAATTTGTATATATGAATGAAGCAACTTCTGTTTAATTCCTGCTGTGTTCATGTGTTCATTGTCCACTCTTCTTTAAACAAACTGAGTTGCAGAAAAGAAAGAAAAAAAATAGCCATCTGCCAAGGACACATTCTGGAACTGCAGTTCACATGCAGGAGTAACAAATTAATGAAAAGAAAATGAAAAGAGTTGCTTGTACAGCATAAGAGTTTGCATTTATTATATTGTAACAATGTTCAATATGAAGCAAGATAACCATTTAAGCTAGAAGGACAAACCATTTACTCACAAAGAAAGTTCTGGAATTTTGTAATTGATAACAAAGAAAATCTTTTTGTCAACTCACACTAGAACCATGATTGTCATTTAGAAATAAAATAATCTCAGACATGAACTTTCAGAACTGCTTGGAACAAGGCATGTGCCTTAGGAAATAGTACAATCCTTTAAGAAAGTTTGCCTAATGGGGCCGTAATATATATGTGAACTAGAGCTGTTACTTCTACATTTTTAAAAAATTAAAGAAATCTCATTAGAAATAGTAGAAACTTCTCAAGAGAAAACATGTACACAATTTGGATTTTAACAGATGATATTTCTGTAGATTCATTTTCTATTTAAATTATAAAGTGGGACCAGCAATTGCATCCTTCTTTTTTATTCTTTCCTCCTTTTTCTTTCTTTTCATGAATAAAACAGGAGAAAGAAAAAGGAAAGAGAAAAGTGGAAGGCCTTAATAAACCAGTGGTGCTAAAGTGGATAAAATTCATGGTCTACAATGTCAAACACCCTGTTTTTACAGTTAAATACTCAGAGACTGATTAGACTAACATAGTTCACAAAACACCACTACTTCCTATGGATAAGAAATGGACATACCTGGAAAAACGTTATCAAGATACCAAGAAAGTATTCCATAGAGAAAAGCATCAAAGAGCATCATGTTAATGGAAAAAAGAAAACTATATTCATCTCCTTCCAAGGGACTGGTTCTGATGTTACCCCACTGTAAGCCAAGACCTTGTTCTTCATAGCGTGACAAGTATTCTGTACCGAAACCAAAAGCTACCTGAGAAAGCAAACTCTGGAATAAAGGAAAAATTACATTCAACTCAGACAGTGGAACACTTTGTAAAGAAAAGACAACCTTTTGGGACTGGACTTCAAAACTTAATAATGCTTAAAAATGACATGAGAGAAGTTGTTTCACATTTATATTGGCCTGTAATGTTTAATTCTCTGAATGGCAGCAATTCTAAGCAGGTTTTTAGCCATAATAGATTGAATTAAATCTTTGCTGTACTTTCTTTAACTACTAGGCAGCCTTCACAAATTGGGGTTTTTTCATGAATGTTCAGAAAATACTACAGATACGTCTAGAAGTTTGCAGTGTGCACCTTTGCCTATGAGTAACAAGACAGAAAGTACACCAGATGCACAGGATAAGGAAAATCACAACCATCCCTTCCCCTGGCCATGTTTGCTAGCTGGTCTCACACAACAAACTAATAAACCAGTAGAGTATCTAAACATCCTCTTCAATGTTGCATTGCAAAGGAATGAAGAGATACAGTGCTGTTTCACGGGACATGTAGTTCTGCCAGGACCGCCAGACCTTACGAAAATGAAGGATTCCAACAGCAACTCTCAGTGAGGCATTATAATAGTGTGCTAAGTGAAGAATCTTTGGTTTTCAGTAACACATTCGCTGTCCTTTAAATTTTTTACTTCAGGTCCCCTACATGTGCACACCCTGCCCTTATTATCCCTTGTAATCAGCTTGTCTTCAGAAACTAAACTCTGAACAACACAGGTAAGACAAAAGTATAGGAACAAATAGAAATATTCATGGCTTCTGGCCAGCAAATATCCTTTCTTACAAGGATGCCTCCTCCTTCCCTTTAGGGTGAAGAGTGAGTTGTTTTTATGCTTAGACCATGTGCTGGTTTCAACATTTCTTCCTAAATTAGAGTCTGTCAGAGGCCAACCTTACTCATTACTAGACTTAACGAGAGGATCAAGTTTTGCACTTTATTGCCATAATTGGTAGAACTAAAAAAAAATAAAAATTGGTAAAACTCTACATCTGTAGAGTACATATGTTAAGGAAGCCGATTCATAGCCATATTTACACTTAGTTATAGCTTTTAAAGTGTTTTGTTCTTTTTGCTTTTTCTATAGATTTCCTAGTCCAAGGGGAGAAGAGAGTTCTTTTACGTGTGTTAGAATGCTCAGTAAAGATGGGGAGACTGGCCTCAAATATCCGCTCCCCTTCCTGATTCACTGGGCAATATAGAATCAGTCTGAGTAATTTTGTAAGATCACAGTTCCATTTCAAAAAACAGCAAGAAGTTTCCAGCTCCCCTGACGTGTTAAGTATCTTACCTAAAATGGAAGAGAACCAACAAGGACACACTGCATGCAGAATTGCCTACAAGTTCTGAGATGAGATGTATTTCTCAGAGCTTTGGCACTTGGGTTCAAATCCTAATTCTATGATCAGGTAAAGAAGGTCTTATCCGTAGATATTATGGTGTTAGTTAGGTTATAGTATAAAAGAAAGATAACTCTCCCCATTTTGTGAATTGCCTTCTTATTTACTGAACACACCAGAAGTTAAATTTGCTTTGATTTCTAAGGAGGTGTTAAATAAAAAAAAAATCTAAACACCATGTTAATTTCTTAGCATTCAGAAAGTAAAATAAAATCTTATTGAATTTTTTAAAAGCCACAAAGGTATCTGTTGCACTAGGTCTCCTAAAGGCTTGTACACTTGCAATCCTTAATTTTTTGAGAGCGATTTTGAGGTCTTCCTCTCTGAGTCAAGAAAGCAGAGAGGAAGAGATGTGCAATACTTTGTAATTCACATATGTACCGTGAGAAGGGGAGCAAAGACACCAGAGAATCAGTGAAAGGCTTACTGCTAGGATCTTCAGATTAACAGTCACGCGGTCTTGCCAGACAAAGCAGATGATGTGGGGCAGGTACAAGGTGAAGTAGATGACTCCACTGCAGGCAGCTGCCAGATTTGCTTTGGAGAAGAAGGTGCTGAACAAGAAACACTGCATTATGGTGGCTGTGGTGAACGTCAGTAGGAATAGAAAGAAGAGAAGTGGATTGCTATAATGTAGCACTTGTCCATGCTGGAAGCAAAAGGAAAACAGAAAAATTTAGAAATATTGCAGCTTTCTCAACTCCATCAGAATTGCCATCAACATGTAACAGTAATGAGTAATAAACCAGTCTTTCTTTACCTAATATGACTTCGAACTCCCCCAGGTTGTTGTTTCAACAACTGAGGTCATTACAATCACAAATCCTATGTCTAACTTTACACCTGCTCCTGGACTGTCAATACAATAGACTGTGGAGTTAATATTCCTATTTGACTGCATTAAGACCATAACTGACTGAAAATAGACATTCTGTACCTGGCGTAATAAGTAAATGATTCCAAGCAAGATGTGTCTGCTTGGAAAATCATACATTTTAAGTAAAACCATTTGAACTATTACTATAACTTTTACTGATCTCTTCTCACCCTCTCCTCAATCCACTTGCTCAATGTGCAGAAAAGACAATGTAAGGAAGTGTGACAAAACATTTTTAAGAAAACCACAACAAAACCACAGGAAATTATAACGCTTCTGCACCTGAATGATATTCAAACTCCAGAAGGGTATCACAACTGAGGAATCCAAGTGCAGTTTTTCAGAGATCCTTGAATACTAACTGACCCATTGGGTGAACTTTTATCAGCTTTTCTTCATTAGAGCTTTTGTAGATTAAATGCTCCCTCTCAAGAAGAGCACAGACTGCTTCCAATTATCTATTTATTCCTACACAACCAGTGTTGAGATTAGGTCAATTTATTTAACGTTCAAATAGGTCTTGAAGGCTGTAAGTAGGTCTCAACCTTGTTGCAACATCCCACTGACCCTCACAGACCGATTTCTTTATCAACAGTGATGTAATGTCTCATAAGGATGTATTCACAGAGGTACCTCACACTGGCATAGTGAAAACTGGGAAAGGAAGTAAATTAAAGGTACAAGCACATTCCCCTCTAGTATTAATTCCCTCTTGATTTTTAATTAAACCAGCATAGCAAATAAAGTAATCTTTCTCTATCCACCCAAGCTGTAATGGAACCATCAGGAACTAGAAGAACTCATCAGGGCATGCTGATGAGACAGAGTAGATTGAACCCTCTGCATTTATACAACTATCAGTTCCCCACATCAAAAAAGATGCAAGGGCATTCATCTTACAAAAATGCTACAGATTTATATAATCAAATATAGCAAGCTAGCTCTTAATATAGAGCTTAGTCCTCAGGTAACTGAGATATGAGATAGTCCCTAGAGACAACATTCAAACTGTCCTGAGAAATTTCATAAATTACAGTAATTCTGAGCCACTGAAGCAAAAGGATTTTTTTAAGGTTTCCCTGAAAGTTCTGTTCTTGCAGTCTCGTTTTCCATTGAAATAGTGGCACAATTTCTAAGCAGGCAAGGACTGGATATTATACATGAACCACATATAGTGAAATACAAGATGAAAATTCTTCAAATTATTATCTCTTTCATTTAAAGCAACAATCATTATTTATCAGGAGGTGTGCATCTGCCTACAGAAAATACAATATACAGAAAAATCAGCCTGATGTATTGCCTGTGAGGAATCTCACAATAAATCTTTACTAGCGAATTTATCATTCTGCCTCTGCCAAGTGCTGATGTTGGTGTGAGGTCTGCTTAGAAGAATGTGCCAGCTACATGCTGTGATCTGAACAGGCCACCACCATTCACATCTCCCTATCAATGGCTACTATTCTTTCTCAACGGCAAACTGGTATCAGCAGTGCAAACACAACAGTGAGTTTGCAAGTAGCAATCCTTACCATAATCAGTGCTGTGAGGAGGAATGTGCTCACAGCCATCATGAAAAAGCTGTCTAGGAACCAAGTGCACCAAATCACCCCATTAGTTATACCCCTGTTCTTCATAGCCTCTTTCAGACGCATTTCCTTCTCCAGCACTATACTCTTCACAGTCATGGACACTGAATATATCCAAGCCAGCACCATGAAGATGGGGAAGGCGCGGTTTAGGGTGATCATGAAGCTACCAAAGTAAGGAGGAAGAAATAAATTAAATTTAGGTAAAACAGAGAAATATTAAGGTGAAAAGCAAAAGGAGTGGGGAAGAATGCATTCGTTAAATATGGGACTGGACATTCTCAGTCTAATACAATAACATGTCACTAGTGAACTTCTCAAGCATCCTAAATACTAATGAACTAATGGTTGCTGTATTTCCATGAGACAGATAAATGTTATTTCTATTTTACAAAGAGGTTCTGGGGGTTATTTAAGGCTACAAAACATGTGGTGGGTCATGAAAATACATCTCTCTTCACAGCGGATTGTCATAATGCTTTTACTGTTACCTACAAAGAATATTTCAAGACATATGCTAATGTTAATTTAGGAGTGCCACTTTCTTCTTATGCTCCTAAGAGTCACTGGCAAATGAATTAAACAAATTAATCATTAAAAGCATCAGATGCTGCCAGAAAGGCTGCTGAAGTACATAAAAAACTTGGGGTATTGAATCTAGCTGAGATGGAGTTAATTTTCCCCCTAGCAGCCCTCAAAGTGCTGGGCTTTGCATTGGTAGCTAGAAAGGTGCTGAGAACACACCAGTGTTTTGGCTACTGCTGAGCAGTGGTGGCACAGCATCAGCCCTGTCTCTTCAACATTCCCACCTCACTAGTAGGCTGGGGGTGGGTAAAATTTTGGGAGAGAGGACACAACCAGTACTGATCCAAACTGACCAAAGGGATATTCCATATTCTGTATAATGTCTTCTTAGATATAGAAGCTAAGAAAAAGGAGGAGAAAGTGAGAGACATTTGATGTTTATAATGTTTGTGTTCCAAAGCCACTTTTCCCAGAAGCAGCCGGACAGACATTGCTTGCTGATGGGAAGTAGAGAATAAATCTTTGGAGGCTATTTTTGTTTTGTTTAGTAAAGAGCCTTATCTTGACATATGAGTTATTTTCCATCTTTATTTCTTCCCCCATCTTGCTAAAGAAGGGAGTGATAGAACAGCTTGTTGGGCACCTGGCATCCAGTCAATGTCAACTCACCACAATCCTTCTTGGCACACAACAGGGGGTGAGACAGCAGCAGCTTGATATAAGCGTGCTGTAGTTACAGTAGTTATTAAGTAGCAAGGTCCTGTGCAGGACACAGAGTTTGTCAGCTGCACTGCTTATCTTTTTATTTTGCTGAATCTGGGAACATGTTAACAAAAAAATGTCTGTGTGCTTTGCCCTGGCACTGATGGCCTTGCCATGCCAGGGAAATTACCTTGTGAAGAAGATGAGGCAATACATCTTCCTCTCCCTAGCTGGAACTGATTTGGATGGTTTTATTATTCAAGCTCCCAGGGTCCTCTTTCATCCTTATGTGAGCAGTTTAATACTACTAATTGACATTGCCAGCATATTATGGGGTTTGTGGAATCCAGTGTTGTCCTGGCATACGAGAAAGCAAATTTTGGGTGAGGTGATACTGAAATGTGCCTTGGGTGGTCCCTGCATGGCAGGGCATATGGAAGGATTTGGGCAGGTTCCTAGCACAATTATCACCTCCCATAGCCTGGGAGTTTACATCTGAACAGGTAATCAGCCTTGCCAAACTGACATATCCCCTGATGGAAGAGTGCCTGGCCTACCCCAAGGGAAACCAGCAGCTTCTCACCCTGTCCTGGGGCCTGGCCTGTGCCCACTGAGCCACAGTTCAGTACTCCCAGACTTACACTTGAGGCAGGGACCCAAACTGCATTTGAGGGCACCATGGCTGAGATAGGGACCCAAAGAGCAACTACAGTAATTGTCCCAGTAGTGAAAAAGAAAAGGTAGACAAGGAGAACAACAGGTCCATATCACTGATTAGAAAGGGAGGAAGAAGAAAAAGAGGGAGAGGGAGAAGAGGGAAAGAGAGAGTCTGATCAAGAACACAGCCCTTAAGAAGGAGATTGAAGAAAGGAGTGTGAGAATTTAAACAGGAAAAAGAAATTACCTGGTGATTAGATTGGGTTATTATTATTGCCTGGAAAAGTAAGGACAAAACCTCCCAAACTCTTTTTTAAATTTTGTACGATATGCAAAATTGGAAGAAAACTGCTGCTTTTAAGGGGTTACTGTTTTGTCTGGATACTGGTTGTTCAGATGCAACAAAGGCCAGGACTGGGACTATGGGTAGAATCTTGGCAAAGGTGGCTTCTGGAGTCTGGGTTATGACAGGATAAGGAAAAATCCAAATTCAGTTATGTCTCAGTTATTGCTCTTGCATATACATTTTAGGACTAGGATTAATTCTGGTGCTTGAGAATCTTAAAGCATCTAGCAATCCAAGTATTCAACAGAATTAAGACAAACTGCTTTTACTCACACATCATCCACAAAACATGGATATGGCATTTGCTGCAGATAAATTCCCAATGGCACTTCAGTGCTGGTCTGGGTCTTTATAATCCCATGCTCAATCATGTCCTGGAGATATGCAAAACCTCCCCAGATATAACGTAAATCATCCACAGGATCAGCTCTTGGACCAGGATCCCAGTACCTCAAAAGAAAATGCATATAGAAATTACTTGGGTGAACAGTGACTTTAGGGGAGGGTCATGGGGGAAATAAATAGATGAATAAAGTAATTAATCTTAGATATTGAAATTGTAGGGGCAGTGCCTGGAGTTGTCTTTTCTAGACTTTGTCTGTCAGACCACATTGCTTGAGAAAGTATGATCTGGAAGGGTCTTTCTTTCATTTTCTCTATACTGACTCTAAATAGCAATTTTGGCCAAAAATGTACGTACATTAATCATATAGCAGAATAACTGTTCTAGAACAGAAATAATGGTATTTGGAATACAGTATCCTTGGAGATTAAACTGGAACAGCTAGATTGCAACTGTCAGACACCATTATATTCCTCTGTAGGCAATCCTGAGAAATTATTTCTGCTATCCTTTTGAGTCCATCTGGGGGGAACTTGAGATAGAACACCAGAGAAGTTCTGCCATCAAAGTGGAGGACAGTTGGGTTACAATCCATGTAGGACTTCCATGTTTGCCTTTCCCAGTGATGGAGCCAACTAAAAACTTAAGCAGGTTACTAAACAGATTCTAAGCAGAGTAATTCCCTTTGCCATATATTCCTATAGCACATACCCACTGCTTCACTTGTCACAAAAGTGATACCACTAAAGCTTGTACCTGGTAACTGGAGATGGATTCTGCACTGCATTACATAGTAACTATTAATGAATACAGCTGGATTTCAGTTATGTATCCAATGCAGGTTCTAACAACCTTATGTCTCATATTCATGTTATGGCAGACAACAACTGAGAAGCAACCATCGCTCACCTGTCTTTGATTTTGTTTGTTTTCTCCACTGCATCTATGTCCATGCGGATCTTGTATGTCACATGTGATGGGAGATTGCTGGTTGTAGGTTCTAGGTCTGGAAAAACCACACCAGCCCAGAATTTGTTTTCCTCCAGTAGATAAAGGGCTTGACGAGTCAGTTGAGTTTCGTCAAGATAACCTTCGAATTTATCCAAGGTCAAGCACTACAAATAATTACAGAGAGAAAAATTATATGGGAATAAACTGATAAGAGCTATGCACTAAAGTAAACATCAGTGGTTGAAAACAGAAAAGGAAGGTAGGTTCATCTGAAGTAGCTGTTATTTTCAGCTTTAAAAGTTTATGCTGAAACTCTTAAAAATTTGCTCTCTCCTGCCTCCTGAAAGCCTCCCCAAAAAGACAAATTCAAATCACACAGCATTATCAATATAAGCTCAGAAGCATAATTCTTTCTAAAAAGAACTGTACATCTCTGATTTAACATTGCTGTGGTCAGTGTGAGCAGAAGGAATAATTTTGAATATAATTTATTTCTGATATTTTAGGATTGCTTCCTTCAAGCTCAAGACATTTTCATCCTGACAAGTAAGAAATCAAGAAATGGTGGCCACAAAAGCAGGAGCTGCTGTTGCAATCTAAGCATGACAGGGCAAATTTAGACATACCTGTACAAAACATATAGCCACATTAACTAATTAGACAGAATGAAATAATTTCTTAAAATATATTTAAGCCACTGTAATCATCCAGAGATGGAAGTGCAAACTCTGCCACTTGGACTATGCTTGGAAGGCTCCCTCAAAAAAGCAAATATCTGAATTGGAAAGGCTGAACCTGCAGCACAGATGAGGTCCTAGTACCAGAAACTGTTTCCACAGTCCCCATCCAGAAGATAAAATTAACTCAGCTATAAAATAAATCTGTCCACAAGAACATTTCAGCAGTCCATTTGAATCAAAATATTATCCTTTTTCATTTCAAAACATTTTTTTCAGCCTAGGAAGCGCCTGAGTGAACACCAGGGAGCTGAAGGATGACTGATCCATAAGAAAAGCATGTTGACCATGGACTTCAGCACAAAGCCCAGCTGTGGAACTGTGTCTTTGCAGTGTCTGGAGGATCATTTGCTGTTTCTTTACTAGGAAGGATTATTTTCAAGGTACTTGTTGCAGTTGCAGAAGAACTCATGTAGTTTTCCAGGGGAATCTGTGGGAATGACACTGGCAAAGTATTGATCTTGTCTAGATTTTCACTGCAAAACAGACAGTGCCTGGACTGGGCTGAGGAGAAGTGCAGGCCCTTATCTAGGTGTCCAGTCAAGGAAGCCCCAAGTGTTTGAAACAGAAAATGCAAATACTTATAGGTCTTCTGCATGAGTAGGGTGAAACCAAAGCTTGTATAATAACATAGGCTAAGACACCCGTGTTGCTTTAATTCACACAATTTGAAAGCGCAAAGTGATTTTACATTGTATTCTATGAGCCAAAAGTTCACGTGAGCCAAAGCTGTTTTCACACGAATTGCATTCAAAACAAAGGCTGCATGCTCTATCTAGGCTTTTTTCTTTCCCCCCCTCACAGTGAATTTGAACTCAGGTTGTGTCTTCATAAACCTCACTATATCAAAATCTATTCAAGAACCACTTGGGGAAATTTATTTCAATTCTTCCCCCAGTAATTATTTAACAATTTAAAACGGTCCAACAAAGATGGGAAAACCAAAGGACAGGTTTGGAAAATAAAACCAGAAAATAATAAACATAAAGGCATGACTAGGTAGCTCTCACAAACAGTTTAGCTGTTCTGTGCCCTCAAGTAGTCCAAGGGAAGAACAGGAAATTCTTGAGGTGGTGAGGGTGAGCAGCCACTGCGCAATTTGTGGGATTCTCAACTGCACCACAGCTTGCAGCAGAGATTTGGAGTAGCCAAAGCACACCTTCTCCTCATGGCATACTGTGGTAAGAAGTAGGCTGTCCCTGAAAGGGAGCTATTTGTTCCTATTGTGTTTGGCACAGTAGGAAAATGTTCTCAAATGCTAACAACTCAGTGTAAACAGTAGACTTTAAAGAATAAGCTATTTACAAAGAATGTGAGGACACAAAGATCTATTACCAGGTACAGTAACCACTCTGATATTGTAGATGTTCCAGCACTGACCTGCTGCAGGCAATATATTTCACTCAGTTTGAGTAAGAAATAATTCTGCTAACATGATGCAAAAGGATCACCAAAAGAATCAGCAGAGCTTTGTGCAGAAACCTTTATTGTTCCCTCTTATACTAGCTGTAGGAAGGCAGATAAATGCTCAGTTCCTGTCTTCTGGCAAGGGATGAATGGTCTTTTAGACTGAACCAGATTGAAACTAGGAGTGTTAGGTTTAGTCCTGTTGTCCATAACTAGTACCCATTTTTGCTGTGAGCTTGAATTCAGCTTATTTATTAACTAAATAATAACTAAATACTTACCTTTTTTTTCAGAGATGGTTGTAAGATACAACTCATCTCTACAAGACCCTGACTCACATATGGTAAGTGCTGAGTTCCCAAGTATTAAGCCCTCTAAAAAAATATAACCATTTTCCACATTGGACATAGTTTGATGAACTCATCAGTAAGACGGATTGCCCATACCAGAGTAACCTCTCACTCAAAGTATCTTCACAGTGCCTTGATATTTTAATCTACATCTTCAGCATTTTTTATTTCTGTAATTAAACTTTACCTCACCTCCTGCACTGTGGCTCTCAAAAATCCTCAGAGGGCACTGAAAACCGCATGTTAGAGAAGAGAGGTAAGGATTCCAGGAAACAAACATCTTGTCAGAAGTGGCTACAGAACAAGTAGAAACTTACTCCTTGATTTTAATGAAATTTTGGTCAGGTGTTTAAAAACCTGAAGGATGACTTACCAAAGAACTATTAGTTTCTCTGATCCTGAAATTAGTAGCCTGTTGATTATTAGTACTTACAAAAGAACATTTCCTTGAGGTTTTGCATTCACTTTCTGTCTTTCAGCATTGAAGTGTGTTCAGATGTTCAACCAACATTTTGAATATAGCATTTGAAAATCAAACTGAACATTTTTCATAATAGTAAACATTCAAGTTCTTGTAACACTGTGTTATTTTAAACACATGCTTTTAATAATGAGAATAAATTTGAAATAAATTAAGATGTCTTATGATTTTAACCTGCCTGTTACCACAGACCCCACTACTGCCTAACGAGCTTTAAGACAACCTCTACAAGTATTCCCAGTGGGGTAGGGCTGGCCTTACCTCCAAATACTGGCTGAGCAAACGCAGAACTTGGTCTACAGCACTGAAGATGTTCCGCCAGTCAAAGTCTGCCATTCCCTTCTCCCGGCTCCTTGGAGATCCATTGTGGAGAAAGTTGATTATGTGCTCAGCAGTTAAGCCTTCAGCACCCAGCTGGCTGTTCAAGAAGTCCCTCACTGTAGGGTGCTTCAGGGAGTCCTGAAGAAACACACCAGGACAGCTTCACTACAATGGTCTTTCCACGCTCTGTTTAGCTAGACAGGTTTTCATTTCCATAGCTCTTTTGAGATGGGAACAAGTACAAAAGGGTATGCTAAGGAATTAATTTTACAAATGGGTAATTGCATAACTGCATGTGAGATTTGAAGAATGGATTAAAAGAAATTTACCATTGACTATTTATGGCATTGCTTCCTTATAACCAAAGGATAAATGCTATAAATGTCTAATTCAATGCAGAAAAATGAGGAAAACCAAATGATTTTTCTAGTATGAACTACTTTATAAACTTTAACTACGGATAGTAATTGCAGCTGATCAAAGTCACATCTAAGAGATGCAGAAATAAACAATTTTCCAAAGTAGTAAACTGTTGGCCCAGCAAAAGCATGGTCCTACTGCCTTCTTTGCCTGTACAGAATCCAAGAAAATCAAACTGTCTGTTCTTGAAGGACATTTCAGAGAGGCTGGGAAGCAGCAGCAGCTGCTTTTATTAAGAAGTCATTAACCAGATTGTGGACTGCCCAGATCTGAGGTTTTGTCACAGAGATGCTGTAATGCATCTATGACTTGCCTTCAAACCAAACCCAGTAACCAAGCCAACAGCCTTGAAGGGCACAGATTCTTTGCTGCAAAGGCTGTGCTTTCAGCCAAACTTTTCTAATTAATTATCTTCTCCATTAGTGAAAATAAAGGATGGTGAAAGGCTGCTCTTACTGAGGATCCCTGCTAACTTATAACATACACGGATCATATTCATTTGCAGGCTGTTTTGAAAGAAGTACCACAGCTGAGGTCCTACTTCTTCCCAAGCTTTGGTTAACAGTCTGAGACGTTCAAGTTCCTCAAAAGTGGAGTTTGCCTGAAGGAAAAAAAACCAGCAGAAAAGTGTTAGAAGTCTAAGGAGATAAACAAACAATTTATGACCCATCCAGGATTCAGTGACAGGGAAATTCATAATTTACAAATGCTGTACATTTTACCTTCAAAACTTAATAAACATGTTCAAATAGCACAAATGTTAATAACCCTCAGAAAAAGAGTCTTTAAAATCCAACCAGAATCAAAGTCACTTAGGATAAAATTTTGTTGTATATGTAAATGAAAAAACAAGTGCATACTAACCCTAATTGACCTCAATTCCTTTAAATACTCAGATTTTAGGTAGAATTATTTATTCCTCTCTTTTTCCCCTGGATTACTTCCCTCCATTACGAACTAAAAAGAAAGATGATGATTTGGGTAGATGAATGACTGGGAAGCAACTGGAGAAGACAGATACTCCCATAGTTAAGATATTAAGATTTGAAATGCTGGGCTGCTGTAAATCTGATGTTCTCCTGTGTGAACATGAGCAGCAGTTCTGTGCCTTGTACAGAAGCTGAGAGCAAGTGAGTTGCTGGTTATGAGGTGGCCAAAACCTAGGTCATACGTGACCTTGATTTAACTGCTCAGATTCATTTCACCCAACTTCAAACCTTTCGCTGAATAGTCCAGGTCCCATCCTATTTTCATGAAGTGACAATTATTTATCATTTCAACAGATATAATATTAAACCATGATGTTGCTATTGGTTTGCAGTCTCTCAGCATTAGGTCTCAATGAGACTATCCAAAACTCACAGCTGTCCCATTTAAATATTTACCGGCACAGAGCTGCTCATGTTCCTACCTCTGTAAAATAAATATAAATATTACTATTTTTACTAGTGTAAATGTGGAATCACACCAACAAAAGACTGCCAGAGTGAGCTGGAAAAAGCATGTAGCATGGACCAAGATGGGATGAATGAGTGCGGATCTCTATCCTGTTTTTTTTAAATAAAGATTAACTGTTCTTCCCCTGATTACAATCAGAAGAAATAGAGTTCTGAGAAGAAAATCTGATTAGACTGAGATAACTGGGTCACTGTTCTTCATAAGATGTAGTTTTTTAGAAATATACATTTTTGTATTTCAGAACTTCTTACATTTTTTATGATTTCCCGTACAGAAGGTGAATCAGGAGCAAAGAGAATTTTACCCATCAGCAGCGGCTTCACAGCACTCCAGGCTATTTTGGTTAAAGGGTTTGATTCCAAGTTCTGGATCAATGCATTACAAAAGGGTGCTAAAGACAGAAAGAGAGACAGTCTTTATGTAACCCTACTCAAATCCTGTCATATATAACATCCTGCGGGGCTTTTTATTGGTAATATGTTTAAAGCATTTAAAATCCGAATGGGTTAAAGCACATTCTGCTATATAGAAGTACAACATCTGAATAGTTAGAAAAGACTATTAAGTAGATAGTGGAGTTGTAAAGCTGGAAATTGTAAGAGCAAACATAAATAACCATTTGAAAGTTGCTGTTATTTACATGGTATTTTCAAATGGAAGGAAACTAGACAGTTCAAAACTCACTGAGCAACTTTGAGCTTTAATTGCTTTACTCCTAATGACTCAGGTCCTTCATATTGTAGTTGATACTGATACAAAATGGATCCAGCAGGCTTGGATGTTGAACGCTGGAACAGTTCAGAACTGGATCCTACAATAACTTAGAATTAAACATTTTAAGGTAAATATTTTTATCTCACTTCTGCACTACGAAGGAATTAGTTTACTTGGATAGCATGCAATTATTTTGTTCCTTGGGTGAAGATATGGAGTACTGGGACTTTTACAGGTCTTTTGAAGGTTCAGACATAAGTAGAGCCAAGTATCAACACAGTGAAAGGTAGGAGTCTCTATAAAAAAAGTGCTCATCTGTACTTTGTAAATATGCAACCATATCTATCATAGTAAAAGGGACACAGAAATATACTGCCAGCTATAACATGGATGGTAGGACAGAAAAAATTGCTGGTGAACTCAGTGTAGAGAAAAACTAAATAGCAAACAGAAGAGGACATAATAAAAAAATAAAATAACAAAAGGTAGAAGAGATAAAATTGGTTTATCTTTGCTTTGCCTCCTATTACAAGAGCAAGAAATGAGGAAATCAAAAAAACAGGAAGCAGTAAATTGAAATATTTTCTATGTAAAATGTAATCATGCTGTAGAACTTTACTGCTACAAAATATATGTACTTTTATACAGTAAGAGAACAGCCACCATGTATCAAATGGAGTGTTATTTAAAAGGAGAGATTATTAAACTCCTGTGTTCCAGGCCATCAAACAAGAGAAAAAGTAGAATTTAGAAAAAATATTTTGGAGAAAAGTAATTCCAGAATGCAGCATTGTCTTTTCCTGAATCTTCTTCAGAGTCATCTTGTTCTTACTGATATCAGCAGCATATAATAGAAGATAAACCAGAGGGACTTTCTTAATTATGATGATGACTATGTTTCTGCCTCCATATTAAAGCAAATGCCCATTTCCGTCAGTTGTCAGTCCCTGGGCTTCTCTCCTTCCAGTTATGGAACAAGTATGAAGTGAAATCATTTCACCTGTCTCCAATTTCCTGAATTATCTGCTTGAAAATGTTATTTTGCAAAAGGAACAATGGTATTCTAACATAAGTTGCACCTGTCTACAATCTCTTAATAGTTTGGTGAAAAAACTTACTGGTTGTATTATCATAAAGATAACCAGATTTCTTCCTTGTTGAGTCAATCCCCAGGAAAGCTTTGTAGTTGTTATCTTCATACCAGTTGAAGGACAGCACTCTGGATCCACCTCCTTCTGGGTAGCCACAGAAAAGATCCGACAGGGAACTCACCAAGTGGCCTAGGGATTCTGGCCTTCCACCTTGTACAAATGGTTGCAGGACCATCAAAAAGTCCTGAATGCTTTGCTTCCTGGCTAGCTGCAGTAAGACAAGACTTTGTTAATTGCAAACCTTAAAGCAGGCACATATCTGGTGAGGTCTCAGCTGTGACCAGATGGTAAAGCACAAATGCAGTCAGAACCTCATCCTTTTATCTCCTCTGTCCTGGTCACTGGCACCATTTTCAGTTCTCGTTCTTTCATATCTTTTCTGAATAAAAGAATAGACTTCATAATTGCCAATGCTTATGTCTACATTTATTCTGTAATAAGAGAAGAATTAATTTTTAAGGAATCAGCTCTTGCAAACAAGTCTGTTTTCCTTCTGGTAAAGCAGGTAATTGGAACATAAAATGAACAAAGGAAAACAAGGACTATGTGCTACACAAAAAAGTCATCTATTATTAGACAACTTACCTTTTGCACTGCCTGGGAGACATTAGACAGCACTCTCCCCCAGGCCCTCAGGTCAGCACCTGGTGAGTTTCTGTCCAACACAGTGGGAAGCTGTGAACATGTAAGATACACACATGAATTTTGTACAGTTTCTCCATGACAACAGCTGTTACAGTGAAAAGAAAATCCAAATGGCATCTCTTCGAGTTATATGGAACAGTATCTTGCAAGGCTGTCTTGTGGGGCCACAAATCCAGTGCCCACATGCAAACTTACTCAGTAGCCTGTGTTAGCATTCTTTCTAATACAAAGCCAAAATAATCACAGGCCACTACAAATATAGCTTGGGATTTATTCTGCTCATCTAGGTCCATCATGCCAAAAGGTGCAAAAATGGAGAAGGAATGCAGGAACGGGGATTTCTGAGAAGCTGTGTCTCACAGAGGCTACACTTCCAGTGAGATCTACCAGCTCTTGGTAACTTCCAAATTTAGCACAGGTTGTGATACAGAAGTTCCCATTTGCCATGGAGGTAACTAATCTGTAGGACTTTATACTTCAGAGATTTGCTGATTTTGCAGACAGTCTAATCCTCACAGTCTGTCAGGCCTGACAGAAACCCTTGCATTCCCAGGCTCCTGCAGACTGACCAAATTGCCTTTCCAGCAGAAGTTAACACTTTAGGTATCAATAGCTTAAAAAACCCAGGTGACACCACAGTATACTTGTCACATACCACTTTGTTTGCAGCACTGCATCCTTCTTTGTCAGTTGTTTAAAGAATCATATATGCACTTGGAGTTAGCACTCCTGAGGCTTTCTCAGTCTACTGCAAAACACTAGAAAGCTGGACTTGTAGATAGCTAGACTGTCATATTTATGAGACAAGCCCCTAAAAAGGGGAAAAAAGCCCCTAGGCAGTTTTCCTTCCCCCGAACTGCCTAGCCATACACCCTACTGATTGCCTGCCATTCCCTTCAGTCAGTTGGTGGTTAAGAAAGCAGGAGACAGCTGCACTGTGTGTGGACCTGGTAGAGAGTCACAGAGACAAGAGTTTGTATGGAAAGCTTGTGTTAGCATGTTCTGATCTGTCACTTGCAGTTCAGGCAGGAACTATCCACACACAATGCTTCAAAATACACTTTTCTTGACCCTTAAGGGGAACTAGTCTCTGGAAAGATTATACAGTTCTTGTAGCACTTGTCTTAACCTGTTCTTTTTGAAACTGTGAGGAACAGGTATTGTAAACAACCTGTAAAATAGCTTGGCAGTGTAGTGTGCATATTCACATGAAGTTATTAAATGCTGAAAATCTACCTTAGAAGTACTGTAGCATTAAGTCTCTGCTGCTTTTGCAAGCTCAGATTTATGAAAACATGAGCATACTTTTAGAAATGGAAACCTGTCAATTTCAGAGGCTGACCAAAGATTTTTATCAGGCCTGGTAAAAGCACATGGGCACAATGACTGACAGTGCTACAATCAGTGTTACAATAATCAGTGATTTGCTGGTGTGACAATTACAACTTCTGGCATCCTATATTCCCAGTTCTAAGCAACTCAGAGCTGAATAAAATCCATGTTAAATTAATGATCATTCTACACTGCTGTGGCAGAAAAGTTCAATCAATACTTCCTAGGTTCATATATCCTGTCTGGTTCTATACAACAAACTGACAATGTGATTGTTTCATGACACTAAATTACAAGGTGAAAACCGGCAAATTAAATTAATTGTTGAAAAAGGAAAAGCATGATCATAAAGAAAACAAATGTGAAATATGTATATACAGGGATGGACTCCAAGTTCACTATCACAAGGAAAGAGACCTTGGAGTCTTTATGAATAGTTGCCTGAAGGCACCACTTCAGTGTGAAGAAAACAAATTAAATATTAGAAAAATATTAGGAAAAGAACATAGAAAAAAAGTAAAAAAAATAAAAGAAATCCCACACCAGTATGCCATTTTATATATGTATATATTTATTTGTTATAATTTATGTTATTATATATTTAAAACTAAAATTATTCATCTATGTTTATTTATATATATAAAATGGTGTAATATCTCCATACCAAATCAAGGCTGCAGATATGGTTAACTCATAGCAAGGTCACAGTAGAAACAGGAATAACACAAAGAAGGGTAGGGAAAATGAAGAGAGGCAAGGAAAATTTTCTATAGAAAGAGTGATGAAAACCTGTAAAACTTCTGTTTTGCTTGGTGTTTTTTAATCAAAAAAAAGGGATCATCTGGCTATGCCAACTCAAGCTGCATTATGGCTTTGACTGCAGCATAAAATTCTGTCATGCTGCATGGAGCAAAGATAGGATGGGTTGTATGGTGTATTTTCAGAACCCTCAGCAAGGTCTTGCCACAGACTGTTTTGGTACAGAGACTGGAAAGACCAGGTAAGTTCCACACAAACTTTGATTTTAAAATCACATTACAATCTCTTAGTTCTGCTGTATTGTGAATTTAATCTGTTTTATCCCAAAGCATACTCAGAACTGTCTAGTGTCCTGCTGACAGTAGATGAATCATCCCATATCCACATCCTTACATTTGCAGGGGTAAATAAACAAAGACCACTTGGAAAATTGGTGGCATTACAAAAAATTCTTGAAGGGCAATGAAATATCAGCCAAAAGAAATGACACATAAGGCAGGACGATTGTGTTAATACTTACCAGCTGAAATAACTTAAAGAAATCAACATTTGCATACAAGGCATCTTCTACTTTCTGTAGTCTTTCCTGGGACAAGGCACACATGGCCTTGTGTACTAAAGGGAGACCTCTTCGGCTGCTGAAGATAATAAAGCGGTCCAGGAGCATCTCACTGCAAGCAATGTCCTTCAGAGTCAAGCTAGGGACACCATAGGCAAACTGCAACGAAAATCAATGTTTCATTTACTGTTGTGAAACCTTCATACTGTTCAGAAACAATTAAAACTTATCAAAAGTGGGCACCTTGATACCAATCCCTGCCAGTATTATAATGAATGACAGAAAGACGTGGTCAGCTGAAGCATCAACTCTTGAATCACTTTCACTTGATGTTATGCTAGATCACCTTGCCTTCAGTCACAGTTTTCCTCTTCTCATTAGTGATTCTTCCTCTTATTGCAAAAGTTCTTGTGCATCATCTTCCCTTCCTCTCTGTCATCTAAGCACACCTGAAGCCGTGCCACCCAACCTTGTGGCTAAGGAGGGATAGCTACAGCTTGCTTGAAATTCTTTTCCCAGGGCCAACCAATGGCACTACATCACTCTACCTTTTATATTTAGGTTGGTTATATTTTTGCTGTCAATTGCTCTAAAAAAAAAAAAAAAAAGGCCAATTCCACTGAACCACAAGCTTGATTTTCCTCAGCATTTTATTTCATAGTGATGACTATTTCACTGCAATGCTTCCCCACAGCTATTATTCATTGCCACTGTGCACAGGCATACAGCCAAGATTTACAAAGCCATTTTACATTAAAACACATCCATCTACTGATTACCACTTCTAATATAAACATGGAAAGAAAAAGCCCCAATCTTTATCTTTAGTGTTCAACCACTGTGAACAGATTAGTTCACAGTTAAACCAATGTAAATGCAGGATAATTCCATAGAAATCAGATTTGCTTGGGATCTACACTGTTGTTATGGAATGCTTTTGGTAGTCTATGATTAAGCTCTACTTACTTTATAATGGACAGAATACATGGCAATATAATAAAAAGTAACACTGGAATTTGCTCATAAGCTAATGTTCCCATCCTCTATCCATCTACTTTGACAGAATTATACACAGTTTGTGTATTGGAATTATGATGCAAAAAAGGGATGTGAATTTCTAGCAAAAGTATCTGAGAGGCACTATCATTACTACAGCTGTACTCATATAAAGGTATGGTTAACATGAGATAGAGTGTGGAGAGAGGCAGAATGCAAAAGAAGGAATGCTAAGGACAAATACAGTCCATCTTGGCTGAAAATCTCCAAATTCACACACCCCTGTCCTCTCTCAATATGGAACATTTGAATTGGAATTAGCTGCGCTTATGTCAGTGAAAGATTTGCTTCTTTGTTTAGTCACTTATGTCCTGGGGACATGTGTGATAAGAAGAGCATTTTTTAGCCATATATGCCTGATCTGGCATGGTGGTCCTCATTCAGTGTGAACTGCAATGAAACTGGGCTGCATGGGGAGGCAGCCTGGGAACCTTGCTTTGACTTGTGAAATGAGGAAACAGTGACATTAACATCACTGAGAAGGATAAACACAGAAAAAGAAAAAAAAAGAGGTTATTTACAAACTGTAACTGCATTTCAAGAGTGTTCATGAACAGATGGGATTAGAAAAACATCAAACCTCCACCCTTCCAATTTTTCCGGTAGGGTGGGCTGCTACAAATCTTTCCTGAACTTCTCATTGTGTTTTAACATCAGTTTCTTATTCTTATCTAAGAATGACTCAAAAAAGCAGGCCTTTAGAGGGAAACTTCAATTACCTTTTTTTTTAAAATCAATGTGTCACTGTTTGGCCAAAGCTGGCAAGATGAAGTCCAAATTATTTTTTCAGCTAGTTGGCTGTTTGATCAGGTTTAGCTTTCAGCTCTGTGTGTCATTTCCTGGCTCCCAGGCGGCTCAGACCTAGATCTGCAGCCAGCTGTTGGCAACAGTCAGGCTTTTGTAAACAAGTTGCTTTCAGGTTCATCAGCTCTGTGCCATCAGAGTGAGTGGAAAAGGGCATACAACAATATGCAGGCAGAGGGCAGAGAAGCACGAAGAACTAGAGATGAAGTACCATCATTGAAGATTAAGAAAACCGTACGTCTAGAGTCTAGTCATGGTCTAGTCCAGCCCAAGAAACATGCTTATCAAGAAGGTCTACAGATATTAAGCAATTTATCTCCCACATCAAGTGTTCAATTCCTATTGAAAATAATTCTCTTGCCATCTCGAAATTCTGAGATTACTTTTTCTTCATCAGTTTCTTCCAGAGATAGTATTCACAGCACTTTCTCTCCTCATAGCTGTAAATCAGCTCTGGCGAGATGATCTTGTATCCCTGTGCTTACTACTAACAAGTAAACTGTATGGAGGACAGCAAAAGTGGTATTTAATACCAGATCTCCTCCTGCTTCCTCTCTAAGAAGTGCTCAGATTTCTTCAATTTCCACCATAAAGAGAACTACATTTCTTTCTGCTTTAGCACAGAAAACACAGCAGAAAGACACCAGCAGGTTTCAATCATACTTCCAGTGATGGTGTTGAAAACTTCAGTCTTGCACACACTGGCAAGCAGAGGTTTTAACAGTAGGTGAATGAATGCCACTGCAGAGGTACTAGAAACTAACATAACAGCACTCAGTTCTCCTGACACAGCAGATTTGTGGTGAAGAAATGCTTAGAGATGAAAAGGGAAAGAGAAGCCCAGCAGGATATCAGTATATATTCTTCTTGTCACGAGCAGCAAGGAAGCAAATTTGCACCATCTCAGCTGATATGAAGGTGTGAAAATAAGTAGGATGTATCAATTGACACAGGATTTTGTATGATCTTGTGGTATTGCTTCATGATAAAGTGAGAAGAGGGCTGGGCTTCCCTGGTACTAATCAAGAATACAGCAGATAAGTAATCTGACTACTGGTCACACCAGCTGGAACCTGTAATGCTAAAAAGGAAGTGCATCCAAGTGCATGAATGCCCTCTCTCTTTCTGGCCACACACATTTCCAGTATTTGTATTTTATGTGGCAGTGAAAAAGAGGAATTGTGTCTTTCAGCCTCAGTTATTCACTTGCTTCCACCCACACACTAACACAGTGTCGAAATTGTTCCAGAATTCCGATTCAGCAACATTCATTCATTAATACAGCATTCCTCACAGAGCTCTCAGCCACCAGAATATGCAGAGGCAGAGACAGCCTGCACTTGGTCAAACAGTCCCCTGCTTAGCTGCTTCAGGAGGGATTTGACCTGCCGTTTTCACTCCGAATTTTCTGAGCAGATCTATTATTCAATCAGAATCTAAGAAAGCGGATCTGCTTCTCTACTCCTACCTATTCATAATGTGAGGCAATGCCAAAAAGCCACTGTATTACTCTGCTGACATTGGGGTAGAGAATTTAAATAATAAATTAAGAACCTCCAATAATTCGCTCTTTTTATTCATCAGGACTACTGTTGCAAAAGGCTGCCTTACACTTTTGAGTCAAGTCTTCAGTTATGGAGACGGATGCATTGCTTGGCAGTATCATTTCTTGATGCTCCTTATGTGGAAGCAACAACAGCATTGAACAAATATTTACATTTAATGCATATTCAAAACACTTTTTAAAAGACAAAACAAATATCTCTTCTTGTAGATTCACAAAAAACAAAGAGAGAAGTTGTACAAACAACCCATAAGACATTAGGTGCTCTGGGCCCAAGGCCCTCACTGATACTTCACAAATACAACTTAAGAGATTCTTTCCTCACAGATAACAAGTTGGTAACTGCTAAACTTCACCCACCTGTTCAGGGCGCACTTGCGCATTAATAAGCTGGAAAACAACAAAATCTGTGAGGCCAACATTTTCCAGCAAGAAGGAAGTGAGGGTCTCTCCATCTTTCAAAATGTCTAGAATTCGTATTCCTCTTCCTGGATAAAGAAAGGAATGCACCAACCAGTGAGATACCAAAGAAAGGAAGCTAAAGAACAACTCATACCCTGGCTTAAACCTGTAAAAAGAATGTACTTTGGCTCTTATACTTAGTAGTGACTAACAGGGTCTAAAATTATTTTTGCCATTCAAAACCATTTTAATCCTTTGTTGGGGAACGACAATCAGAAAACGCCGAGTGTTCTGACTCTGCATATCTGATCTCTCAAAGATGTTTCAGACTAGAGCAATGGATGCATTGAAAGCAGCCCTGACTTCATTTGAATGTATCTGCCTTTTTTTTTTTGATTTAATGTTTTATTTTAAATGTTCAGTTTCAAGTACACTATTGTTGTTAGCATACTTTCTTCTGGGCCTTGTGTAAATAACTTTAGCCAACCCTTTACATTCACACTAATTTATCCCTCACTGTCAATTAATTTTAGCTCATTAATCTTATTCTCTAGCATTGCAGAAGTGACCATTGAGAATCTTCCACAAGAAAAAACTCAATTTCCTTGGAGAAACATAAATTGCAGTTTATGCTTCATATTACACTAGATTAACAACTGCAATGACCTGCAATTTTTTCAGGATTAGTTCTCATTGTTTCCATAAACTGAGTCATAATGATCAGTTCTTCCCAGATTAAAATTAAATTAAAAACTGGCAAATTTTCAGGCAAACCAATAAGACTACTCACTGTTAAATTAGACACATGTAAGAGGCCACCAAATTTCCATCCAAATTCCACCAAATCCCCTCTATAACAATACTTGAAATACTGCTGCTTCTAAAGTCAAACAGTGCCAATCTTTTCTAACTTGTCTCTGTTACAAATCATAGCAATGAGAATTCTGCCTCAGGATGGTCCAAGAGAAAGTTTGGGAAGTTAATATTGCCATGTCCATTGAATACCAGTCTTTTTTAAAGATAGTTCCTGCAGCATCAAGAAACTCTGGTAAAGAATGCTTGAAAAGCGCTAGTTCTTCTAGTCTTTAGAACAGGCACTTGAAACTGCCAGGAGCAGCATGTACCCTCCTGGCATGGGGAATGCAGCTTTAGACATCTCCAAATAACCATGCACAAATGTGCTGCTGGGGGCCTCCATTCTGTGAGTTAAGCAGAATCTTATCAGAGTTTGCCAACTAACTTCCACAATTTCATCTGCAATAAGCATATTCTGGCCTTACAGGGCTGCAGGGGCTGAGCTGGGCTTCTTCAATTGCTCCTCTATGTATTTATTCAAGCAGTAAACACTGAAAACAATAGTATGTTGAATGAGGGTCTGCCCCTCATTCTCACAGATGCCTTTCCTGGCACCCAGGCTTCACGGAGGAAAAAGCACACTACAAGAACACATCTCATCAAATGTGTCAGCGCAGGGGGAGAATGGGACAAGGAAGGAGGACTCAAGAATTAGATCTGGTTTAAGGAATCAGCAGAAGGAGCGACTCTGACCTCTGCTAAATGGCAAAGGATTTGAGAATGGGACATATCAATTCTCAAAGCCAGGCCATTTTTATGCCTTTAGTTTTAGGAATATATTTTAAAATTCTGTACTTAAAGTTCAAATATTAAATAAAAAATTATTATTGCACCATTATCTCTTTCCCCCCAGAACTGTATTTTGAGTCTGGAACTTTTCTGGGTTATGCTCCAAGTATATGTTCAGGCATGTTACCAGCTTTCCATTCCTCTGCACCTTCCAGTGACACTTTCTTACTGCATCTGCCTCTACTGTAATAATTAATAATGAAATCTCTTGAGCCACATTTTACTTTGGGTGGTGAGATTTCCATGCTTTTGTGTTTTGAGTTTGTCTACTCTTACTTAAGGAAGATGCTTGTAGAATGGAGTTGTCTGCTCTCTCCTTTCTCTTAAATACCAAGTGTTATGACACTGAACCGGTGATAACTTACCCAACAGTAAGCAGAGTAACAGCTACATGTGAAATATATTATAATATTGCCAGTCTACAGAGTAACTACTATCCAGTTCTTAGAAGGAAAAATTATATAGCCTGAAGGATATAGACAAAACAGTTACCTGCAATTCTTTCAGGATTAGTTCTCATTGTTTCCATAAACTGAGTCATAATGATCAGTTCTTCCCAGATTCTGCCAAGGTCACGGATTTCAGGGGCTTCCAGTAAGAGTTCCTGAGCATCTTTATATACTCTTGCAAGGCTGAAAAAAGAAATAGTGAACAAACAATAATTTCATGCTGATCTTGCTGGGGAGACAGGACCTTTCCCAGACTGCATGCATCTCACAGTTGTGGTGCAAATCTGCTCTGGTTCTAGCCCAGGCTCAGGTCCAGCATTTGAAAGGGGCACTCTGGGAATGTGCAGCCCTGCTGAGCCAGGTAAGTCACATGGAATCATTCAGACACGGAATCCTCCTCCCTCTCTACCATCTGTCCCCTCCAATGTAAGGGTGGTGTTTAGGTCCTTTCAGAACATTTCTTCTAGGAGAGGCAGGAAAACAGAAGTGACAAATGGTCACAGGTAGCTGTCCACCTACTGGCTCTGGGTTAGAATGTGCAGATTATGCAAGGATGCCATCAGGTCCTGTGCTTATGAACAAGTACAGAAAATTCTTATTATCAGCGGAGGCCATTACATTTCTTTAACAGTATTATGTTTTTCCATACATGGAATGGTATATGTCAGTACTCATGACTTATTTTAGCTTACAGGAAACAGCAAACAGGAAGGACCAAATTCTTTCAGAAAACACAATGTATTTACTTCCGCTGTAATGCACTGAATTTACTCTGTCTGACAAAGTGACAGTTTGCTCTGTAAGTAACCTAGAAAAGCCAGAATATAGAGGAAACAAAATCCTCTAGCTTCACTGTGTGACTTGCTATACCCCACAAAAAGTGTTCAGCTGACTATTTTAAACTCTGTTTGCTAGGAAAAAAGGCCAAATGGTAAGTTAACTCCAAGCTACAGACTTTCACATGACTGGTGCTTCAATGCCCTTGACATAGTTAGCTCATGAATTTTAATCACTGGATGCTCCAAAGTGCATTTGCAAAGGGAAACTTGGAGTACTTTTTGTATTTATTCTAACAGATTTTTACTCTAAGTGTCCTTGTCTGTTATGTTGTCTTTTGAGACTCAGCTATAACAAACAATGCAACAAAACACTCCCACAGCTCTTTTTCAATAACATTCAGACCCATCCTTCTATTTTGCTAACAAGCTTAGTACTGAAGGTTACTGCGCTGATTACAGGCTCATGTGTATACAGCCAAGGAACGGCAGTGTAGGTTTTTCTTTGCTGCTACTTCATCAAAGCTCTCATTCAGAATGGACAACTCAAGTGATGAGAAGAGAAGGCTTTGGGGTTTCATGCTCTTACATCAAATAGATCTGTCCCAAGACATTCAGTAAGCAGTCAACAATAGAAAAGGATGGATTTTACTAAATGAACACGTGTTTTCTAGAGACTAATACAAATAAAGTCTTTCTCCAAAAGGCCCAAACCTCTCATCATGAGCTCTGTTTCAACTTTGCTGGCCACTGTTAGCATGAAACTGATGTACTAGAACCGAAAATTTTTGCCTTCCACTGTTTGTACATTAGTGTCTTACTAAACACTCACCTTTCCCTTTACATTCACACCACAGAACTATTCTTTAAAATATTCCTGGGTACACTGAGGGACTTTTCTAAGCAGGTTGAGCATACTCCATCCTTTCATTCATGCCCACTCAACAGGTGCCAAGAGCCGGCAACCAGCAGTTGACTAACAGGCCTGTATTGCTGCAACCCAGTTTCACATATACAACCCTGCTTACATGGAATTTTTGTAGTTGGACACTACTCCTGGACCCTCTCCATGGGTTGGGCTGCGGAAACAGGGATTGTTCATGTTACAGAAGATGCCATGTAACCATGGCAATGTTCCTGCTGATGGCATTGCCTTGTTTGGGAAGTGACCTGAAGTATGGAAACACAAAATATAAATTGTTAGGTGTCTTTTCTACTGCAGTCTGCGGGAATCTAAATAGCATGATGAGCTGGCTCGCTACAGAAGGAATATGATAAGAATCCTATAAGTATAAGCAATATACTTATATAAGGCTATTTTCATATATATATATATATATATGGCTATTTTCAACATAAATTAATTCTGAACTAATGTGTGGGAGGGTTTAATAGGTAGTGAGGTAATACTTTCTTAGGAACAGAATTACAGAAATCCCAGACTTGATAGAATCTCAGGACTTCATGTATGTCTGACCAGAAAGCAACTTATGGGAAACTAGAGGGGTTTTTTCCTCCTCACTGGTAATTCTTACAACATATGGCTATAAATAACTAAGCTACTTGAACTAAAGTCTGTTCTTTTGCTACTGGAGAACAATACTCCACAAGCAGGTCCCAGTATCTCTGTCTGAGAACTTCTAGCCACTACCTAGAACAAGTCAGACCATTATAACATCTTAAACATTCTTACATTCATGTTGGCGATACAGGGGATTAGCTTTCCTTAGCCAGACAAGGGCAAGAAATAATGACAGAGGCCATACAAGCTCCACTAGAAAACGAAGCTGGAAAAAAAAAAAAAGAAAAAAAATTAAAAATAAACGTTACAAATAGACCACCATAGATTCACTAACTGACTAACAGGATGAGGCCTCTTCTCACAGCAGCAACGCCCAGTGCAGCATATGCCCATGCCTATCCTTTGCCTCTTTCACCATTTGAAAAGGATACCCAGAAGAGTGAGGATTCATCAGAGTGCCATGAAGCATTACCATTAATTCAGTGGTTTCTCTACCTCTTCTAAGGAAATATCTAAGCATCCTGTCTGAGGTAAAAAGAGATAGCAGGTAGTGGATGACTCTACAAGGATTAGATGCAAGACAGAAAAAGTGTGGGTTTTTTACCCACATTAACACTGCTGGGCTCATTAGTAGCCTGTCAGTGCCCTGTGCTTACGGAAAGGTAAAAGATTTCAGCATAAGCTTAACACTTTTGCTTCTTTTTGTCATCATTCACCTCAACATTATTAATTTCCTAATATAGGTAGAATATAATAGAAATAATAATATACAGGTAGAAATGTACACATTAAGAACAAACACCTTATTCAATAACACAGAGGATCCCACCAAAGGCCACTTTATTGCCCAGATCTTTCAATACGCTTATAACAGTCACTAGTTCCCATGTCATAACAGAAAATCAAGGGCACTGCTTTACCACAGTGCAACATCCTGCCTGGTTTTCACTCTGTTTCCTCCACTCCTGTGTTTCAGTTTGTTTTACTGCCTCTGTGTTTTTTGGCAGAGGCTTGAAACTACAATCCTTTGATCTGGTAACACAGGCTTTGGGCTCTGAGGAACAGCAATGGGTTTTTTGTGTCCAGACACGTGGCACTTTTTCTTTCTCCATACAAGAGCCAGGACAAAGTATCTTCAGAAGCAGGGTTGTAGCACACGCACAGGAAAGCCCTCCTTGCTTCTTTACCTTTGCTCCCTCCTCCCCAGCTGGGTACCAAAAATATAATAATGCATATTAGAACCAAAGACAAGATGGGTCACACGTAAATGTTTTGGGCAAAGTAGCATAATTCAGAACAGGTTTTTTTGAGCAGCCCTGTTTTTTCCCCTATAGCTTTGTGTAATAGCTTTAGTTAAGCAAAACATATCCTTACAGAAAAAGGACAGAAAGCTTTACGCAGGCAACAATTTCCTATTTCATATTTTTTTTTCTCTTGTAAGGCTTTCTTTTGTAAAACAGAACAATAACAAAAAAACCCACCCACCACCACCTAGGAAGTTATGCATGCCTGATATTTTTAAAGCCAGACAGAATCTTACCAACAGCAAAGGGCAGATGACACAATTATTAGTGAAGGAAACCTGACAGCTGTTGTGCACAGCTCAGAATACACTGTTACAGACCCTTTTCAGCAGGGTCCACAAGGGCTGATCAACACCCATTGCCATCCATTTGGAAAGACATTTGGGACAAGCACTACACACCCATAAATTCAGATGGCCAAGAACTGGGGAGACTGGTCATCACCTTTGTTGCAGAGTTAATCTTTGTTAATGCTCAGATGTAGGTTCTTTCTTCATCCCTAGGAAATACAAAATCCTCGGACTTGAATTTGGTAATTCCTTTCTGTCTGAGCTAACTAGTTTGGAAAGGATTAAAGTCTAAAGCACAAGGGAGGCTTTCTTTCAAGCTGGTACACAGCGTGTCGTGCAATAAGGATGGACCAAGTGCTGTCCGCCCTCTGATTCTTTCCTGTGAACCTTTTCCTGAGGACACACAGGTGTCTCAGAACTTACTAAAGTATCAAAAAGCAGTCTATAAGCCTGTAGAACCACAAGATAAATAGCCAGAAATCTCAGCAACGTGCACAGAGAAGTATGGCCCATACAAAAATGACATTTGATTCTTTGAGGGATTTGTGGGTTTTTTATATGCTGATAAAGGTACCAGTCACTTAATCCAGTGGAGCGCACAGTCCAAAGCTGAAATCCAAAGACTAACACTTTACCTTTTGTCTTTTCCGGAGGATCCAGTTCTTCCAGAGTAGAAGTCTGACTTGTCTAAAGAAGCTCATTCTTCTGCATCAACACATCTGGTTAATCTGGAGCAAAGGATGCATTGCCATTTCTCAGCTGCCACATGAAACAGATCTTAAAGCAAAATAACAGCTTTCTGTTCTTATTTTAAGATTATGTTATCATAGAGATCGGTTCCTTTCATTGTCTGCACCATTTAATTTTGCACTTGATACACTACCACACATAAAAAATCATGGTTTTCCATTGTTTGGAGACTGTTTCCTGTGACACATTTATCAGCACCAAAAAGCAGTAGAGGGAAAAAGCATCTCTTTCGAATAAAAAAGTCATTAACATTGAATCCGGCTATTAACTTGGACTTGCCTGTAATGAAAGCAGTTAACTGTTGCATCATTTACTAGAATAAATCTGTGTTTTCAAACTACTTTTTTCAAGAAAAGATGGATTTACTACTACACATTAGTTACATAAAACTGTTTAGTTATTATGATAAAATTAGGTTTACCATTCAGACACTACAAATATATATTGATTAACAGAGTCTGGAATGGATTTTGTAAAAGCAAAACCATTTTGCTGCAACTTCATTAATAAAAATAGGCTCTCATATTTATGCTTTTAAATTCAGCAATTCCTATGACATTTTAGTAGGAATATAACAGAATTTAAACTATTGTATGCTCTCTTTTTTAAGTTCATGTCTCATTATAATCACCACGAATTTTTACCTTCAAAAGGAAGAAAAGAATTGGACACATCAATTCAAATATGAGATACAGGGACCTGTTAAAAAAATAATAAAAAAGATTTAAATTTGCTACCTATATCTTCTATAACTTCTTACTATATAGCTGCCTTATGGGATTTAAATGATTGAAGAATTATTTCTTCATGAATGATTAGTAACTAGGAAAGTGTGGAAAAGGAAGTTAGATTGGAAAGCACTCTCTAATTATAACAATGGTGAAGTAGTAGAACTGATTTTATGGGTGGGGTGTGGGCCTCTATTCCTGGAGATAATTCAAAGCTCTATCAAAACTTACACAAGTAAAACCGCTCATAGATTAGATGATTTTTTAAGTCTCATTTGTCACTATTCTTCTGGAACTTTGCTTCTGGAAAATATATTAATTGAAGAAGATTTTGTCGGCTTTTAAGGGACAAGTTTTGGAAAACATATCAGAATATTCTGGCGTAATGTGGCAACAAAGCTGTAGTTAAAAACATTAGATATACATCACTAATAATTATTTGATTGTTTCAGAAAATCATCTCAGGTCCACATTTTATGAATTGAAAAGGAATTTCGACCTCAAGGGAGGAGGTGGCCAGCAATAGGGAAGGGCTGACATCAGCCCCGACTAACCCTGGTGGAAAGCGATCCTAAGGAATGTGCCGATCTCTTCTGACATAATGGGCATGAAAGAGATTGCAGCAGGATATTTAAGGCCAAACAGAATTGGATGCTTACTGGGTAAAAAATAATAAAGTAACACTGGCATTAATACATGAAGTTCAATCTACATATAAAATTTAAAGGAAGTTTCTATATTGCTCATGAGAATTAGGATCATCTCTAATTTTAGGATGAACAAGGATATATTCATATCTCCCCTGACTGGTTTGTTTATAAAACCTTCACTAGGAGCTAATGGGAAAGAACCTTGCTTCCCTAAATGGAACAGCTTCAGAGATGTAAGTTAACCTTATACTGCTTAGCAACCTGAATCAGACAGATTGAATGAATTAAATTATTTAAAAGACAGATTAAAAGAATAAATTAATTAAAACATAAGACAAAAGTGTAGGAAAAAAAGAAATCATGCAGTCAGAAGACACTGGACAGATCAGCCTCAGATTCTGCAGAAGCACAGACTAAATAAGAAATAATTAATTTTCAATCCTGGAATTTCCTTTCCTATCTGGGCATTACTCAGAGATACTCACACAGAATTTTGTGGTTAAGATTCAAGCTCTACTAATTTAAGTAGAGCAAAACATTATAGTAAAATAATGGAGTAGAACCATGATAAAAAATAGTACCTAGCAACAGTATGTGGAGAACTCCACTTGGGTTGATGAGGTACATGAACTTCTGGAGTGATTACTCATGGTAGACATCTATTTTCACTCTTTAAAGGCAGCACCCTGCTCATCAGTGATGGCTTGAGACTGCTGCAATTAGAAACAGCATAGGCACTGTAAGAAATTAAAATTCTAAAGAACAAGTTTACTTACATAGATATTAACACTTTTCTAAAATCAGAAAAATACTTAAAACAACTTATGAATTATTCATTCAGTTTTCCATTAAAAAGCCAATGCAAATGATGCCTGTTACTATTTGGAACAGTACATGTTTTCTGCCTGATGCCAACATGCTCAAGGGATGCAATTTATACCCATGGCATGTGAAAATCTGTGTTTTGTTACTTTTCCTTTAGCAGGAACTGATTTCCTTTCTGGGGGCTGATTGCAAGAGCCAACAAAATAACCTGGTTCTATCACCAGAACACTATTAAAACAAGGGAAGACTCTAACAAAGCCCCAGCTCAAGAAAATAAAAAATAGCACTTCTTTTTAACTTTATGATTTTTTTTTCTAGTAGTTCATACTATAACATGGAAGAATGATTTACTGAATACAATCAGAAAAAAACCCTCACATATTGTTGACAGAATACAAGAAACTGAAATAAGCAATTGATTACATTAGTCATTAGCACTAGTTTTCATACACAGTAAATAAATCTAAATACTGAATTTAAACCATAGATACACTATTTTAATTTTTAAATTTAAAAAAAATCTTATTTATTAAAGTTTAAGCCCATCTTTTAACCTCCAGCACAAAATTAGAGCAAAAAAATGAGGGTTAAAGAGATCTTTAAAGGATAATAAAAAAGGCCTTTTCTTAACTCATTTTCTGATTTTATCTCCTGTAACTTCTTGTTAGACAGCACATATTCTAGTATTCTAGCTGGAACCACAAAAAGGGGCTGGGTTAGGAATGAAGTTAGTAACTTCTCACCTGATAGTACAGGAGGCTGAAGAGAGTCATGCAGTGAATCAGATATTTCTATATTTCACTTTATTTGAGGTAACAGTGAGGCCTAGAAATGAGATAAGCAAATTAGCATCATGTAAACTTTCATATTTTGACTGGGTGCCAACAACAAACAATAGCACTTCCCTGACTTCATCCTGGAGTTTCAGTAGAATATTCCAGGCCTCCACACTGTTGACAACAGTTACTATAGGGTCTTCTTACCTTGCATATACTATATCATTACACTTCATTATCAAAAGCTATTAAGAATTTCTCCCAACTATTTCTTTAAGCCACTGTCTTCTGAATTTAATCGTTGCTATTAATCATTATGGCATATTCCTGCTTTTTTAAAGGAGGCTGAGCTTCAGAAGTCACAGCCTTCCTCATTTCCATCAGGCTAGGAACAGTGCAGTGTCTTCATAAATTCCCAAATTCCTTAATATTATCATCATAAACAAGTATCAGCCTCAGGTAACTTTTCAGCAAATTCCTTCAATTGCAAGTCTGCTGACAATGCCTTAAAGAAGACAGAAGTTTTTCCCACTACTTCAAAACTTAGTTAATGGGATTGTCAATAATTTAAGCTTCACTTATTTCATGAAGGTGGCACAAGTGCCTTTTTCAACTGGAGACAATGTTTTAGATGCTGGCAATTTCTTCTAAAATTTCTACAGAAATCAGAACTGCAGTAACTGGAGAAGATGAATTTTTTTTCATCCCATTAATTTTCACAAGATTTTCTGACAAAATCAATGTCCTTGCTGTTGCTATACTTCCCTTGTGAAAGGCCTGGGAAATTTGTTCTTTTTTAAAAAAATGTTTGCACATTTATGTGTGCAGATCTACAGGTAGTTCACCACATCTTTATGTGGACCATCCCTCTTGAAGAACAGAGAGTGAAACATAAAAGTAGGTGTTTCACAACACCAGGAGAGGAGGAAAAAAAAAATCATTCTTATCATCCAATTTTCATTTTATATTTTTCTAGAACTTCTAAAAATGCCAGCAAACTGCAAGTTTACACAGAAATACATTAAGCTAAGTGACCTTATGTGTTCAGACTCAGACCTCCAGAGACATACTCAGATACCTTTTCAGCAAGTTCTGTCCCACATCTCCGACCTAAATTTCCCCCAAGGACTATAGTCAAATCCAGAAACAAAAGAGCACTGAGTGAACACTGAATTCTTGACAGATTTTCACCTTAAGGGCTGAGACAGCAATGCAGCAAAATCTCCCACCAGTGCTCACACCAGGCAAAAGCTCTGTATAAGCACTATTGCAGCTTCCCTCACTGCCTTGCTGTGAATGTTCTTCCACGAAACTGTTTCACTGAATTTAACAATCGCTAGATTTACCCCAGAGCACACTGCTGCTCTGACAGCAGAGCACTCACAGCACTCCGCTGCCTTCCCAGCGCCATCACAGGACTTTCAAGCCTCTGTGCAGATGTGCCACCTAAACCACTGATTTAACCTGGCTTCATTCACAAAGGATGACAGGACATAGGATCAGGCCATCCCTATGTGCTGAAAGATGAGCTGGCAGGGAAGAAGGCCGGCCTTGGCTGAATAGGGCGCTTTTGCTGGAACTCAGGGAAAAATAAAGTTTATGACCTTTGGAAGAAGGGGCAGGCAACTCAGGAAGAGAGTGAGGATGTTGTTAGGTCATGTAGAGAGAACATTAGAAAGGCAAAAGCTCAGCTAGAACTCAATCTGGCCACTGTTGTGAAAGATAATAAAAAGTGTTTTTATAAATGCATTAACAACAAAAAGAGGGCCAAGGAAAATCTCTATCCTTTATTGCATGCAGAGGGGAACACTGTAACCAAGGATGAGGAAAAGGCTGAGGTACTCGATGCCTTCTTTGCCTCGTCTTCAACATAAAGACTGGTTATCCTCAGGGCAACCAGCCCCCTGAGCTGGTAGACAGGGATGGGGAGCAGAAAATATCTCCTGCAATCAAGGGGGAAGTAGTTAGTGACCTGCTGAGCCACTTAGACACCCATAAGTCTTTGGGGCAGAATAAGATCCACCTGAGGGTACTGAGGGACCTGGCAGAAGAGCTCACTAAGCCACTCTCCATCATTTAGCATCTGTCCTGGTTAACTGGGAAGGTTCCAGGTGACTGGAGGTAAGCCAATGTGACAACCATTTGCAAAATGGTCATAAACAATCCCAGGCAGTGCTACAGGTTTGGGAAGAGTGACTTGAATGCAGCTCACTGAAAAAGTACCTGGGGGTACTGGTTGATAATGGCTAAACATGAGCCAGCAGTGTGTCCAAGTGGTCAAGAAGGCCAAAGGCATCCTGGCCTGTATCTGAAATAGTGTGGCCAGAAGGACCACACTGTACTTGTGTAGTGGGTTTGTTTAGCTGAGTAGCATCTCCTCTTCCTGGGAGGGCACATAGACCACCTGATTTGCACTGACCAGGGAGATATTACATACCATATGATGTCAATCCAGATATAAAGAGAGCTGATGAGGCTTCACCTTGAGTACCATATCCAGTTCTGGGCCCCTCACTTCAAGAAAGACACTGACATGGTGAAGTGTGTCCAGAAAGGGGCAACAGAGCTGGAGAAGGGTCTGGAGAGCAAGTCCTACGAGGAGCAGCTGGGGGAGCTGGCAGTGTTTAGCCTGGAGACTCAGGGGAGAATTTACTGCTCTCTATAACCACCTACAGGAGGTTGTAGCAAAGTTGGGGTCTCTTTTCCCAGGCAACCAGTGACATGACAAGAGGACATAGGCTCAAGCTGTGCCAGGGGAGGTTCAGGTTGGACACCAGTAGGAATCCTTTCACTGAAAGGGTTGTCAAGCATTGGATCAGGCTCCTCAGGGAGATGGTGGAGTCACCATCCCTGGAAGTGTTCAAGAAACGACTGGACAAAGCACTAAGTGTTATGATTTAGTTGACAAGGTGATGTTTGGTCAAAGGTTGGACTCTGTCTTGGAGGTCTTTTTTCAACCTTAGTGCTTCTATGATCCTATTCTATCATCCTATGACAACATCCCCCTTTTACAAGTAGCTTTGATCTAATTTCTGATGGACATATGTTCATACTACAGCTGAGGCCCACCCTGCTTCAATCTGGACAGAGAAATGAAGCTGTATAAAGCCACAGATTGAAGCTCACTCTGATTAATGGCAGTGCAAAGGAGAGAAACTAGTACTGCTACTCAGCTGTAGACTATGTCTGTGGCAAACAGATACTTTAAAAGTTTTATTCAGCAAACAAGCATTTTAACCCTAAAATCCTAAGTCAAGTTATTTTAAGAAAGTGGATCTGTTTTTGTTGTCCACATATTCACAGAGACAGATCTAACAGATTAAACTAATCTCTCCTAATTAGATTTTTTTACATCACAATTGGATGACGGTAGGGTGTATTTTGCTTTCTATGGTCAACTACATCAGCTGCTCCTGTGACACATTTTTGCTTCATAGCTTTACAAAGGGATCTTTGAAAGTAGAAAGTTTACGTGGGGACTACCATTTTACATGGAGGGAAAAGGAGTACACTGCACAATTTCTTTGGTAGCTCTACCCACAGTTGTCACGATCACTTGGCTGTTTCCTAATGATCTGTACTTTGTTGCCAGCAGCAACAAAAATTGAGACATTCCATTTATATATCAGAACATAAAGAAAACAATAAGTAGAAATAGATATTTGGTAACAGTTCTCACACTATGCTTACAGTAGATATCTGATAACATAGAAGCTATCAGCCCGGTGACCTGCTTCATGAACACCTATGTGCAGTACACAGGGTCACATGGCATGTGTGTTGTGTTATCCCCTCACCTCACACACATATGCCATAGCTTTAACAGCTGTTTTAAATACCAGCATTTTGTTTGTTTTCTTATTTCCAGGCTGATTACTGACTTTTGACTACAAAATCAAGTCTGGTTACATTTTGTTTGTCCACCAAATTATAAAAACAGCCCTAGTAATCTCTCCAGCACCACAAGCAAATATTTCTCTAAAAATAACCGAATTTAAAAATTACCTGAAAAGATAGCTTTGAAATATGCACACTCATGCAGTGACCTGAGGGACAACAACAGCAAGTTTGGTCAAGCTGGGATCAAATGATCAAAAAAAAAAAAATCAGAGAGATTTAAGAAAACACTCCATGAAACTTCTGTTTGAAAGGTGTATTTCTATGAATCAAAACCAATCAAAATCAGACTCTTTTACATGTCAAACACAGGGAAATGTGGAATCTTAAACAGATCCCATGCATGTGCAAAACAAGCATTTGGCTAATCACCCCAGCCTATGGATACAGATGCACAAAGCACAGCAAGTGGAAATTCCAAAAGTGTGTTTTACAATTCTGGTGTAATTCAGTTTATATAGACAGTGTTCTGTTATCCAGCTGCATATAGGCTGAGGATTTTCCTAGAATTCACCTTCCTCAAACATTTTACACTTTGGAAGATTTGGGATAGCTTTTTCTTCTACCTGTGAGTAAAAACACTTTCCATGGATTCCTCAGATCTCTAAATTAGAAAAGAATTCCCCTCTCTCTATGAATATAAATGGGCATGAAGATAGAACATTTTATTCAGAATGGCTCGTCTCCAAAGAATCCTCCTATGAAACTTACTTGCATGAATATTTAACATAACATAGTTTGTAAATATCAGACATTCCGTGCCCCTCCCTCCTCCAACTTTGCTAATAAAAGTTGAAACATTTGGTTTGTTCCATTTTCTCACCATATTAAGCTTATGTGTACAATGACAAGTGGGATGGCTCAATAAGAGCAGCTTTATAGTGAAACAGTGAGCGAGTGCTGAGGATCCAGGACTCACACACTGCTTGCCTAAGGGTTACTTCAGACAAGCTCCAGTCATCGACTGGACGTGAATTGGCAGCTGCAGACACCAGGTATGCTGCTGAAGCACAAGTTCCAGTTTAGTCCCACCCAAAAAGAATCAGGTTTGTGTGCCGAGATCACTCTGTACTATGAGCCACACTGACATGTAGAGAAGTCACTTGAAAAGTACAAACGCACTCTGAGTTGTTACCAACATTAGCATACGTGCACTGACAGCCTTCACAGAGCATTTCATACCTGCTTTCAGATTAACTCCACTAGGGTTCTGCTGTGCTACAGAAGGTAAGGAATTCATGGATTTTCAAACAAAACACAGACTTCTTAAATAGAAGCAATAAAAAGCTTGAAAACTGACCACAAAAGCTTACCTCGTGCGAGTCCTGCTGAAAAGTTTCTGAAGGAATGTTCAGCTTGGTGGCAAAGAACCGTGTACCTTAGATGCAGTTAGTGCCTGCAGAATAACACTGCTCAGTTGTAAGGAGATTGTCTTAATCCCCTACTTGATACAGAACAGCTCAATCTGTGAGTTTAAGGACTCCTGAATAAAAATACTCCCAAATACCCCATATGACCAGCACAAGCACAATCAAGTCTGTACTAAGAGGTCGATATTTCTGAGTGTATTTCTTCAGATCTGAACAAACTTTGTATTTGAAAAGATGGTCTCAGAAGGGTAGTTCTGGGAGCATCAGGGGCCCTACTGAACAAACAGCTGCCATGACTAATTAGGTCAGAGACTTAGAGAAGTCCGTGCACTGCCAAAGCTTTAAGAGGGATAAGGCACTGCATTACGACTTCAGAAAATGCAATTATCAAGCAAATCTGACAGAAAAAGGTTTCCTCCGCAGAGGACAAGCCGCGGGGCTCTCGCCCGCTGCGGGACCCGCAGCCTGTCACCTGGGGGGGATTGCTGAGGGCCGGTCGGAGCGGAGCCATTCCAAAGCAAGACTTAGGGAAATCGGCATCGGCACCGAAACAAACAACAGGGGCCATTAGTAACAGTCCCAGTCCACAAGGAAGCCGAAGTGTCTCCCACCAGGCCCAGGGCTCTGGGCCCCTCACGGCGCTGCCCGGGCCGGCCGAGGCGCCGCCGCCTCAGGGGCCGAGCCCGGCACAGCACGGCCGTGAGGACAGCGTGCGAACCGTCACGGACATTTACGAACGACGGCGACACGCCGGCCCTTAACCCGCTGCCCCGGCCCGGCAACACCGGCGGGAGGGCTCGGGAACAGCGGCGGGCCCCCGCGCAGCCCGCCCGACGGGCGGCGGGGCTGCCGCTCCGGCTGCGGGGCTTTATTTGCAGATTTATTTGCCCTTGCTCCTGCGCTTGTATCGCATAAAAGCAGCATAGAGCTGGGAGCTGCGCAATTCGTCTTTTGAAGTTGGTATTTTCCGTGAAATAACGTGGGTTTCACAGACACTCATCCGCGGGGAAGCACGGCCTGGCTGTGGGAAACACCGAACAGAAACCCAAACTGCATTTCCAAGAGCAGAAACCTCTCACACTAGCAAAACAGGGACGGAGATGATACATAAAAAGCAGTATGGCAACAACCAGTAGTAACTGGTATTATGACTTGATTAAGAAACATTTGTCTGTTCCTCACAGTACTGTAATTCTCCATCTCAGCCTGCTCCGGGGAGCACTAGAGATCCTCCATCCCACTAGGTGAACAGCCTTATTAACATAAGAAATTATTAAATCAAGAAAATTAATTTCTTAAGACATCAGCATATTCAGTGCTGGACATGCTAAACCACATATTTATAAATTTAATTGTAATTCACAAATTATTTTGCCTTCTTGTGGCCCTAATCAATACTGACCAGCACCATCCTTTCACAGCTGTGCTATTAAGTTCTGCTACAATGTCTGTAATGATTCACTACCAGTTGTGGGGATTATATGCCACTCCTCTATTGTCAAAGTAGAACAAACTCCCATCTATGTCAAGACATCTTTATCCCTCCACTTACTTTGTTATGTGACTCACACCACCACCAGTACGGGCAGACAGCAGCATCTGGGACGTTCAGCTTTTCTGCAGTATGAGGCAGCTCCCCAAAGAAACAGCCCCCAGCATGGCCAGAACCATCCAGAGGAAGCATGGCTTTTGCCAAGAATGCAAGCCATGCTTGCATGGAAATGTGATAAGGAATCAGAAGTTCAGCTTTGTGAGTTAAGTATCTCTTATTCTGGAAATTAAAGTCAGAGTATGCCCACTGACTGGAATTTTATTTGGGTTATTTTGGGAAGACGGGCAAAGGTAATGGAGCAGCAAAGTCCAGTGTATTTCACATCGTAAAAACAGAAAAGTGATTCTTTGCTTTTGCTGTCCTTTGAAAGTCCTCTTTGCTCTTACATCAGTAGAAAGTACCACGCCAAAGTAACTGTGCTCTATCGTATGTGAGAAAGGGCCATGCAACTGTAATCCCATTAAGAAAAGTGTGCCACCCCCCAGCCCCAGAAGACAGAGGCAGCACAGTACTATACTATTGCAAAAGCCAAATATCTGTATTTTAATAAGTTAGAAGAAATCCAGATATAGAAGCCATAGAGTCACTGAAATGTTAACACGTTAATATATTTTAAAGCAAATATAACAGTGTACACATAAAAACCATTTAATACAAAGTGAAAACTATTAGATGCAGCTACTAATGCAGATTTTTGGTTATTTTCAGCTCTTTCACTGAAACTTGGAAACAATGCTCTTCATTTCAGTTACACCAGCTTAAGTGGTGAAACTGATCTATAGCAAGCAAATCACTTCCTTTTCATTCACCTGGGAAAGACAGCACCACTGCAACTGAGAGTCTCTCCAGAAGGGCATCCAAGTGAAAACAGGCTGTGCACATTTGCCCCACTTGCTAAGCTACACAAGAAACCAGATGTGAATTGATTGCTGCTTCTTAATACTAAAGGTCAGTAAGTGCATCCTTGCTGTACAAAAAAAAATATTAAAGTGACAACATAGAAAACTGGCAACAGATAACCATGTCTGCCTAAAATATACACATATGATACATAATTATGGCCATGCTGGCCAGTACGTAAGCCTGTTCAGGAGCAAAGCTTTAATTGCACAGATTAGAAAAATGAACAAATGCTTTTACAGAGCAAAGCACAAGCTTTGGTTTATGCTTAGACAATGAACATTAAATCTTTCATTTTTATTATAACATCTATTAAGAAAAAATAGCTGTTTATGAATAAACACTCCATTCCACACAATGAAATGAAGCTCAGTGTCTTATTCAATGAAATCTTTAACTGTATCTAGATTGGGAATGTATTACATCTTTATTGAAAGCTACTGAACTACAAAAAATTTGATTTACCTCATTCACAATTCCCCAGCCCTCCCCCCAGTTTTAAAATGCTGCATATATAAAAATAACTCCAATATGGCACAAAAGTGGGATTCTCAAGAGAAGGCAACGGATAAAGGGGCAAAGGGAAGCCTCCACTGGCAACATCAGCAAATTGCATACAGTCCAAGAGAAATTTGCACCCTATACAAAATGAGCTTCCCTGTGTTCCAGTTCTTGGATCCTCTTTGGTCTCAGTCTCTGGTAAGCAGGCTTCAGATCTGTGGGGTGAATATCCTCTGAGCTAGCTTTCTGGTCAGCTGTGTTTTGTTCAGGATCACCTGATGGAAGTGCAGAGCTCCTAGCCAGTTTCACAGTATTGTCCTGGGGAAGCACAGAGCTAGCACTGGTTGGTGCACAACCTTTAGCAGAAGAACCATCTCCATTTTCTTTTAATTTGTTAGCAGGTGGTTTATAAAACGTCCCTGGGGGTGGTTGCAATGTTCTTGGTGCCCTAAAGGCAGCAAGAGGATTAACATCAGGACCATTCTCTTCTGTTGCTGTCCTTCCTGACCCAACAACAGAATATGGCTTAATAGGAAGAATGGCATTAGCTGAATTGTTACCAACACTACACGATGATGACAAAGCACCTGCAGTTCCACTCTCAAGGGCTCGGTTCTCCTGGGGCACATTAGTCATGATCATTGCTGTCCTTGCTGTGATATCATACTGTTTATATTGCTTGTCCCAAGTTTTTCGCAGCATCTGGGTGTCATAACAAGGAAATCTACAGCAGGGATTAACAGCTGGGAGAGCCTTCACCTCTGAAACTTCTTCAATTGTAGGGCTCCTGCCCAGCTTCTCTGAACTTACTGCTCCTGCATTTCGTGAATTTCTTTCATTCAAAACACATGGAGGAAGTATTCGGTCTACAGGCAGACTCACAGGGCGAGAAGCTGCTTTTGTCCTTGGAACCCGCAATGGGACTTTGGTAATCTGACGGTTAGGTTTTGCAGGAAGTAAGTTAATTTTACAGCTGTCTTCACCTAGAGAAATTAATGGATCATTGTCTTTCACTGACGTTGGACTCACAGCATCACCTAGAAACACAAAAATAGATGTGACTGGATCTTTGCACCAAATATAAAGTCAAGTCAGCAAGACTTTATTAATGATCCTTTGGCAGTTGGCCTTTTAATGGCATATACTAGGAGCACCCTACTCTAACAAAATGTTAGCATTTCAATAGCAGTAAAACACATACTGTACAGCTGTAACCAAGGAAGACACTGAGAAAACTGGCAGAGAGACACTGCTTTTTGGCTGATGCTTTCCCATCCCTGAATATTTTCAGTTTTAAAGTTTCAGGATGTTGCGCTGTTAATGTACAAGACATGACTGAACTGGTAGCATCAGCTGAAAATCAGTATAATTAAAAGGGATTATGTACAGCTACTCCTAGATAAAATAGATGAAATCATACCTATGTTAAAACAACCCACTGCAGTAGCACAGGCAGGTAAACAGAAAAGAATTAAGAGTTAGGTTAGCAAACCTGGCTCTTTTTGAGCAGAAATACTGATATCCAAAATGCTCTTAGCTGATGATTCTGTCAGAGAATTACTCTTCCCAAAGCCTTCTGGTTTAATTCCAGTGAGCGGCAATGCTACAGATTCTGGGGGAAAACAATGGTCAAAACACATTCATTGCTGGGTATTAGTTTGCAACATCATAGTGGATTTCAGAAATTCACAGTCACAGTGTAATTGTGGCTTTGTTTTGTTTGTGTTTTTTTAAAAAAGGGAGAAACCAAAACACTGTTGTATTCTCTTACCAAATACTTTAAGCTCAGATTCCATAAACACAGGTTTCTTGAAAGCCTTTAGAAAGATTTAATTCTCTGTTGTTGTTATAAAAAGAAACAGCATATCAAGCAGTGGTAAGCAGGTTTTATCACTTGCTTTTGTCTAAACTGAAGAGCTACATGCACTAAAATCTAATGCATCCAGAACTCCTTATTCATCCACCCCTGGAGTTAACAGCATACTAACCAGTTACAGATGTTTCTGCTTGCTCTTTTGTATTCTTCCTGTTGTTTGATTCCAAAAGCAGTGCAGCTGTTTCTGAAGCTCTGCTTTCACTCGGAGCTATTAGAATACCCTGCTAATAAAAGTCAGAGGAAAAGTAAGTGAGAACTCAAGAGAAGAGGCACTCCCTACCAAAAAACCCAACCAAGACTTATTAAAAATGCGCTCTGGAATGCTGCAGCATTTAACACAGAAGTTAAGATGGCACAGGTAACATTGCAGCAGCACAAGAAGAGTCACTCACTTCCTTTACAGCAGCAAACAAATTCCTCTGCTGCTGTGGCTCCCTCTCATCTGCTGATAAAGCAACTCTGACCATAACAGCTGTTTCTTCAGACTGAGATGTGCTCAGAAGTGGCTTCAATGAAACATCAAATATCTTTTCATAGTATGTTATGAGCAGCTCCACTACTCGAGCCTGATAAGGGTAGTCCACAAGCGATGACAGAGAAACTGTGGCATCTGTTTGACGTGGCCTGAGTAGAGTTGGGCCAAATATTATGCCAAGGTTGCTGGCTGACATTTTATTTTCATCAGACTGTTCTGTAACTCTGCATAAGGAGGGGGAAAAGAAAAAACAAAACAAATCCCCGGGAGTTAGAGGGGGTTTATTGCTTCAGAAATATTTTAAATATTAAAACACTATGTCTAAAGAGGATAAAAGACAATGAAAAACTCAAAGTGTGTTTGGTAGGCAGGCAGAATCTTCAGTGCAGACTGCATTTAACAGCAGCTTAGACTTTCCACTGTTTTTATTTCCTATTTGTTAATGTTATTTCTGACTATTTGGCATTTCTGGTGTTGGGGAAAAGAGCATCTCTCACCCTAAGTAATAACATAGCAGTAGTCCAATATTACCCATTTTTATTAGTAGTCATCAGCTTGGTACATCATCATACAAACCAGCATTTGGAGGACAAGGAAGTGAAATGTAACCGGAGAACAGTTATTTAAAACACATGATACAAGTTTCAATTTTCTGTTAACAGCCCCCAAATCACTGCCCTGTCTGGGTTCTATCACGATTATATCACATCTAGGTCCCTGCACTTGACAGTAGCTACTACTGGCTGACCACAATGCTAGCACTGAATCAATAATAATGGAGCTCAGCACTTTCCCTGCTTTATTTCCCTTTCATATTCTTCTCTCACTTGAGAATTCATTACATGGAAAAAAGAAACAGTAACAGAACAATGTCTTCCAAGGTATATGCAATTACTTCCTCTACAGTCATTAAAAGTGTGTAAGAGATTCCTAGCATGTAACAGTTGAAATTCAAAGTTGAAAAATATAAAATAAAAATAAAGTCTTTTCTCACCTGTGAAGGTGTCCAGTAAGGTACTGAAGAGTGTTATAGTTTGGTACAGGCAGTTGTTTCAGAAGATCTTTAATTTTAATGATGATTCTGTTCAGTTCAATACAGATTGACTGCCTTTTCTTTGATTTTGGACTAGCTTGTGTAGCGTCCAACTCCTCATTAACATGCTGGCTTTCTTTTGCAAGTCCAATGAACTCATTATAAAGACGAAACAAAATCAAGGGCTCTGGAAGCTGAGAAATAAGAACATTTCAGAAACATGCTCAAAACTGAATTTTAATTTCTTTGTTTCCTTCCTGATTTTCTTCAGCTTTGTCTGGTCTAGCATATTTTCTTAGATGATGACATTGTTTAATCCTTGTTCATTGGCTCAAACCCCAATTTTTTCAAACTCCATCCCAGGTAATGAAAACAGTCCTTCCTACACCCTTCCCCAAAAATCTTTTGCTAGCCCTTTCCTTCAAAAGCTTCAGGACTGAGCATTTATCAATACGTTACTGAAATAAGATTTCAAGAAAAAAGTAAGATTTCAAGAATGTGATTGCTATGGGAGAGGTGTTACACTGCATATGCTTAAATACCACGATAATAGAGCAGTTATTTTTCCAGTCTTTGATAGTATATCAATATAATATTGATTAGTTTTAATAATCTGTCTCAAATAGGGTTTAACTCTGAATTCTGTCTAAAAAATGTTTTAACTGCATGTTTCTAGCCCTGCTCCCGTATTTAAAACAAGCAGGTTTACCTAGAAGCCACACCAACAGATCAGCTACAAAGGAAGCAATAAGACCAGAAGAAAACACTTGATTTGATTTTTTTTTTTTAATTGTAAGCCCTATTCAAAATACAGCACAGTATGATGTATGTAGTATGCTACCTTTTTACTTGAACATGTAGGCAGGGTACATTTTAGTAATTTTTCAAAGTCACTTAATGGCAATGATCATAAGATTGGAATGCTCATCTCTGACAGCCAGTGTAAGGAAAGAGGACAGGACTATGCAGCTAAGAATTATTCCTTTCAGGGTTAACAAGTTTACAGAGCTACTTAGTGATTTCACTTAGCAACATCCCACCTTCATTTTTTCAGATACGTAGTGAAACTGATTTGGATAATTCACTCATGAAGCTTTAAAGCTCCATTTTGAAAAAAAAAAAATATGGATAATCCCTCTCTAATGAATACATCACAACCTTTATGAGTGTTTCATGAAATTTTTGTTAGCAGATATTAACAGCAATCTATCAGCATCTGTCTGCATGAGAAGGCAAGAATATGGGAATCTTTTAAGCTCCACATAAGACAGGCAAATTCGCTAACCAGAAAGGTTTTAGAAATTAAAGCTTCACTAAGTAGACAAGCAAAAGCTTGTGCTGTGTATGGTACTAATATTTAAGTACCATAACACCCATGTGGAATACATATTGTAATACCAGCAGCTTTCCCTGCCCTTGTCACAGACTCCATGTGAAAATAAAGAAACCTGAAAATATACAAGGTTACAAAAATATACAAAGTTAAATATACTTATTTAACTTTCTGCTATAGGACTGCCGAAAAGGATTCTTTTTTCCTCTTGTACTGAAGAAATATACTACAGTACTTTGGTTTTCCATCTGACCTCTCAATTCCATACCTGGCGGAGATACAGCTTGAGAACATTGCTGATATCATGTGCATAGAGTTCAGAGAGCTCAACCAAATCCTTTCCATTTTCGAAAGCCTGACAAAGCTTTTCAACTCTTGATTTGGCTCCATTCACACGATAGATGCCCTGAAATTAAAAGGAGAGAACAACTCTATTTCAATTTGAAAGGAAAGTGTAGAACACAGAGATATTGCCAGTGCAGCATTAACACCCTAAGAGAAATTCTTTTTTTTTTTTTTTTTAAAAGAGATTGTCTATAAAATTTAAGCAGGAACAAATTTGAGTATACCTTGACATTGAGTGCTCTGCTTTCAATTTCTGATGTACACTTTTTGATGATGAAAGGAATGCCATCAGGAACATTTTTAGCAGCTTGGGCAAATTCCACTCCAAACAAGTGAAGCCTTCCATGAAGTTTTTTGTGCCCACATTGAATAGCTAAAGTCTCTAAACATTTTTTATGGCATGCAAGTGAACACTACAGGGGAGATAAAAAAAGCAAAGGTTTTATGCAAATTGACACCATAAGAAACATCTTTGATATTTGTCACTCCATACGTGAGCAAAAGGCAAGATTTATTAGTATGTTGCGACTCTGCTTTAAGTTCACAGTGATTATACGAGCCACAAACTCTATAGCCTTTATACAGGAAGATAATTCAAGTTTCCAAAACTCCTAACTTTACATAGGTCCCAAGCAGAAATATAAACTGATTTTCCACTTACCTCCTCACATTCAGCTCCATGAAATACCACTAAGCTGTCACACTCTCTGCATTTAGATGGAGCTCTCAGCTTCCGCAATTTGTGTGTTTGCGCTGCTTTAGACATATTAGCATTTCTAAAAGGTCCTGGAGAATTTGCAGTTTCAGATGTCAGATCATTTAAACCTGGAGAGAATTTCTCTGTTATAGTCATTCTAATATCTACTATTAGGATAGTATTTACTCTGATTTTTTAGAACTGTGCTACAGAACACAGAATTCTGTAAGTAACAGCAACCACCAAAGTAATCAAATATATTGCAATCAACATAACAGACATATTAATTATCAAAGAATCTTATATAAAAATGGAATCAAACAATGATTTTTGCATTGATAAATATTCTACTTTTCTGCTGTATTAATGGCATGTGAAAGTATTAGGATATTTAATTCGAGCTGCCCTGCAGTCAGGCAACAGTTCATTAAAGTTTCATTTTACGTATTTCAAAGTCCTGTACGAGAGGATGAGAGATGACAGTATACTTTGGTCTGTAGTGTTTCTGAAACACTTAAAGAAAAAAATACTTTGCATCAGGGAAGAATTAGTACACATTCATGGCAGAACATGTAAAATTTTTTTAAAAAAACCCCCTACTGATTCTCAGTTTCCTATAACAACATCAAACTACTTTCTAGAGGATTCTAAAACTAAAAGAACAGTAACTGGTCCTTTTTGTGTCCGGGTTTTTTTCAAGCAATTTACTTAAAATGCTATCAACAACTCCGTGAACTAAAATCCTTTGTTTTACAGATAACTTAAAATTAGCACGTGAAGTTAATTGTCCAGAAAACTTCTTAAAAGCTCAAGCATTGATTAAACAATACCACTACAAGTGAAAGCTTACATCATTAACACATTGTCATGTATTAAATCTTGATCTAAATTATTATTGCTAACCACAGATTAATTAATAGATAGAAATTAAAGTATACATTTAGGAAATAAGGACTAACTGAAGAATTTCCTAGGGGCTTTACTGAGCAAGTGCCACAAATACTTCAAAATTAGTTTGGTGAGTACTGTAGAACTATTCCCATGGAACTATTTCTGATAATCCAGTTATTCAGGTTTCAATGCCTGGGGCAGCATTGTCTTTACACAGTCAAAATTCATTTGAAAATTAGAAATGGCCTGATCAAATCTGGGACAGATGTTGCTGTACTTAGTTGAACAGGGTAGAATCTCAGGTATTACCCTAGACATTTGGATCCACTTTTTTTCAATTTTCCAATTAGCAGCTCAATGTATCCATGCATTTTACTTCAAAGTTTAGAAGTTACCTTACCTAAGTCAGTGCCATGGAGCTAAATTTAAATGCAAATGTCTGGAAGGAATGGTTAGCGGATCATTTGTTTTAACTCAAGAGGGTGAGGACACTAGACAACAGCTGCCCATATAGTTAACCTAAATGTATAAAGACAATTCTGCACCACTTCATTAAAATGATCTGAACTTTATTCTTCAGCTCTCAACCTCAAGTGGATATAACACTGTATTGAAAAACAACGCTGTTGGTTACCACAGCCTTGTTAAAGTACTTTTCTTAAGCACATTAAAGAGAAAAGCAACAAAAAGCATCTTCTGTGGACTTCAAGTATGGAAGCATTACCACAGTCTGAAGGAGATGGTGGCTCTCTTTCATCAAGATCATCTGCAGATGACATAGTACCAGTGGAAGGTGTTCGGGGAAGTCGTCTTTTAAAATCCCCTGGCAGATGAGAAAAAATATCAGGAAGCTGTAATTATCAGTTTTACCTAACTGTTCATTATATGCTCTGTTTAACACTTGCTTATCTAACAACAATATCTCTGTGACTGTAAAACAGTGCAAAGAGATCAGTATAGCAGTGAAGAGAACTGTACCTGGGCTGGCAGATGGAGAGTCCATGGATCGTGACTCACTGCTTCCCCCTGCACTTTCAGAATCACTGCACATTCCTCCACTCTGGTTGCCAACTGACCATGATCTGAATGGTGGTGGCCCTCGCACTGCTTTTGAAAAGAAAATCCACAATTCCCAATGTCAAGGACAAAAATTACTTTCAAGGACAAAAATTACTTTTTTTTAATTTAAAGACTTAACTAGTGATTATATTCAAAATAGCACAATATTGCAAAATTTACATGAGCATGCAATATAGTGAAAAAACCCACATCATATATTCCTTCAGGATCTAAGAAAATTAATTTCAGAAACTCAGTATTTGCGCTTTCACAGATGATCTGAAATCAACACAGTATTTACAAAATCAATGGATTTTCAATTGCTAAAGCTAATTGAAATAGTTTATTCCACTGAGCTTGACAGTCCTTGCTGTTTGAATTGCATCTCCCCTTTCTTGTCAAAGAATCTAGGTATGCATACAGACCGTTTTCCATCTGTCCTTATTATGCTCAAGTACATAATGCTTTATAGGCTTCAAACTTTATTAATACATTTTTAACCATTCAGTGCTACGTTTCTCACTGAGACATCAAGTGCACTTTTTTTTTTTATTTATTAGAAACTGAGCTCCAGATGAAATACAGAACTACCTTGAATATCTGTGTTGCTGGAAGATCTCTTCTCTCTAACTTTTTGTGAACGATGATAAATTGGGCTTCCCACATCATCTAATGTCTGCGCAGGAAAATCTCCTGAACACTGAGATAAGTTACCCTGTGATGTATGGATGCTGTTTGTTGACTGCTTATTAAAAACCCTTCAGGAAGAAGAAAGTAATTTGAAGGATGAATAAGACAGAAATTAATGAAAAGTAACAATTTTTAAATCCCTGGGCACTAAAAATGCTTCATTTAATTACTACTCATGAACATACATATTTGATATATAATTATTAAAGTCCAAATTAAAAAACTAAAAAATATAGACATTTCTTTTGAGTAAATGTGTGATTTTCCAGCATTTTCTCTCTGTGAATCAGCTTTTCCACATCTCTGCATAGGATCATGAGCATTATCTTGCAGACTTTGAAAAAGCAGCCTATGTGTTCATCTGAAGATCAGAATAATTCAGAAGCCACGGCATTCTGTGGTTATGCTTTCCCTTCCCAAAGATTCTCTGCCCAGCCATCAGGACTATTCACCTATAAACATACAGGTGTTAATATACTGTGCTTTTCAGAAAGCATAGAAAATATGTTGAAGCTGCCAGAGAGTCAAGTCAATCTGTTGTGAAAATCTGCTCTCACAATAAGGACAGAACACTGTTAATAGTAATTAATGTAAAAGCTGAAGCACCCTGTGGGCTAAATGGCTTGCTGGCCAAGGTTAGCAGTCAGGAAGCTGTTCCTTAATCAGTTCTACCCTATCAAGCATAAGGAAATAGAGGCTGAAAACCATTAAAATTTGCGTTCATTCAAGCTACTGTCCCTTACATTAATGCAGAGCTAAACAGTAGAAATGATCACTTCAAATACATGAAGAATCACAAGGCCGTGACAAAAATAAGGTGGGAAGAGAGGAGGAGTAAAAACACACTTCTATAAATTAAGCAGTAAATAGCTGGGAGAATCCACAAAGAGAGGGAAATTTCATGCTCATCAGTTTCTCAGGGAGCTACATAGTTAAATCCCCCTAAGTCAAAGTTCATGAGTATAGCCTAAATCAGTCTTAAAAGGCAGGAAATTTACAGACAAGAACTAAGAACCTCAGCTTCAACTTTGAATTTCCTGGCTTTTGTTGGTAGAAGTCTGACTCAAGCATTCAGGTTTTTGTACTTAGTTTCCTTTTGAAAAACGATGACGACACTTTCCTGTAGAACTGTGAAACACACAGATTGGAATGGGTATTTTGCTGCTTTAGTGCCAAGATGATTATTTTACAGCAAATTAAATGTAGAAAAGCATTTGGCATGCTGACACAAGGAGCTGTCTTTTTGTCTTGAAGCCTTTACTTCCACATTAGCTGGATCTTTCATAGATTAACAGTAAAAAGCTTGCATTTCATATATGTTGGGAAAAAAAAATGCTTAAGTTATAACATGCCCCGACAAACACTCTGAAGTATTTTTAGCCACATTGAATGAGACGAAAATTGAACAACTTTCTGCCAAAAAGTCATGAAGTGTAAACAATATGAAAGAAGCTACTGTAGCAGCAAGACCTGTAGAAGAGGAGAACTACCTCCTCAGACTTTCTAAACTGATTATCAAATACTACTGCCACACAACACTACCCAAGTCCAAGATTTACATTTTTCTTATTAATCAGTATCTACATTAAAAAAGTAACAAGCCAAGTCTTGCACAACAATTGTCAATGTTTTAGCAAGTCTTATTGCAAGAAGTTACAGTCTGCTTTGGAATTTAGAGGCAGCTTTTAATGTCAACATGATATATAATCTACCAAAAGATGGGACAAAGACAGAGAATGGTAAAGCATGGTAAAATACCAGGATTCCTTTAATTCCTCCAAAATCAACGTTTTATTGTTAAACACGTTTGCCTAGTGTTCCATTCTAAATGGAACAAGAAAATGCCACCTGCTCTTTGGGGCTTACCCATCAACCTGGGAGCTCTGGGTTTCAAAAGAGCCTGAATCCATAGGAACACCATCCTTTGGCAAGCTTTTCACAAACTCTGAATACTGCTGACCAGGGTCATAGAGTTTGGCACTCTCACAGAGGGACTGGCAGTTAACTGGAAGCGATACAACCTGAGCATGCTGCAGCTGGAACAGGTTAACCGTTGCCTGTTGGGAGAGAAAGACTTTTCATTATTTGTAGATCATTTACTAGGTATCTCACTTACACTTTGCTCAACCAAATTAATAACTCAACAGAAAACTATTTAAACAGTAATACTAGAAAAATTTCAGAAAATAGTAATGTTACTTTGTGCAAAAATCCTGGAAGTCAACTGTAAAAGCTTCATCTGTAATATAGATATTAGTATTTCTCTTCTCTCTGGATTATTGAATCCTCCCGGTAGCAAAGGCAATTCCAATGGCTTCCCAATTTGGGTTGATAAAGATAAGCAGCAAGGAGTTTTTGTTATCAAAAGGTACTTTTCTTACTCTGGAGGAAATTTTAGTCAGCACTACAATGATGAAGCAGTTGGAATTTCAAACCCAGGTGAACTCCATATTGTGTTGAGACATGAAACAGACAAAACTCTGTCCCAAGAGACAGATTAACTGAACACTTTCTTAAATGACTTTGTAACACTTTTAACTGATTTTGTCACAAGCCAGAGACCAGAAAAGGGGACACTGTGGCTGCTTCTTCAGCTTTGGGGTTGCAAAGTAGATTGCAATTTATATGTACTTGAACTGACAAGTCTAAGCTTTCTACTGGTCTTACAGGTTGGTTTTGGGCTTGCTTGGGGAGGGGTGTGTGTGTTTGATGTTTTAGTTTCCTTCCCTGTCCCAGCATTAAATTGTCTTTCTCTCATCTAAAAGAAAAATCAAAAGAACAATCTCTTGACATAATGTGTTCTTAAAGCTTTTTTAGAAATTGTGCATGTACAGTTTTGACCATCCTTTCCGTATTTACACACAATAAATTGATACATTCAATTAGCTGCAATGAATCCTGCAGTAATTGAGACTGCCATCAAGACTGGCAGGGCTCTGTGCTGAAGCATATAATGTCCATTCTCTGCTTGACCCAAATGTCTTTGTTAATGCACTAATGAAAGTAACAGGAGATGTACTCAAGCAACAGAGAAACATTACTGCCATCAATATGCTTAAGAGATATTTTACAAGGATTGTGTAGTCAGGGTGCTTGCAAGGCAACAGTTCATGAAACACCCCAAAACGTTCAAGACATGTAACTCCCCCTGCTTTTTTTTCCCCAACACCTATCAAAAAGAGAACACCACAGACAGATTAAAAGTTTTCCTTTTCTGTTGGCTTAACTTCTGTCCTTTAAAAACTTTTTACTTTAAGCAGTAACAATATAGATGGAGCTTTCTGTTACTTATATATCTGTGCAAAATATATTTTGAAAACCATGCTTACAGCTTTAAGAGTAAGATCACACTGGTAAATAAGCTCCCGAAGCTGTGTTAAAACATCACTTTTAAAGCTTTCCAAATAATTTCTTTTTTCTTCAACCTCTGCCATGCTTGCTTTATAGTGTTCATTGGCCTCTTCAGCCTGGAGAAAACACAAGTATAAAAGGTTGATGGAGTGCAGGCCTTGATACAAGAAGCAAGAATAAAAAAACCCCACACCAGACGCTTGTAATTGGAGATTCCCGTTTAGGATAAGAATCCAAAATTGCATAGCATGATTAAAATTAAAATTATGACCTGAACTCTTACTTGAATACTCCCATTAGTAAAGCATGAGTACAATCAGTGTAGGCTTAACTTAAAAAGCATGGAACAAAAACTCTTTACCTTTTGAAGAGCTTCCTCTTCCAGCCTTCGTTTTTTTTCCAGTTGCTTGCTGAAATCTTTCACAAAGCTTCCACTTGAGCTAAGATGTTCCTCCTCAGCACGAGCAGTGCAAGATTTTGCCTTTTCATACTCGTCTTGACGCTGTGTATATAGCAACTTTGCTTTTCTTAGAGCAGCTTCTAGCTCTTGCTGCAGAATGCAATGAAAGACAAAGCAGAGAAATAACTGATATTAATTTTTCAGTTATTTAATGTGATGTTTAAAGAGGCTGTTAGGCACAGGTCTGTACACTGCAGCTCCAAGTACACAGTCATTAAAAGATAACCTCTTACAAATACCAGATTGTCATGGAATTGACAGTTACGTGCTACTTTCAACAAACCTATAGACTGTGTCAATATAAGGTCATAACAGCCTAGTTTGAAAGTTGCATCCTTTTGAAGAATTTTAGACAGAACCATTAGATATGAAAGAATTACCAACCATTTTTTTCTGTTCTCGCTGCCAAAGCTCCTTGATATCTTTCCTTTGTCTATCCAACTCATTTTTCCTCCCAAGAAGAGGCTAGATAGGAAATATTAATAGAGTACATTAAAGGCTTATAAGCTGCAAGTTCATTCCTTTAAATATTCTGTGGTGTCACAAAACTTTTAAAAACCCTAAACAATATTTTGGTTTTTTTCTTTAAGCTTACCTGCACAAATTTGTTAGACTGGAGAGCAGCAGCTGTTTGTTGCCAAAGTTGATTGTTCTCAATATCATTTTGAAAAGCATTAACGAATATTGATTGGAATGGCATATAATCCTAAAATTACACAAAACACATTAATGTTCTAGCTAAGAGAGGTATACTGACATTCTAAATGTCTGTATATCTGAACTAGATTTTCAATTAAATTTAGTCAGGTATTTACGTGTGTGGAAGTCAGGTATGAATGTAGACTATTACTAATTTCTCATCTGTGTTTCATTTTACTAGGAAAAAAGTCTACAAGTCCAAATCACAAAGCATACAAGATTTTAGACAGCAAAATGCATATTGTGAAAACTAATCTGCGTATTCCACAAAAATAATATAACCAGATTTCCATAACAAATGGAAAAACATAAAATATAGCAGATCTTTTAACCGTTGCTTTATGATATAAATCCATTCTGTATCAACTTAAACATCCCCAGATTTTACTTTTGGGCAAGGCATTAAATACAGATTTAAGACGAAGATAAAGACCCTAAGGTGTACTCACCTGGTGTCCAACAACAGCTTTAGCAGTTTCAGCCATTTTTGCTAAGTTCCTAGCACACTCCACTTCTGTTAAAAAAATTTCACAGTTACTGTTTGCACTAACAGTTGTAACACATGCTAAATGCTTTTTACAGTCTTCCTTTAACAAACAGGCTACAGAAGGGACCACCTTCACTTTGTTACAGGCCCTTAATTACAGGAAATGCATGATAGTTCTGTCTACTTCAGTGGAACAGCTACTAATTTAGAAATCACATTACTGACAGTCTGCAGCACAGAGGCCTGACAACAGATTTAATTTCATCATGACAAAGCTGATTAAATGCCAGAAAGAGCCACTCACCCACACTAAGCTTTTTTTCTACCCATGCGACTACATCCTTGGTATATTTTGACCATGCTTTAGCATAGGACAGAGCCGATTCGATTCCACTGTCATTTCTCAGGAGCATGCTATCAACCTCCTCTGCTCGAAGATGTCCTGCAAAGAAAGCATTGAACACAAAGAAGTGATTTTTAGACATGACCACACACTGAGAGCAAAGCCAGTATTAGCCAACTGTGAATGCTTAAGCAGCTCTGATCTTGAGTTGGTCTTTAATGCTAGTTGACTCTAAACAGGACTGACAGAGGTTTTAGAACAAATTAAAGGGTCATAGTATTTTATCTGGAGTAGTCATATGGTTGGCATAACTTTCTTCAAGAAAGTGACCCAACAAAACACCAATCATATGATAACATACAAAAGTGCTTCAGGCCTTGGTTCTTTTTCCCCGCAGAAAAGCAACCAAGTTGATAATTTACAAGAGAATAAAACCTTTGCAACAGCTTTTTTTTTTTTTTTTTTTTTTTTTTACAGTGAAGTTTTAATGGCAGCATGGGTGCAAAAAAGTGACCAAGCAACTTCCTGAAAACATTTTTAGAAGAAATAAAACCCACATGTACAAAATGGTGTTTATCAATGTTAAATGAATTTCCTACCTTGAATATCATCCCTCTCATGCAGTGAACCCCCAGACTCCACAGAAAGATTCTCAAAAGACTAGTGTACAAGAAACAAAACATCAAGTTAGCAAAGAAAAGCTCTCAGTGAAACTGACAGGCTAACAAAATAAATGGCATTATCTTTCCCTTTCTTTTATTGGGAGATAAAGCAAACTGCACCCTAACTCCCTCTTTACTGAGGCACAACACCTTCAAACCTCCCACAGCTGTCAAATGAGACTTAATAAATAGCAAGGAATCATTATATACCTTCAAATCAACAATCTTGAAAGGCTGTGATGAAAGAGTCAACCAGATTTGTTACACAATTGAGTTCCAGCTTTACTTAGAACCCTATCTTCTAAAAACCATTTCATACAGACCTAATGTCATATACATATAACAGCCATAATTCTACAAGCCATTAGAATCCTCTATTTCTTCATCAAAGGAATAGTTATTTCTCCTATATTACTTGCATGTATGCACAGCTGACTACTAGCAGTTACTGATGAAGCCCTGGCAATCAGTACAACCTGACAATGTAATCCAATATTAAAAGGAATTTAGCACATCATGTCATCCCTACCTTTGTCCTCATCCTGCATTTTGCTACCCCTTTAGTTGCACAAGTTGAACTATTTGTAGGACTGTGTTGTACACCTGAGCGCTCAGCAAATTTAAGTGAATAAAAAGTTTACACTAGCCCCTTAAAAACCAAACCAAAACAAAGAAAAATTACAAACTACATAATTTTAAATGGATAAACTACTCTTGACAACCTTGAAGCACAGAGCAGACGCAATAGAAAGGCTAAGAAATAGCTGCAGAGTGCCATTAAGTTTTACAAGAACAGTTTGTTTCCATTTAGATTCAGTGCCGGTTTATTTTCAGACATTTGCTAAAGTGGAGCACAGTATCAACAATGCAAATAGTTTGGGTTTGTTTGTGTTTTTTAATGTATACGAAAACAGATCATAAATCATATAAAGATCTCTCAAGAACAATTGCTTACTTCACAGAAAAATCAGCTTGTCCATAGACCAAAAAAAATGCAAGATATTAATCATCTACTCCATTGAACAGAATTAAACCACCGTCTAAAAAGCTGCTCCATTCTTAAAAGTGGAATATTAATACAATTGCTTTCTAATATAGGAAAGTTTTAACAAAATGAAAGGGCTTTTCCAGAACAGGTAGAAAATGTAACCAAAGCGGTACATCAACCAAACCATTAGAGAAAAAAATAAAAATCTTAATTTAGTAATGGATCAATGTTCAGTTACAGAGAAAATTCAAACATTCCTAGATTTAGTTCAGATTGTATAAAAGCCCATCTTTTATATATATGTAAATTCTGGTCCTAAAAGTTATTTCCCATTCTATAAGACCTAACTCACTGCAGTCCTGAAAACTGTTCAATCCTTTCTCGTACATCAGGCACACAGACTAATTAGGGCAGCTAATCAAAGATCACTCATCCTTTCACATTTGCCCCACTGCAAATAGGTAATACCACATCTTCAAAGCAAACATGAACAACTACTTTTACGTATGTCCTACAACTTTTTATCACAACTTGACCATACAGCTTGCCCTCTCAAGCAACCCATGACTCATCCTGGCAGTCCTAGCAAAAATTAAAAGCCTGGATTTCAGGCAAGATAGATTTCACTTCAAAATTCAGCCAATCTCTTTATTTTTTCCCACTATTACCCAAGACTCTCACCCTGACAAGAGGCAAGTCTCTTCACACATTTTGAAATTTTTATCCTACTCCTTTATTATACTCTTAGATCTGCATAGTGACAAATAGCATTCAAATAGCTTGTTGAGTAATGAAAGGTCAGACATGTCTTGTCTCTTCCAGTGTATTCTAAAGCACTTCTGTTTTTAATTAAAAAGTATCATTGCTTCCACCTTGTATTTCTGGTTGCACTACAAGGGCTAAAATGAGAACAATTACATTTGCTAATAGGGGGCATACATATCATTTCACTTAAACTTCCAAGTGGAACGCCTGAAGTAAAGAATGTAGACTCCCCTGCAGTCAAGACAAGCGAGATCGGTGTTGTCCACCCTTCGCCTCCCTGGAGCAATCCTCAGCAGCTTAATTAGGGAAGTCCCTAACTAAACAGGCAATTAAAATCTTTCTCCTTAATCAACCTTCAAAAAATTTACATATTAAATTCTACCAAAATGTTATGTTCTATCTGTTTAAGATACAGCAAGCTGCTACGATCAACCACTGAACATAAATATCTACAGTAAAAGTTAATATTACTCAAACATTTGGCATAGCTCATTCTAATGCTCAACTCCTAGCTGGCCTCCAAATTGCTCTCTGATTTGCAGATCCAAGTGAAATGATTCATCTGTTAAATGTATCTATTTGCCTAAATGAAAATGCACTTAAGACAGATTTCTAAGAAATTGCACTATGTTATTCTACCTGCTCCAAAATTTATAATTGTTCACTTCCACATTAGGAAAAACAAGAGACATTACAAAAAGGGCTTTTGAATATAAGCTGCTGACTTCTGAAGCACGTAGAATAGAATTCCTTCTTCATTTCAGTATATACTAACTTCCCCTTGGCCTTTCCCCACCCCTGTGTTCAGAAGAGTGATCTTTTAGGCTATCATTCACTTCACAATACAATATATAAGACCATCTCATTCCACAGACATATTTTTGCAATGCAAAACCATTTCAAGATTAAAATGTTGGCAAATTCATCACCTTCCCTCTCCTGGTGAACCAATTAGATGAACTAGTACTTGTTCAAATAATCTCATTTAACTTGCATGAGATGCTGGCTTCTATACTATTTTATTTCATACTTTCTATCAGCAACCTGATTCCAAGTTTGCAGGAACCAGTTTTCTGCATAGCCTACATACTGTTCATGAAGATGAGTTTTGTAGCAACTACAGAAGTAGAAGTTGTATGATAACCCATCTTTCTCTCATGTGTCTTATCAAACATAGTGAAAACTTAAAAATACTACTTCTCAGCTGTAACTGCACAGCATTGCTATGATTAAGTCTATGTGAAGGAATGCTAAGCTTTAAGTATGTTTCAACAAAGCTTTAAAAAACCCACAATGTTAATTTCTTAACCTTGCTACAGCTTAGCTTGTCATACACGCTAATTACCAACTGCTTTTACTTTGCATGTACCTTCTAATTTTATTTACTTGAAAGTCTGCTTCTAGATACACTAAAATTTAGAACAGAAATTGGTATGAAGCATTTTCCAGTCACACCTTCAAAGTGTTTAAAGGGGAGTTTAAAATGTTCACATTTTTCTTTGACTACCTCTAAGCTGACAGTTCTCTTAGAGAATTGATGCTGAAACACAGCACAAACTGGGTTTTTTGAAGAAGAAAGGTTTATTTTGTAATGAATATTAGTCTTTAAAAGCCAAAAAGGGGTCATTAAACCTTCAGTTTCTAGGTTTAACAGGTATATTCTAACTACTCCAGCATGCGAATCATTCAAGTATCTTACTTTTCAGTATTTATTTTCACTTGATCACTTTAAAAATCTCAGAAGCAATTACAGCAGGTTATCATTTCCGTATTTAAGCACTAGCCCTGTTGTGTCACCACTAGTCTTTAGAATACACTAAAGTACTGGAAACCTTGAATACGTATTTTTCATGGGTTTAATCTAGTTCTAAGACTCAGATAACTCCAACTGTCCCAGCCACCATGAGGCACAGAGCTTCAGTGGAAATGGAAGTCCCCTTTAAAAGATCATTCCACACTCCAAGCGAATGTGTTTAGCTTACCCGACTCCTCCGAGATACAGGAAGTCCCAATGACGAGCCATTGTCTACATCTCCCATAAGGAAGTCTGAAACACTGCCAGAAAAACAAAGAATTGAATTGTGTTACTTCATTACTTTACCTCACCAAGCAATTTTGTATCATTGAAAACAAGAATTCAGATAGTGTCTAACATACTTTGGAAGTTCTACAAACCATTCTAAGAAGTGGTCTTATATTCCCTGCAATTTCTATACCATCACAGATTTCCTTGTTAAGAACAAAACCAACCAACCAAAAACTCAAAGCAGTAAAATTATTCTAGATGTGGTTAATTTAAATTAGTTTGTCAATATTTGTCCAAAAGAAAACAAAAGTTTTTGCTGTTGTTGCTTAGTCTTAATTTGATTCAGCTCCACTGAGCTCTTTAAAAACTCCTGCATTCCAACTTACACGTTTCCAAAGGTGAATGCCAATGTGTCAATGGAAGAAAATATTTCACTGAAGAGTTCTCTCTTGTTTTCTTCGTTAACGTCTTTGAAGTTCACCGCTTAGGAAAAAAAAAAAGAAAACCAAAGGGTGAGAGGTGAGGTCAATCAAGCGAGGGTGCTAGGCCTAAAGACAAATTTTATACACAGTCTCCTACAGAACATTCAGCATTATACTTTTCTGAATAATTGAAAAAACAGAGTTTTAAAAAAGATTAGCAAGAAAGTAAACACAAAAGGAAAGAAATTAACACAATCCAGACGCTTCCCACAATGAAATCAGAATACTTTTTCACTTCCTGTATCTTCCCACTTAAGAAGCAGCTTTGTGTGGGAACATGTTGGTAATGTGATGGGAAGAGAAAACCCGTTATTTACCAACAAGAGTCAAATCCCACAGCACCAGCACTGCCAAGCAGCTCACAAATGCAGTTAGATATTTGAAAAACTGTTTCTTTCCTGAGTAGAAATTTCAGAATTCAGAACAGGAGCAGTCATTTATGGGGGCACCCTCCCAAATGTACGCAATCCAGAACACAGCATTTCTGGCTTGAGTACAAGCAAAGAGAAAGATATCAAAAGGCAGCGTCCATTGCAAATGCCTTTAGTTATTAGCTCCACAGTCTGGTAAAAGCCCCTCAGTTTCCCCCACTAGAAGTGGAGAAGAAACTCAGCATAACAGTTGGTGATCCATAATAGGAAGAGCAGTGTTGCTGGACAAACTAGATGGTTTAAACTGATCAAGTACTTAGCCACTCAACACTGAGCATTTAGCATGCTTCCATGACAAACTGGAATAATGAGACAAGAAGAATGATTCATCCAGAATTTCTATTAACAGCTACCAAACAAGAAGGAGGGAGAAAGAAGACAAAAAGCACAACCATTTTTGTCCCTTTCCAACTTCACTTCTTAATCACTGGTGACAACAATACACATACAGGTAATTCACCCCCTTCATCACTTTTTGCAAAACTTGTAAAAAGGTTAATTTCTTTATCTTCCTTACATTTTGAGTACAAATATGGAAATAATAGGTGACAATGACTTCTAGAAGAAGCAAAAAATAAAATCATGTTAAAATGTTGCCTATTCTATACACATTTTCTTAGCAAATTAAATTAACAGACTTTAATCTTAAAAAGTATTCAAATTTCCTGCCAGGTGTCTAAACACTAATGGGTAACAAACAAAGAAAGTACAGTAATCTGCTCCCCCATTAGACTTCCTTTGTGAAAGGAAAAGTTTTTAACCAGTACAGTTATACAGCTAAATCCATTCCTTTCTACGGAGCACATCAACAGGCCTGATGAACATTTATATAACTATTTCTATACAAAGCTATTACAGAAAATACATATTCTTCTCATGGGCTATTTTCACAATTACTTGCAGATATGGAATAATGTGTTGTATTAAGCCTACAGAAAAAACCAATCATCACACATTACAAAAATATTACCAGTCTGTGTTGCGACGATTCACTGCTAAACTACAGCTTCTCCCACCTCTTCGTTCTGCTACACTTGGTAATTACATAAAAAAATGCCTCTGGCACCTTTGATTGAAATGAGATTTAAAAAAGGTCCACAGATGAAAATTTTTTTAACTACTATGTAAATAGCAGTGGCACTTTTATTATTTTAATTCAGGTTAGTTGAAAATCTCAGCTTTCCAGAAATAGTGCTGCTTATCCAAACTTTACATTCCAAATCATTAAGCAACAACAGTTACTATGAGACCTATTGAATATCAGCCACTAATGACTGGAAAAATCATTTGAGTGCCGTCATGAAATACAAACTGTTTCAAAATTAAAAGGAACTAAAAAAACCTGTCTATACATTCAAAGCACTTACCACTGAAACATTTGTATATCCATTAGTCGCAGTGTCTTCAGAAAAACCACACTTCTTTCACGTAGTTAACAAGACATTAATATAGAGAGACTTTCTCTAAAGAAAAGCCGTCTGTTTCGCTCTGCCTTCCTGTTCCAGGAAGAGTTTTGTTAAGCTTTACAGTTTATATGCCAGGCAAATCCTTTCTTTTCAGGATGCATCCCAAAAGGAATAATCAATCTTAAATTTTTCAGAATTACCACTTCTCCCAAAACAGGTTAGTCCAATTTCATAGTATTTCAGTAGAATACAAACAGCTTTCTTCTAGCTTACCACCAAAGGAATGCTGATGTACTTAACATCAACTTTAAACCACGCACTCTCTTTCCCCAGGACATCCTGACTGCACACAATAGCTCCTGACAACAATGAACTATAGTAATCTTGCCATGTCTGGAAATGACAACTATCTATCTATAGTTCTACTGATTTCAAAGCAAGTTTACAATTTGACAAGCCTTTTAAGTAAGATTTCAGATGACACATAATGAACTTCAGAAAAAAAATCACAGAGCAGTGATACATTAAAATCCAAATCTAGCATCTGAAATGCACATCTAGCTTATAGTTGATCTTTATTTCCAAAGCTGTCTTAAAACTCAGGTAGGCTTGGCAATCTCATCAAAAGGCTGCAAGATGCTGCAAAGTTTTAGCTCTTTGGTTATGCCATCAAAACCTTTCTGAATCAATCACAGACCAGGCTGGGGAACCCAAAACTGCCAGGGAACCCAAAACTGCCATGGAAATTTTGGAAGTGAGAATCCCAAGAGCTGAAGCACTGCCTGAGGTCACTTGAGTAATGCCTCTGAACTACAAAAAAAAGCGGCTGACAATTGTCAAGATCCAAGTGCAGCCAGAACCTTTAGAAGGTGATGTTTGGACAGTTCACAGCAAACAGCACAGCTCCCAAGCATGCAACCATGCTAGAGGCTGCGGAAGTTCACTTGCTTCCTCAGCACTCTCCCCACAGACAAATGCAGGACTGGCAGCAGCAACACCACCCTGCCAGCTGTCTGCAGAGCCTGGACAAATCAAAACCAAGCTTGCAGATTTTGCTTTTTTCAGGCCAATTTTCTCGTACCTAATAGACACACATGGTAACATCACAATCTATTTTTAAGGCAGGAATTACATCCTCAATTAATGCTTTACTAGCAGACTTTTAAGCAGTAAGCAACTGAATGACTTCTTGTAACTGAATACCTTTACAACCAATTTTATCTTTAAACTCCCAAGAATGCTTTCAAGAAACTTTCAGAACTATTTCAAAAACAGAACCACCACACAAGCAAAGAAAAAAACACCCAATCAAGACCAAAAAACCACTCCCTCTCCCCAAAACAAAGACTTGCAATATTTCTTGTTATTATGTCTCTTTTTTAAAAATGTGCAAAATAAATGGGGGGAAGAAGCCTGAGTAAAGACCAGTAGTATGGAGACTGGAAAGAGGCAGAAGAGTATTCTTGGAATCTCACAGCTAGAGAGGATCAGCAGGCTATCCAGGCTCCACTGTTCTACTTTTAGTTTTTAGTGCCATATAATTTTACCAGCCTGTACTTACTACCAGATTTGGCAGCTTCCTCAAGACAAGTTTGAAGAACTGCTTCCTTTTCCCTCCATAATAAGTTTTGCTCTGAATTTACATCACAGATACACCAACAAAATTCAAATGATTTCATCTTCCTTGAGGTATTTCATTTTGATGCAGAACTACAACAAAAAACTCCATGCCTAAACAGGAAATTTCTGTAAGACAAGTGCAATTTTCAGCTTTACCAGGAATACGTGTTCATTCTAATGATTCAGTTAAGTCAAGAGCTGTAATTTAGTGCAAAAGAACAGTACAAACTGGAATTTAGTATGGGATCAGAAGAAACGTACTCTGGGGCCATCAACTATTTGAAAGCACTGAGTGGGAAAATAACTACAAATATTATCGTGTGCCAGACTGGGAAGTGACTTCCAGAAATAGGAGTCTAAACAGGTTCCAAGCAAGATGCTTCATTAACTTTCAATCCTTCCAGGTCAAGTGAGGTGTCATATTTTAAATACGCACTTCACAAAGCACTCAAATAGGCAAGTGTAAGTAGTAGAATCCAAAGAGGCCCAGTGAACAAGTCATGTCTGAGGTATAATCAGAGAAATAAATTTGTTACATCCCATCCCCCACCCCACCATTTTCCTTCAACCTCGGTCTAAAATGGTACAAGTCTGACAGTAGCTGTTCTGCTGTGCATCATTCTCTGCAGCAAAATTCCCACAGCATGTTATAGCTAGTTTTTCCTTCAATCTGCCTAAAAGGAAAAGCATTAGGCATACAGAGCAGAACTACAACCACATTTATATCGTTCCAATTTTAAGGTCCTGAGAGGCTTGAAAGAGGAATATAAGCCCTCTAATTTTTGTTAGCATTCAAAATACTTGCACTAATTTTAAGGGAGAGTTCTATCTGCACTGGACATTGTTTACAGCACAGTGCAACTTGTCAGTTACAAGAATACTTCACAAGATAGAGTCACTGAGGTTCCAAAATTACTGTAACTGATTTGTGAAGAGCAAAAGGCATTAATTTGTTAAAATAGCAATTTGTCCCCATATGAAGTTGCGAAGACAAACTCGATTTGAAACCCTGACATTATACAAAGACTCAAAAGATAGGGGGAGGAATCACATATAAATCCCAGCTTGTTTCTATTTCATCCTCTCTTAAATAAACATCAGAAGTTTTCCATGGCAGGTTAATTTTCTTCCCAGTCATAAATCTGCCTACAAATACACAGTGCTTCCATATCTTTTTATAGTTCTGTCCTCTAATGACAAGAAACAGATGAGTCACATGAACTTCTTTCATAATGTCACATTAACACAGACGGGGAAGACAGAGGAAAAAGGATACTGGTTCTGTTCTAACAGCCCCTCACATTCTTGTAGCTTCCTGTTTATTCAAAAGCTACATTACTTTTAGTGAAATAACCACAGCTGAAAACCTGTGAATGTATGTGTTACAGATAGGCCACTGTAAGCAAATTTGAAGTCTAACATGCTTACAGTTCACCACAACATGCTGTATTTTTACTTCCACTTCATACCAGCAGTCAGTTTGAATACAAACATGGAGCAGTATGATTCTCATACAAAAACCAGCTGCAAAAACCAAACAGGTGCTAAAGACAAATCATCTTCACATATTCCACAGGTTATGTTGGGGGCAGGTGGTCTGTTTTCATGTAGCAAAGGTTTTGCTGTTCTCAGAGAAGAAGGACTCAAGTACCAGTCAGAAAGAGCTGAAGTCTTGTAACTGCCCATTTTCATCCCCAGAGATGTGTGGAATACAGTATGTGTCTGAGCAAAGACTGCCAGGCATTACCAAAACCTTATCTATCAAAGTACTTGTTTGTAGCAATGGGTACAAATATTAAGGTAGGACTAACTGAGACCATCATCTTTAGTGTGATCTAGAGTTCCCTTTCCTTGCAGTTGTGTGGCCAGTTCACACAGTCTGGATCACAGGAACAACAATTTGCCACAGAGCAAGTTTGTGTTTATTTAGCCAAAGAATCATAGAATGGTTTGGGTTGGAAGGGCCCTTAAAGATCATCGAGTTCCAATGCCCTTGCATGGCGGGAACACCTTTCAGTAGACCAGGTTGTTCAAAGCCCCATCCAACCTTGTCTTGAACACTCCCAGGAATGGGGCATCCACAACTGCTCTGGACAACCCGTTCTAGTGTCTCACCATCCTCAAAGTGAAGAATTTCTTATGTATATCTAACCTAAACCTGCACTCTTTCAGTTTAAAGCCATGCCCCCTTGTCCTGTCACCACATGCCTTTGTCAAATGTCCTTCCTCAGGATTGGCTTTTCTGGGCGCCGAGTGCACATTGCCAGGTCATGTTGAGCTTCATGCCAACCAACACCCCCAAGCTCCTTGGAGCTGCTCTCAGTCCATTCTCAGCCCAGCCTCTGTTAATGGCTTGGGATTGCCCTGACCCAGGTGCAGGACCTTGTACTTGGCCTTGTGGCCTTGACCATGAGGTTTTCATGGGCCCACCACCTCTCAAGCCTGTTAGTGTCCTTCTGGTGGCATTCCTTCCCTCCAGTGTATCAGCCGCACAACGCAGCTCGGTGTCACCAGCAAACTGGCTGAGGGTGCACTCAATCCCACTGTCCATGTCCCCAGCAAAAATGTTAAACAGCATCAGTACCAATACCAACCTCTGAGGGTACATCACTGTACTTTGGATCCTGTAGCGGGAGTCTTACAGCCCGATTTTCAGTACTGTCAAACCATTGCCAACAAGAAAATTATTCACAGAGTTAATGTAACTAAGTGGGGGAACAAAGTCAAAACTTGAGCTTAGTTCCAACTCAAGGACAAAGACTGTTACCATAACAACATCAACTCCTCTCATGCCTTTTTTTCTTTAAGAAGTGTCTCATCATACAAGATCCCCTTTAAGACAGTTCAAGTGAATTACAGCTAAGCACAGACTTTTCTTTTGCACCTAAACTTGACCAACTTGAACACATTTGACAGAAAAATGGAAGCCATAACTGCACTGCTCCTGTTCCAAGTGTCATTCTCACAACAATAAAGAATGAAGCTGCTTTCAAAATTTTGAAATGACACAATATTCACAGTGCTTTTGTAGTAGTTTTTCTTTCCATATAGAAAATAATGCAATCCCTCCATGACTGCAGCTCCTCAAACTCAATATATTAACAGTGAGTGAACTCTGCAACACAAGTGTTAGTAGTAAAGTGCAAACACATTAATTACATCAACTAAAATCTGCTGGGGGGGGGAGGGGGGGAAGGAAACTAAAAAGTATTTGTGAATATCCGCATTACCAAAAAAAAACCTTAGTAGTAAAGTTGTTTCTTCTGCTCACTATCAAGGTAAATGAACAAATAAAAAACGCAAAAACTACTCCATGAACAGCTAATCAAATCCAAGTAAAAGCAGAAAGCATATAAGGTGTTGTGTGAAACACCAAAGCATCTGCTCAGGGTTCAGTGCTATTGAAACTACATGATGGAACACTAGGCATCAAGAAGAGGAAAAACCAAGTATGGCATCAAATTCAGAAGGCTGCAAGTACTTTGGAGGAATAGATTATGTATTTCAACAAAGTGCTTAATTCTCTACTTCTGAAGTAGATGGGTAGGAGAGAGAACACAAATCTAGATCTGGAAAACTGGTTCAGTACTAGAACTACAGAAAGTGATCTTGGACTTACCATGCACTTTTAAATTGAATATAAAAATTAACAAATAGCCAACATAATTGATTATGGACTCAGTCAACAGCATTACCATGCAAGACAAAGAAAATAATTCTACTGCTTTTCTCTGTAAACTTGGACAACATGCAATTTTCTCAGGGATACCCTCTGCATTTCTACTGTTATGTATAAATCTCTAAAGCAAGTTCAGAAGCTACAGTTATTGTCCTGAGATCATTCCAAATACCGATCTATAGGAAACTCTACATAAAGCAGGAAGAAAATGCAAAGTAGGCTGCTAGTACCTGCCAAGATCAAACAAACTGGCAAAACTATGTATCAGTAGGAAGAATCCATAAGAAGCTTGGAAGGATGCAAGATCTAGGAATCAGGCAGCTAAACACCTTGGCATTGAACGCACTGAATAAGCAATGTATATTCAGACATACTAAGATAATTAGGAAACAAGACGGGGAAACCCCTAGAACAAGGAGAAACACTCAATTATGTGTCTCTGAAGGAAGGTATTCTAATTTAACACAAGCAAGAGGTGGAGATTTAACCCTACAGAAAGCTGGTTCCATAGTAATATAACAGACTTATTCCAGAGCAGGGAGAGTGGCAGTCAAAGGTTCCACAGGGAAGAATAGCTGTGGTTTATGGGGCTGGAACAATTGAGTGCTTAACTATTTGCTCCTGTGGAAACATAGGTCAGCAATAAAAAGTATTAACGTATGACTGCAAGGTACTTTTTTTGTTGCTGTTGACACCATGGCTATGATCCATCTGGTAATTAGGAACTGTTAGGCTATACAGATGTGGATTGCTCATTTAGATATTTCTTCACTTGATATAAATACAATACCATCCATACAGATTCACAGAATTAGGCAAAGATTCTTGGCAAATCTTAAAGCAGATAAATATCAGGTTCATTACTCTTTGATATTCTGCAATACACAGGTAAAGAAAAGCTCAAGGTCACAAAGGCTTGTGCTTTTAGAATTGGATGTGGGTTTGCAGTTAGCTTTCTATAAACAGAATTTTATCACATCAATGTAAGAACAAGCTATTTAATATTACTCTTCAATTAGAAAAGGCATTTTTAAACAAGTATTGAAGTATTACTCTTAAAAAAATCCCAGTTTCTTCTGTATACATAGAATTCTATCTATAGCTCCAAGCCAGAGTCAATCAAGTCACTAATTACAAGAATTTTTCAAGAACATGAAAGGTAGTAATTCCTTACCTTTTACTTTTGCAATAACTGTTCCTGCAGCACTAAGAATATCAACTGAATTTAGAGTCTGATGTTTATTTATCACTGCTTTTAAAACGCGCAGCAACTCCCCCAGGCGTTCGTGCACTACTTGATGCAGGTCATCTTGATTCTCTGAAAAAAAAGTAAAGGAAAAACTACTTTAAAACATGGGTGAATTAACACCCAAATACATTACAACCCACTTTCATGGTATTCAGCTGCATGGAATTCTAGGCCATATTGAAGATGGGCCTATTTAGAACAAAGAAATTGTTAAAAAATAGTTATACTAGCAGTTGCCAACAGGTTACTTGCAATGTTGTACATCGTTTACATATAAACTCATTTCTCACAGAAAGTCAAACTTCAAAAAAAATATACGGGAGGGAATTCTACACCAGTACCCTAAGGTTTCTGAATTAAACTATCTTTTTCTCATGTAATTTCATCAATCACTATTTTGTTAAGTATACATATGCAAAAAAGGTATCAACAGAAACAGATTTGGATTGTTCATTAAATATTTCTTCATTTGATACAAATTCTACACCATTTCTGGATATTTTAGAATGAAACAAACATTTCTGGCAAATGTTTTTAACTCAAGTATCAGTGAAACCTTAAGCATCCTTAGTATATAAGCCTAGATCTACAAAGATCTGCCTTTAAGCACATCAGTCCTGATAAATAAGCTGAATACTTAAATTATTTTGTGAATCAGAAAAATTCTCAAAACATACACTCCAAGATGGTGATGCTTTTTACAGCATATGCCTCTTGTTATGTGCCTCTACATCCCACTGTCTTAGTTTTTTTAAAAAGTAGTTCTTGTTTCATGCATGGCACAGGTTCAACCACAAGCTCTTCCATTCTGTTACAGAAGAGGTGCTGGTGCATGGAATTAAAGTTTTACATGCACTAGAGTGCTGCGTTGCAAGTTGTGGTAAAAAGCTTTCAAATTCAGGAAAGTCTAGCTTATGAAAAAGAAAAAGAGGATCTAATACAAGCTGACTCACTTCCCCACCGAGCAAAAAGGAACAGCAATGCTGTGTTGTCTGTGGCCATGATAACAAACAGGTCAATACAGACAATTAGGGTACAGTGCAAATTGATCCAGTGCTGCTCAGGGAACATTTTCAAATCAGAGCCATTTTATTTTATTGCATTCAGGCTAGAGGCACTTAAATTTTTCTGAGGAATAAACAAAGTACAATAGAGCACATCAGTACAGTAGATCACTGCTGTCAGGTGGGCACATCGGGGGACTACATACAAATCGCACACAATTGTATCAGGTGCAATAGCAAGCCTCCTAGGGACTGCTGTGCTTCAGGCTTTACCTCCCTAGATGTCAAATATCAAGATTTTTCCCCAACTCAGACTGATTTATATGTGGTCAAAGCAAAAACCTTGACTCAGGAAGTGGACTAAGGCTAAAACTTTATCTACTATTCAATGGCACTTTGTATGTTTTTTCCTGCTGGAAGGGAGTAGGAAGCTCTATCCGTAAGAGGACACACAAAAGTCTAGGAAAACCCATCTCACACAGCAGTAAATTAAGAAAGTTCTATGCAATTTGTTAAAGAAACTTAGTTGTGGCTTTATTTAAACATACACATAATGATTTTTAACTGACTCAAACACAGTCAAGTTAAAAAAATGTCAAAAGCCTGGTACTAAACAGGGCCATGATTCAGTGCTTCCACATGAGCAGCAGAAGTTGTTTATGACAAACACATTGATCTAAAGGTATACTATAGCTCAGAATTTGGAACTTATTGGGGAAAGCAATCCAGGCTTGAAGCAGTTTCCATGCAAGCAACAATAGCAGAAGCTAATGAAAGATTAGAAAATTATAAACCCCATTACAACAGTGGGTAGAATCAATTGCTTACCCATGTCTTTCAGTTATATGTAAACACATCAGAGGATTAAACTGAGTAAGCAGGAGCCAGATTCAAAGCAGAAAAAGGGTGATTCTTCGTGTAAGAGATCTGTGGAGTTTCTTGCAAAACACAGCATTGGCACAAGTTTACGTGGAAACAAGGAGAGACTAGACAAGTTCTTTTAAGTGTCCCTGTGTGTTACTGAGTCAATAAATGCCTCAGTGGGTCTGGCCATGGGTTCTGCTAGCTTGTGCCTTTCACAGCAGTGGGTGATGCTGCTTAGGAGACTACACCAGACTGGCTGCCTTCAGCAGTCCAGTCACCTGGCATCCACAACTGCTGCACCACAGCTGTTCTTATGCACTTCAGTAACTACATATAGCCTTGGTGCCTTTGAATTAATTCCTTTTGAACTTGCATTAAAAACTTCTTTTCTCTCACCTACTCTGCTCTTTACCAAACTGTTATACTAAAACAAACAATATGACTTGCAACAGCTCAAGAATTCTTCTAAGCAAAAACAGTTCAAAGGGTATGTCCAACTTGTAATTTTTATTTTTCGCTAGCTATTCACTTTTGGCAATCATTGGAGCTCAGACACTGAGTTTCACACAGCTTTAGCCTAAGCCAGTGTGACCATTCCCACCTTCTAACATTCAGAGAAATTTTATAGCTGTCAAAATGAAACCAAATAATTTTAATGGACCCTTCAGGCTTTAATCCATCAAAGCCTCAATTGTACTCCATCAGTGCAGGAATAAATTGCTGCTGGGAGTACCAGGCAGCGCCAGGCAAAGGCAATGAGGAAAATGAAAGTCAGTATTGCTGTGCTGATGCCCACAAACCCAAAGTGCATCAGTCAGGATAGAAAATGTACCTTAAAATTATAGTAACATGTTATCTTCAGGGGTTGGGATATATAAAGATAATTCAAATTGGTTCACTAAGAAATGCCTAGCGTGTAGATGTAAGTTTTGAAGTACTTAAAAAGGAGACAGTCTATTAGACTGTTAGTCTAAGGAGTTAATATCTCATCTCTTCTTACAGATCTCCAGAAGTAGACAAATACTCCACAGTCTTTCACTGGAACTAATGATTTATATTGGCAGCACCGAAACTGGCTTTTATGAAGGCATTTGAAGGCTATATGCCACAAACCTTCCCCATCAGCTGCCTCTGTCTAACCAGAACATGTGCAGTCCTCACACAAAGGGCATGAATATTGTGGCAAACAGACTAGAGATCGTCTGCACAGGTGCATCACTGGACTAGAACCGCATCTCTTGCCTAGCCAAGATAAAAGGTGTCCCTGTCTCCTGCTGCACAGATGCTTACTTGTGTCTGGAGAGTTCCTAATCACATGATCAGGAATACCCATACCCCATAGCCAGATTCTTCTGACAATGTGGTGGGTAGACTTTTGAACCCCTAACAAATAGGGAAGAGCAAACAAGGCCATAAAGCAGCCAAACCAATCTAGAGATTACTCTGTTTAAGAGTGCTCAGGAAGGAATGTATCACAGACATACATCAAACTGCATAAATTACTCTTTGGAGTTCAGCGTGACCTGCAACTACAGACTTGTCATTATATGATAAAGTCTCTTAAGGATCCTTACAGGTTAGGTGAAGGCAGAAAAAAAAACCCATAAGACTTATTAATGTGTATCTAGTCCCAAAAAGCAGTTTCTTAGTATTAAAATTTGATAGTATCCTATCAGAACAATAGAGTTGGGGAAAAAAATCAAATTAAGTGGGAGGGGAAGAAAAAGAAAAAAACCAAACTTGAAGAGGACACAAGTCTCTTCAAGTCTGAAACAGAAGCAGCAAGCTTCAAAGGGAAATGGAAGTTAAAAACATTGGCTGAGTTGAATTAGATGTTTATCATACCATCCAGGAGAACACTATCACTAAAATAATGCACTCGAGCACAATTATTTGTACTCTCAAATACAACGGTCTGGCTACACCCAACTGAGATTTCTTTGTATTCCATCACGGTATCATTTGTTTACAAAATATCTGAAGCATTGTTTCTCTGCCTCCAGAAGACAAAAGGTTTGTGACACAAGTGGTGCTCGGGGAGAGGTGGGGGCAGAAATCATCAGGAACCACAACTACAGTGCATTCAGTGATTGGTACCAAACAGACACTAAACCAGAGATTTCCTGTTCAGGACAGATTTAGAAACTTAGGTAGCAAAACAATCTAAATATGCTAGGTCAACAGAAACACAATTTAATGCTAAGAAGTCCAAAAATGGCTGAGACTAAAGCAAAAGTAGGGCAGATACTGCTTACAGTGAAAGGACTGCACGAGGAAGCGTATCTCCAACAAGTTCCCATAGCGATTCAATCTGACATAAGTAGTCATAAAAAATACTTACTTTCAGGGTTTTTTCTGTCCCTTGTATCACCGTACACATTTATCTACATGAAGTCAAGCATGAAATTCTCCACCAATGGTTGCTCTATTGTTTTAAAATCTCTCAAGCTTAATAACATGAATTGCAATACCATGACTAAGATTATGACCGCCGGTGCTCCTGCAACACATAGGACCTCTCTGGGCACTTGAGTTCAGCTGTTCACTCAGAGGACCACAATTTCCTGGAATCTTCTGGACTAATGAGTCAGCCCCTTACCTCTCAAAATGAAGAAAACAGCTCTTAAAACTGAAGGGGAGAAGAAGGGGCTTGGAGAGAGCTCAGTAGCCTATCTGCAAATTTTTCATTAGGGTTTAAACTGTCATTTACAATAGCTGAAAAAAAGCTCTTCCAAAATGAAAGAATACTCTGTAGGAGAAGTGGAGAGAGAACAGGGTGAAAAAAGCATGTATTCAAAACTGACAAACCTAATGCACAAGAATGACAGTACAAAGCAGCTGGGAAGTCTGTCAGGGTTTGCCAAGCCATCTCAGTAGCACGCTTTTGTCATTAGCCTCCCACTCCTCAATGGTTTTGGTCACCACATTTTATAACCACTCATCCATCTTTAATGTAAAAACACCAAAATCTACATATTTTCTAATTTTAGGTATTTCTCAAAGGGAAAGCTTTGTTTAGTAAGTTACTAAGCAATAATGGCCTTACAGCTATGGATTCTATTCATGCAAAACAAAATCAAATTTGCTCATCAAGCTTGTCAGCGCCAGTCACCGTCCCTGCCAAGTCAGGGCTGGTCACAATACACACAGTCAGGAAAGGCACTGCTGTGTCAGTTGGCTGGCATTCTTTTGTCTGACCTGATTTATTGTTGGCCCAAATGTTTCTGAAGCTGTTTATGTCAACAAATGTTTGCCAGGACAAGTTTAAACACAGAGTAACAGTTTTCCCCTCCATAACCTACATTGCTGTTCAGACCCACGCAGAAGAGCTTCTCCACCTAGAACATTAGTGCTTTTTAACAGCAGCAGACTATCCCTCTACCACCAAATTTCCACCAGTCACAAGAGAAAGCAAACCACTACTACAACTATTGTTATGCTGTGGCTAAAAGTTTGTTTAGAACTGAAGTTGATGACACTGATGAAAGACATAGTAAAAACCTAGATAAAACAACTGAAAAGTAACACATCTGAAAAAGTCTTGAAGTCAGAATACATCTGAGACTTTCAAAGCAGACATTCTAGTTCATACCACCTAATAAGGCCCTACTTTCCATAAAGAAGCTTTCTACAAGTAGAAAGGTATGATTAGTTATGTCATGTATTCAATGGCTTTCAAGAATGTTAGTGTGGAAAAACCTGCCATGCCTACTCTCTACAGCCACAAGTTCACAGAGACCAGTCTCTTTTGCCGGGTGTGGGGGGAGGGTGCAAAAACCACATGAACTAATCTCACTGGTTGTGAAAAATATTACTATAAACAAGGTAACTTGGATTTTGCACAAACATTTTCTCTATCTACCTTTGTGAACATGATAAAATGCCTTGACTATGGTAAGTGCCTACCACGTACTCACTCACTGTACGGATGCTACCACTGGAATAAATGCAATTGCGGGAGAACACGCAAATGCTGGTTGTAACCAGCACTCACTAGGTCTAGTCCTCATTTTGAGAATTCCCTTTGGAAATCAGTTGTCCTGGGATCAGCTGAAGAGTGTGTACTTCAGCTCCCTTTTTACTTCCACTGAAATATAGGAGTCTCAATTCTGGCTTTAAGTACCACTTCACATCTTCTGCATAAATCCCAATCTCTTGCAGGACAAAGGGAGAAGTCACACAAAATAGTCTTCCAGGATGGTGGTGTGAACAAGCACACAAACCGTGAAACAATTTTTCCAATATGTGAATATTTGGATCCAGAACTTTTTACTAACATTTCATCTTATGGAATGAAAACAGTCAGATCCTCATCACTTCCAATCTTGGAAGGATTCAGAAGAAAGAGGTTTGAGTAACCAACATTTCAATCTGCAAGCCTAGCATCTTGGCTAAAAGACTGTCCACGCTTATTTACTAAAAAACTAATTTTGGACTTAAGGTAAATTACATCCTGTTTCTATTATGTTATATAGAAGGATTACATAGTATCACTGGTTATACCACCTAGGGGAGGAGGAAAAATCAGAATTGGAATGAAGCTGATCCAAAGTAAAACAAACAAACTAAAATTACATTACTATCCTCTTCATTAATGTCCATACTGCATACTAGGAAGCTGTCAGCACTCAGGTCTGAATCTGATCCAGACTATGAGATTTTCAAGTGAGCATCACAGCAAAACAATCATACAACAATGAACTGCGTGGAAATCACCTAATTTCTCTATCTGCAGTTTGGGAAACAGTCCCGGATTAAAGCATCATTTTAGTTTTGGTCTCCTCTCCCTGTCAGCCCCATTCTAACATAATTCACAGCCTGGCACATTTGTCTGATTTAACAGAGGACATTACTATGCTCAAAAGACCACAAGAATTAATCAAACACACAGCAAAAACACATTTTACATTGTGGTTTGACCACAGCAAAGTTATCTATGTCACCCGTATCTAGTCTAGTGTCAAGGAACCTTTTTTTAAGGCAATAAACATACAAGCTAAACATGATTTTCATTGATTGTATAGATGTAAAATGAACAAAACTTTTTCCTTTAATGGTGGTTCAGATATTTTGTTTGTTGATGGCGTTCAGGAATGATGACAAACCAGCAGTCTTAGCTACCATATTTCTTCCTTTATTTGGCTACATTCTGCAGATATAAGGAATGAAACATTTTAATTCACTAAGAACTAAAAACTCGGGGAATTTCTGCAAGAATTTATCCTTGTAAACTCTCTAGCAAGGCTGGAAGCTGCCAAAGACACAAGTAAAGTCATCATCTCTCGACCCTATGTTATGATGAAGAATGAGAAGCTACCTATCCACCCCTCTGTCAAGAAACATTGTACTTGAAGCCTCCAGAATAGGCAATTCTAGCTTTTTTGTTAATCAGTACCATGGCAACCCCAGTTGTCATGGCATCATTAAAAGACACCACACCCAATTCACGTATTCTTTGGCAACATGTGCTCCAGAATCCACTGCAACCAATATTTTAATCACGTTATATTACAGCAAAAATGACAATTTATGGAAAATAATCAGTTAAGCAATTATTTCAATGAAGAAAACCTAGGGACACGTGAAACTTGATTAAGAATGAGGAAAAAAAGTAATAAAAATAGTAACCCAACTTTCTACATTTGATAATAAAGCATTAAAATTTGGTAAGTTTGTTTGGTGGGGTTTTGGGTTTTTTTGAGAAGAGCAATATACTGACCTGATTAAGTGAGAATTTATTGACATTTCCTGCAAATAGCTCATTGAGTACAGCACATTTAAAGTAGCAATGTTTGATTTCAGTTTTTATATGCAAATAATGTTTTTATAATAGAAGAAAGCATTTAACATTTAGCAAGTCAGTTACCTATTTACTGTTAAACTACTGAGTTTTATCTTAAAATTAGGTTGTACAAGTTAAAGATGAAAAGCACCTGGTATTTACATTTTATTTTGTATTTTAAGGGTGGAAATTCTCTCTTTACATTTTGAAATAAATAGGGTGACTGTGCAGGCTTGCAATTTTTGCAGAAAATTTGTTCTTGAATAAAACAAAAGTATCCCCCATTAGTTCTACCTTTCAGGTTAAGATTTCTAGCATCACGACCTTTTGTTGTGTACCACAAATATGCAAACAGCTTTGTCATTTGCCATCAGGGATTGGCCAAAATACATCAATCTATCCATGTAGATTCGACCATTAACCATGCTGATTAGCTTCTGATGTGACCTTGAGCTGCAGTGGGTTTTGTTTTTTATTAAACTGGGCTAACATTCCTACTCCAGTTACAGACCAATTCTGTACTTGTCAAGTCAAAACTTACATAAGAAGTCCTTCTTGAATACAGGTATAGAGCAAATAAAGACTAAATTCATTTTCAGAAATTAAAGTTGCAAAAATAAAGATATCTTAAAATAATCTCAAAAAATCAATAGAATAAGTGTACATGCAAAATACATCAGAATAACCAAAACCTTGTAATTCTACCTACACTGAAAGCAGTTACATATTTTCCTTCTGTTGGTTTGTCAACTGACATCAGCAGAACAGTTGTTACTTCACATTCATTTCACATTTGAATTCATAGATGAACTCCCCATTTGTGTATGTGGGGAAGCTTTCCAGAAAAAAAACTACCACAATGCAGCTTTTCATTAATCTATTTCAGTATGCTGCACACTACGTTGCTTCAACTTTTTTATTCTACTAGCCCTGATACCAGTCAACTAACCTAGATGTGTTCAGCCATGCAGTTTAATCTTTAGAATACATTAATCTTTTATTAACCCAAACTTTAAAGACCAGGAACAAACAAAAATTGTTAGTGTTTCCTTATTTACCTGTTTCTGACAAATGAGAGTAAAAACACTATATGGCCATTGTAGCCACCATTCATATCATATAATTTGCCTGAATCTTCCAGGAAATGAAGAATAAAGCTAGGTGAGGATAATGCTTCAGAAGTTTCAGAACACAAGGTGGATGTAAGATTACATTCTTTATGATGAATACATTTGCAATAAGTCTGAGCAGTCACAGTTCACCAGAAAGTGACATCCATCAGGACAGGTGACTACACCACTAGTAGTGACTTGCTACTTATTTCTTATCCAAAGACATTTCACTAAAACTTTGTCAGTCACTGGACTGAACAGCTGCCAATGTAAGACACTTTAAATAAACTATCTTATGCTTTAAGCAACTATGTTCCTTGCATGTTGGTTCAAGTTCTGAAAGCATATGAAGTCATAGCCACTCAACATTCATAGCACAAATTTCTGAAAAAAAGAGCAAGTCAGAAAACAAAAGACAATCCCCCGCAATTTGATCACCCCATATCACACTGGCACACAGAAAGGGTAGTATGAAAGTTATGATTTGTTCATTCTAAGTAAAATAAATTTAACCTTTGCTAACCCACATCAAGAGAGTATCAGACAACACTCAACCTTTAGCTCATTTCAAATTTAGTCTAAAATACTGTTTGTTCTACATGGCTGCTCCTTCCACTTCTAGCCTAAGTCACTGATTGGATGAAGAAGCTATTTTACTGCTGCCTGCCCACCTAGTTTTCAAAAGACCACACAAAGCCAGGATTATGAGATTATATGCTGTTAAACAAGATGTGCATTACTTTGTGCATTTATTTTAAAGGATCTTTTAAACACAATTATGGACTACCATAGGATGTGATAGTAGTTCATTTCTGTTTTGTTGATTAAAAGAAAAAGTTGATAAAATCAACTTAGATATTAAGTGGTATTCAAACCACTAAAGCAGCACTCAGTAACATTGTCAAGAAAACTGGTGAACATAAAGGATTAAGGATTATCTGAAGTTCCTGCATTGAAGTCCTGTTGAAACAACCACCCAAGAGAGTAAAGCCTGACTGCAGTGTCACTCACACGGGTGACACTGAGCTGTTTGAACGCTCCAAAGGAAATACTTTAAAAATCTTCCCATTTCCTAGACTCAGAAACAGGCAATCCCCTCCGCAATATAATGTTTTGGTATCAGTTATTTCACACCAAAACATCTTTGATTTTTTATGAAGTGAAAACACAACAATGTTGTCATTATCACAGTAAGTGATGTCAGACTGTTGTCTGCACACTCTAAAAGACAACAGTAACTCACTGCGCACCTTGTTATTAATTTTTAGTTGAGTACTATGTCTTCATAAATACCTTGCAATGGAAAGGTGAAAAAGACAAACCACAGAATTTATTTGCTTTGTGGTTCTGGATTTACACAGTTGTTCCTCCCTAGTACCACTGAAATTGTCATTCCAGCTAGTCAACACTACATTAAAAAAAACCCAAACAGAAAAACCAGCCAAACCAACAAAAAAATCCAAAGGATGCACAGTCCAGTAAAAGCTACAGAATGTGAGAACTATAATAGAAAGAACTTCTATTGAAAGAACTACTATTTGAATAGTAGTCCCATACATTTAATTCTTCATCTAATGGCATGCAGCATTTGATGTTGCAGCTCAAGCTTCTCTCGTTATTAAGAATCCAATTTATTTATATGCTCCAGACCTACTGCTATATTTCCAAATTAAGTTCTCAGCCACCTTTTCTAAAACCTTATGTCTAGTCATTATCTGAAGCCAACTACAGCTAGAAAGAGTTCTCCATTCCTTCATGAATGTTTGCTTGCCCTTAGCACAAGCTTACACATGAATACCAGAAAGCATTTAATCTGACCACTCTGCAGTCTTAATCCTACTTCTTCACTACTGGCATAAGCTATTTATCACTGTCGCTTTCTCAAGGCCCTTCACAAACTGTCTTCACTCAATTATCACAATTCATGTACACTACTAAGCTTTCAGATAAACAATTTGCACCTTACCCAACGAAGCACAAAGTGTATATGACTATCCCTCCAAAAAGCTGCCTCCTTCAACTGCTCGTGTTGGGAGTCATTAACCTACCTGTGAGCTGAGACCACAGCCCATTTTCTTGACCGGGTGTTTTCAGTTTCTCTGCACCTCCACTTTAGTGATCCCAGTAAATGCTTTTTTTCCAGTTGTCAGTACTGAAGAACTTCTGGACAGACCTTTCAGTTTCATAGTTTTGGTAGCACAAAGTACATTATATACCCTCTATATCATCAATGAATGAAAGAAAAAGTACAAAGGAGAAGCAAACAAAAAAAAATCAGACAAAAAAAACCCACAAAAACCCCTCAGAGTATTCTACTAAAGAACCCATTTATACCACTATCAAAACAAACATCAAGATGAATTTGTGAACACTGAACAGACTTTAAGCTAATGCCTCAGGAATACCATGTCCATAACTATTTCAGCAACATTTGGTCTTACAAATAGAGCTAAGAATGTGCTGTAGTCCCAAAGCAGAACATTAACTGAGATGTGACATTTCTTCACAAGCTCTAAAACAATCACACCTGCTTAAGCTGGAAAAAATTTAATACAATACTCAGAGAAGAGCACCCTTTGGAAATGCTAGGCTACAAAACTGAAATTTGGCCCCAAGTGCTAAAGATGTCAAAGCCTCTTGTTGAAAAGGCATGAGGTGAGAAAGGGGATACATTTGTGCTTTAACTCCACCATACAAATACACTTCCTGCAATTTACTGATCTACAATCCTGCAATTCATTTTTTCAATTGTTTTTAATGCATCTTTGCTGAAACTTTCTCACCAGGCCTTCTGCTTCTTCCAGATTTCTAAAACTGGAAAAGGATTGAGACATTACAAGAGTTAGAAGAAACACTTGACTCTTTCCAAAGTAAGATCCTCCCTTTCCCTTTTGCATGCTTATGTGGCAACATACATAATCCCACATTCGTTATGTCTCACAGATAAGCAGTACTAACAGAACTTTCAGAAATGTAATGAACTGCTGCAACACCCACCTGCTGGCCCTGAACCCGAATAATAAACATCAGAGAATCAACACATTTGAGAGGGAACACATTACTGAAATAGTGTAACTATCTGAAGCAGTCCAGTCATGACAAAGAAGACAACACTGAAGAGGTAAATGTTGTCAATTTAAGGTTAAAACTAGTTTATCAACTAAAGATAACCAGACTTGGCAAATAAAAATTCCAACATACTTTTAAAAATTAGTCCAATAAAGTATGCAAAGAAGGAAAAAATGGTAAAAAGGAAAAGTACTTTGTTTAGCTAAATCACAGCCTCTACAAAAAAAAAATCCTCAAATCCTAGGTTTTGCAGTTACACTGTCCTGTAAGGAATGTCATTAAGATGAAAGTCTAACTCAAACACAACTATTTTCTACAGCCTTATATGAGTCACTTCAATCTTCTATAAAAAGGGACACTTTAGGCAGATAAAGGAAAGAGTTCCCATAAAATCCCTACTTTTCTTAAAGGGAAACAGCTACCTACTAAGACCAAGGCCCAGGCTCTAAAGCAAATCTCCTATCCTGCCATGCAGTTCTAACTCCAATCCATTAGCAGGACATTAGATCTAACAATCAAATCACGGCAACTGCCAGGTTGTTGAGAATTAAGAAACAAGTCAGCTTCAGTTCTGTGACCAAATTACATAAATAGGAAGAACAAACACTTCCAATGAAACTGGTGGAAAAGGAATGTTTTAGTCTATGAAAGCTTCATGAAGCCAAGATCATTAAGATGACAATCACAACTTTCAACTCCAGGCTGTTAGGCATACAGAAATTATTTGTATTGATGTTTTAAGTTGCAACTTTGATAAATTAATGCATCAGAGAAATGAGAAAATGGAATATTTTAGTGGGCACACTATAATACATTTCGACAAGAGCAGAAAATTAATTTAGGGCAAAGGATTGTTTGTTTTTAAACACATGAGCTCCTACATGTACACGGGAATTGCTGTTTAGAACACAAAACTTCACACTGGATATGGATCAAATCTTATATTTCAGGTGTTAAGGCAGAATTTCATTTCTTAAGCTTCAAACTATATTAGAAGAATTTTTGGTCTCAAAAGGCCTAGCTTTACATTTACTTTCAAAACAGAAAATCTGACTCTTCCTCACTAGTCACCTTGCATCTTGCTAATCTTGTCATTTCAGTTTCATTACTGTAGTTGCTGTGATGGAAAGAGAAGGTAATTCTAATTAACAAACTAGCAAAGGCTCTGAGTGTTTTGAGGTCCTTCAGTACATCAGAAATGCAAAGATGAGAACGGAGGAACGGAGTTTTTCCTTGTACCATTTTTTTGCACTTCAAAAACAACATAAAAATGGCAAATGGCCACGCTTTCTCATAAATAAATAGTTGAGAGTTTTCCTAAAGAGAGGTATGTTAATTAAGTCAACAAAAATATCCGGACTGCACATAAGGGTTGATTTTACATTTTAAACATTCACAGGCCTTCAAGACACACCCCCCCTCCTGACTGCTGATCTTAGACACTATAGCAACAAGTGAACATTTGTTCTGAAGGAATGTGGAGTATGCAACTGGGGGAGGGGTAGTACTATCAGCCACAAACTTATCTCCTGGTCCACTAAGTTATTATTTAACTTCAATCTTCCCTGAAACCGAAGAAACAGCATTTACTATCGAACATTAGCAACCTGCATTTAACAGGCAGCTTACACTTTGACTATGAAGAACACTGATTTGCTTGAAATCAACTTCAAGAGGAGGTTGTTTTTTTCCTCTTGTTCAGGAGTGGAAACTGCAGAAGTGTTCCATGACTGCAGATGAATTAAGCAGTGCTCTACCACTGCAAGGCAAAACAAAATGCCCAGCTCCTCAGGCTCTGGTCACAGCATCTGAAAGTCCAAGACTCCCTAACAAAGACCTGCAAGATAGACTCAAAAACAGGAGGCTTGGGCAAAACAGATTGCAGAATAATCTGGAGTGAAATGGAAGGAAAGGTGAAAAGTTCTCTCTCACAGCTTAAGTGCAATATGCCTGGGAAAAGCATGTTTCCAGCTATACAGTCAAAGTTTATGGGAGACAAACTACTTTTTGTTGGATTGTTACGGATTTGTCTTCATTCACTCTGAACATCAAACTTCTGCTTTCTTTGCAGAACTTCTCAAGTTTGAGGAATCTGGCACTGGACAGGAACAGGATTCACAACCAGGGATCTCAGTGCTTTCTGTTCACGAGAGAGACCAGGAGAGGAAGGTGGGAAAGTAAGGGAAGCATGGGAAAATGACCAGATCTGTGGCTTGCTGCGGTCCCAGAGCTCCACTGCGAGAAGTTCATATGCCTGTCTAATTTTTTTTGAGTTTTGCCATAAAAAACCACCAGAAGCTGTTAAAAAAACCCACAACCACTACTATTAGCTTTAGGTTCTTAATTTTACTTGTTATAAAAATTAAAGGAAATATTTATTTTCTTCTTATTCTTGATTACATCCTCTGTATCTTTTAGCTTGAAAGACTATTTCAATTTTATTTCAATTTTTAAAATTGACTACGTCAATTTTAAATTGACAGAACTAATATTTAGCAGTGACTACACAAAAGGTGTATTAACAAAATTCCAAGTCAGAAAGATGGGAAAGACATAGGACTTTGCATCCAAGAAGCAGGTTTTTAGAAAGTTAAGTTTAAAAGAGGCTGTCAAATTCAAATATGCTAAAAGCTCAGAGCCAAAGTGCTTGATTAATTTGCCATCTACAAAGGGCATTTTCTGCTTGCTGCTCTCCCCACCATCATTCCACCTTTCATATACTCCTGTCAAGCTTAGCATTCAATAAAAGAGACAAACGAATTGGTACAGGGTTTAGCAGTGTATGGTGTGATGCCAGGGTGAAATGCCACACCAGCTCTGCCTAGAGCCTCACAGTCTTGTTCCATTTTAACCTCTGGCATCTCATTCCTTTGCCAGCCACCTTCTTCCTCTTTGCTGGTACTCAGTACAACAACTCTTACAGTCAGCTCATGGAATTGATCTGGCTAAAAACTAGTTCCTTTCTTCCTAGGACTAGTTTTCAGGCAGGTCTGCCCTCAAAACTGCCTTGCTATGCAGTCACCAGAGAACTAGTGCTGTGACTAGAGGTCACAGCAGCTCACACTTCAGTTTCTTCCATAAGTTGCTGTGGAAATAAACTATCAGCATGTTTAAAAGAGAGTCCTAAATACTGCAAGCTTTATAATAAGAATACAGCAGTTTTAGATGCATCTTGTAGATTTTAAGTTACAGAACCACAGCAACAATTCAGCTGTTGGTGGGTAGGCAAAAAAAGGAATGTCAGCAGGAGCACCTTCAGAAGTTACTCCTTCCAGCTGCCTTACACCAGTCCCAGCCTAGTTTAGTCCTGGCCTCTCTGCCACTGCAGCTCACAAGGAGACATCTGTTAACTATGCCATGCAAACAATAACATCCAAAGTAGCAAATACAAATTGTCAGGATTCACCTTTTAACACCTAATTTGGTTCAGCAAGAAGATGAACAATCTTATTACAGGCAGATATATTTAAAACTTGTGGACCAAGTTTGAATAGAGTTACAAAGCACAAAAAAGTTCACATTTTAGTAATAGATCACATAATTATTCTTCAGATATTGCAAGTATATTACACTTTGGTAGATTTTGGAAACAATAAACATTAAAATTCCACTTTAGACTATTTGTCAACATCCTCCAATATTTTTAATTCTGTAATATAAATTACTAGCTACTAGCTAGTTTGTTCTCCCCCCCCCCTTTTTTTTTTTGGTGCTACACGGAATAAGAGAAACAGTGTGCTACACTTTACATAGATTCCTCTGCCTTTCTATAACAATCCTCAAAGGTCATTTAATAATTCACAAGCAGATTGTTTACACATTTGAGAATCACTATGTTCTCAAGAGTCCCCAAAAGTTAGCTGCCCTGGCAGCATTTTACTTTCCCTTCTCTCATAGAAGTTTTTTATTTATCACACAAAATACTATAGAGCAGAAAACCAGCACCATCTTCCAGAAAAAGTTCAAAGAAATCAGTCCAACTTCTCTCAAAAGAAAACAACCAACCCCCCATCAAACATTCCTTTCAGAAACTGTTGCAAAGGTAAAAGTTTATCAGATCCCTGTTTAGAAAGTTTGCCCACCTACCACGCATTCATAGTATGAGGTGTCATTAGACAAGTAAATACATCTAGTTTAAGGTGTATCAAAGACAGTACCTTTCACTGAGAAACATCAAAATTGGTATAAAGAACAAACATCAAAATTACACCTGGTATTATAAATTATCATAAATTCAATCTGTAATCATCACTGCAATAGCTAATGAACTTCAGATTTCCCTAGCAAAACAGGGCAAATTGACTTTCAAATGCACTGTCTCAGAAAAAGGACATTAATATTTCAGACTATATGAAAATAAAGAAATAAAAAACATGCTAAAAATACTACAGTGCCTTAATCATACCAAAAATACATTATCAAGCCAGGAAGGGCTGAAGAGAAATCATTCATCCTTGAGCTTCAGGCACTATATTCAGTAGATGGCTCCTGGCTTTTAGCGTAGCATGAGATTAACACCAATCTCCATGGTGTTAAAAGAGAGTTTTGAAGTCACTAGAGATACAAGTTCCTTATTTTGAGGAAACTATTTAACTTGGCGCACCTCTAAAATTGTCCCACTGGACTGAATATCTTACCCTTCAAAAATAAGGAACTGACAAGTTTCAAGTTAGGTAGCATTCCTGATCCTTTTGAAAATATTGGTGCTGCTATACAGAGGATGCAAACATTCCTGACCAGGCCATCCAGCTCCACCAGTATTTTCACTCCGCTTCAGTTTGAAAAAAAACAACCAACAACAAACCAAAACCCTATCCAACTTGAAGAAACCAGACAAAATCTGATCCTCAGAAAAATCTGTGAGGAAAGGTAAGACCTTTATCTTGCTACTCTGGTTTCTAAGATACCTGGAAAAACGGTATACTAACATTTTAAAGAGAACTACAATTTACATTAGTTGAAGTTGGGATGAACTTGAGGAAAAAAGTTTTTGCTCATGAAAAGGATGCAGAATCACCCACATGAAGCACATAATATCACACTTTGAAGATTACTTCAAAGTTTGTGATAAAGTAAGCAATAATTCCAAAATGTATTCTAGAGTACAGTCAAGAAGACTATATATTAAAGTGTAATTACTCCTGCACTTTTAAACCACATGCAAATTTTAGCCTTAGAGCTAAAATAATGAAACATAATGAAACACAGTATTTCCCACAGTCCCAAGAGTAGACCCTACAGTATATATTACACTCCTAAAAAAAAAGTTGATATCAGAAAACTAGTAGCTAACTATCTTCAGAGTCACAAAACAATGTAATACAAGTAAAAGATATTTTACTGTCCTAAATATTCTTTTGTGTCATCCTTTTAAACCTGAGTAAATGAATTTCATTTGAGCAAAGACCACAGTGGCATCATTTGCCAACAGTAAAATTTACTATATACAGTAAAAGCACAGACTGTAGTCACCAATCTCATACATAAATACTTATCAAATGGATTCTCAAGTTTGCACATCAGTGCAATAAGCAATACTATTTTTGCACTGAAAGATTCTCCAATGCAAGTTTACAAGTTTGTAAGAGGTAGCTCCTGCATATTTAGTCCCAAAAAGTGGCTTACATGCTTTCTGTACAACTTGTATGAGGTACAGGCACTTTTTGCAAAGCTTGGACAGTATATAACAATTACCCCGCATCTCCTATTCTCCAAAACAACATATTACACCTGTAGAGAAGCTACCCACCCTCAAAATTCAACATCAATTACTTGCAGATGCATTAACCCTTTGCTTTAGGACAAGAACTAAGGACTCCAAGCTACAGGATTTACCTTAAATATACCTCACACACTTCAAATTCTTAAGTATTTTCAATCCTGTTGGTCAGGTTATTAATCCTCAGCAGGTCTCCATGGGAGGCAAACAACTTCTCAGTTCCTAAAACCTTCTTTACCATGGGAAGTTACTTCTTGAGCGCTACTACCTCTGAAGAGCACAGATGGCTCCAGACTTTAGACTGTACTTCACAGCATGTCCTACCTGGCCAAAGAGGGGTGCAAATTGAAGGCAACAAATAGATTTACACACTCTCAACCAAATGTTACTACTGGAACTCAAAGCACAAAGAGAAAACTCATCAGCTTTCAAGCCATTACACTTTAACAGTTTGCACTTGGGAAGTACATCAAAACTGAAAGAACTAAACCTGGGGCACCTCAAGAAAACAAAAGGCTGTCAATAAAACTGAACAGTCAAATGAACACTGCTAAGAGCAGCACAAATTACAGGTAATGATCTGAGTCCTCTAAGTATTATTTCAACATATACTCTCAAGCCTGGCCTTCCAGGCTTGAGATTGCTAGGGAACTGTTTTCATTTTCTTCTCATGAGAAAAGAAAGAAGATTGGCTTATTTTGAGTCTCCTTAATATATTTCAATTATCTCTGACTTCATAAAGTATGACTGTCACAAATGAAGACAATTTTTCCATTCAAACACAAAAACACAAAGACAACATAACTATCCTTACTAGTATCAGCCATACAACAATCTTGCTCATCCAGAAATTTACCTGAAGACTGGATCAAGAGACTGCTGCATTAACTGCATCAGTTGCACTAACAACCACTACAATTTCAGCCTGTCATCAAATAGAATTAAATACAAAATTTCTTCTAAAACAGCACACTGACCTCGGTTCAAAAACTGCTGAGAGCTCTTCTTAATGAAGACAAGGGTAAAGTGTCTTGATCCCATGCCTCAGATTGGATGACTAATGTTACATCCAGTGAGTACAAAGCCTAGATTCAAAAGACATTTTAAAAGAAGACAGCAAGAACTGAAGTGTATGGAACACATGGTATTTCACTCAACACAAGAGACAACTGCAGCTCCCTCATGTCCAAACAGCTGACAAACTTTTAAACTTTACAGTTACATTCAGAGGGTGTTTTGTTTGTGGGTTTGGGGTGTTTTGTTTGGTTGGTTGCTGGTTTGGGTTTTTTGAGGTGGGAAGTAAGGTTTATGTGGAGTATCATGAAAGAAAACATTTTCTAATTGGTACGAGCAAGGAGATTCCAAGTTCTTTAGGTTTCAGTTTATACAGAAAACTTTGTGGGGCAAGCGTCTGAAACAATCAAAGTATGTTACAATGCTGGGTTTACCTTTGCTAAAAGGTATCCAAAATGGATTCAGTATTATGACATCTAGACTACTCTAAGAAATTAAATCATATTAGCATAAGAAATGCAAAAAAAAAGCCTTGAAATCTACAGAGCATTTAATTTACATAACACTCCCCTTAAAAGCATTCTCAACTTATTTTTCGTGTTACATATCAACTTGCATTAACACTGTAACAAAACACAGTTCACATCTGTAATCCCAAGGCACTTATTATCTAGTTTAGACACAAATACACATTATCATCCAAAATATCTTAGATTTTTCATCCAAGATTGTATCACTACATCAGATGAATGTTAAGTGAACCATGGGTGAATAAGTGCTAGGCTCTTCCATGGCAGCTCAGGTAACCCAAGCAGGGAATACGGGCATCAGTGGCTATGAAACCCAAGGCACAGGCCCTTGGCAGCCAGCCCCCTGCCCACACAGACCCCAGCAGCGGAACAGCTGGCCCTGGCCAACAGGGAGCCGCTCGGTCAAGAGCGAAGCTACTGTGCATCAGAAGGAGTTTAGACAAATCTGCCAGAGATTAATACTGAGATTAATAGTTGATGAGGGAATAGTGGTTAGAGCCTAAAAGACCCACAGGACACTCTAGGAATGCTTACAAGGCAAATGCAAACACTCCGTGATGCAACCCTGTTGCACCACTTCTATTTGCCACTTCCAAACTGCCTAAAGATGCATGCAGCATATGAACACCAAAATACGCCTTGTTTCCCCATAGCTAGCAGCAAAACTTAATTTTGGTTCTTATTTCATAAACTTTAACACAAAGTTTTACTATCCAATAAAGCTTACATCCAGTCAATAGATTAATGCCACCCAAAAAGGAAGAAATTAATTCCTTATCCCTGCAACTGATTCCACCTACTTTCACACGGTGGTAAGCTGCAAGTATTACAAACCAGAATTTTATGTGTAAGAACCAACATAGTAAGTTTTTGTTAATTTTTTGGACAATTGTAAACATATCCAAAGATTAAAAAGACAGAGAAATGCAAACCAAACTACGCAGTTTCCAGGATGTTGTCTCCAGCCAGCAGCAAGCAAGCCCAATACCACAGAACTCACTATATTATGGGGACAGAGGTCAAAAGAACACTCCCAGCTGTGGAAAAGAAACTTCTCTCCCTGATAAATTAAAAATCCTTTAAATGGACAACACTGTCTCACAAATTAATTCAATAATGAAGTATAAAACAAGATGGCAATTCCTGTCTTCTCTGTTAGTTTTTTGGGTCTTCTGAGTTCAAAATTTTAAACTGGACATTAATTAACTGCTGCTGCATGGCAACTGGAACACTAAGTATTTTGATAGTCCTTTCCTCCAGGATGTCTATTTTAGATTCAGTAGGCAACAGACACTAAACCTCAACAATAATTCTGCTCATCTTGTGCACTCAAGCAGAAACTTCGTGGACACCAAGTGATCACTAGTGTCAAATTATTGCTCTGTTAACTGTTTACACCTTTTGGCAGTGGTATTTCAGCTGTGTGCATACTCATTTTAACCCAGACTGCAAATGCTCAGCACTCAGGACATCTTATACAAAACTACTCCAGATGTCATTTCAGCTATAACCTAACAACATTTCTGTAGAAATAAGATAAAAGCTTTCCTCCTGATTACCAAAAATGTGCTAATACCATTTCCCTAAAGGGACAGGAGCACATAATAACACACAACTCTCATAAGCAAGAAAATTTGCAGTTTCCACCTGCTGGCAGAAGACGGTAAACACTTCTCTTGCAAAGGAAGAAAGTGCAGAGTTAAAAACCCCTCAAACTAGTAGTGTTTAAACTACTTAACACTTTTAAACACTAAAAGTGTTAAGACTTTTGAAAACCAAATCAGTCTAGAGAACTGAAACACCAAAATAGTAACAGAATTGTTTGAAATTACAAAAAACATTCAAGCAGTTAAAAAACTAATCACTTGATGGTCTCACTAACTTTTAGCATCAGCCTAGGCAGCCTGCTAAAAGTCTGTTTTCCCTTGTTATGATTACGAAACAGACTGCACTGTTCTGATGAGGAAATACAGAACCCAAACTAAAAACCACTATTTCCCGTAATCATCATGCTGGGGGTGGGGAGGCAAGAGGAAGGGAGCATAAATAGTAAAGGTAAAGGACAACCACAGTAAACACTACTTATATCACTGGAGTTGTAAGAGTTTCATAAAAATCTAAGAATTAAGAACAATTGACACACCTTCTGAAAGAATGGCTTCCTTCAAATAGAGTAGCACATCTGCAAATTTTCTGACATCATTTGCCAGTTGCATGATATATTCTGGATCCACAACAGGATTGTCGCAGCAGTCAGAGTTGGAGCTAATGCTGCTCAGAGAGCTGCTCTTGGTGCTGCGCCCCATTGCCCAGTTTCCCGAATTAGAGATGGTGAAGAAGTTGGAGGTAGACAGTCGGGCTAATCCCAAACCACGCTTGTTGCTTCCGCCGTTCTGTCGCAACATCCCAGCAGCCGCTGTGCTTATGGAGCTCCCGCAGTCAGCACTCACTGCCCCTTAATGCCCATCTGATGAGCCGAAGGTGCAACCCTTAAAAATTGGGGAGGGGGAACAAGGTGGAGGAGAAGGAAAAATGCTGATTACTACAGAAATATATATTAAGCAATACTTTTGTACTGACAAGATCCAAAATTTCTTTCAAGATGCTACTGCTTTACATTACAATGCTGAACTGAGTATTATAAAGGTTTTCAACTGTTTGAAGTTAATTAAATTTGTACAGAACGTAGATTGCTGCATAAAAAACATAAATGGTATGCAGAAATTATTTCAAAAGCTAAATTATGATGCATAGTAATTTCATAGGTAAAGTCTCTTCCATAACTATTTTTCTGCAAACCTTAAAAATCACATTCTTTAGATTTACCATGAAATGTTACTACACCTGAATACAATTGCAAAAACATTTGATGTGACACAGACCATGAGCAGTATCCCCTCTTGCACGAACCACCAAACTGTATTCAGCATCCTGTTTATTAAGATAATAGCCTTAATCTGATAGGATGAATTTTCTTTGTGTAGAATGTGCCAAGCAAGACATCATGGCCTATCACAATTTGTCTCACAAAGGAAAACATACTGAAAGAAGTTATGTGGGTTTTTCAGGCTGCTATCTTTTAATATGAAAGGCAATCAAAAGAAAGATATAGAAAAGTGAAGAAGTTGAAAAATATTCTAGTATCAAAGTTTATCTGCAAATCTCAGTGCAGTTATCTTGAGGGATGTTGCTCTGCTTTAGTACACTTTAAAAGTTCCACCATAAAAATGCATAAATTTGGGGGAGTATAACTAAGCAACGACCTGCACTCCTTTCATTTAAAAAGAAAAAAAACGAGAAAGCTACTGCTAATTTCGCCATGTTGGGTTAAGCAATTCATTTCAAAGCAGCAAACTGCAGGTGGCAGAGTCAGGTATGCTTCCAGCAGCTCCCACAACGCCTGCTGTTGCTCTCTCAACACCACGAGAAACTCTCAGTGTTTACACCCTAGCGTAAACACTGCAGGGAAGAAAACCAAAAACCAAATTGGAACGTGACAGCTAAAAAGTTAACGTGGGTTGCAGATGCATCTGCAGCAGTTTCTCAAAATCAATTATTTTACCTAAAAATAAAAGTTATTATGAACTAAAAAAATGCAGGTTGAAACGGGTTCTCCTGCCTAAGTTTGTATTTGGTTAGACCAACTGAAACAGTAGCACCTTTAACGCTTTGAACACGGCTACTATAAATTTCAACAGACATTACTCTAATACACTTCAATTATTTTTTCATTATTTAAGTTTTATTTCTCTTTGCAATTTAAAAAATATCAGAGGAAACATTGTCAAAGCAGTTGTTTTTGTAATTAATCTGGCAGGCCTTCCAGGGAGCGTGCACTGGGGGGAGGGGGAAGAAAACTTCAGAATTTAACACAAATTAACTGCTCTAATTTCTGTTTACTGTTTAAAGTCTGTACCCATAAGAGTACACATGACACTATACAAATAATGCAGATAATTAAGCAATTCCAAACACCTCAAGTAGATTGAAGTGAGGTTTACATTAAACATAGCATTGAAGTAAGTTTCTTCTGTTCCCATATATAATTCTCATGGCTATCAAGCTACTTTGCAATTCCACCTTGCAATTAAGGCAAAACAAGCCACATAACCTTCTCTTCTTTTAACAAGTGTGATATCTATTTATATCGAGACAGATATTTTCATATTATTTAAAACACATGCCTCTTTTAAGTCTTCCAGCTTCAAAGTCAACTTTAAGTAGCATGATGTGTTAGATCTGTACCAGTGGCAAGTCCATCCTTTTAAAGTTGTGCTGTTTCAGAGATGCTGCCTTTTTTTGGTACAAGCAGTACAATAATGCCACCGCTCTGAAAATTATAAAAGTGATGACAAAGTGTTTCTGAATGGGAAAAACCTGAGAGAAACTTTCGCTGTAAAGCAGCAGCATAACCAAAGCTGAGCAGCTCAGTACAACAGGCACCTTTTCCTCGTAAATATTAGCCCTTACGTCTGTCCCTCCTGTGTTACAAGGCAGATGGGGAGAAGTTTCCCTCCCAGAACACATGCCTTTCATTACTGAGAAGTGTTTCATATTTCTTCAGGAGACTCTGGCTTTGAAAAGGAAAAACGTCCACCAGCTTTGCTATAAACGCCTCCAGACTCCTCTGGCTCACAGCGAGCCACTGCCAGCCCCGACGGAAAAAAGGGAAAAAACCTAAAGCGCCAGATATTTCAGAAATTTGCTCTCCCAGCACAATTTACAGGGTGGGGAGGGGAAGAAAAAGAAGAAAAAAAAAAAGGAAAGGAAAACAAGGGGAAAAAAGGGAAAGGGGGCCACGTCGCGGTCGGGCCGAGGGCAGGGCCGCTCCCGGTGCCCCGGGCGGGGATGGGCGCTCCGCCCTGCCCCCGCCGCGCGCT